>OZ007599.1:226480520-227680520 GCA_963931845.1 Maratus michaelseni
GTTCATTTTTTAATACAAAAAGATAATATTAGAGATATAATTGTAGACTACTTTTAATATGCTCTTAGGAAACAACTACTTTTTATTGGTATTCATGTCTGATGTTTAGGATTCTTAATTTTGTGTAATTGTAGAGAAAATCTTTTTAAGATTAAATTATAGCAATAATTTTAATTGTTTATTTATTTGTCTGTGTTTGTTACAGAAGTTGTTGCAGCTTAAAAGAAATCGGAACTTTAAATTAAGTTACTGAAGATTACATATTCTGGTTTTTAATTAATAATAAAACGATAGCTACACATGAGCGCCCACAAAAAACAATCCAGGGAGGGGCGCGATTTTGAAACAGATGTGACTGTAGTCCGCTACCAAGCCCCCCCCCCCCCCCCCCTCCGCATTTTCTTTAAATTATCAAAAATCCAAAAATAAGCTTCAACTGGCTTTTTAACACTTTCCAACATAGTTGAAAAGTGTTTATGAATTCGGTTAGTCTGTTTACCGTCTGACTGTCCCTGCTCTAACTCTCGTAAATATATATACTTACTACTGGGAGTATACTCGGATTGTCAAAAAAAAAATTATATGTTATGGAATTTTACTATAGAATGTTCGGTATATTGAAAACGAATTGTGTAGCATTTATAGTTCGTTTACAGGTACACACAAAATAAGTATATTACGATCTATGGTGATATATCGTTGCGGTGCAGTTAAATGATGTTACGATATTTCAAACATAATGAGATCGATATACATCATTGAGAGGGACTACAACATGCTTTCTCAATAGCATGGAATAAGTAGCATTTATAGTTCGTTTACAGGGGAAGCCCAAAATGATTCCATTACATTATGATCTAGGGGGAAAATCGTTTGCGGTGCATTTTAATGATGTTATTATATTTCAAGCATAACGAAATCGCTGAAGCGCACGGCATGTTTTCTATAGATTATAGAGTGCATAGCATTTATCGTTCATTTGCACAAAATTTTCCATCATTCATTTACATCGACACAAAACAATTCGGTTAAAAAACTGACTTAGATCGATAATTCCTTAGTTTTCCCTCTGTGGTATATGCATTTTAGGTAGATTTCGTAAGAAATACTACCTATTACATTCTCCCCTAAGTTGGAATTTTTGAAAAAATTTTGCAGATCTACGCCGATTATGGCTCCCAGAACCCAAAACTTACCCCCAGTTCAAAACTTTATATGTCTAATCAATCTATCTATCTATCTACGTTACTTTTTTATGGACAGGATAACTGCAATAATTCTGCACAAATCAAGGGGCATAAAATCTCGGTCAAGTTCGTTAATGGGCAAAATCGAACCAAAGGGGGGGGGGGGGGGCTTTTTGTGAAAACAGAAAAAAAACCATAATTTCTTAATTATGATACGTATCGAATCCGTTTAAAGTTATTATCACTTCTAGAAAAAAGGCCGAAAATTTATGCATGACAGATTTTGATATCATTAAAAATGGCCCCAAGGGGGAGGGGAAGTGGGGTTTTAGAAGAAAAAAATTCGTAACTTCATCAATTCAAAAGATATCAAATCCGCTTATATTTATTATACATCTTCTTAATGTTATCTACAACTTTTATATTGACAAGTTTTTTATATGTCCAATACTTATAGCAAAAAAAAAATACAAATACAAATAATAATAATAATAATAAAAATCCCTGCCGGCTCCGCCCGCAAACAAGTTAGGTTTCGAAGTGGGCGGTTCCAACTACCGCATCATGACAAAAAGGTCATTTCTTCCGCAATTCCCAACAAACAGGCGCTCCACTGTCTGCGTCTTCGAAATCTATACCTGTGCCTGTAGGCCGAGCCGTCAGGGATTTTTTAAACTCAATTTTCAGTGTATTAGATGGTGTGAAATTCCATAGATCGCATACAAGGTTACACGAAAAACTTCGCGCATATTACCGTATATGGGCATCAATTGCTGAAAATGTCTTTTACTGAGTTATGTTTTTTTTTTTTAAGATATCTCATTTTTTTTTCTAGGGGGAAAATGAAACTTTTTACTAATATCCTGTTAGTGATGAAACGTGTTTCATAATCGTTCTTCTTTTCCAAATGAAGACTTGAAACAGTATTTTTTCATCATACCCCCCCCCCCCCCCCCTCAATTTAAGATAAATTTTTATAACACGTGAATTAAAGGTCTGCACGACCCCGGACCGGAAAATGGAGGAAATTTTCAAACGGGTCGGGACGGCAAAATAAAGACAATTTTTTTAACGGGTCGGGCCGGCAGAATAAAGACAAATTTTTTAACGGGTCGGACCGATAAAAAATAATAAACGGGTCGGAGCGGGATGATAAAAAATGAATAAATAAATGCCCCAGCCAGGCTGATTAAAAAAAAAAATAGTGAGCCGACCTGTGCCCGTTATAACAGATTTAAAAGGTTCAAACTTAGCTGATAAAATATGAACGATTTTCAATGGACGTGGCGGGGACGAGAATTGGTAATATAAATGTGTTTCGCGAGCTGATGCAGCTTGACAACATCAATACAGAAATGTAACATGTCCAGCGTACAATTTGGCATGAGACAGTTACATTCTGTTTAAGCCCGGGATTAATTTTTTCAGCAGACTCGAGAAGGCCGGGATCAGGGTTTACATTTTACTTTAGGTAGATTTCGTAAGAAATGCTAACACCTATTACATTCTCCCCTAAGTTGGAATTTTTGAAATTTTTTGCAGATCTACGCCGATCATGACTCCCAGAACCCAAAACCACACCCCAGTTCAAAACTTTATCTATCTATGTCACTTTTTTATGGACACGATAACTGCAATAATTTTGCACAAATCTCTTCCAAACTGATACATAAAATCAAGGGGCATAAAATCTGGGTCAAGTTCGTTAATGGGCAAAATCGAACCAGGAAGGGGGGGGGGGGCTTTTTGGGACCCCTCCCCCCATAATTTCTTAATTATGATACGTATCGAATCCGTTTAAAGTTATTATTACTTCTAGGAAAACGGCCCAAAATTTCTGTATGACAGATTTTTTATATCATTAAAAATGGCCCCAAGGGTGGGGGGGGGGGGAGGGGGTTTTAGAAGAAAAAAAATCAAAACATCGTCAATTCACAAGATATCAAATCCGTTTAAATTTATTATAAATCCTCTTAATATTATCTAAAACTTTTACATTGACAAGTTTTTTATAGGACCAACCCTTATAGCCCCCCCCCCCAAAAAAAAAATTGCCGGCTCAGCCTGCAAACAAGTTAGGTTTCGAAGTGGGCGGTTCCAACTGCCGCATTATGGCAAAAAGGTTATTTCTTCCGCATTTCCCAACAAACAGGCGCCCCACGGTCTGCGTTTTCCGAAATCTACCTGTGCCTGTAGGCCGAGCCGTCATTGATTTACATACTGGGGCCGGTCGGAACTGTTATGTAAAAATAGTAATTGCGATAACGAGCTTCTGTTAACGGAATCCTTGGAAATATACTTTAATAAATTATAGTGAAACATTTTCAAAAATCTACTTTTTTTTTAACTGTACAGCAAAAATAGTTATTAATATATAATCATAATTTTTTTTCTTTTATTCTAAACTACATTAAATTCTTTAATGTCTTTATTTGAATGTAATAAGTCTACTAAGGGTCTAAGCGATCATTAATGTCCCTATACATTATTCTGTGGCTTGTGAACATATAACAATCTAAAATATAGTAAAATTTCCCCATAAATATGTAAGCAATATTTATTAAAATCTTTATTGTATGTTAAGAAACATCGGACTTTTTGTAGAAATTGAGTCAGGCGGCCGGGCCTGATTTCATTGATTTTTTCATGGGCCGGCTCAGGCCTATTTTCACTGATTTTTCAACGGGCAGGGCCAACACCGGCTCTATTAAGATAGAGCCGGTGTAATAGAGCCGGTGTTGGCAGGGCCGGGTCGTAAACTAAAAAATCATAAATGGGCCTTTCCCGGCCCGAACTTTTAGTTTTTACACCGGCCCGGGTCTGGAAATTCCGGTCCATGCAGATTGACATGGCCGTCCTAACATGAATATAAGAAGAAAAACAGAACTGAAAATTATCTTCCTCTGGAAGGGGGACGGGGGGTTAGGGAGCTGAGCGCCCCTTGTGTAGAAAATTTTAGTTCATTTTTCCTTTATAGTGTACTATTTTTAAATCATTTGAGAATAATAATTTTTTTTTTTTTTTTTCAAAATGATGAGAGAAAAAGAAAATTTGGTTGCTTAAATTTAAAAATTCAGAGAGGGCGAATTGCCCTCCCCTGAACCCCTTGTGGGCGCCCATGCAGTTAAATCTACAGTCACACACATTAGCAATTTCAACACATTCAAAGATCGTGGGACTGACAAATATTTGGGGATCCTTTACATAAAAGTATATACAGTATAAGTTGTTTATAACGGAATCCTCTCGTTAACAGGGCAATGTCATGTTTTCGACGGACAGAAGGAATACAATAAAACCTGCTAAATCGGAATCGCAGACCTCTAATCTAGACATATCTATATCTGCACGATCCCGAATTCATGGTACAAACTTTATGGGTTGGTACACGACAATGTAAACAATCATTTATTGTATAGGAAGTCAGGGTCAGAAATCGGTTTGTTTAGTCAAAATTACAAGGCGTTTTCATTCATAACTTTAACTGTAGTGAAGATATTTTAACAAAATTCGCATCAGACTCATCTTTATATGAATTGTAAGGATTTTGTAAGGATTTCGTGAAAGTATTTTCACTACTGTTAAAGTTATGAACGAAAACGCGACTTCGGATTGGAGCGAGACGCCCTGTAATTTTGGCTAAATAAATCTATTTCTGCTGACCCTGGTTTCCTATATAATAAATGATTGTTACAGTGATCTGTACCAACCCTTAAAGTTTGTACCATGAATTCGGGATCACCCTAATAAATAAACATATCGGTATAAGTGTCAAGTTCCACGAAAATGCTGTTAAATGGTACCCAAAGTAATTTATCTTCATAGTAAATCATTATAGTGAGCCCAGAAAATCCTTGCTGTTGTTGGATATTCTTTTAAAATTATTATACGTAACGTGCATTAATTGCTTTGTATGTAACATGTATCAATTGTTTGTAAAAAGACGTTTAAAATGATACCAATTATGTGCATTTTGGTTAAGAATTAACAGTGTTATGATTAATTATTTATAATAATTAATCTGTGACTTACGCCATTCTGCCTTTCAAAGCCTCAAATAAAAACATTTTAAATACTACAATAGACAGAAGAGAAAGGAGAAACAGAAAAAGGGAGATGAATCGCAAAGGATGTGCGACTGCGAAGTGGGGGGGAAGGAATAAACGATCGTTAATTGTTATAAATAATTATTCATATCTCCGCGAATAATTAACGGAAAAGCATAAAATTAGACTCATTTTAAAGATATTTTTATAAGGAATCGATGCATGTTACATACGCATCAATTAACGCACGTTAAGTATATTAATTTTAAATAAGAACATTAAAAAACAAAAGAACGGCGCCATTTTGAAAGAATGACAGCCGGAGATCCTCGAATTTCTTCCCCCCCTTTTCAATCAACAATTCTCTCCCCCCTCTCCTCTAAACAAAATAAATCACGATCATAAAAATCGACTCTAACCAGAAAAAGTTGAAAGTAAATATTCGATACTATAAATACGCGAGCTGGGTATATCATTATTGAAAGGTGCTTGAGGGACTGAGATCAGGTTTAGATTCTTAGCCCCTTGAGCTGCCTTTATGCAGTTTTTACACGGTAATCCGTTTGTTATTAATGGTTGTTCTAAGAGTTCCAGATAGTATTAGAATGTAGACCAACCATTTTACCTTCTTAATACTTAATAATTTTATTTTTTTCATTTTGTTGTTGAGCATATACAGGGAAATTCAAAAGTCCTCAGAGCACAGTACAAAAGACACTTTTAATATAAGGAAATCGCTGTCATCCAGTTATTAAATCGGGGGTAATAAATCGTCAATAAAGTAAATCGGGGGTATTTTTTCATCCTGTTTATGGATACATAAAGGGAAATTGAAAAGTACTTAGATGATAGGTGACGGAGAACACAAAAAATAATTTTAATTTAAGGCAATGACTGTCATTCAGTTATAGGGGAAATACAGAGTGTCTCTCGCCAAAATGAAAAATATTTACGGTTCAATTGGTGTATTGTATGGCTTGCCATAAGGTGGTACAAGGGGGCGGGGCACCATCCACATCCAAATAGCGCTGAAATATATAACATTATATTATTTAAATATGTAATATTGGATTATAGAATGGATAATATTGCATTCTCGTGCTGAATATACTGCGCCGTTTTTTCATTTCTTTTTAAAAGAAAAATATACTCTTTTCCTCTCTCTTTACGCAGTTATTTTGAAAAGTAGAATATTTATGGTTCAGTTGGTGTATTGTATGGCGTGCCATAAGGTGGTACAAGGGGGCGGGGGGGGGGGGGAGGCACCATCCGCATCCAAATAGCGCTGAAATATATAACATTATATTATTTAAATATATAAAATTGGATTATAGAAATGGATAATATTGCATTCTCGTGCTGAATATACTGCGCCGTTTTTTCATTTATTTTTAAAAGAAAAATATACTCTTTTCCTCTCTCTTTACGCAGTTATTTTGAAAAGTAGAATATTTATGGTTCAGTTGGTGTATTGTATGGCGTGCCATAAGGTGGTACAAGGGGGCGGGGGGGAGGCACCATCCGCATCCAAATAGCGCTGAAATATATAACATTATATTATTTAAATAGATAAAATTGGATTATAGAAATGGATAATATTGCATTTTCGTGTTGAATATACTGCGCCGTTTTTTCATTTCTTTTTAAAAGAAAAATATACTGTTTTTCTATCTCTTTACGCGGTTATTTTGAAAAATAGAATATTTACGGTTCAATTGGTGTATTGTATGGTGCGCCATAAGGTGGTACAAGGGGGGGGGGGGACACCATCCACATCCAAATAGCGCTGAAATATTTAATATTGTATTATTTAAATATATAATATTGTATTATTTAAATACATAAAATTAGATTATAGGATAATATTGCATTCTAGTGCTGAATATACTGCGTCGTCTTTTCATCATATCATAAATTGCAATACGAGCAAATCTTGTGTGTGTGGGGGGGGGGGAGGGGAGGGGGGTTATATATATATATATGCAAATTTTATCTTAGAAACGGCTCTAACGATTTTGACGAAATTTTGTATCCTACCGTTTTGGGGCACCAGAAAACCACTGGGCTAGGTCACATGTTAGAGAAAATTCGATTAGTGCGTCATTTTGGGTCACCATGTCTCTGGGTAGAGCTAAATGTATTTCAAAAACGGTTCAAACGATTTTGACTTAATTTCGTATCTTACCATTTTCAGGCACGAGAAGACTATTGGGCTGGGTTACAAGTTCGAGAACTTACGATTAGTGGGTCATTTTTGGGTCAACGTGGGTCAAGTTAATTTTATCTAAGAAACGGCTCTAACGATTTTGATTAAATTTTGTATCCTACGAGATTTCGGCACGAGAAAATCATTGGGCTAGGTCACATGTCCGAGAAAATTAAATTAGTGGGTCATTTTTGGGTCAAGCTAATTTTATATAAAAAAACGGCTGAGACTATTTTGGCTAAATTTTGCATCTTATGGTTTTCGGGCATGAGAAAACTGTTGGGCTAAGTCACGTGTTCTAGAAAATTCGATTAGCAGGCCATTTTGGTCATGGGTCATTATGGGTCAAGCTATTTTTATCTTAAAAACGGCTCAGAGGATTTGAACTAAAATATGTATCCTACAGTTTTAGTGAACGATAAGACTATTGGGCTAGGTCACATGTTCGAGAAATTTCGATTAGTGGGTCATTTTGGTCATGAGTCATTATGGGTCAAGCTATTTTTATCTTACAAACGGCTCAGACGATTTGAACTAAACTTTGTTTCCTACGGTTTTTGGGCACGAGAAAATCATTGGGCTAGGTCACATGTCCGAAAAAATTCGATTAGTGGGTCATTTTTGGGTCACTGTGGGTCAAGCTAATTTTATCTAAAAACCGGCTCAAGCTATTTAGACTAAATTTTGCATTCTATGGTTTTCGGGCACGAGAAGACTGTTGGGCTAGGTCACACGTTCGAGAAAATTCGATTAGAGGGTTCATTTTGGTCAGGGGTCATTATGGGTTAAGCTACTTTTATCTTAAAAACGGCTCAGAGGATTTGAACTAAAATATGTATCCTACAGTTTTAGGGAACGATAAGACTATTGGGCTAGGTCACATGTTCGAGAAATTTCGATTAGTAGGTCATTTTGGTCATGGGTCATTATGGGTCAAGCTATTTTTATCTTAAAAACGGCTCATACGATTTGAACTAAATTTTTTATCCTACGGTTTTTGGGACGAGTAAATCATTCAGTTAGGTCACAAGTCCGAAAAATTCGATTAGTGGGTCATTTTTGGGTTACTGTGGGTCAAGCTAATTTGATCTAAAAAGCGGCTCGGACTATTTAGACTACATTTTGCGTCCTACGGTTTTCGGGCACGAGGAGACTGTTGTTCTAGGTCACACGTTCGAGAAAATTCGATTAGTGGGTCATTTTGGTCAGGGATTATTATGGGTCAAGCTATTTTTATCTTAAAAACGGCTCCGAGGATTTAAACTAAATTTTGTATCCTACGGTTTTTGGGCACGAGAAAGTCATTGGTATAAGCCACATGCTCGAGAAAATTCAATTTTTCGGTCATTGTGGGTCAAGCTAAATTTATCTAAAAAACGGTTCAGACTATTTTGAATAATTTTTACATCTTATAGGTTTCGGGCACGAGAAGACAATTGGGCTTTGTCACATGTTCGAGAAAATTCGATTAGTGGGTAATTTTGATTATAGGTCATTATGGATCAAGCTATTTTTATCTTAAAAACGTCTCAGACGGTTAGAACTAAATTTAGTATCCTACGGTTTTTGGGAACGAGAAGACTATTGGACTAGCTCATATGTTCGAGAAATTTCGATTAGTGAATCATTTTTGGGTCATTGTGGGTCAAACTTATTTAATCAAAAATGGCTCTAACTATTTAATTGAATTTTGTATCTTACGGTTTTCGGAAACTAGGAGGACATTGGCGCTTCCCTAATTAGTTTTGAATGTTCATTGTTTAAGTATAAAGGGGTTGAACTGGGGCTAATCCCCTCCTTAATTTAGATAAATGGCTTTTTCATGCAGAATTATCGGATTTGCTTCAAATTTTGTATATAGGTTCATTGTGATAAGGCGCTTCTCTGATTAGTTTTGGGGGGCTCATTGGTTAAGTATAAAGGGATATGAACTGGGGCTAATTCCCCACTCAATTTAGATAAATGGGATTTTCATGCAGAATTATCGGATTTGCTTCAAATTTTGTATATAGGTTCATTGTGATAAGGCGCTTCTCTGATTAGTTTTGGGGGCTCATTGATTACGTATAAAGGGGTGGAACTGGGGGCTAAATTTTCCCCCTTTAATTTAGATAAATGGGTTTTTCATGCAGAATTATCTGATTTGCTTCAAATTTTGTATATAGGTTCATTGTGATAAGGCGCTTCTCTGATTAGTTTTGGGGGTTCATTGGTTAAGTATAAAGGGGAGAAGTGGGGCTAATTCCGCGCTTCCCTGATTAGTTTTGGGGGTTCATTGGTTAAGTAGAAATTGGTTAACGGGGGCTAACCCCCATTAATACAAAGTTATTCTGATAAGGCGCTTCCCTGATTAGATTTTCAGGTTCATTGGTTAAGTTAGAAGGGGATAGCGTGGGAGCCCTTAATTTAGCTAAATGGGTATTTCATGCAGAATTATATAATTGTGTGAGTATAATGTACAATTAGTGTGAATAGCCTGTGAGCTTAATGCCATCAGTTTAACTGGGCACTTTTATTTTTATTAATATTTATAAAGTGCAATGTTGTGTAGTTTTTAAGCATAACTCAAGAACTATTAAGCGGAATAAGCTGTAATTTTGGAATCACATATTCAAAACTTCTAGAAATAGATTTCTGTTAAAAAAATAATACAATACAATTCATATTTCCCCCCCCCCCCCCAAAGATATATATATATATTAAATAATTTTCGAAAAAATATATACTGTAATCTATGAATTTGTTTACATAAATCGATTTTTAGAAGCTTCAAATGAACGCCAAAATTACTTCTAATGCTGATATGTAGCTTTTGAGGTATGCTTAAAAAAAAACACTCGTATTCGAATAAATTTTTCACCGATTAAAAAGCGAATTTAACATTAGGAGTTACAAACTTTAAACCTGGATAAGATCTTACACTATTCTGACCATAAAAACTGCTGTAGGTGTCTAGGTCTGCACGGGCCAAAATATCCAACACCGGGCCCTGCTCGACTCTAAAAACAGTTTTCAGAACGGCCCGTACAAAAATTGTATTAGCCCGGCCTCGGTATAAAAGCTAAAATCTCGGACCAACAGAATTTCTGCAAAATTTCTGCCGATATTTCTGAAGCAATATCTTACAATTAAAATGATTCAAAAAGCACACTTACTTAATGCATAGATTTCATTTTCCCACGCTTGAAATGGGGGGAATAAACAATATTAATGACCACTTAGACAATTGCGTATAACATAAATAGTGATTAAAAAAAAAAGGACTTAAACAATTACATTTAAATGACAATTCAGCGAGAAGAAAAATCCGTTATAGACAGGTTCCTGTCTTAGCAGGTACATCGTTTGTTGTATATGTATTATATACTATTCGCACGGATTATTATGTTTATTTTGCACGGATCAAGACATTTTCCCGTTTAAGACAGGTTTTTCGTCATAGGCGGGTTCTATTTCACAGGTTTTACTGTATTTTAATTTTCTTGCCTAGAAATGTATGTACTACCCTTTAAAAAGAATTTTAATTGTAGAATAATGGCCATATAAAAATCTATGCATTTTTTGCGAAAATTATTGTGCCGGGGCCAATTTTACTGATTTTTGAACGGGCCAAGCTAGGCCGTGCGAATAATTTTCATACGGGCTGCGTCGGGATCCGGCGTGCAAATTTCGGTCCGTCAGACCTCTAAGGATGAATGAAGTCCAAGCCCGGCTTGGCATGTAAAAAAGATGTCTGGACCTGTCCGAGTCTGCAAGAAAAAGTTAGGCACGGTAGTAACCCCCGGGAAATGTGAAAACCAGGTCAGGCTCGGCCTACTGAAGAAAAATTGGCCCAAATCCGGCCCGTAGGCCTCTAAGGTGTGCAGTATTTCGATCATTGAGACCGTATATAATATTATAAACAACATTCAGAAAGATGAAGTGGCAGTAACTAGTTCAGCACTGTTTAGATTTGCATGGTGGCCACTTTTACCATTACTCGTGTTGTTGTTTTTTGACAGGAGAGGGGGGGGGGGTCTAGGAAATAACCAAAAAATACCATGAAAGTCATTTAAGTTAATAGAAGTATGAAGTAAAAAATTAGCAGTGGAAAACATTAAAAATATTAATGGGAGATTCGGTAGAAAAAGGGTTAAAAGCAATAAGTTGCAATAATTCATGACAACAATGTAAACAGAAATAATCTACGTTAAGTAAGAAAAGGCATCAATTAAAAATATTAAAAAGACGGTACAATGGCACCTTCATATTCGGAAATTCCGTGACTAAATATGGAACTCATACTTAAGTTGTTTATAAGTGCTTAATTGGAAATACCATGAAAGTCATTTAAGTTAATAGAAGTAGGAAGTAAAAAATTAGCAGTGGAAAACATTAAAAGTATTAATGGGGGATTGGGAAGAAAAAGGGTTAAAAGTAATAAGTTGCAATAATTCATGACAACAATGTAAACAGAAATAATCTACGTTAAGTAAAAAAAGGCATCAATTAAAATTATTAAAAAGACGGTACAATGGCACTTTCATATTCGGAAATTCCGTGACTAAATATGGAACTCATACGTAAGTTGTTTAGTAGTGCTTAATTGAAAAATAAAGTTTTAGAAAGGAAATTATTAGAAATAGTCTGTCTGAAACGCGTGCCTAAATGAACTTTGTCAATCAAATCAATAATAATTACCTTAATTAGGCTAATAATTAATTATTAGTTAATGTTTATAAATAGTGGTGGAACATTAGTTAACCATTGCACCCCCCCCCCCCCCCAAAAAAAAAAAAAAAAAAATACTGATAGAAATTTAGAAGAATTAATATCAAATTCGGAGAATGTCAACAAGAGCACGTGCTCAAAAAGTAAATATTTACATTTGATGATAACTGTGATCACAATAGTTGATAACAACTCATTCTTAAAAACTATATGTGCCTGATCAGATCATAAAGAATTCCAGAAAAAAATTATTATCTCTGGAAATAATTATCCCAGAGACACAAAATTTTAGAATTATTTAAAGGAGGGTGGAGGGGAAATACTGTGAAAAAGTTGGGTCCGTACATCAAGGCACGGCCCAGATAATTAGGTAAGAATAACGGTGAATAAAGGAATTATTCTTTTTGAGACAAAGGAAATCAATTTATTGTCAGAATAAAAGCAGAAATAATTAATAACACCTGTAATAATCAAGTTTTTGACACAAAAAATTACATGCAAGTGTAATAAAATATAAACGTTATGTGTACAAAATTTGGTCAACATAGAGCCAATATTTCCGAAAACGAAATTTTTATTAATTAAGGAATAATTATGGAATTTTTTAGTAGATTTAAGTTGTAACAATGAAGATATTACGATAATTAAACAAATTTGGTATTTTTTCAAAATCCCAATCAATTCTGTACATAAAATGAACTAGGATAATTAATTAATTAATGTAATTTTCAAATTATAAGACATTAATTAAAAGTCACTTCATATCAAAAAGTCGTATAAATTACAGAGGGGAAAGGGGAAGGGCATTTTTAAATAAATGATATCGTAAAAAGTAATGAAGATAATAAGCTAAAATTTTGGGAACATAAGTTTAATAATTAAACCAACGTCTGACAAAAATTTCAGCGACCTGTCACCAATATTTCTGAGTAGTCAAAATTTTGAAAAACTAACTTTGACAATTTTTTTTTTTCTGTCTGTTAAAATATTTATTTATATATACAAAAAATAACATTTTATTAGTTAGTAATCGATATCGTGTCAAAGGGTAATTTTGGAGCTATAGGATGTAGAGAGCGCGCCATATCGAGTAAAGAGTAACGAAAACTTTAAGGCTGTTGTTCTGAAATCCAAAGGAGCTATTTCCTGACACATTTTCTGAATTCATGTTTGTTCGGTAACGTCTGAAATTGGCAAGTGTTCTTATTCCGAAACTATGTAATAGAATAGCGTTTTCCAGTTTTTGGTAAAGACAGAAGATCATTTAGAAAATACTGTCAAAGTGGGCGTTTTGAACCGAATTTACGGACGCGACAGTGCGGGGAGGAATGAAACCTCTTGTTGACAACAATCGTTTTTAACTCTTAAGTATTTTATTTAACAAAAAATGGAAAACGCCATTAGATTTCTTATCGGTTCAACAGTCCGGCCTGATAATTTTGTGCCTTTACGTTTAAATAAATAAAAAAATCCCTGACGGCTCGGCCTACAGGCACAGGTAGATTTCGAAGACGCAGACTGTGAGGTGCCTGTTTGTTGGGAATTGCTGAAGAAATGACCTTTTTGCCATGATGCCGCAGTTGGGACCGCCCATTTCGAAATCTAACTTGTTTGCAGGCGGAGCCGGTAGAGATTTTTTTGTTTTTTATTTTTTATTTGCTATAAGGGTTGGTTCTATAAAAAACTTGTCAATATAAAAGTTTTAGATATTAAGAGGATTTATAATAAATCTAAGCGGATTTGATTGTTTGTGAATCGACGAAATTATGAATTTTTTTCTTCTAAACCCACTATTTTTTCCCTCCCTTGGGGTCATTTTTAATGATATCAAAAATCTGTCATACATAAATTTTCCGACCTTTTCCTAGAAGTAATAATAACTTTAAACGGATTCGATACGTACTATAATTAAGACGTTATGGGGTTTTTCTGTTTTCACAAAAAGCCCCTCCCCCCCTCCCTTGGTTCGATTTTGCCTGTTAACGAACTTGACCGAGATTTTATGGTATATATGGTATATATGGTATTTATCAGTTTGGAAGATATTTGTGCAGAATTATGGGAGTTATCGTGTCCATAAAAAGTGACATATAGACAGATAGATAAGATATAAAATTTTGAACTCTGGGAGTCATGATCGGCGTTGATCTGCAAAATTTTTTCAAAAATTCCAACTTAGGGGAGAATGTAATAGGTAGTATTTCATACGAAATGAGTCAGAAAATGTGTCAAAGTTTCGGGTTGCTGAACAGGAAATTTGAGAACCGCCTTAAGCTTGTTTTATTCAAAACTACATTTCGAAAAGCGGTGGAACACTCTAACATCCGAAAATTTTCAACCATTTAACTTGATATTTTTGAAAATTAATCGTCACATATTTTTTTAGTGAAATACGTAGGATATTTTGAAAATATTGATATCTCGATGTTACTTTCAAGTAGTACTTTAGAGTACACATAGTGCGTTAGTTTATGTGTACACCGCTTGACCGACTTTTTGCATCAGCTGCCAGCTTGTCTAAGGGTTAGGGCGCTGGCTATTAGAGAAATGGTGCCGGATTCGAATCTCGACTCAGGCATGGATGTTTGTAGTGGGTCGGATTCCAATTTAAACGGAGGTCCGGTTTGTTTAGCCCTCGTGTTCAAAAGATGACCGTGGCGATCGCAACCAACCTTTTGCATCAGCTATCAAGCTAAATCAACTAAACAAAAGTACAGTAACTTGTGCACAATCAAATAGTGTAAAAGGATTTTCACAAACTCTTTGCACTTCTTTAAAAATAATGCAAAAATGTTTTACATTTCAGGGGAAAATATTTGGAAGTATAACTTAAGGCTATTCTCAAATCAAATGGAGATATTTTCTGACACATTTTTGTTCGGAAACTCAAATTTGCAGCAGCTGTTCTTATTCAGAAACTATGTAATCGAATAGCGTTTTCCATCTTTTGGTAAAGGCAGGAGATCGTTCAGGAAATACTGTTTAAAGTGGTTGTTTTGAACCGAATTGAGAAAGGAAAAACCGTGTCGTCACGTGACAAGAATCACTTATAACTCGATAAGTAATTTATTTACCGAAAAACGCTGTTCGATTCCAAATCGCTTCAATGGTCAATTTTATGCCTTTTGCGTTTAGAAATGAGTCAGAAAATGTGTCAAAGTTTCGCGTTGTTGAACAGGTCATTTGTGAACCACTTTAAAGAACTAGTTACTTCCCCCCCCCCCCCTCTTTCCAATAAAAGATTTCCTCCTTCTATTTTACTCCTTTAATGCCGGTCGGGCAATAGCTGGCTTTTTCTTTTTCATCTTTTTTTATCTTCCAAATATATACATCTTCAGAAATTATGTAACCGCTACTTTTTGTGTATAAATACGGTAATCATTATACTGATAGAGAATATATTTATCGGTAATGATTTCTTGGTGGTCTCTCAATTGAAAACCGGTTTTTGAATAGGACCTCTTATTTTATCACTACACGGGCAATAAAAAAGCTAATTTAAGCTCAAGCTTAGCTCTGCGCGTGGTGAAAACTCAACAAGATTGTATAGACACGCGCGTATGCTAGTTACTTAATTCACCCAATATTTATGGCCCAATTGTTTAGCACGCAGTTAATTTGAGCGCCATTTCACCTCCTACTTACCACGCGTTTATAATGAATGTGAACGAAGGATATTGGTATACAAGAAGGTAATTTATGTGGTATGGAATGGAAAAATAATATTTGTTCCAATTTGAAAGGGCGAATTCCTGCATTGTGTCGGGTTAGACGGTTTTACCAGAATGTGAAGCTTTTCCGGTCGGGTTGAAGGGTTCACACTAGATTTTTTGCTGCAGGTCAAGTTCGGATAGATATCGTGCTTGGAGCGATATTATATTTAAATAAATTCTAGAGAGGGTCAAGGAACAAATATGTGTGCAGTTCGCTACAGAAGCGTCTTTTTCTTCTTTTTTTTATGGAAAATATACACTCCCCCCCCCCCCAAGATCTCACGTATTAATCTTTAAATATATCAACATTATTTAAAAAAAAAAAAAAAAAAAAAAAAAAAAAAAAAACTGTGTTACATTAAAAATCCAAAAATAAGCTTCTACTGGATTTTATTTATAATTTTTTTTTTTTTTTTTAATAAAGAATTGAAAGAGTTTTGTTTTCAACAGGAACACTTCACTCCTCACAACGCCCCATTTAAGACAATTTCTTTACACGTGAACTGAAAAGAAAAACAGGACTAAAAAATTGTCTCCCACGGGGAATTCAGGTGGGGGAGGGGAGGATTTCATTTATTTATTTTACAAAATTATGATAGAAGCAGAAAATTAAGTGTAGGGAGAGTAATTGCCGCCTCCCCCCCCCTCCCCTTCACACACATACTCACACACAAAAGAAAGTAAAGGTCAATCCAGCCCGATTTAGAATTTTTAACTTGGATTAAACAATTTATCTCCAAGAACTATATTCAGAACCATTTGACTGACCTCCCCCCCCCCCCCCCCCAAAAAAAAAAAAAAAAAGAAAAAAAAAAGCCCATGGTTTCAATTTGTGGTATTGTGCTTGAGGTTCGGATCGGACTTTTATTAAGTGTACTTAAGTTTTATGGAAGAAAGGGCAGAATATTTTTACAGATGCTAAAAAGGCTATATATTTTAACATGATTGAGTAATCTTCGACTTTTTTTTTTAAATAAAAGGTAGTTATTAAATTAATATTAGAGAAATGCTTGTAGACTATTTTTCAATTTTCTTTTATTTCCTGAAAAAAAAACTAACCTAACTGTACAAGAATATAACCCCCCCCCCCCCCTACACACACACAAATCGATAATTCGGCGGTGGACATAAGTATTCTCCTAATACTAATTTCTAAATGCTTCAAAAACTAATTTTATTATATAAATTTTATAATGTGGCTATTTCTGGTATGTTCAATTTTTTTAATACTTCAAGACGTGCACAATTTCTCAATGCATTTGAATTTTAATACTCATCCCCCCCCCCCCTCTAACCCCACCGCAAATATTGTGATCTCATTCTCATCATAACAAGCTTTATCCAGATACTTCTCAAAAATAATGTATTTGTTAGTACACTTTGAATAACGCTCGAGAAAATTCGATTAGTGGGTCATTTTGGGTCATGGTCAAGCTAATTGTATCTAAAAAACGGTTCAAACGATTTTGACGAAATTTTGTATCCGACTATTTTCGGGCACGAGAAGACTATTGGGCTGGGTCACATGTTCAAGAACTTTCGATTAGTGGGTCATTTTTGGGTCAAAGCGGGTCAAATTAATTTTATCTAAAAAACGGCTCTAACGATTTTGATTAAATTTTGTGTCCTACGAGTTTCGAGCACGATAAAAGCATTGGGCTAGGTCGCATGTCCGAGAAAATTCGATTAGTGGGTCATTTGTGGGTCATTGTGGGTCAAGATCTAAAAAGCGGCTCAATTTACACTAAATTTTGCATCCAACGGTTTTCGGGCGCGAGAAGACTGTTGGGCTAGGTCACATGTTCGAAAAAATTCAATTAGTGGGTCATTTTGGGTCATGGTCAAGCTAATTGTATCTAAAAAACGGTTCAAATGATTTTGACGAAATTTTGTATCCGACTATTTTCGGGCACGAGAAGACTATTGGGCTGGGTCACATGTTCGAGAACTTTCGATTAGTGGGTCATTTTTGGGTCAAAGCTTGTCAAATTAATTTTATCTAAAAAACGGCTCTAACGATTTTGATTAAATTTTGTGTCCTACGAGTTTCGAGCACGATAAAAGCATTGGGCTAGGTCGCATGTTCGAGAAAATTCGATTAGTGGGTCATTTCTGGGTCATTGTGGGTCAAGATCTAAAAATCTGTTCAATTTACACTAAATTTTGCATCCTATGGTTTTCGGGCACGAGAAGACTGTTGGGCTAAGTCACATGTTCGAGAAAATTCAATTAGTGGGTCATTTTGGTCATGGGTCATGATATTTGAACTCAACTATAATTTTGACCGAGCATAGCTCGGTCTTCCCTGCTCGTTACACCTATTAGATATTACAATCAAGAATCTTGCATAGAGTTGATAGAAATTCCGGTTAAGTTTCTAGCTTATATATCACAAAAAGAGCGAAGTAACGAGGCGCGATATAATGGGAGTTACAGTATAATATTTTAATAAGCGAAAGTTGTTTTATAACAAATCTGATATTATATACGCTTCTTTTTCTCTGATACGCAGCTTTTCTAGCATCAGCATTTAAAAAATATTTTAAAATTGTTGTTTTTGCTCAGTCAAACTGCATCACAGAAAAAAAAAAAAAAAAGAACGAACAATGATGCGTCAAGCATAGATTATGTAACACTTTCCAGTACTTCCAAAATAATTTTGCAAATCTTTACCGTATAAGGTGTAAGATGATATCTAACTAAACAATTTTGAAACCGCATAACATATTTAAAAATCCAATTTCAGGAATTACCAACAATATTCGGAAAAATATCCGAGCTCTTTTGTGCAGCCCTGTATATGATCTATAGATTTGTATATATACTAAAAAGAATGCTAAATTTTAGTTCAGTTAGGAAAACGCGTAGCAGAGTTTAAAATTTCCCTTTCTGCAATTTCCGACAATAAATGAAAATGTGCTCGAGAACTTTTGTGCTGCCTTGTATACAATCTACACAATTTATACACACCAAGTAATAGACAAAAAATCAGTTAAATTTAAAAACGCGTTCAGCAACTGCATTCCCAGCAATTATTATTAATAAGCAGTACATTAACCGAATTCTTTTGTGTGTCCCTGTAAATGAACGATGAAAGCTATACACAGAATATTCTATAATAAGTCTCTTGTAATCCACGTTAGTGATATATATCAATTTCAATTTGTTTGAAATAGTGAAACATTATTAAAATAAACTGCAAACGATTTTTCTTCATATATGAAGAAAGACCGTAATGTAACGGAATTCTTTTGAGAATCCCTGTAAAGGAACTATAAGTGCTATGCACACCACATTCTATAATTAGTCTCTTGTAGTGCACCTCAGTGATATATATCAATTTCAATATGTTTGAAATTCTGTAACATCGTTAAAATAAACCGCAAATGATTTTTCCCCATAGACGGCAATGTAACGGAATTCTTTTGAGTGCCCCTGTAAAAAAAACTAAGTGCTACACACTTGATTTTCAAACCGAACATGCCACAGTAAGCCTCAAAAACATATATCAATTGCATGACGATCCGAGCATATTTACGCAAGTTAGAGCACGGACAGACAGACAGACAAACCGAATTCCATAAACACTTTTCAACTACGTTGGAAAGTGTTAAAAAAAGGCAAGAACGAAAATCCATGCATTAGTCATAGCTTATGAAACACTTTCCAAAACTAACAGGATATTATTAAAATTTTTCGCCCCCCCCCCTCCCCATAGAATTAAATGATGTATGTAAATAAAAAAGTTAAAAAAAGCAACATATAACTCAGTATAAATCCATTTTCAGTACAATTGCTGTCCGTATCTGGTAATGTGTGCGAAGTTTTTCATGTAGCCCTGTATAAGATCTGTAGAATACACACCGCACCTAATACATTCAAAAATAGATCGGTTTAAAAATACATACTACAGAGGAAAATGCAATGTCAGTAATTATCGATCTTAGTCCGTCCTTTAATCGAACTCACTGAAAAAAAAAAGTGTTGATTTTACAGTATAATACTGACACCCCAGCTGGCAGTATTATAAAGTTAAATTAACAGTAAAATAAGCAGTAATACGCTACCGCGCTATTACTGCAAGGACTCCAAACTAATAACTTCCTCCTCTTCCAAAAGAAAAAGTAACAAAATACAGTAAAACCTCTCAATAGCGGACACCTCGGGACTACGGAATTTGTCCGTTATTCGGGGGTGTCCGCTATTCAGAGATAAAAATATACAGATATATGTGTTCGGGATCCAAACAGTATTCGCTAAATAGGTGTCCGCTATTCGGGAGAGTGTTTTATGGAGAGTTTACTGTATCTTAAAATCGTTGTTTTCGCAGAGATAAACTAGGCCATACACAAAAGCTGGGAAAATACAAAAAAAGCTGAATTTTAAATAAAAACTCTTTTTAATAATTACCTCTTACCCCCTCCCTCCCTCCCAAACTGCAACAGAAAACTTTTTTTTTTTCCTCTAGTACGCATCTCAATTGCAACAGAATTTTTTTTTTTTTTCTCCTAGCCACAGATCTCGGTAAAAAATATCTTCAGGTCGAAGGTCACAGCTGTGGCACACAATAACAATCCTTGCTGTCCTCCATTTTGTGTCTTGCACCAAAACAAAAATAATTCCACATTATACGTAGGAATTTCCATTATACGCAAACAGGTGCGGGAGGGATGGGGGGGGAGGACGCTTTTGTTTTTCTTGCCAGCGGTAACAACGCACAACAGAAGAGGGGGGGGGGAAAGGGGAGAGGAAAATACAATATTTCTTGTGTAGAATGCATGAAAGAAAATGCTAGCTGTGGGATAAAAGTAAAATATAGGAAGATAATATCAGAGATGTTATGATACATATTTTGTAAATTTTGAGTAAATATAAATTGTAGTTACGCAAATTGGAGGTACTATTGTATATTTAAATATATATATTTTTTAAAAGTGTGCTTTATTTGAGGAGGGGGGGGGGGCACAAATAGCATAAAATATAGGTATTTTTAAAGAGATATAAACTGTTTAATCCAAGTTAAGGCTGTTCTCAAATTTAAAAGCGCTACATTCTGACACATTTTTGTTCGGAAACGCATGAAATTGGCAGGTGTTCTGATTCAGAAACTATGTTATCGAATAGCGTTTTCCCTTTTTTGGTAAAGACGAAAGATGTTTCAGAAATTACTGTCACAGTCAGCGTTTTGAACGTAATTCCCGACGCGGCAGCGCGAGAAAGGGGAAAAAACTTCTCGTCACGTGAAAGGAATCGCTTATAGCTCGATAAGTATTTCATTTATCAAAAAATGAAAAACGTTGTTCGATTCCAAATAGCTTTAATAATCAGGCCTGCCAATTTTATGCATTTACGTTTAAAAATGAGTCAGAAAGTTTCAAGTTGTTGAGCAGGGAATTTGAGAACCACCTTAGCTAAAAAATAAAATAAAAAAAGTGTACTTTTTTTTAAGGGGGGGGGGGCGTAAATGTTTTTAAATATAGGTCTTTTTAAGGATATATAAATTGTTTAATACAAGTTAAGAACTCTAAATCAGACTAGATTGACCTTTTATTTCTTTTGTGTGTGTGCAGGGGCGGGCAATAGATCAAGTTTGGTCAGAGTTGACTTAATTTTTTTTTCTTCCAGATTGCGCTTTATTTTGTGGGATTCGGGTTCGGGTATACCAGAATTTTCAAAAGCAGAAATTTCAAGTTAATCCGAAACCCACCGCCAACCTGAAAATTTAAGTTAACCCGAAACCCGACAAAAAATTACCATCGCCCCGAACCAGACAACAAAATCCATTGAACAGTAACCCGATCCGAACCCGACAAAATAAATTTCTTCGCCACGCAACCCGATCCGAACCAGAAAATTGAAGTTAACCCGAAATGCTACCCGAACCAGTCAAATAAAAATCCATCGATACGTAACCCGATTCGAACTCGACAAAATAATTTTGTCGTCACGCAACCCGATCCGAACCAGAAAATTGAAGTTAAACCGAAATGCTACCCGAACCCGACAAAAAAATCCATTGAACCGTAACCCGATCCGAATCCGACAAAATAAATTCCTTCGTGTCACAACCCGGTCCAAACCAGAAAATTCGGGTTAACTTCAATTTTCAGGTTCGGGTCGGGTTGCGAGACGAAGGAATTTATTTTGTCATATTTTGATCGGGTTACGGCCTGATGGGGTTCGGATCGGGTTTCGGGCTAACTTAAATTTTCAGATTTGAGTCGGGTTTCGGGTTAGCATAAATTTTCAGGTTCGGTCGGGTTTCGGGTTAACTTCAATTTTCAAGTTCGAATCGGGTTGCGAGACGAACGAATTTAATTTTTCAGGTTCGGATTAGGCTACGGTTCGTTGGAATTTTTTGTCGGGTTCGGGTCGGATTTCGGGTTAACTTGAATTTTCTGGTTTGAATCGGGTTGTGACACGAAAGAATTTATTTTGTCGGATTCGGATCGGGTTACGGTTCGATGGATTTTTTTGTCGGGTTCGGGTCGGGTTTCGGGTTAACTTCAATTTTCTGGTTCGGATCGGGTTGCGTGACGACAAAAATTATTTTGTCGAGTTCTAATCGGGTTACGTATCGATGGATTTTTATTTGACTGGTTCGGGTAGCCTTTCGGGTTAACTTCAATTTTCAGGTTCGGGTCGGGTTGCAAGACAAAGAAATTTGTTTTGTCGGGTTCGGATCGGGTTACTGTTCAATGGATTTTTTTGTCTGGTTCGGGTCGGTTTCGGGGCGATGGTAATTTTTTGTCGGGTTTGCGGTAAACTTAAATTTTCAGGTTTGCGGTGGGTTTCGGGTAAACTTGAATTTTCTGCTTTGGATCGGGTTGTGACACGAAGGAATTTATTTTTTCGGGTTCGGATCGGGTTACGTATCGATGGATTTTTATTTGTCTGGTTTCGGTCGGATTTCAAGTTAACTTCAATTTTCCGGTTCGGATCGGGTTACGTATCGATGGATTTTTATTTGTCTGGTTTCGGTCGGATTTCAAGTTAACTTCAATTTTCCGGTTCGGTTCGGGTTGCAAGATGAAGAAATTTATTTTGTCGGGTTCGGATCGGGTTACGGTTCGATTGAAATTTTTTCCTGGTTCTTGTCGGATTTCAAGTTAACTTCAATTTTCCGGTTCGGGTCGGGTTGCGACACGAAGGAATTTATTTTGTCGGGTTCGGATCGGGTTACGGTTCGATGGATTTTTTTGTCGGGTTCTGCTCGGTTTTCGGGTTAACTTCAGTTTTCTGGTTCGGGTCGGGTTGCGACTCGAAGGAATTTTTTTTGTCCTTTTAGGATCGGGTTACGGTTCTGTGGAATTTTTCTGTCGGGTTCGGGTTGAATTCGAATGGAAATTGGGGGGCAGAGGGCTTTACAACTTTCTGTTCGAATAATGTTTGAACTGTTTCAATTCTCCATTTTGTAAAATGAGAGTAGAAACTTATTTTTGAATATTTATTACTATTCGTTACGACTGTTCTCAAATCCAAAGAACCTACTTTCTGACACATTTCTGAATTCATGTTTTTTCGGACACGCATGAAATTGGCAAGTGTTCTTATTCAGAAACCATGTAATCGAATGGCGTTTTCCATTTTTTGGTAAAGGCAGATCTTTCAGAAATTAGTGTCACAGTCAGCGTTTTAAACCAAATTCCAGACGCAGCAGCGCGAGAAAGGGAAAAAACTTGCAGTCACGTGACAGGAATCGCCTATAATTTGATAACTTAATCATTTATCAAAAAATGGAAAACGCTATTCGATTCCAAATCTCTTCCATAGTCATTCGTGCCAATTTTATTCCTTTATGTTTAAAAACGAGTTAGAAAATGTGTCAGAAACTTTTTCGCGTTGCAGCGAATTTGAGAACCACCTTAATTGCTAAATTTAATTTCTGTATTGTTTCTTATATTGATATGTTTAAAAAAAATTCTTGCACGGGAAGTTCTGACAAAAAATTCTTAATTTGGCTTATTTTATGTTATTTTCCGTATTAAAAAAAATCGGACCAAGTTGCGAACCACAGACAAATCCTTGCCTATCTCTAAATTTCTTTCAGCAGGCACCCATACATTTTACTGTACAGGAGAACCATTTTCAAAAATATACAATAACCGCTTTGCGGGTTAGCATCCTGCGCGGTTGGTATCCCGAAAATTCTACTTAACGACAACCCGAAACCCGACCCGGTACACTTCAACCCGAACCGAAAACATTCAAACCCGATCCGAACCTGAAGTGAAGGAAAATTAATGCATATTTATTACAATTATAATGTGCAATTATATCTCTAACACTGGAAAAAAAAAAATGTTGATTTTACAGTATAATACTGGCACCCCAGCTGCCAGTATTATACCGTAAAATAATCAGTGAATTACTGCTTATTTTACTGTTTATTACTGTTAATTTTATGGTAAAATTATTTTCAGCTGGGGTGCCAGTATTATACTGTAAAATCAAGCGCGGCAATGTATTACTGCTTATTTTACTGTTTATTACTGTTAATTATACTGTAAAATCAAGCGCGACAATGTATTACTGCTTATTTTACTGTTTATTACTGTTAATTATACTGTAAAATCAAGCGCGGCAATGTATTACTGCTTATTTTACTGTTTATTATACTGTAAAATCAAGCGCGGCAATGTATTACTGCTTATTTTACTGTTTATTACTGTTAATTTTACGGTATAATACTGGCAGCTGGGATGCTTAGTATTATACTGTAAAATCAACATTTTTTTTTTTTTTTTGCATTGCACTAGTTATATTTTTTGTATAAAAATGAACACATTAATATTCAAATATATATTTTTTTCGTTTTGATTAAAGTCAACCGGACCCGCAACGGGGAAAAAAAAAAAAAATGGCGAACCAGTTGCAGGTCTCTTACTTTAGATTTGAACAAAACCTCAGATTGAAAGATTAGCTCAGGCGACAGTGCGTCTGGCAGAACAAGAACAAAGAAAAATTTCACTTCAACGGTCGCTGTACCATCTTTTCTTTCTTTTTTTTTTTTTCCCCAGTTACGACATATGTATTTAGGTGTAGTTTGCTTATTGCTCCAAACAAAAACAAAATAACCATGCTTGGATGTATTACGCAAGTGATAATTTGCTGGATTTCCAATAAAGGGTGTCATGTAGATTGCGCAACGAAATGTTTTAAAAGCTTTCAACAGAAGATGATTACTTTTAAAATTAACGGTCGGAAAATATATAAATAAATAAATAAACTTGTTCTACTTAAATAACGTAGGAAGTATACAGATTTACATGACAATTATATTTAGAAATTACTTAATTTTGAATATCATATTAAGTTATTACATTTTGATTAGATCCGTATTTTTAAAATTATTTCCCACCGCATATTTGGAATAATAATAATAATAACGATTATTTATTTGATTTTTACTATGTCATCGTTTCAAGTTTGCGATCGTTTATGAAAGTTTTCTAACGGGATTTTTTTGTGAGTGAGTGGATTAGATATGTTTTTTTAAATAGAAATTATCTGGGGTATAAAAGAAAATCCAATAAAACTGTATTTCTTAGTTTAAATAAAATTTACTTTAGTACTGTTTAATTGGTCACTACAGAGTTCATTAGAATTCTGTATCGGGTCGGGTCGAATTCAGACACTTTTCTCCCTTTAGGGATTTCTGTGGATCCGGGAGGGGGGGGGCATTGTACAGTTCCTTAGGAGAAATTGCACTTTTTAACCATTAAAAGTATAAAATTTCAAATCTTCCGAGGGGGGAGGGCATTTCAATGCTCCGGGGGGAATGCCCCCCCCCCCAGGCCACCCACTGAATTCAACACTGGGTCGGGTAACCCAATTTTATCAGGATCCGTCCCGAAACATGGGCATGATAAAATCGGGCTGGCTGTAACTTTTTTTCTTCGGGTATAAGATTTTTGTTTTGGGTTGACTCCAAACAGTCTTAGCTACGATAAGGATATACCCAATTATTTAAAAAAAAAAAGTCCAGAATATTGTTTTTTGCTTCAGGCTGCTTTCTGACACATTCAGGATCATTATTATACTGGAATGCTTAAAATTGTCTGTTATTCTTATTTACATACGAAGAAATCGAAAAGTGTTTTCCATTTTCCTATAAACAGCAAATATATTTCAGAAATCTTTGTCAACGTAGGCGTTGCAAGCCGGACGCGTCAGTTCATCATTAGACAACAATCTATTGTACTTTGTGTCCCATTTACGGTAAAAGAAAAACGCTATTTAAATCATAGAGATTTAAGGCCAGTGTTGAATTCACTTTTCTTCGGGAGGGATTTCTGTAGCTCCGGGGGGAGGGGGGGGGGGGAATTGCACTTTTTAGCCATTAAAAGCAAAAAATCCGAAATCTTCCGGGGGGACATTTCAATGCTCAGGGGGGGGGATGTCCCTCCCGGGCCACCCCCTGAATTCAACACTGTTTAAGGCTGTTCTCAAATCCAAAGGAGGTACTTTCTGACACACTTCTGAACCATTTTTGTTCGGAAATGCATGAAATTGTCAATTATTCTTATTCATACACTATGTAATCGAATAGCGTTTTCCTTTTTTTGTTAAAGGCAAAAGATATTTCGGAAAATACAATCAAAATGGACGTTTTGAACCGAATCCCGGCTGCGGCCGCGCGAGAAAGGGGGGAAAAACTGGTCATCACGTCACAAGAACAGGTTATACCTCGAAAAGTAATTTATTTCTCAAAAAATGGAAAACTCTATTCGATTCCAAATAGTCAGGCCTGTCAATTTGATGTCTGTTTAAAAATGAGTCAAAAAACGTGCCAGAAAGTTTCGTGTTGTTGAGCAGAGAAATTTGAAAGTCTCTTTTCTTTCAAATTACCCTGTATAGGAGATATTTTGTATGTCACTTATAGAAAGCATATGCATTTCTCTTTATTTATTTAATGTTATTTTAGCTGAGCATCTACT
Organism: Maratus michaelseni; assembly: GCA_963931845.1. Classification (NCBI taxonomy): domain Eukaryota; kingdom Metazoa; phylum Arthropoda; class Arachnida; order Araneae; family Salticidae; genus Maratus; species Maratus michaelseni. Next base: position 226,507,323 of record OZ007599.1, read on the forward strand.
TAACTTTTATTAATTTAATTTATTTTTTTCTTAAATATTTCTCTTTAATTGGTCGTGATCAAAGTGGGCGTTTTGAACCGAATCCACTATGCGGCAGCGCGAGAAAGGGGAAAAACTTGTCACATTACAATATATATATACATATAGTAAAACCTGCTAAGACGGAATCGCAAAAGAAAAAGCAAACAGTTCCATTTTAGATTCGTCTACATAGCTACATATATGTATATATATATATATTCACTGCAAAAAAAAAAAAAAAAAAGAAAAGTGTTGATTTTACAGTATAATAATGGCATCCAAGCTGCCAGTATTATACCGTAAAATTAACAGTAATAAACAGTAAAATAAGCAGTGTATTACTGCTTATTTTACTGTTTATTACTGTTAATTTTACGGTATAATACTGGCAGTTGGGATGCCAGTATTATCAAGCGCGGCAATGTGTTACTGTTAATTTTACAGTATAATACTGGCAGCTGAGATGCCAGTATTATACTGTAAAATCAAGCGCGGCAATGTATTACTGCTTATTTTACTGTTAATTTTACGGTATAATACTGTAAAATCAAGCGCGGTAGCGTATTACTGCTTATTTTACTGTTTATTACTGTTAATTTTACGGTATTTATAGCTGGAGTGCCAGTATTATACTGTAAAATCAACACTTTTTTTTTTTTTTTTTTTTTTTTTTTCAGTATTGTAATAACTTAGAAATTTTAGGTGGACGTTTTATCGGTGCGTTTTTCTCCGCCTACCAATTCTTTGATTTCTCTAATTTGTCAGGACTAGTTGTTGTTTATCAATTTGTTCCTATAAGAGACTAGGAGACAATGCGTCGCCCTTTAATGAATTTCGGTTATGTTCTGTACAGATCTTGTCGTACGCAACAAATATTATCTTTCACTTTTCATTAGAAAAAAAAATATATTTTCTGTAAATTGGCACGCATTTATTTGTAAGTTAATTCTGAAATTTGTAAAATAAAAAAAAAACAATTCAAACGATGAGTTTATCAAATATTAGAGAAGTTAGTGTCGAATGTCCTTTGGGGTATAGCATGGGTGCTTCTCCTTCTAAAAAAATGAGAAGTCGTGTCCACTTGACTGGTTGTGCCAGAACGGAAGGCTTCTACAAGCAAGCGATGAAGGAAGAAAACAGTGACACGTTTTTGGTAAAGAATAAGCTTTGTGTAAAAAAAAGCCCCATTCATGGTTGGGGTGTCTTTGCTAGAGAAACTGTGGAAACTGGTGAAACAGTAATTGAATATACCGGAGAGATTGTACGGTATATTGTGGCCGACAACAGACAGTTATCATATTCATTAGCACCAGGATTCTCGAATTACATGTTCGAAATGGACGAAAATGTGTTTATTGATGCTACCCGAAAAGGGAACATCTCTCGTTTCATCAACCACAGTTGTGACCCCAACTGCTTTGCCGAGTTAATCGATGATGAAGACCGTCAGAAAATTTGTATTTTTGCCAAAAAAACAATTGGTGTTAACGAGGAGCTGACCTTCGATTACAATTTCCTCGAAACGGAGGAAAAAATCCCGTGCATGTGTGGAGCTCTCCAATGCCGTGGATTTATGAACTAACATTTATTGTGACTTAATCTTGTAACTAAAGACTTGTTATACTTGCTAGTTTTGACAATCGAAAATCTAATGTCAAAACTGTAATTTGACATTGTACGATGTCGAACCAGATATAGAACAGTCAACTAATTTGTGAATAATTTAATACCCGAGTCGAACACCTAAGATTGTATCTATACTTTCATTTTATTATTATTAATATTGTAACTCAAATATATTCATGCCATTATCATGTCATTATATTCATTCATTCTTGTCATTGATATTTATAATCGTGATGATATAAAAAAAAAAAACCGGTAATTAAATGTTACAATAAATATTTTATTATGTTTATTCTAAGGCAGTTTTTTTTAAATTGTATACGAGTAATTCTTTTATCTTAAAGATTAATCTTTTTATAATTATTATTGAGTACTGAGTTTTGATGTTTGAATAACAATAATGGAAAATTTCAATAGCAAAAATTAAAATTTGAATATTGCTATAGTAAATGTTTATTTATTTTATGTATTTTTTATGAACTGAATACATTTTCATAATAAATATCTATGTCATAGTATTATCATATAAATAAGAATACGCAGTATAAAAGTTTTTATTACAATTCATGTGATAATGAAACTCAACTAATTTTTAAAATAGTATTTAAAAATATATCACTAGTAAATGGTTATGCTATACTTATAAATACTAGGGATTTAGATTTTTATATAAGTTATATTTGTCAGTTGTTTATGAACATAAAAATTCTCAAGCTATAATGTTAAACCAATGGAAGCATTATTTCAAATTTCTCGTTTGCATTTCAATATTGATTAAATGATTCTTTTTGCACAGGATGTCGGAGTCGAGTCTAACGTTGTATCTTTCTACTTTTTTTATTATTATTCTGAGGATACTTTCTATTTCGATTAAAAAAAAAAAAGTTTGGTTGGTCACAAAGGTCAGTGTCCTCATAATTATATAAAAAAAAAGGTAGAAATATACAACGTTAGGCAAAGATTTCAGATATCTTCTGTAAAAAGAATTATTTAAAAATTGAAATGCAAACGAGAAATTTGCAACGAACTCCTCCATTGGTTTAAAATTAGCTTGCGAATGTCGTCGCAAGATTTAAGCATAGGCACTTAATAACAAAGAACTTTCTGTGAAAAAGTGATTAAATATAGAAGAAAAAAAAGAGTTAGGGAACTTAGTCTTAAGGTTCTTCTCAAATCCAAATTCGTTACTTTCTCAGACATTTTACAAGTTATTATTATTATTTATTAAATATGTGGAATTTGTTAGTATTTTTATTGAGATTACTTAGAAATTGAATAGCGTATCTGTATTTTCTATAAAGCAAAAGAATCATTTCAGCAATTTGTGTCAAAGTGGTCGTTTTAACGTCCTATTTTAACGAATAGGGCATTTAGGGAAAGATCGTCATAAGGGAACAATCGATTACAACTCAAAATGTAGTACATATATTTAAAAAAAAAATACTTCTCCAATTTCAAAACAACTTCAATAGTATTCTTATATTTGATATGTGTGCAGAGTTTTCATGCATTTCCTTATAAAAAAAATCCCTGACGGCTCGGCCTACAGGCACAGGTAGAATTCGAAGACGCAGACCGTGGGACTCCTGTTTGTTGGGAATTGCGGAAGAAATGACCATTTTGCCATGAGGCCCCAGTTGGGACCGCCCACTTCGAAATCTAACTTGTTTGCAGGCGGAGCCGGCAGGGATTTTTTTATTTATTTATCTTTTTGCTATAAGGGTTGGTCCTATGTAAAAAAAATTGTCAATATAAAAGTTTTAGATAATATTAAGAGGATTTGTAATACATTTAAACGGATTTGATAGTGGTAACCACTACTCATAAATTTAGTTTAATGTTATAAAGGGTGACTATTAAGTTAATTATAATGTTTGGAATCACTTGCATTGAAATCGGAAAGATAGTTTTTGAGATATGGAAACGGGGCATAGTTAGAGAAAAAAAACCTTGAAGGAGGGGCCGGGGATGTTCAAGTGCCCTTCAGGAAATGACTAATTAGTAGGACCACTATGCATCTTTAAGAATTCGTTCGTTTGGTTAAGCTAGGAACTTAATTACAAATTTGGCTTAAACTATTATTCGGAAATAGTGGTAACCGCTACTCATAAATATACTTTAATGTTATAGAGGGTGCCTATTAAGTTAATTATGATGTTTGGAATCAATTTCGTTGAAATCGGAAAGATAGTTGCAGAGATATGGAAACGGGGCATAGTTAGAGAAAAAAAAACCTTGAAGGAGGGGCCGGGGGTGAGGGGATGTTCAAGTGCCCTTCAGGAAATGACTAATTAGTAGGGCCACTATGCATCTTTAAAAAATCGTTCGTTTGGTTAAGCTAGGAACTTAATTACAAATTTGGCTTAAACTATTATTCGAAAATAGTGGTAACCGCTACTCAAAAATTTAGTTTAATGTTATAAAAGCTGACTATTAAGTTAATTCTAATGTTTGGAATCACTTGCGTTGAAATCCGAAAGATAGTTGCTGAGATATGGAAACGGGGCTTAGTTAGAGAAAAACCTTGAAGGAGGGGGTCCGGGGGGGGGGGGATGTTCAAGTGGCCTTCAGCAAATAACAAATTAGAAGGATCACTATACATTCATTTGGTTAAGCTAGGAACTTAATTCGAAATTTGGCTTAGACTATTATTCGGAAATACTGGTAACTGCTTTCTAGAAATACGCCTTGAAGCTACACTGAAAAAAAAAAAGTGTTGATTTTATACATTATAATACTGGCACCCCAGCTACCAGTATTATACCGTAAAATTAACAGTAATATAAGCAGAAATACGCTACCGCGCTGCTTTTTTTACTGTTTATTACTGTTAATTTTACGGTATGATACTGGCAGCTGGGGTGCCAGTATTATACTGTAAAATCAACACTTTTTTTTTTTTTTTTTTTTTTTGCAGAGTATGAATGCTGATAAGTAAAAAGCTTTTCTTCACGTATTTAAAAGGGGGGGGGGGACATTTTAATTCCAAATATCTGGTGCCAATATGGCACTTAGGGATTAAAATTAAGTGGTCCAAAAATGTATATTTTTCACCTAACTCAAACTTGAAAGTTTCATTTGAAGTAAAGTTGAAGCATAACAAAGGTGGCCAATTGGACACTATACAGTTTTAATTAATTTTTCCAGATTGATGCCTCCTGCAAATGGATGCAAGATGTTCAATTAATTCAGAAAATAAAATTATTATATTTCAAGAGTTCTCTGACCGAATGAAATTTTAAAACTCTTTATAATAACTTAGGAAACGAGATATATATATACATATTGAATTTTGCAGGTTTTTTTTTTTTTTTCATGAAAAATTCGGGAAAGAAAACATTAAATGGTTTATGGGAGCAACAATAGTTGCGAAATGTCACAGCAACTCATTACTGATGTACTTTTTCTCTAAGACTACTGAAATGATTTCAATAATTTTTATCGAATATTTTCTTTAATTATTTTTTTACATTCACGTGTTTCAAATTTATTTTAAACGGGGGAGTGGGATCGCAAAAAAGAATGAACTGAAAAATTCCGTTAGAATTCCGTAATCTTAGTTTCTTTCAGACTCCCCCCCCCCCCCCCTCTCTGTGATCCTTTTTACTGACTCTCTATCATTTTTTAAAGATTCCGTTGAAACAAGCAAACAACAAAAAAAAAATCTAACAAGCCGTTTGGGAATACATATTTGCGTAATTTTATGTAAAGTTACCGTTGAAACAAATAAACAAAAAGAAAATATAACAAGCCTTTTGGGAATACATATCGCGTAATTCTGGGATGCTTCTAATTTGTCGGGTCCAGGAGTTGTGTAATAATCTGCACCTGTAGGAGACAAAGCAACCTTTAACGAATTTCGGTTATGTTCGGTACAGATGTCGTCTTACGCAACAAATATATTCTTTCACTTATTAGTTTTTATTACGTTCTGAAAAATAATTATTCGCACATTGTTTTAAACTGTGCACGGGTTGAAAAACGCGTAATATAATTTTAAAGGTGTGGCTGGATTGTTGATTATTGAAAATTAATTAAAATGGATGCAGCAAGTTCATTGGAATTCCAGCTCCAGAATGTAAAAATCGACACTGAACTGTTAACGAGACAGTTGATGCAAAGATTACAGAGACGTAATCTAGTTGACATGCCTGCAGATATCAACGAGGAGCCCACAGATGTCCATCCCAGTGGTTCGAATACCGATGATTACCCGATGGAAGAAGTCCATCGCAGTGGAAGTGCCCGAACGGAAGGGTACTACGCAATTGCAGTTAAAAATAATATTGAGCCTGGTACAAAAATGAACATCTTGTTGGGAAGGAGTAGAATCCATGGTTGGGGCGTTTTTGCCAAAGTTGAATTCGAAACTGACAAACATATCGTTGAATATGTCGGGGAAATAATCCGCCCCATTGTTGCTAGTAAGCGGCAACAAGTGTATAAATCTGCTGGTGTATCACACTATTATATGTTTGAACTGGATAAAGATTATATTATCGATGCGACGTTTTGCGGAAACATAGCCCGCTACATAAATCATAGCTGTGATCCCAATTCTTACGCAAAGATCATCAACGATGAAGGAAGAAAGAAAATAGTTATTCGTGCTTTAAGGAAAATCGTCATCGGAGAAGAACTTACCTTGGATTACAATTTTAACGAAACTGGTGAATTGCGGAAATGCCTCTGTGGTTCTAGCATTTGCCGCGGTTATATGTAAAGACTTTATGTGGACTATTAGTGCCTTATGTGGACTATTAATGTCTTATGTGGACTCATAGTGACTTATGTGGACTCATAGTATTGATTGTATTTGTGTGTGTTTATAATGCTGTATATTCCTATTATATTCTTATTTTGTTCCTATGTTTGTTTGTATGATTTACTTTGTTCAATATTAAGGTTAGCCGATTTCTATGTTTTTACTAATTACTAATAATGTTCAAACTCTAAAAGAAAAATTATTCACGTTTTTGATAATGTTAAATAAATATTTCATTTGTTTTATTACGAGTAATTATTTTATCTAAAGTTTGATCTTTTTATTATTATTGAGTTTGAGTTGAGATATTTGAAAAATAATAATGGAAAATATAAATATGAAAAATATCTGAATATTGCTACAAGAAATGTTTGTTTATTTTAAGAACTGTGTCAAAGTGGTCGTTTTAATACTATTTTCGGAACTGGGCATTCAGGCAAAGGTCGTGATCATGGAGTCTCAACACAAAATAGACAACTCAAAATGTAATACATTAACAACAACAGCAAAAAAAGTCCCTGACGGCTCGGCCTACAGGCACTGGTAGATTTCAAAGACGCAGACAGTGGGGCGCCTGTTTATTGGGAATTCCAGAAGAAATGACCTTTTTGCTATGATGCGGCAGTTGGGACCGCTCACTTCGAAATCTACCTGTGTCTGTAGGTGGAGTCCGCAGGGATTTTTTTTTTCTTACTGTGAGGGTTCGTTCTATAAAAAAAATTGTCAATATAAAAGTTGTAGAGAATATTAAGAGGATTTATAATAAATTTAAGCGGATTTGATGTCTTCTGAATTGACAAAGTTATAAAATTTTTCTTCTTAAACCCCTATTCCCCCCCCCCCCTTGAGACCAATTTAAATGATATAAAAAATTTGTAATACATAAATTTTTGGCCCTTTTCCTAAATGCAATAATAACTTTACACGGATTCGATACGTATCATAATTAAGAAGTTATGGATTTTTTTCTGTTTTCACAAAGGGCCCCCCCCCCCCCCCTGTTCGATTTTGCCCATTAACCAACTTGACCGAGGTTTTATGTATCAGTTTGGAAGAGATTCGTGCGGAATTATTAAAGTTATCGTGCCCATAAAAAAGTTATATAGATAGATAGATATATGAAGTTTTGAACTGGATGTGTGTGTGTGTGCGGGGGGGGGGGGGGGGTTCTGTTCTGGGAGTCATGATCGGCGTAGATCTGCAAAACTTTTCCAGAAATTCCAACATAGAGGTGAATATAATAAATAGTATTTCTTACGAAATCTGCCTACAAAAAATTCGCTGACGGCTCGGCCTACAGACACAGGTAGATTTCGAAGACTTAGACCATGCGGCGCCTGTTTATTGAGAATTGCAGAAAAAATTACCTTTTTGCCATGATGCGGCAGTTAGGACCGCCCAATTTGAAATCTACCCGTGTCTGTAGGCGGCACTTCTTTGTTTTTTGCTGTTAGGGTTGTTCCTATAAAAAACTTGTAGATACTATTAGGAGGATTTATAATAAATTAAAGCAGATTTGATATCTTCTAATTTGACGAAGTTACAAATTTTTTTTCTTCTTAAGCCCCTATTTTTTCCCCTCCTTGAGGCCATTTTTAATGATATCAAATATGTCATTCATAAATTTTCGGCTCTTTTCCTAGAAATAATAATAACTTTAAACGGATTTGATACGTATTATAATTAAGAAGTTATGGTATTTTTTCTGTCTTCACAAAAAGCCCCCCTTCGTTCGATTTTTCCGATTAACGAACTTGACCGAGATTCTATGCCCCTTTATTTTATGTATCAGTTTGGAAGAGATTTGTGCAGAATTTTTTAAGTTACCGTGTCCATAAAAAAGTGATATATATATAAAATTTTGAACTAGGGGTATGTTTTGGTTTCTGGAAGTCATGATCGGCGTAGATCTGTAAAATTTTCCAGAAATTCCAGCATAGGGGAGAATGTAATAGGGAGTATTTCTTACGAAATCTACCTAAGAGAAAAAAAGGCTCTTCAATGTAAAAAATCTCCGACGGCTCGGCCTACAGGCACAGGTAGATTTTGAAGATGCAGACTGTGGGGCACATGTTAATTGGGAATTGCAGAAGAAATGACCTTTTTTCCCCAATGCGGCAGTTGGGACCACCCACTTCGAAATCTACCTACGTTTGTAGCCGGCAAGGATTTTTATTTATTATTATTTTTTGCTGCAAGAGTTTTGGTCCTATAAAAAACTTGTCAGTATAAAAGTTGTAGATATCAAGACGATTTATAATAAATTTCAGCGGATTTGATATGTTGTAAATTGACAAAGCTATGAATTTCCTTCTTCTTAAACCCCTATTTTTTCCCCGCTTGAGGCCATTTTTAATATCAAAAATCTGTCATACATAAATTTATGGCCCTTTTCCTAGAAGTAATAATAAGTTTAAACTAATTCGATACGTATCATAACTAAGAGGTTATGTTTTTTTTTTTCTGTTTTCCAAAAAACCATCCCCATGGCCCGATTTTGATTATTAACGAACTTGACCGAGATTTTACGCCACTTGATTTCATGTATCAGTTTGGAAAAGATTTGTGCAGAATTATGAGAGTTATCATGTCCATAAAAAAGTGATATACATAGATAGATAGGGTTTTGGGTTCTAAATGTCATGATCGGTGTAGATCTGCAAACATATTTCAGAAATTCCAACTTTAGAGGAGAAAGTAATATTTCGTATGAAATCTACCTAAAATTCCGAACACTTCAACCCGAACCCAAAGTGAAAGAGAATTAATCTATATTTTTATACAATTGTGTCTCTAATATCAATTTTATCTCTCTTCTATAAAAATGAACACAGCATATACACTCATTAATATTAAAATATACAGTTTTTTTTTTCAAATCGGGCCAACCCGAACCGCAACGATAAAAAAAGAATTAATGTCAATCCGATACGATCCGAAAAATTCGGGTAAAATCGCGTTACCCGATGCGATGCACAGGGCTGTAGCTCAGGGATGACGAACATTTTCTCATCCGCCCCAAACGAATATTTCGCGGGATCATGCCGTAGCAAAAACAAAAACAAAAAAATTAGTGGATCACAATTCATTAACATTTGGTTTGTAGGATTTAAAATAATAGGAGTAACAGGATATCATATGGTGTTATGCCTTAAAATGTAATTTAAAAAATCCCTGACGGCTCGACCCGCAGGCACAGGTAAATTTCGAAGAAGAAGATCGTGGGGCGCCTGTTTATTGGGAATTGCGGATGACCTTTTTGCCATGATGCAACAGTTGGAACTGCCCACTTCGAAACGTAACTATTTTGCAGGCGGAGCCGGTAGGGACATTTTTGTTTCTATTTTTTTTTTTTGCTGTAAGGGTTGGTCTTATATAAAAAACTTGTCAATATAAAAGTTGTAGATAATATTAAGAGGATTTATAATAAATTTAAGCGGATTTAATATCTTGTGAATTGACGAAGTTATGAATTTTTTTCTTCTAAACCCCCCTTGGGGCCATTTTTAATGATATCAAAAATCTGTCATACATAAGTTTTCGGCCCTTTTCCTAGAAGTAATAATAACTTTAAAAGGATTCGATACGTATCATTGTTTCTTACGAAATTTGCCTAAAAGAAAAAAAGGATCTTTAATTTCAAATCGCTGACGCTCGGCCTACAGGCACAGGTAGATTTCGAAGACGCAGATCCTGGGATGCCTGTTTATTGGGAATGGGAGAAGAAAATACCTTTTAGCCATAAGGCGGTAAAATATTGACCGCTCACTTCGAAATCTACCTGTGTCTGTAGGTGGAGCCGTCAGCAAGTGCAGAATTAATGAAGTTATCGTGTCCATAAAAAAGTGATATAGATAGATAGATAAAAAGTTTTGAACTGGGGATTGGTTTTGGATTCTGCGAGTCATGATCGACGTACATCTGCAAAAAATTTCCATAAATTTGAACATAGAGGTGAAAATAATAGATAGTATTTCTTGAGAATTGCAGAAGAAATTACCCTTTTCCATGATGCGGCAGTTGAGAAAACCCACTTCGAAATCTACATGTGTCTGAGGGCGGTGCCAGCAGGAATTTTTTTTTCTGTAAGTGTTGGTCCTATAAACAACTTGTCAATATAAAAGATGTAGATAATATTAAGAGGAAATTACAATAAATTTAAGCTGATTTGACGAGGTTATGAATATTTTCTTAACCCTATTTTTTTTCTCCCTTGAGGCCATTTTTAATATCAAAAATTTGTCTTGCATAAATTTTCGGCCCTGTTCCTAGAAGTAATAATAACTTCAAACGGATTCGATACGTATCATAAATAAGAAATTATGGGGGGTTTTCTGTTTTCACAAAAAGCCCCCCCCCCCCCACCTCTGAGTTTGATTTTGCCCATTAACGAACTTGACCGAGATTTGTGCAAAATTATTGGAGTTACCGCGTCCATAAAAAAGATGACATATATATAAAGTTTTGAACTGGTGGTGGTTCTGGAAGTCATTATCGGCGCAGAATTGCAAAAACTTTTCAAAATTTTCAACTTTGAGTAGAATGTAATAGGTAGTATTTCTCACGAAATCTACCTGAAAAAATCCCGGACGGCTCGGCCTACAGACACAGGTAGATTTCGAAGACGCAGACCGTTGGGCGCCGGTTTATTGAGAATTGCAGAAGAAATGACCATTTTGCCATGATGCGGCAGTTGGGACCGCCCACTTTGAAATCTACCTTTCTCTGTAGAATACCTGAGGCGGAGCCGGCAGGTATGTTTCTTCTTTGATGTTAAGGGTTGGTCCTATAAAAAGCTGTCAATATAGTGTTCTTACGAAATCTACATAAAAAAATTTCCTGACGGCCTTGCTCGTAGATTTCGAAGATGCAGACCTTTGGGGGGCCTGTCTATTGAGAATTGCACAAGAAATAACCTTTATGCCATGATGCGGCAGTTAGGACCGCCCACTTCGAAATCTACCAGTGTCGGTAGGCGGCGCCGGTAGGGACTTTTTTGCCTTTAGGGTTGTTCCTATAAGAAACGTGTATAAGAGGATTTATAATAAATTTAAGCAGATTTGATATCTTCTTAATTGAGGAAGTTATAATTTTTTCCCTCCTTGAGGCCATCTTTAATGATATCAGATATCTGTCATTCATAAATTTTAGGCTCTTTTCCTAGAAGTAATAATAATTTTAAACAGATTCGATATGTATCATTATTTAGTATTGTAGATAATATTCGAAATATTTTTTCTTACGAAATCTGCCTAAAAGAAAAAAAGCCTCTTTAATTTCAAATCGCTGACGGCTCGGCCTACAGGCACAGGTAGATTTCGAAGACGCAGATACCGGGGTGCCTGTTTATTGGGAATTGGAGAAGAAAAGACCTTTTAGCCATAAGGCGGTAAAATTGTGACCGCTCACTTTGAAATCTACCTGTGTCTGTAGGCGGAGCCGTCAGCGATTTTTTTTTTCTTTTTTGGTGCAAGGGTTGGTCCTTTAAAAAATGTTCAATATAAAAGTTGTACATAATATTAAGAGGATTTATAATAAATTTAAGCGGATTTGATATCTTGTGAATTAAAGAAATAATGATTTTTTTTTCTTTTAAACCCACTATTTTTTCCTCCCTTGGGGCCATCTTTAATATCATCAAAAATCTCTCATACATAAAGTTTCGGCCCTTTTTCTAGAAGTAATAATAAATTAAAGCACATTTGACATCTTCTGAATTGACGAAGTTATAATTTTATATAGATAATAATAACTTTAAACGGATTCGATACGTATCATAAGTAAGACCATTATGTTTTTTTTTCTTTTTTCAGAAAAAGCTCCCCCTCCCATTAACGAACCTGGACGAGATTTTATGTATCAGTTTGGAAGAGGTTTGTGCAGAATTACTGAAGTTATCGTGTCCATAAAAAAGTGATATAGGTAGCCCACTATAGCCCCTTGCCACCCAACTTCGGAACGGCTGCTGCTACATGCCATTGATCGTAGAAAGAAACAAACAACCAGTTATGAAACAGCAGGTGTATGAGACCTCTCTACAAACATTGCAGGACCTTAAACGACGAATTGCGGATGTTTGTGCCAACGTGTCCAGTGTCGATATCAGATACTTTTCTCCGGGAGGGATTTCTATGGCTCCGGGGGGGGGGGGGGGAATTTCACTTTTTTACCATTAAATACATACAATCTCAAATCTTCCGGGGGAGGGGAATTTCCCCCCTCGGCCACCCCTTGAATTCAACACTGCGTGTCACTCTCTATGCTCCAACGTGTGCAACGCGAAATTCAAACAATGATCCAAATGTGCATTGCAGCTGACGGTGAGAAGTTTGAGCAAGTCAAATAAAGGTATATCGTTATAACTAGTCGTTTTTTTTTTTCTGTCTAAGATCGTTTTGTCACGTCACAGTGTAGGAAATCGCGAAAACAAATGCGCGTTTTAACCGTTATATTCTTCGCGTTAATGTCCACAAGGTGTTTTTTGTACTAAATCGATGATGCTCTACAACTTTGTAAATCCCTTTTTTCCCCTATCTCTTCCCGTTTTCGATATGGGAATGCTAACTCCGCAGTTTCCCCAACAGGTGGCGCCGTAAGTGGTTTCATTGAGTAGCGCATGGGTACTTTACTATACCTAGACACTACTTTTATTAATATAGCAGCAGCCGTTCCGAATGTAAGAGGGTGGCAAGGGACTTTAGTGGGCATACTGTATAAAGTTTTGAACTGGGGGGTGGTTTTGGATTCTGGGAGTCATGATCGGCGTAGATCTGCAAACATTTTCCAGAAATTCCAACATACAGGTGAATATAACAGATAGCACTTCTTACAAAATCTACCTAAAAAAATTCCTGACGGCTCGGCCTGCAGACACAGGTAGATTTCGAAGACGCAGACCGGTGGGCGCCTGTCTATTGAAAATTGCAGAAGAAATAGCCTTTTTGCCATGATGCGGCAGTTAGGACCACCCATTTCGAAATCTACATGTGTCTGGAAGCGGTGCCAGCAGGGATTTTTTTTGTTTTTAATTTTTTTTTTGCTGTATTTTGGTCCTATAAACAACTTGTCAATATAAAAGATGTAGATAATATTAAAAGGAAATTGTAATAAATTTAAGCTGATTTGACATCTTAATTGACGAGGTTATGAATATTTTCTTCTTAAAACCCTACTTGTTTTTTCTCCCTTGAGGCCATCTTTAATATAAAAAAATCTGTCTTGCATAAATTTTCGGCCATTTTCTTAGAAGTAAAAAATCTAATAATTTTAAACGAATTCAATACATATCATAAATAAGAAATTATGGGTCCTTTTTATGCAGATTTATGGGTCTTTTTATGTCCCCCCCCCCCCTTTGCTCAATTTCGCCCATTATCGATATTTTATGCCCCTTGATTTTATGTATCCATTTGGAAGAGATGTCATAATCGTCATAGATCTTGAAAAATTTTCCAGAAATCCCAACACAGAGGAAAATGTAATAACCTAAAAAAATTCATGACGGCTCGGCCTACAGGCACAGGTAGATTTCGAAGACGCAGACCGTTGGGCGCCTGTCTATTGAGAATTGCCATGATGCGGCCGCATGATGCACCTTTTTGCCATGATGCGGCCGCCCACTTCGAAATCTACCCGGGTCGATAGGCGGCGCCGGGAGGGACTTGTAGATAATATTTAAGCAGATTTGATATATTCTTAATTGAGGAAGTTATAATTTTTTCCCTCCTTGAGGCTATTTTTAATGATATCAAATGCCTGTCATTCATACATTTTCGGCTCTTTTCCTAGAAGCAATAATAATTTACGTAGAACTCACGCAGCGTTGTTTGGCAATGTTTTAGTTGGCGCGATTTTCAAGCCCGCGCCAAACTAACAACTAAATACAATTGCTAGGTTGCCATCAAAGGAAAAAAATCCCCTAAATTTGGCGACTTTTTTCTTTTTCTAACCGATTGAAAAAAAAAAACTGTGCGTGAGTGTATGACATTATAGCCATAATTTTAAACGGATTCGATATGCATCATTATTTTTTACGAAATCTACCTAAAAGAAAAGAAAAGGCTCTTCAATTTCAAATCTCTGACGGCTCGACCAGTTCGCACAGGTAAATTTCGAAGACGCAGATCCTGGGGCGCCTGTTTAATGGGAATTATAGAAGAAAAGACCTTTTTGCCATAAGGCGGTAATTGTGACCGCTCACTTCGAAATTACCTGTGTCTTCAGGCGAAGCCGTCAGCGATTTTTTTTTTTGTTTTTAATTTTGTTTTGCTGCAAGGATTGGTCCTTTAAAAAATTGTCAATATAAGAGTTGTACACAATATTAAGAGGGTTTATAATAAATTTAAGCGGATTTGATATCTTGTGAATTGACGAAAGAATGAATTTTTTTTCTTCTATCTTTCCCCCCTTTGGGGCCATTTTTAATGATATCAAAAATCTGTCATACACAAATTTTCGGCCCTTTTCCTAGAAGTAATAATAACTTAACGAATTCGATATGTATCATAATTAAGAAGTTATGGGGGAGGGGGGGTTCTGTTTTCACAAAAAGCCAGCCCCCCCCCCCCCCATCTTAGTTCGATTTTATTTGTGCAGTGATTATTGGAGTTACCGCGTCCATAAAAAAGTGACATATATATAAAGTTTTGAACTGGTGGTGGTTCTGGAAGTCATAATCGGCGTAAAATTGCAAAAACTTTTCAAAAATTTCAACTTTGAGTAGAATGTAATAGGTAGTATTTCTTACGAAATCTACCTGAAAAAATCCCGGACTGCTCGGCCTACAGGCACAGGTAGATTTCGAAGACGCAGACTGTTGGGCGCCTGTTTATTGAGAATTGCAGAAGAAATGACCATGTTGCCATCATGCGGCAGTTGGGACAACCCACTTTGAAATCTACCTTTCTCTGTAGGCGGAGCCGGCAGGTAAGTTTTTTCTTTGGAGTTAAGGGTTGGTACTATAAAAAACTGTCAATATATAAGTGTTATAAGCTGTTATAAGTGTTATAAGCTATCTAAAAAAATTTCCTAACGGCCTTGCCCTTAGACACGGGTAGATTTCGAAGACGCAGACCATTGGGTGCCTGTCTATTGAGAATTGCAGAAGAAATTATCTTTTTGCCATGATGCGGCAGTTAAGATCGCCCACTTCGAAATCTACCAGTGTCGGTAGGCGGCGCCGGTAGGGACTTTTCTGCCTTTAGAGTTGTTCCTATAAGAAACGTGTAGAAGAGGATTTATAATAAATTTAAGCAGATTTGATATCTTCTTAATTGACGAAGTTATAATTTTTCCCCTACTTGAGGCCATCTTTAATGATATCAAATACCTGTCATTCATAAATTTTCAGCTCTTTTGAAGTAAGTAATAATAATTTTAAAGAGATTCGATATGTATCATTATTTAGTATTGTAGACAGGGGTCTGTCCAGACTCTTTTCCCAGGGTCCTGTTTTTGTGAAATTGTGAACAGCTTTTGATATTTGTGAAAAATCTAATCACAATTTTGTTAATTTGAAATGATCGTTATATTCAGGTTCTTGTTTATACATTTTTAAGAAGATATATGGATGTAAAATGCATATATTTTCCTTATATGTGTAAAAGTGACAGGTCAATAATAATATTCAAAACCTTATTTCTTTCGAAATCTGCCTAAAAGAAAAAAATGTTCTTTAATTTCAAATCGCTGACGCTCGGCCTACAGGCACAGGCAGATTTCGAAGACGCAGATCCTGGGATGCCTGTTTATTGGGAATGGGAGAAGAAAATACCTTTTAGCCATAAGGCGGTAAAATATTGACCGCTCACTTCGAAATCTACCAGTGTCGGTAGGCGGCGCCGGTAGGGACTTTTCTGCCTTTAGGGTTGTTCCTATAAGAAATGTGTAGAAGAGGATTTATAATAAATTTAAGCAGATTTGATATCTTAATTGACGAAGTTATAATTTTTCCCCTACTTGAGGCCATCTTTAATGATATCAAATACCTGTCATTCATAAATTTTCAGCTCTTTTGAAGTAATAATAATTTTAAACAGATTCGATATGTATCATTATTTAGTATTGTAGACAGGGGTCTGTCCAGACTCTTTTCCCAGGGTCCTGTTTTTGTGAAATTGTGAACAGCTTTTGATATTTGTGAAAAATCTAATCACAATTTTGTTAATTTGAAATGATCGTTATATTCATTTTCTTGTTTATACATTTTTAAGAAGATATATGGATGTAAAATGCATATATTTTCCTTATATGTGTAAAAGTGACAGGTCAATAATAATATTCAAAATCTTTTTTTTTACGCATTTCTTTAGAAATCTGCCTAAAAGAAAAAAATGTTCTTTAATTTCAAATCGCTGACGCTCGGCCTACAGGCACAGGTAGATTTCGAAGACGCAGATCCTGGGATGCCTGTTTATTGGGAATGGGAGAAGAAAATACCTTTTAGCCATAAGGCGGTAAAATATTGACCGCTCACTTCGAAATCTACCTGTGTCTGTAGGTGGAGCCGTCAGCAATTTTTTTTTTTTTTTTTTTTAAATTTTGTTTTGGTGCAAGGGTTAGTCCTTTAAAAAATTGACAATATAAAAGTTGTACATAATAGTAAGAGGATTTATAATAAATTTAAGCAGATTGGACATCTTGTGAATTGACTAAATAATGAATTGTTTTCTTCTAAACCCACTATTTTTCCCTTCCCTTGGGGCCATTTTTAATATCATCAAAAATCTGTCATACATAAATTTTTGGCCCTTTTTCTAGAAGTAATAATAACTTTAAACGGATTCAATATGTATCATAAGTAAGACATTATGTTTTTTTTTTTTTTCTGTTTTCACAAAGCGCCCTCCCACCACTTCCCCCCTTTTGGTTCGATTTTGCCCATTAACGAACTTGACCAAGATTTTATGCCCCTTGATTTTGTGTATAAGTTTGGAGAGAGATTTGTGCAGAATTATTGGAGTTATCAGATCCATAAAGAAGTTACATAGATATATATAAAGTTTTGTACTGGGGGTGGTTTTGGGTTCAGGGAGTCAACCGGCGCAGATCTGCAAAAATTCCAACTTGAGGGATACATAAATTTTCGGCCCTATTATATTTTCTTCCAACAGTTGTAATTCTCTTTGGACACATCTTCATGTGCTTGTTGTCTAACAGCTTCTTGTTGTTCCCTTTTTACTCTTTATATATAAAAAATTTTTAGTTACACAGTGCAGTCATTTTTCTCTAAGAGCAGTTAGAAATCAGACAAGCTCAGGCCAAGCCCGGCCTGAAACTGTTTCGGTTTTTATACCAGTGTTCGAGCTCGGGTTCAAAGTGAAAATATTATTTATTCCCTATTTGAAAAACTGTGTCATTTTTCTTATTTCAAATTAATTATTACATTAACCAGATTAAAGATTAACCAAATTATGGGAGTCCCTTAGAAAGAATAATTTTGTATAAAAATAAAAACACCCTATATCAAAATTGTTCCATTTCAAATGCTAGATGTTGCCCTCAAGTTAAGTGATGCATGTTTGATGTCTCTAACCATGAACATAGATCTAAAGAAGAACTTCTAATGAAATAGCCTTTCCAAGAAGAAAATCATTCCTGAAAAAATGTTTCAAATAGAGGGTGCATGTTTAGGACAGCTTCTCTACACGTCACCAGTTCGTCTGCTTCTTTAAACAGTCTTTTAGATATCTGATATACAGTTTCGGTTTGATGTCGTTAGTGTCACTGCCTTAGCAGGGACTCTCGCCGGCTGCGCAGAACTGTGCGCGTAGCTGTGCAGCTGCCATTTCATTCCAAACTTGAGACACGATATTAACACTATTTCATTAGAAGTCCTTCTTTAGTTCTATGTTCATATCTCTAACAATACAAATGTCCAACTGACATTGTATAAGGCACTTTTTTCTGGAAAAATTCTAAAATTAATTGACTGGAAATATGATTCTGGATAATTGGTTTCCGGATCAGCTTTTGCAGCTACAATAATGTCTCTAATGCTGTTTTATCAAGGAGACAACCAATTAATGAAGAAAAATGAATATATTTTATCTTATAAAAGTATAAATATAGCTCTCCCATAATACACTGCTATTAAACTTCATCGAAAATAAAATTGCCACTATTGTTTTTTAACCATTTCCAGCAGAGTTTTTGACCGTGGTATTGTCTGCCTGTTTTTTAATTTTGTTTAATATTCTACATGGTGTGTTCAAATTTCTTTGTTGCTGTTATTGAACAGAGTCACACATTAGTAAGAATACATTACTTGCATGGGGTGCGATTTTATTAAAGTGTGTGTCAGGCTTTGATTGACAGCTGCTGTTTAGAACTATTGTTATGTGATACTATCTTCTTGTGTGCTTATGTACTCTGTGTACTGTAGTAAGCTTTAAACTAACATTCTTTTCTTATCTGGAATCGCAGATCCGAGTAGGTGAGTGACATGATATGAGTGGAAAGAATGTTTAGTACAGGGGAAGGAGTTTTTCTATTGTCATTCAAAGTTCATACATAAGACAGACAAAGAGCTTCACCCATTATCTAAGACGAAAGATGCATCATAAAGGGATGACATTCTTTTAAGGAGCCGAACCCGTGCTGACAGAGAAACAAATCCCATTTACGGATGGTGGTCTCGTGGGAACAGCAGAGGGAGTTTTTAGTTTTAACGCTGTGAGTGGGATGTGTAGGTTGTTCCAGAGGGAGCTCTGGTACACATGCGTTGAGGTAGGTCTCTTGGAGTGGAGAGATAATGTGTTTGTGAGATTAATAGTAATATCTGGTAACTCTGGGTTAATTAACGTAGCATGAGAGAGGGTATAGAGTAGCTTAACAGCACACAGAATGTATTTTCTGCATTTTATTTAATGTTGAACCGGATCAGCTATATCCGCGTTTTTAAGTGTAAATAAATTGTTTGTTTGAGTTTAATTAAAAGAGTTAGTCTTTTTCTTAATATACCTCTCATAACGTGACCGATATCATGTAGTCATATCGGTGGTTGGAGCATACTAAAAGTACAGGATTGTTCTTCAAAGTTGTGGACTTGGAGGGAATCTGACAGGATGTTTTAATCATGTATTGTGCATGTGGGGTAGAATTTCTTGGAAATGACAGTGATTTGTCTAAATTGATAGTGAGACTAGTGCGAGAAAGGACCAGATAGCACTCCACCCCGTGATTGTATGGACAAAGGAGCAGTCAAATTTTTTTCGCTGATGGGTCATCAAAGTAGTTAGTTTTGATAACTTTTTTCCAAGGACCCCAGACATTTTCAAAGGATGGTTAAAAGAAAAGCCCACAGCTGCCTTGAAGTATTATTTGAAAATAAACGTGGCAGCTCTAGGGTCCAGAGTAGTTTAAAAGCTAATCCTATATTGTAATTATTAGTATAGTATGAATAAAACGACTTCCCACAAAAAGCAGAGGAAGAATGAAAAAAAAAAAGGCATTTTCTTTAGAGAGAGCGGTGAAAAAAAAAAAATAATTAAGCATTGCGACGATCTTTAAAAAATATAATAAATTACTGATTTATCCTGATTGTCTATATATATATATATAGTTGATGTCCTTATCAATTTTAAACTAATGATTTTAATTTTTTAACAATTAACATTGTGTGTTCATGCATACATCTGGATTTTTTTGCTATATTCCTTGAATTTTTCCTTCAAATAAAAAGAAATATTTCTATATGAAATATAAATATTGATTAGAAATTAATTTAAGAAAAACAAATTCACTTGTGTGAGAAAAACTATAAATGCACTTGAAACGATTATTTCCCATTGACTTGACGTACCTACCACACGATGGATGTCTAGAAGACTATTCTTGAAGAAGCAGGTGAACTAATACAACTGTCCTACACAGACATTGTATTTGAAACATTTTTCAAGGAACTACTTGCTTCTTCAAAAGGTTTTTTTTTATTAGAAGTCATACAGTAGAGAAAAAAAAAATCGCTAAATTCGCCGATGAGTTATGGGGAAAAAACCCATGCAAAATTCACCAATGGGTCACGAGAAAATAAAGTGAAATTCGTCAGTCAGTCATCGTGAAATTTTTTAGTGAGCCGTAAGGAAAAAAAATATATGAATTTTGTCAATATTTCCCCAGAAAAAACAGTGTCATTCGCCAATCGGTTACGAAATAAAAACGTGAAATTTGTCAGTCGGACAAAGGAAAAAAAAAATTCTAATTTGTCAGTCGGATGCAAGAAAAAAAATTTCTCAGTTGGATGCAGGAAAAAAAATTTCGAAATTCGTCGATCGGTCGTGGGGAAAAAATCGCGAAATTCAGTGATCAGTCGCAGGGGGAAAAAAAAAAACTCATTTAGTTGACCAGTTGTGGAGAAAAAAAAAAAACTCAAATTTGGTTGTTTAGTTGCGAAAAAACACTAAATACGTCATTGGTTGCGGGGAAAAAAAATAATAATGAAATTCAACGATCAGTTGCAGGATGCAAATTTCTGTGGAAAACTGCGAAATTTTTTTGTAGCAGGAGGCTCCCGCCTACGATATTAATTTGGGCAGGATTTCAAAATCTTTGGCGTGAATCCCGCTCTGAAATTCAAGGCCTGGGCATGGGAAAGAGAGTAAGTCCATATTAACAGCAAGTCCATTTAGCATCATTTTTAGTTAATTATTTCTCTGACTGTCTTGGTCTCTATCTGGTCTATGGCTTTTCGAGCTTGGATCGAGCCATTTTCAACCTAAAAAAATAAAAAAAAGTGATGTCAACATCAATCGTTATAATATGTTGCCAATATGAATTACAAGATATATTTATAAGATAAGAAATACAAGATATATTTTTATATTATAGTCATTCACAAATGTTTAGGAAAATTTTAGGAGGCTAATTAAGTTACTTGAAAAAAATTAAAAAAAATCTTTCTGTATTTAGGGATAGTAGTAGTTTATTTGCAGGAAAACTATAGCAATTTTTCTAAATAACATTTTTTTTGTTACACACAAACTTTACTTTTAATGCAGAATTATCCAAAGATGTTTGATAATGATTTTTGAAATTAAAAAAAAGTCGGTAATTAGCTGAGATATTAAGTTACTTGAAAAAAAAAAAAAAAATTCTTTTATATATCAAGTAGGATATTGTTCGAAAGATCTCGTAACATAGAACTTAAAAATATATGTTTTAATTTTAAGTATTATATTTTCAGCGATATTATCGAAAATAAACTGGAGAAATATGACCCTTCCTTCCTATTTCTGAATCTATTGAAACTAAAATTATGAAAAAAAATAGGAATAGTAGGTGTTTATTAATAAATTTAATGTACGGAACCCTTTGAGCACGAGTTATACTTGCACTTGACAGATTTTTTTTTATAGTTTAAAATGATAGTACTGTACATATATTTTCACTCAGGGGGTCAATGCAGGTTTTTTTTCCCTTGGTGCCCATTTTGGAAAAATAAGTTATTTTTGTGAAAAATAACATTTGTTACGAAAGATGACATCCAGCTCTCAAATTCAGACCAAGCATTTAATAACTTCTTTAAGTCCTTCTGCTAAAAGTTTCCTTTTCTGGTGAACTTGTTTTCTTTGCAAAATACACATTTTAAAACTTAACAAAATAAAAATAATGGACAGTATGTTTTTATGGAATGGAATTTTGTGAAGGGGTTTATTTTATCAAGAGGAATTTTGTGAAGGGGCTTGTTTTATTAAAGGAATTTTGTGAAAGAGTTTGTTTCATTAAAAGGATTTTTGTGAAGGGACCTTAAATAGGCTCCAAATTTTTCCTGAATCAACCCAATTTTATTTAATTAATCTTTCATACTGTAAATTACAAAAATAATTGTTTAATTTTTAAAAAAAAAATGTGTTTATTTAAAAGAAATACGGTTAAACAGATCTCTGATCCATAATTATTTATAGAATTTAAAATAAAATCATTCATTTAAAAAAACCTTAAATTATCGTTAATAAATATAAAAATGAATAATTCATATTGAATCCTTACACATTTACTTACAATAATAAACAAATGTTAAATAATATAATAATAATAAAAGCTTAAAATTTATTTTAATGGTATTAAAACATTTTAAAGCAATCATATATTGCTTTAAAATACAATGTCCATATATTGCAATACATTTGCTCTTTTTACAGTTGGGAAAATGCAGTTCTGTATCTCCATAACCTATATATATATATATTTCTCTTACGTGGCGTGGAAATAGGGCTCAATTTCTAGCTTATCGTTGGCAACAACCGTAGCTTCCATAGCTTAGACCAATGAACAGACTGATTGTGTTAGATCAGCTCCGCCTCCAATGTGGCTGTCAGAGCAGTGAAAATTAAACTAGCAAATATTAAAAATAAAATAACATGTACATAATATCCAAAGCATCTGAGATGATTCCTCATTTTAATTATGAGTAATATTGTTAATTTCAAATGAATTCTCAACTCTTATTTAGAATTTATTTATGAATTTCACTGACATGAAAAATCAGAGATAGTAAAAATATCAACTGTCTAGGTTGCACCTGCTGCCATCTGTTGCTGTCTTAATGAAGTAAAAATAATTTCTTTTGCAGAAATCTATAATCAATTAGAATAGTAAAATGTCGAACGAAATTTAAACAATCATTATGATAAACTATCTTCCTATCACGTTTTTTTTTTTTTTTTTTTTTTTTTTTTTTTTTTTTTTTAAATGAATTTAAGCTGTGCTGTACAATATTATAGGTGCAATAAGTTTTAAACAAATTATGTTTCAAAGATCTTTTCTCATAGTATTTAAATGATTTATATGCCCATTAGTAGCTCCACCTACATACATTTTTAGTTGTGTTTTCAACAGAGTTTTCAATTACTTTTTTTACATTAAAAAAATTGTCAATTTCATATGTTCAAATGATTTATGGCAGTACTTATTCCAGCTAGAATTACTGCAAAAATAAAAAGGAGCGAAGCGAGCTGGGACCGCGTAGCAGTCTCAATGTGAATTTTTTAAATGTCAAGAACTTCCAAAATATTTCATTTTTTGTCAAGATATTTTGAATAGCTCTATTTAAATATGAATTGAATCTGTGTACCAAATTTTATTAAAATCGGTTACTATGTGGCCACGACTTTTTTTTAATTTTTGCTCATTTTGCATGGAATGACCCATATACAGTGTGTTCCAAAATTCGACTGACAAATTAAGAGGGATGATAGAAGGCATAAAGATGAAAACTTACTATAGAACATGGGGTCACAAACCATGTTTAGTGGTAGAAAATCGCAAAAAAAGTTATGAAGGGTGTGATGTTTTGTCCTTTTAATGATTTTTGTTTCGGCCGAACTTTTAGCTTTTACACTGGGCCGATGCTATGCCACGATAGATTTTCTCTGAACAGGGCAAGGCCCAGATCTGAAAAGTTTGGATCTAGCAAATTCCAGAATAGTATATTTATGTAACATTAGTGAGCAGACGATTAATGATAGACAGTCAGTTAAAATTAAATAAAATCCATTTATTTTTAAAACATTTGAGGGAAAATAATTTTGTCTCTGATAATTTAAACAAACAAATATTAATTAATAGTAAATGTATTTAAAGGTATAAAATAGCTCTACCATTTCACATTATATCATGGCACTTATGAATGAAAAAAATACAAAAATTTTTGATCTATTAAGTCTATTTTTTTCTCTAACTGTACCACATTAAAAGTAAAAAAAAAAAAATAATTACCATACATTTTTCATTTAGCATATATCGTTCATATTTAATTTTTTTAAAATTCTGTAAAAATATCAATATTTCTCAAAAAGAGAGAGAGGGACTTCAGTTCTCATAGCTCCCCTTGTGGGTGCCAATGCTTCCAGTAATGTACACCCTTCAAAAGTTTTGCTTATAAAAAATAATAATAACCAATAAAACTTCAGCCTTTATTATCCTTTTCATAACTCTCCCTTGCATCTTTTATAATCTGTGTTATTGTTACCAATCTTAATCAAATCAATAAGGAAGTAGAAATGTTCTACATCAACCAATATTTATGTGCCATATTTAATTATGCTATCAGAGATATGTGAATATCAAACATTTATGTTGATTATTATCACTGTTTCACAGGAAACTACTTTATATGAATACTAGTCGACCTGCCTGGCATCGCCTAGGCCTGTGATAAAACCTTAAACAAAAACCCCAAATGAAAAATATTGATATTTAGTGATAAAAGTGCTCATAAGGAAATTAAAAAAAAAAAAAAAAAAAAAACAAAAAAAAAAACAAGCTTTTGTTGTCCAAACCCTTTGAAATTTTTAATGGCTATAAATATACAGGTTTTACAGTCCTTGTAAAAATTAGAAATATTGTTAAAATCAGAAATATTGTTATCTGGTTGTAAAATAAATGTTTTCTTCCTCAGAAAACCACCCTTTTCAAATTCTATAGAAGGGGAACTCCCTCCCATTTCCATTTTCCAGCCTTCAAAAAAAGTGAAAGCACCTCCCTCCAGAAAGGGGAATAAGAATAGAATTAAGAAGAATTTTATTTAGAAGGAGTATTTCCTAGTGTTGGGTTGTGAGCAATGCAGGCCAATAAGAAAGTTATTCTTTCACCAACTCTCTTGATTCTTCTTAATTCTATTTCTGCTTTATTCACCCATTACAAAAAGTTGAGGCATGGGCAGTAAGGTTGAATTTGCACTGAAAAATTAAGACTTGCTTTAATATACTGCATCTTATAAGCAAGTGTTTTGATGAGTATAATATGTAATCAATAAACAGCGAATCAAGTTATCAGCTATAATATGTAATCAATAAACAGCGAAGACTTGATAGTATACAAATAAATAATAAAAATGGAGAGAGAAAATAAATTATAGGCTCTTTACGAAAATATTTGTTTACAGAAACATTTATCAAATTCAAAGGCGCTATTTTTTTACTTATTCCCAAAGTCATTTCATTAACAAATGCGTAAAAATTGCAGGTATTCTTATTTACATATTCAGAAATCAGCCACAATAAATGTTTTTCAGAAAGTGATACACAGTGGCGGTCAAAAGTTTCCGGCCAGTTTCTTTGATTTGTTTGCCAGAACGTTTCAGCGAAGAAGCGCAATTGCTCCAAAAGTTAGGAATATGCAAATGACTACTGACCACATGATCATTTTGATTGGATACTGAAGACACTTGATGCAATGGGGAGGAATTCGTGTGTGCAAAAGTTTCCGGCCATTCGTCATTCGTTAGTTTTTGCTATCCGTAAAATGTTGTTTTTTTTTGGCCCATGTTTATTAATTAATGAACGTGAATAACGTAGTAGAAATTCAAAAATGAAAAGTTCAACAATTATTGTTCGTAAGTGAGTGATTTGTTTGTCGGTAAAGGGCCAAACCTCTCGTGAGATTGAGGCAAAGTTGTCAATCGGAAAATCTATTGTGAACGATATTTTAAAAAATATATGGCCTTCAGAACTTGCCACAGTCCGGGAGACCCCGGAAAACGACTATTCGTGTGGACAGAATTATAAGGAGAAAAGCAGTTGATGACCCGCATAAAAATGCCGCTGGAATATCCCGCTATTTACGGAGTGAAAATATTGCTGAAATAAGTCGGTCTACCGTGTCAAGATGCTTATGTGACGTAGGACTTTATGGAAGAATCTGTGTTTAAAAACCTTTCATACGTAAAAAAGAAAAAAAAAAAAAATCAGCACCCCAGACTGGCGTTTGCCAAGGAACACAAAGACTCGACAAGTGAAAACTGGAAAAAGTACTATTTTCTGATGAATCTAAGTTCAAATTTTTTGGGAGTGATGGCAGACACTACGTCCAACGACCTAAAACAAAATATATGATTCGAGACATGTTATTCCTACAATGAAACATGGCAGAGGACACATTATGCTGTGGGGAGCATTTTCTGGAAAAAGCGTCCGTCCGTTAGTTTAAATCCGTGGCAAGATGAATGGTGTAATGTATAAGGGTATCTTGCAAGATCATCTGCTGCCTTATTGGAGGAAAAATTGTTGTCGCAACTATTTTTTTTCAGCATGATAATGACCCAAAGAATACATATGCAAGCTCGTCAAGCAGTGGCTTTCTCGCAAAAAAAATTCCGCTTTTGAAATGGCCAGCCCAATCACCTGATCTGAATCCAATAGAAAATATGTGGAGCGAACTTTACAAACATGTTCGGAATTATATATATTGGAATTCAGCAGAATTTCCCCAAAAATTGCAAGAAGAGTGGAAGAAACTTACCATAGACAATCTTCAACCGTTCATTGAATCGATGCCACATCGCTGCGCCGCAGTACTTATTGCTAAAAGTATGACGCCAAAATACTAATTGTAAATGTCGTTGATCACTAATATTTTCTATTATAAAACCATTTTTTTCCAAACTTGCCAAGATGGCCGGAAACTTTTGAGAACATGCGTTTTCTTTTGCACTTAAGTTTGTCAATTAAATTTATTGATATTTTTGTTCATAAATAAGTTCCTAACTATTTTGTCAATAAAATGTATAAGTATCACTTTGAGATTCTTCTTTATATGGGTATACTTTCAAATTAACCAAAAATTTTATGCTGGCCGGAAACTTTTGACTGCCACTGTAAAATTTGACATTTAAACTAATTTGAATTCAATTTACTGCATGAGAAATAAAATGTTGTGATGGGTTCAGATGTTATAAATAAAAGGGGTAGCGATGGCCTTTAAATGAACCAGTCTCATACATCACCAAAATGAATTATTAAATTCAAAACATTAAATCATGAAAAAATGTATTTCTGGATCAAATGAGATGTCACAACAATACGTCAATTAATTGGGTTCGTGTAGCTTGTGATCAAAATTCAATTATAGAATAGTCCATTGATGTACAAAGTTCATTGTTTACAACGGAAAGCAAATGCAACATCCATTTTAAAAAGGGAGCAGGAAAAATTAGTCCTCGCTAACATGAGACAGCTTTGGGAAGCCCAGGTGCAAGGTTAGCAGTTCAGCACTATACATCACCTGACAAGAAAGACTACCCGGGCCCTGTATAAACCAGTCCTGCGATATAGAGACTTGCAAGTTATTAAAGGAAAAATATCTAGCCTATCTAAAAATTACCTATACAAGACTAGCTTCCAACTTTCCAAATCTCTTCATCAGAGTTTTCCCCCAGGTTTAAACAAGAGCGAAAAATCATGCGTCAAGGATAGATTATGTAACACTTTCCAACGCTTCTAAAATAATTTTACAAATCATTACTGTTTAATAAGCTGAAAGATAACATCTAAGTAAACAATTTGGGAAATGCATAACCTATTTAAAAACGTAATTTCAGGAATTTCCAACATATATAATATTCGGAAAAATATCCGAATACTTTTATTCAGCTCTGTATAGGATCTATAGATTTGTATATACTACATAGGATGCTAAATTTTAGTTTAGTTAAGAAACGCGTAGCACAGTTTAAAATTCTCCTTCTGGAGTTTCTGTCAATAAACGGAAATGTGTTCACGAACTTTTGTGCTGCCCTGTATATGATCTACAGAATTTATACACACCAAGTCATAGACAAAAAGTGAGCTAAACTTAAAACGCACTTCCAGGAATTATTGTTAACAGACAGTAGCGAATTCTTTTGTGTGTCCCTTTAAATTAACGATGACTGCTATACACAAAATATTCTGTAGTAAGCCTCTTGTAATGCACCTTAGTGAAATATATAGATTTCAATGCGTTTAAAATAGTGAAACATTATACCCCAAACGATTTTTCTCCATAGACGTAATGTAACAGATTGCTTTTGACTGTCCCTGTAAAGTAACTATAAGTGCTATGCACCTTAGTGATATATATCAATTACAATGTGTTTGAAATTGTGTAACATCATTAAAATAAACCGCAAATGATTTTTCCCCATAGACTGTAATGCAACGGAATTCTTTTGAGTGTCCCTGTAAAAAAACTATAAGTGCTACACACTTCAGTTGAAATAGGAAACATGCTATAGATAACGACAATAACATATAAAAATTGCAGGGCAATCTGAGCCTATTTACGGGAGTTAGAGCATGGACAGGCGGCAGACGGCCATACGGCAGACAAACCGACGTCATAAACACTTTTCAACTACCTGTTAAAAAGGACAGGTTGCTGCTGGTAAGAAAAGGGCACTTATTTATTCTTAAGGGCACTTTTTGGATTCTTGAGGGCTCTTTTTGGATTTTTAAAGGCACTTTTTTTAATTGTTAAAAATATTCTTTTGGTTTTTAAAGCCACTGTTGATATTTAAAAGTCAAAGCATTCTTTTCAAGACAACATTGAGTCAATTTTTACTATGAAAGCAAAATTTAATGCAAAAAGCTGAAAGAGCACTTTTATTTACTGAGGGACAAGAAGGGTGCTAATTATTTTACCGGGGGGGGGGGGGGGGGGCAATAAGGTTGCTAATTTTTTTTTTGAAAGACAAGAAGGGTGCTATTAGGGCAGGCACGGTGCAGCACCCTTCTGAAACTGTCTTCATCTTAGCCAATCTGCACCATTATTGGAGCTACCAAACTTTCTTTCAGATTAAAACACTAAAAATGCAGTTTTTGAATTAAAATCTCAATGCAACCATTGTTGCACCAGTTTTACCATCTAGCAAAGAATTATTTTTCAAACAATTTCTGAAAACACCTGAATTTGCTCCATTTTTCCCAGGGTTAAAAATAAACAAATCTCATGCAATCAACTGGAAATGACACTTATAAAAATTTATTAAGACCATAATAATAATTTTAAAAAAGTCATAAAATCACAGAGTTAATCCAAGAACCTTTAAGTTCCTTTCTATCAAACATTTTTCTTCTTCTTTATATATTCAGCCACAGTAAAGGACAATTAATTCAATCTTTACAAGAAACATCCATTTCAGAAACTCAACAGATTAAAAAAAAAACTATTACACAGATAAGAGATTCAAATTATTTACTGCATATATCCTTCCATCATCAATTCATCGAACATAAGTGGATGCTGGTACACTATAATGTTCTAGATTCTAGCAGAAAAAAGATTAAAAGTAAACCAACTATAGAAAAATACTATAGACCAGCCATACTCAACCTTATTTTCTAGCGGGCCACAAACAAAGGTTTGCGATGTTATGCGGGCTGCAAAACACTTAAAAAGGGTAAATAAAATAGTAGGATAATATAGGTAGTATAGGTGCAGATTCCCAAAATTTGGAAGGAGTCACTGGCTCCTAAACCCAAAAAATCCAGTGGCCACAATTTTAAAACAAACGCATAAAAACAATAGTGTTTATATGGGGTAAAAAACTAAAAAACTCAGGAATTCAAAGTGTAAAGTAATTTATTTAATATAAACACATGTACAAAAAAAATTGAATATTAATTAAATCTTAATACATGTGCAGTCAGAAGATAAAGTTGGGCAAGATACGGTTTTAAAAAAAAATGTATAAGCTAAGCAATCATGATAGCGGGGAATATCAGAAAAACAATATTTCTTATTTTGATTTTGCCAGACAAAGGTACATATGAAAGAAAATTTGAATTTGTGAGTTTTGCACTATAAAAATCAAAACACACTTCAAACATTTGTTTATATTCTGAAATGTTATTAAAAGATAATAATAATGTTTATTATGTGTTTTGGTCTTAATCTTTAAAAAAAAAATCAACATTTCACGATGGGGACTGGGAATACCAGAAATTGATTGCTTTTATATCACATGGCGACTTAAACATCGAAAGTTAGTGGCCACAGCAAAAAATTTAGTCCCCACGTGGCGACTGGCGACTGTGAATCTGCACCTATAATAGGTAGTATAACAAAGCAATATAACAAAGTTAGTATTATCAGTAGGGTTGAACGTTTTTCGCAGAAGTAAAGTTACCAAAACATTTTAACACCACTTTTTCTAAACAATAAACTATAAGTAGTATATTTTTATTGCAAATGTTGTAGAAATAAGCCACGAAGTTAGAAATAATGGTGTACAAATTGTTTGATGCCAGTTATTTCCGCGACAAACGTTCAACCCTAAAAAGAAGTATTAGCTATATACAGGGCCATAGCCGTAAAACCAAATAATATAACAATGCAGAACATACAATTTCTAAACGAGAAAGTGGGATATTTTCTTATCTATCTTTTCTTTCAGTCATTTGCTCAGTGCAAAAACTTTTTTTTTTATTTTAAAAATATATTATGCAAATTTAATTAATTTAGAATAGTTAATTGGATTAGTGTTGAAGATTAAGAAATGTATACACCACTGTAATGTAACACAAATAGGACTGCGTGCAAAAAGAACTTTTGACTAAGGAGACTGCATTTAAGATGTTTTAACATAATTTAAAATTAATTAGAAGTGACAGGACAGATTTCGTTTTCTTATGAAAAAATATAAAACAACAATGAAGGTCTTAAATACATTTTATGCACATCTCAGTTAATTTTATAAATATGGGTTAATGACCATGTACCTCGGGCCGCACACAAAAGGTTGCCGGGCCACATGCGGCCCGCAGGTTGACTATGGCTGCTATAGACCTTCGAAGTTTAAAAAAATGGAATACTGAAAAGCAATGAAGCAATACTTTTTTTTTTTTTTTTTTTTTTACAAAATAAACAAAATGAACAATAAAAAAACTAAATTGCGCAACATAACTTTGAGATCCTTGTTTAGTGGAGTCTCCACCATTAAGCATCGATACTGCACCTTTTAAAAATTTTAGTGTTATCGGTAAATTTAATGGACTTTTTAACAAACCCGTTAACCAAGCAATTAAACAAAAACAAGTTTTTATAAATAAATTATGCATGGTGAATGAATCATCACTTAATTTTTGTTGGCTGAGACATGTGCTCAAGACGTAAAAATGTAAATAGCATAAAACAATGATAATGTCTAGCACTAATAGTATTCCCATTTTTTTTAAAAAGGCAGTGCGGATTTACTGAAAAGGGCACTTATATTGAGTAAAGAAGCACATTTTGTTGAGTGAAAGGACACTTCTCATTGGATTTATCATTTGTCAATTCTGAGGAGTGGGGATTTCAACTCTAAACCATTAATAAGTATTAAGTTCTAAATTTCCTGATGAGCATTTCAAGGAGGGGAGGGGGAAGACCCCCTCTAGATTCACTGGCATACATTATTAAGGTTAGCTGAAATTGTGCTGTATTTTTAAGAATCCCATAAATAATCTAATTAAAATAACTCCATTTTTCGAATATTCCACTTATGGAAACATGTGCCGTTCTGGGACTATTTTGAAATGGAAAATGCATTACAGTTTGAAAACACAATACAATATGCAATTGCTGCATCTGTTTTTTTACACTGATTTAGAACTTACAACATGTGAGTAAATCAGAGCAAGATAACTTCTCTTTTCAAAAGTCCATGTGATTTCTGGTAGAAAAGGGGGGGGGGAGGGAGGGAGGGAGAGATAAAAAAGCCAAATATTTTGAAAAAAAAAAAAAAAAAAGGAAGATGCAAAGAAGTTACTGGGAAAAGGAACAAGGCACTTTTACAATGTCTAAAAAGGACAGGGTGCATCACAGTTTAAATGAAAAGGGCAGGGCACAGTGCCCTTTGAAAAACATCAAATGGGAACACTAAGCACTAAAGAACTTTCCACCTCCAAGTTTTAAAACAGGACAAGGCAGTATATATAAAACAATTTATTGCAATTCAAACATAACAAAAATTATTAAATACAGAAAAATAAGTCAATGTGTTTTATCAAACATTACACTCAACCAAATGACAAGAGTTAATAAACTCCTAAATAAAGCTAGGATAAAACCATAACTTTTCAAAAATGAACACATCAGTTGAGCACAAAATCAATCAACACCATGAACATAAAAAATTTAAATCAAAATAATTGTTTAAAACATAAAAGTTAAATCATAACTTAACCAGTATTTTATGACCCTTGTAAACAAAAGAATAAACAATTTTTAATTTTTTAAAAACTAAAACTTAAATATCTTTTAGGTTTGAAAATAAAGTAATTAAAAAAAAAATAGAGAGAAAAACATAAAATAAACTGTACTATGAATTTAATGACAAACACATGTGGTGGTAAGGTTTCCTAACAGTTGGAATTAAAAATAAGGTAACTTCATGACAAATGTACAAACACTCTCAAGTGAAGGAAAAGCAATTCGAAATGGTTATAGGATAAGTAGATGGAAAAGTGTGTAGCATTAACTGACATTGTATAATGACAATTGTGTATGATTTATCGCTGTTGTGCCAGTAAATGATTTTGCATTTACTGGCACAAGAGCGATAAATGTGTCAGATGAAAGAAATTCTGTGAGTGCATGTGTCAGTGTAACTTAGCCAATTGCTAGTCCCCAACCTAGCTTTAATTCGAGGTGAGTTTATTTATTTGAATTATTCTGCAAAAAATTCAAACATTTTAAAACAGGTATGAATTTTATTTTTATAGTACTATCAAGTTGTTTGCCATCAAGTTTTGATGGGGTTCTATCTAGTTTAAGTTTTGAAAAGAATACATTAACAACTCAGTGCTCCAGAACTTGCAAGAAAATGTTAAATAATTACACTACCATATTTTTACGTTATCACTGTATCGGTAACTCACTTCAAAAACACTTTAAGTTGAAGGACAAACATGCGTCTTGAGAAGATTTACACTTGACTTACTTCAAATAGATTTAAATATAATGGTGCAATAAACCACATTCTAGCACTTCACAGACAATGCTAAAAGATATTACAGACCAGGAAATGAACTTTAATCGTACAGTTTCCGAAGAAAAACAGCTTATGAGAATTCGTATTTACTCATCACAGGCACTGAAGAAATAAAAAAACAGAAAAACATCCTTCATGATCCTCAATGGCACAATGCTCAAATAACCAACACAGCATGACGTATAATAATTATATATGTTTATGTCTGGAGAAAGCAAGTAAGTCAAGTTAAATTGAGACATGATACCAAAGAACTAATAACTGAAAAGGGAGTGCTTTGGAAACCATAACTAATGAAACAGTGCACATAGCTTTGCTAGAAAGCATGCTCAAAGTTGAGATCCAATCACATCCATGCTTCATTGTATTCACCCACTCTCCTTTTTTTCCTGTGATAAACTTAAAATAACACCATAGCATGTGCTAAATTTTAAAACGACATTTGTTTTAAGTTCTGTATCCAAGGCCTTTTATAATGTTTTGTGCTAATTTTCCATTATTAACACTTTCCAACCTAGTTGAAAAGTGTTTAAGACTTCGGTTTGTCTGCCGTCTGTCCGTGCTCTAACTCCCGTAAATATGCTTAGATTGTCCTGAAATTTTTGTATGTTATTGTTGTTTACTATAGCATGTTCTCTATTTCAAGAGACGTGTGTAACACTTATAGTTTTTTTACAGGGACAGTCAAAAATATTCCATTACATGCTCTAACTCCCGTAAATATGCTTAGATTGTCCTGAAATTTTTGTATGTTATTGTCGTTTACTATAGCATGTTCTCTATTTCAAGAGAAGTGTGTAACACTTATAGTTTTTTTACAGGGACAGTCAAAAATATTCCATTACACTACAGTCAATGGGGAATAATCTGTTCAAGTGCCTTTTGATGACGCTGCGTCATTTAAAACATAATGAAATAGATATATAATTATGAAGCGCATTAAAACATGCTTTTTGTTGAAATTCATGGGGTGAAAAAAATTTATTATTCATTTACAGGGTCAAACAAACAAATTCTTTTCACATTGTTAGATGGGGAATAATCGTCTGCATGGTAATTTAGTGATATTTCAAACATAATAAAAGTTATATGCATTACTGAGGTGCACTATAAATTGCTCTCTTGTGTGCATTGCATTTATTTACAGGGACGCACAAAAGATATTGGTTACAGTACATGTGCGATATTTACAGTCTATATGTGATAGGTGCGTTTTCAACTTTGGTTTGCATTTTTAACTTTTTTTTTCATAGTACGTGTGTGTTTATAAACTCTGTTGACCATATACAGGGCTACACAAGGAAATTCGTAAGAACTACAGACTATGAGAGTGAATTGCTTAAAGGTAGTTTTTAATTGTGTTTATGCATTTTCCTGCTGAACTATATTTAGTAGACTAATATAAGTTTGTGGAATATAAATAAATTCATATACAAGGCTACGAAAAAAAAGATACATTGTCGTTTATGTATGGTAATTGCTGCAAGTGAGTTTTAAGTTGCTTTTTAGCTTAATAGGTGGTGTGTACAAAAGTCTTCAGATAATATACAGGGCTATACAAAATATTTCGAGTGCATTCCCATCGATCGGCGAAAATTGCTAAATGTGAATATTCTAACTGAACTGAATTTTATCATACTATACATCCACATCTATTGATCATATACAGGGCTGCACAAAATAATTAGTCTACTTTTTTGACACTGGAAGGTTATTTCGAAAACTGTAGTTTTCAATGTGTTTTCTAAACTGTTTACTTACATATCTTTTTTCACCTTATTTAACAGTGAAGTTTCGTTACTGTTTTCTGGCTGTGTTGGAAAGCGTTTCATAATCTATGCTCGATGCATGATTTTTCGTTCTTGTTTTTAGATGCAAGATATATTAAAGATTAAGCATGAATAGCATGGTACTAACAGAAATTTAAGAGAATGTGTCCATCTACAAAAATCAGGACTTCATGTATAATGTGCCCTGGTTCTGCAGAAAAGGTCTTGAAACCCTTAAAAATTGGGACATAGTGTTTCCCCTATGCGTTTTTGAGAGGGTGCAGCACCCTGCCCCCCCCCCCTTTTTTTAGTTGTAGCCATTTTTATATAGCTGGAAATAATAGCCCTGATTATTTTGGGTTCGCAAAAATTTGCTGTCGTGAATTTCACCAAAGTGTTGCAGGAAAATATTGTAAAATTCATCTATCGGTCATGAGAAAATCGCAAAACTCATCTATTGGTCACGAGAAAATATCACAAAATTCGTCTATCGGTCGCAAGAAAAAAATTGCAAAATTCGTCAATGTGTTTTGTGTAAAAAAATGCGAAATTCAGCAGCTGGTTGTAGGAAAAAAAAAAAATCGCGAAATTCATCCACGACCGCATGAAAAAAAACCCTGTAAGTTTCGCCATTAAGATGCAGAAAAAAATAAAAATAAATAAATAATAAAAGAAAAAAAAAATCTGGAAATTCGCCTGGTCGCAACATTTTTCTTTTTCTTGAAAGTTCAAAATTTTCTAACTTTTTCTCTGAATTTTCAAATTTTCCTCAGAAATGTAAATTTCCTTGACTTTTCCAGGTTATCCAGGTATTATCCACCTGTATTTCCTTTATGAAAATTTCACACTTCCATAAAATATTTACAGAGCACAAATATATTTCACATTAAATATTTTTCATTAGTTTTTAGCTCACAAGCTATCAAAGCCTGAGAGCTACTGTGCCTGCAGGTTCTGTATGTAACGTATGTCCATAATGTGATAACCAGACTTGTATAAAACCAAAAACATTCTGCGCACAAAAATAGTGTCAAAAACACTTTCTGCAAATTAATTTAATGTTTAATAAAATTATGTGTATTATATTATTTTGATGTTATGAATTAAAAACAGTAGTTTAAAATAATTACCATTTATATTAAAAATTAATTAATATTAAAGAATAATTATTTTGGTTAAAAAAAAAAATACAACATTTCAGACAACATTGAAACAAGCATTTCAGAATTTTCTCACAGAGCAGGTTTAGAAGAATGATCTAAGACTTTAAAAGTTTCCTCACTCCAGGAAACAATCAATTCAGAGGATCCTGCCTTGAATATTTTCATTTCAAATTTTGTATATAGGTTCATGTTCATTATTTAAGGCGTTTCTTTGATGAGTTTTGATGGTTCATTAGTTAAGTATAAAGGGGGGAACAGGCCGCTAATCCCCCCCTTAATTTAGATAAATGGGTTTTTCTTACAGAATTACCCAATTAGCTTCAAATTTTGCATATAGGTTCATTCGGATAAGGC
Organism: Maratus michaelseni; assembly: GCA_963931845.1. Lineage (NCBI taxonomy): Eukaryota > Metazoa > Arthropoda > Arachnida > Araneae > Salticidae > Maratus > Maratus michaelseni. The sequence continues at coordinate 226,543,749 of OZ007599.1, forward strand.
ACTTCCCTGATTAGTTTTGTGTGTTCATTGGTTAAGTATAAAGGGGGGGGGGGGGGAACAGGGGTGAATTCCCTTCTGGGAGTGATAATCGGCATAGATCTGCAAAAAAATTTTCAAAAATTCCAACTTAGGGGAGAATGTAATATTTCTTACAAAATCTACCTAATGAGCTCGGAATTGTGTCAGAAAGTTATTCGTTGTTCAGCAGGTCATTTGCAGGGGTGTAGCGAGCGGGAGGGCAGAGAGGGGGGCAGCTGCCCCCCCCAATGTTCGGTAAAAGGATTCAGTTGGCTTATCAGCAGATTTAATTAGTGTCTCTGCAGCATGCCAGTAGGCAGATTAAAAAAAAAACAATTCGGAAAAATTCTGGTTGGCAGGACTTCAGAATGCATTTCACTACACCCTTACAATCATGTAGTAAAAGCTAGTCGGTCTGTCAATAGATAGGTTATGAGTAAAAAAAGTAATGGTTTCAATAGATCTATCTGGTCAGCCGGTATGAAAGTCACGTGTTGCTGTCACATTTTCGAATCACATAAATAGTTAGTCGGCCTACCCACTGAAAAAAAATTATGTATAAATCTTGTCTGCAGAGCCGGAAATGTTGGACATATACTATACCTTACCCACACATGGAAAAGCTAAGTCAGCTGTCAATACATAGGCCAATAGTGGGAAAAAATTAATCTGATCTATTGATTTGAAAATATCAGAAATTTGTCCTACAGTAACACTCGCAACTTACATAGATAAAAACTATCAATACAGTCAACTCCCTCTAATCCACACAGCTTGGGACCAAAGGTTGTGCAGATTATAGAATTTTGTGGATCATAGGTCATTACTTTGTTTACACTTTTTCTCCTCTAATTTCATAGTAAATTAATTATTAATGCAGAAATTAGTTGGTAAAAAAGAAAGATATTGTAAAACATTGGATTATTTAATTAAAAATCCCATTACGTTTAAGGAAAAATGGTCTTTAAATTATTTTACAATTTCTTTTGTTTATTTTTACAATTTTCAAACATAGTAATAATTGTCATTTGTTTGTGAACTTTTGGTCTAGTATTTTTTCTTGGAGTCTATATATAGTCATTATTTCTTGTTCTGAGACAAAACTCTTTTCTGAAGAAAATCCAGATATTTATAACCCATATCCAAGACCTGCTCAAGAGTTACTTTTTCATCTTCATCATCATACTGTGTGTCAGAATTATCCATGTTTTCAGTAGAATTCAACAGAGTAGTACTCATAATGTCATTTGTGAAACTCTTTATTGCAGCTTCATCTTGGGAGGATATCCATCCAATTATATTTTTTCCATTCAAGAATTTTAGCACAACAGTGAATTTTTTAGTTTTAGTTTTGTGTTAGTGAATTTTTCTGCAGTTTTCTGCTTAGCACTAACCAAACTGAAGCCAGCTAAGTCAATAACATCACTATTACTGTCTATAACTAAAGATGCTGGCCACAAATTTTGCTTTGCACCTACTAAAGTGTTTTTGTATACAGAGACTCATGCATCAGCCAAGAGAAATATACAGCCCTTAAGGGTGTATTCAAATCCAAACTGCTTATTTTGAGACATTTGTAAATTCATTTTTGCTCTAAAATGCATCCAATTGGCAGGTTCTCTTATTCAGAAACTTTATAATGTCCGTATTGTCTCGATTTTTTGATAAAGGCAGAATATATTTTTAAAAAAGGCTGTCAAAGTGGACATTTTGAACCGAATTTACCGAAGCGATAGCGCTGGAAAAAAAAAAATATTGTACTGTGAAAATAATTGTTTGTAAATCAATTTCTAATTAATTGAACGAAAAATAAAAACATGGGGCCCTTATAAATGTCTTCATAAATCACGCCGCCAAGTTTCATGTTTTTATTTTAAAAAATAAGTCTGAGAATGTGTGTCAAAATTTTGAGTTGTTGAACGTGGAAAAAAATTCTTTTGAATACTGCCTTAATTGTAAATTGCCTTCTATACTACTCCATATTTGCTGATAAATCAGAGGTTATAATTTTGTGCATAAATTCTATTTTGTATTGGTATTTCATGCTACGAATAATTCCCTAATCCATTAGCTGAATAAGAGAATTTGTATTTGGGGGTAAAAGTAATGTAGATACGTTACCTTTTTGTAATAATTTTGGATGTCCAGCACAATTGTCTAAGAGCAATAATATTTTACAGTTTACAGGTAAACAGACCTTTGTACTACAATGCATATAGACATAATTTACAAAAGGATTTTCAAACCATTCTGTAAAAATTTGCTGTCCATTGATCGCATGAGAAAAATCGCTAAATTTGTCAATCGATTCTGACAAAAAATAGAGAAATTTTATATCTGTCACAAAAGAACATAATTTTCTTAGAACGCTGTATTGAAATTTGTGAGGAAAAATGACTAATTCATGTTTCCAGATTTTTTTTTTTTAATAAATTATGTTTGCTTCCAAAATTGTTTAAAAATTTTATGTGCTGCAGTTTCAGTACGAATAATTCCCTAATCCATTAGCTGAATAAGAGAATTTGTATTTGGGGGTAAAAGTAATGTAGATACGTTACCTTTTTGTAATAATTTTGAATGTCCAGCACAATTGTCTAAGAGCAATAATATTTTACAGTTTACAGGTAAACAGACCTTTGTACTACAATGCATATAGACATCATTTACAAAAGGATTTTCAAACCATTCTGTAAAAATTTGCTGTCCATTGATCGCATGAGAAAAATCGCTAAATTTACACTAGGATTACACTAGGATTTTTTTTAATTTTAGGGAGGAATTTTAAGAATTTTTTCCCCCAAATTTTAGGAAAATTTTAGGCGCATTTGCGATATTTTTAACATTAGAAGTATATAATAACAGTATTTTTGTGCTAGTCAGGCACATGTGGTACACTGCCAAAGAATATTCCCATCATTTCAATGAATTCAGCCCTTGTTCCATGTGCTTGTGTTGTTTGTTGCGAATGAGGGCATTTAAATTTGCACAATAATCGCTTCATATTACAAACCGTTTTGACAGCTTATGCTTACTGTGCAATTGTATTAATTAGAATTTTGAGTTCCTGGATCATTGAGCCTAACCAGAATGAATGCCCTCCTTCTCTCTCTTTTCGATGTTCTCGGTGAACCTAGAGAACAAGAGGCAAGAAGCAGCGGTGATTATGAGAAAAAAAAATTCTGAAGCTCACAGAAAAACTTCTGAAAGGTTTTTTTCACACTTCTTTGTCGAAATTTGCATTTTTTCCTCAATATTTTGACGAAACATGCATTTCTCGAGATTCTTTCACGAAATTCGCCTTATTTGCACGATTTATTGACAAAATTCCACGTTTTTCCGTGATCTTTTTGACGAAATTTGTGTTTTTTCGCGACCTTTTTGACAGAATTCGCCTTTTTTCGAGACCTTTTGACGGAATTCGCCTTTTTTCGAGACCTTTTGACGGAATTCGCCTTTTTTGCGATACTTAGATGAAATTCGCATTTTTTCCGCAATCTTTTGACGAAATTTGTATTTTTGTGCGATCATTTGACAAAATTCGCCTTATATGCACGATTGATTGACAAAATTTTGTGATCCTTCAACGAAATTGGTGGTTTTTTTCACAACTTTTTGATGAAATTCGCTTTTTGTCCGCAATTCTTAGACGATATTATCTTTTTTCCTCGATTTTTGGATGAAATTTGAGGGGTTTTTCACGATTTTTTTTTAATCGAAATTCACGTTTATTCCACAATCTTTTTAAGAAATTCTACTTATTTTCCAGAGATGTTTTTAAAAAATTTGCAATCTTTTTTTTTTCAGGATTGTTTGTCGAAATTAGCTTTTTTTCCTCCCACGATATCCTTGGATGAAATTTAAGTTTTTTAAACAATTCATTGTCGAAATTTGCTTTTTTCCTGCGATCTTTTGACGAAATTTGCGTTGTTTTAGCGATTTTTTGATGAAATACGCGTCTTTTTCGGTGACCATTTGTCAAAATTTGCGATATTTTTTGGAGAAATTTTGCCGATCTCGAATTTTTAGGAAGAAGAAAATTTTAGGAGAATTTTAGGGGATAAAATAATAGTTAGGAAATTTAGGAATTTTAGGGGGAATGCGAGCCCTGAGTTGTTTTTATTTTAACTATAATACTTAAAGTTAAATTGACTTTTGACATATAATTTGTAATTTCCCATGCATTTTGTATAATAAAATATTTTGGTAGCCTAAAATGTTACCTTTTAATATTATTTTTACACAATTTACATAAATGATTAATATACATATATTGGTAAAATTTATATAAGACGGTATGAGTGTATAATTTTTATTTTATAATTCAATTTATTACAAATGTATAAACAAATTTGTGTATAGCAGCTAGGGCTGGGCGATATATCGATACATCATCTAATATAGATTTCTATAACATATCGTCTCAATCGATTTCAATCTTCCTTAAATATTGATATATCGTCTATAGTTATATTCATTCATTAGTCAATAAAATTCCTTATTCTCCAATTAATCTCACAGTGTCAGTGTGAAAAACGAAGTTGCCAAAAAAAGAGGCAATTTTTCCTATTTAACTCCCCCTCTCTCATATTTAGAGATCATCCGTTTGTTAGTGGGCTATAGAAGTGATTTAGAAAAGAATAGCATTTTTTATTTTTCGATAAATATATTGCATTTTTAGTTATAAGCGAGACTTATAATGACTATTTCCGGGCTGTCGCGTTACGAAAATCAGCTTAAAAAGTTTACTATGATAGCCTTTTCTGATAGATCCTTTGCTTTATTGAAAAATGGAAAACGCTATTCGATTTCACCATATTTTAATAAGTGCACCTTCCAATTGCGTGCGTTAAGATTTTTCTCATTTTCAAAACTCTATAAAGAATCAATATTACATTTCTAGCAATGTAAACAGGAATAAGAAATAGTCTTCAAGGTTAGGAAAAAACATTTTTTTAATCTGAATTTTTGTAAAATAAATTCGTAGAGCGGTTCTAAAAAAAAAGTATTTTTTCACGCGAAAATTTCTGGTTGATTCACGGACTTTTTTAAATGCAAAAGCAATAAATAACTGTGCTATTGAAGTGATTTAGAAACGAATAGCATTTGTCATTTTTTGATAAATGTACTGCATTTTAAGTTATAAGCGATTGTTGCCTCATAATGGTCATTTTCGGGCTATCGCATTACGAAAATCGATTCAATATTTTTACTTTCGACACCCTTTTTTGACTGATCCTATACTTTATCGAAAAATGGAAAATGCTATTCGATTTCGCAGCTTTTTAATAAGTGCACTTTCTAATTTCGTGCGTCTAAGCTTCACTTTGCGACTGTGTCAGAAAACTCCGAGATTGTATTTGGGAACTGCCCCTTAACAATATATATATATTTCTAGATCCTGCCCCCCCCCCCCCCTGCGCAACAAAAAAGACAAAAGAAAAATCCACCTCTTCTTGAATAGTTTAAGATTTCTGGCATTTTTAAAACTCTACAAAAAATCAACATCACATTCCTAGAGACATGTGCAGGCTTAAGAAATAGCATCTGAAATGTTAGAAAAAACTTTTTTTTTTAAATTCTGTAATTTTTTATATTATTAAATTCCTAAGTTTAAGAATCATTTCAAAAAGCATTTTAACACGCGAAAATTTTTGACACATTCATGGTCATTTTAAAACACAAAAATAAGAAATCATCATCCCTAACACTAGTGAAGTGATTTAGAAACCAATAGCATTTTTCATTTTTCGATAAATGTATTACATTTTAAGATACAAACGGTTATTGTCTCATGATGACCATTTCTGAGCTGTCGCGCTCCGAAAAATGATAAAAAACGAGCCAACATGATGGCTTTTTCTAATAAATCCTTCGCTTTATCAAAAAAGGAAAATGATATTAGATTTCGTAGTTTTTTCAATAAGTGTACCTTCCAATTTCGTACATCTAAGCTTATAACACTGACTTCGCAAATGTGTCAGGAAACTCCGAGATGGGTATTTGGGAACTGCCTTAACAATATTCATATATATATATATATATATATATATTTCCTCAATTTCTAAAATATAATTTATTTCAAATTTTTTCTGCCCGACACCCCCTTCCCCCCGAAAAAAAATGGAATTTCTAAATAATATATTTCTATATTTTCTGGAGGTGGGGGGAATCCAACTTCACTTGAACAGCTTAAGATTTCTGGCATTTGTTCAATTTCATAAAGAATTAACATCGCATTCCTAGTTAGTTGGTTTTATAATCTTAAATAGTCAGGTACATGCACTGAAAGGCAAACGTTATATTCATATCGCAATCGTAAATACAATCAGAATAGCACCAAGAAGACAAGAAATCGATAAGCCGAAACAGTCACTCGCTAGGTCTCACTCACCGCACTCGCCTTATACCATGATTGTACTTGCGAGTATATTCAAACATTAATGGATATTGATATCATTCTGGTCGCTTCAGAGCTGGCATGATATTTATGAATATTTGAATATACTCGCGAGTATAATAGAACATTCTTGAGTGAAAAAAAAAGATATTTTTGCGATTGTCAATATTCATTGGACTCGTTCATTCACAAATCCACTCACGATTTCGATGTATTAAGTGAAACTAGCTCATGTTCTGAGTGGAATTCAATGAATAGATAGTTGAATTAGAGGTGTGCCCGGATCGAACATTTTTCTGCAGGCTCGGACCGGGCGGGGGCTAGTCATCACTCTTTCTGGGCAGTGCCATGCTGGGTCAGACTATTTTCTGGGCCAAGCTGGGCCTGGAATTCACTCTTCCTAGAGGTCTGCACATACAGAAATTTTTATGCCGTGCAAAAATCAATAAAATCAGGGATGAGATTGACAAAAAAGCAAAAAAGCGGAAAACCGCGGAAGAATCTCATCCCTAAGGGATGAGATTGACAAAACAGCAAAATAGCGGAAATCTGCGGATCCGCGGAAGAATCTCATGCCTGATAAAATGAGGCCCGGCGCCTGGCACAACATTTTTTGCAAAAATGGATAGATTTTTAAATGGTCGTTATTCTAGAATTAAAATTCTTTTAAAAGAATAGTGCATTCATTTCTAGGTAAAAATATGAAAGGCCTGTATGAAATATCTGGCATGTTTTGTAGAAATTCAGTCAGGCCGGACTCGGGGCCAAACATTGTTTTTATGCCGGGCTGGGGCAATAAAATTTTTATACGGGCCAGGCTGGACATTTCGGCTGTATAGACGTCTAAGTTGAATATGAGTGTAAATGAATGTGGGGCAAATGAATAGAAAATCGTGGATTGAGTAGTCTTCCTTTCTGTGTTTTGTGACTACAGTAGAAAAATTTACAGATTTTACGGAAATTTTTTCTTTGTCGGTATGGTTGACTCAAATTGCAGGGGGTGCAGCAAATATTTTAAAATTTTTAGGGATTAGACAGTGAAATTTTAGGGATTAGACAGTGAAATTTTAGGGATATTTTAGCGCTAATTTACGTCTACCATTCCCGGTGATTTTTCAATTCCCTTGTATTATAACACAAGTAATTTAATTTAAGAAACACAGCAAATAAATTCTTAGAAAATTCTTGATTAAAATTTTTTGTCATGTTCAAAATTTTAAAGTAAACATTCAAATGTTCTAAAAATGTCTCAAATACAGAGAAAACAACAACAAAAATAAAGTAAAGAAATGGTGTTACCTTAATTTTTCTATATCTAACAGCGTTACAAGATGTTTCTTTAATAAATCTTATATGATTTCTTGCAATCTTGTTCAGTATTTTCACAAAAAACTTTTTTTAAATACTTGAATTTTGTATATTTGTATGAAAAATAAGTTTATTTAAATTTGGCTGAGGCTAAATATATTGCCTTGCTAAATTTTTAACATCTTAAAGGCATAGTTAAATGAAATACAAAGAATATTCAATTATTAAAAAAAAAAAAAAAAAAAAAAAAAATACAATGGAATATCCATAATATTGTACCATAGAAAAAAAAATTTTAAAATTTTATTTTGTTTCACATTTAATTCTCTTCATCAAAAGTTGGGCTTTCTCGATTCAAATTACTTAAAGGATAAATGTATTCCTTGCTAAATTTTTAGCATCTCAAAGGCATAGTTAAATGAAACACAAAGAATATTCAATTGTTTAAAAATAAATAAATAAAAATGCTGTATTGTTTCATAGAAAATAAATTTCAATTTTACTTAGTTTCACATTTAATTTTTTCTTTAAAATCTGGTCTTTCTCCATTTTAATCTCTGAGCTTTTCTTCATTTTCATGTATGCTGATAAACTTAATGTGAATTCTTAATATCATTTAACAAGGAAGTTGAAATAAGTTGTAGTTTACACACACCTCCATAATTTTTAACAGCATCTTTTACAAATCTTAAACTTTTTATCGTATGTTCATTGAAACCACCTTTTAGCATACAATTGTTTATCGAAAATCCCTTTTTAGGATCAGCATTATCATGAGGTAAAACAAGTGCAGTTTTAATTAAACTTAAAAGTTACGATGCTTTATTTCTTTGTTGTTGTTTACCACTTACTTTTGAACAACCAATGAAAATGTCTAACAAGTATCAGCTTTGACGATCACGATACGAAGAAAAATAAATTTTGTTTATCAGTCATTTGTAAACAAAAATAGTTATCGGGAGCAAATTTTAGGGAAACAAGAAAAATTTTAGTAGAATTTTAGGGCGATAAGAAAATTTTAGGAATTGTAGGGTTTAATCTAGCGCTAGCCAAAAAGCTAACTCAAAGCACCTTTTGCCCCCAAAGCATTTAGTGGATTCGCCAAATAGCGACAGCCAAAAAAATATATATATCATTTCCATTTTGTTGTTCTGCATTTTGTAAACCTGCTGCTGCCGCGTTTAAAAAAAAAAAAAAAAATTCTCGAACTGCCTCTATCCTGGCAACTCACTTCAAAATTTCTCTCATCCTCCCTGTGCAAGCATCTTAGAAATAGTGTGATATCATTTGCATTAGACGTATAGAAGAAATTAAAAGAGTTTGTTGATTTTTTGTTGATGATCCCAACTTAGGAAATGAAACCAAAACGGTTCATGAATGGAAGTTATTTAGGCAGGTTCTGACTACAAGGGGTAAAGAAATGAAACCAGCTAATTGTATTCTTTTTTTCAAATAAAAATGGCATTACTGACATGTTTCCCAATGTAACTTCTTTGTCTGAATTTATAGCAACAATTCTGTTGTCTGTCTAGGCAGATTGTTAAAGGGGATAGAGTCTCATGAATATAACAAAAACTGACTTGAGAAATAGACTGATAATCAAAAATTTAAGTAACTTAATTATGATTAATTTGGAAGGGGAAGTTTGAAAAGAATTTCTATTTAAAAAAGCATTTGATGTGTGATGTATGGCCAAATCTCCAGAACAGGACCGTGCGAAGAGAAAACTGCACCCGGGGCAAAGTTTCAATTTGGTGCCCCCCCTACCCCTTCTTTTTGTGACAGGTAACATAAAACTGATAAAGTACAGAAACAGAAATAAATTCTATTGAATAAACATTTCGCATTTATGTTGGAACTTTAAAAGGTTTAATTTTAATACAGAAATTGCAAACAACTAAATAGTGTAAGAGAAAATTGCACTTATTTGTTGGAGAGCATCATGATATTTGGAGACAGAAAAAAAGAATGATGAAAAGGGAAAAAGAAATTCCCCAGAAAATGATCGATGACCAAAAAATGAGTAAATAAATAAATAAAACCGTGGTTGGTAGTATAAATTTGGCACCCCCTAAATTTCCGTGCCCGGGGCGAAGACCCCCACCCCCCCCCCCCCCACCCCTCGCTCCCCTCTTTGCACAGCCCTGCTCCAGAGGGTCAATGTATAAAATTAAAATGTATATAATTAAAAATACTCATTTAAATAGAAATTTTGTATAAATAAAAGTTTTTTTTTCTTGGCTAAAGCTATTTTTATTTGGCTAACAGTTATTGGCTGCAATTAGCCATAAAGCTACAAATCTCTTTTTCCTAGATTAAACTCTAGTAGGAATTACAGGACGAATGCGACCCCTGAAATTGTTTCAGGTTGTATTTTGACTCGTGTGGGTCAGGTCTGGTTAACCAGAGCTTTCAACAGAAGGTACAGAGCAGTGTTTCATGAAAAAACATGTATTTGAATATGAATGAATAAATTTTTATTTATTTACTTTTATTTAATCATTAGCCTCGGAATAAAGCACCAGATTTCCACTGTTATTGAATGAATGAATCTCGGGTAAATTAATAAAAACTAATGTCGTGAATTATTGAAAAGAAAATGCCGAATTAGTCTACATCTGTGATTTAATTATTTTTAAAAATACATTTAAAATGCATATTTTTTTAATACATGTGTGTTTAATTAAAATAATCTGAAAATATGGTTATGGTTCCCATTCACACACGCGAAAACATGCGCTCGCTGTTAATCCTATGGGACAGTTATTTTACAATATCTCGTTTGCATTTCAATATTTTTAATTTTTTTTTTTTTTTTTTTTTTTTTTTTTTGCCTTGGATAGCTGAGATTACTCTTTACAACCGCCGTATTAAACCTTTTCGATTTTGTTTGTAGTTTTTTTTAATAGGATACTTTCAATTTTGGAACTGGTCAAAAACGGCGGTTGTAGCGATTGATCTCAGCCATCCAATGCAAAAGAAAAACCTTTTAAAATATTAAAATGCAAACGAGATATTGTAAAATAACTGTCCCTTAGGATTAACATTAGTGAGCGGTGTTTTCGCGTGGGGGGACAGGATCCGTAACAGTGAAAGTTCATAACCCTATTTAGAATATAATAGAGAACACAATTTTATGCAAACACGATCTGCTAGGATTCTGGTTGCATTGATTTTTTTTTTTTTTTTTTGAGTTTGAGTTGTTTTGATTTTTGCACATTCAGTGATGAATTAAGTGTATGAACTGGGGGGACGTTCATCCCCAGAGCATCAAACTGTGTACCCCCCCCTCCCCCCGAAATAAAAAAGAATTGGTATTTAAAGCTTATTATTTTTATAAAAGTGCACATTCCTCTCCAGAACTCCATATTATCCCCTCCCCCCCCCTTCCTCAAAGCATCAGACATTCCTCCCACAGGGCTTTATTTCAGCTTCGAGTCAGGAAAAAAATATTTTGTTGGGTTCAGACCGAACAAGATAATTTTCACATTAATAATGCAACCTGACTCGAGCCCGAAGTGGATTAAATTTAATGGATTTGTGGATTGTTAGTACTAAACCTAAACTGTAATTAGATTTTTTTTTCTTTTTATGAAAGAGGATTTGGAACTATTTCCTGGAAGGAACTAACTATTTTTGGACTTAGTGAAACTGGAATGTTGACTATGTTTGCCGCACACCGCACAATATGAGTTACAAACATTTCTCTCTCTCCCTTTCCTCTCTCTGAAAACACATCTAATGTCATCCGATACTTCTTCCAGATGTCTAGCGGAGTCAAAGGGTTCAGAAATATTTTTAAATATACATTTAATATCAATAATTTTATTACTTCGATCAGCTTCATACATAACTTGCAATTTTGCTATAGACTGAGCCCGGTCCAAGTATTATGAAAGGAAATTGGTCCTAGTCTCTATAAACCTCTAGTATGTTTTAATACTACCCTCCCCCACACCCCCTAGCGCGAGCTTTTTCAAAAGATTATTATGCTGCAAGAAGTAGTATTGCCAATTAAGAGGATTTTTTTAATTCAAAGAATCTACCACAATTTTCGAAATAGATGCCTTCACTTTTTTTTCCCCACACATATCTGTCGTTAAAATAAAGCAAAAATTAATATTAAAAATTTCTGGTAGATATTGGCAACATTGATCAGAATGGAAGGACCTTGCAAAAGTTCTTACACAGAGCTTTGCTTTCGCTAAGAATGGCTCTGCGCATAAGGAAAAGTGATCAGAAGTTTCGCTTTGACAGATTCAATAAACAATCCCTACAAAGCAAAGAAAATTTTCCTTTTACAGAAAGAAATCAAATGACCACAAATATTTACCCTATCCCCCCCCCCTTCCCTTTCAAAGGCAAGGGTAGAGAAAAAAAGGTCAAAAGTGATATCAGAGATCTCTTCCCAACGCACCCCTGATTTGACACACTGGAACTGATTAGGGTTACTGCAAATTTGAAAGAATTTTTCTTTTTTTCTTTCAAGTATGGCAGATGAGAACAAAATTACTACAGCAAAGACAAAAAGGCTTGTTGGACGATATATTTTATATAGTATCGTGTAAAAAATACCCCTTATTAAATTTATAACAAGATAATGATGACAATTAACGAGAAAATATATAAAAACTGGCAGAAAAAGTAGTTTTGTCAGCTATGTGGAAAATCTACAGCACTGGTAGAGCCATCTGGTGAAATCTATTGGAAACAAATTTAAAATAGGGTAATTACACCTCACCTATAAAATTTTGGTTGTTTCAAAGAAATAAGTCATATCTATCACCAAAATTTTTTTTAAATAAATCAGTTCAATAGTAAATGAGCAATTCTGATTTTAAAAATATAGCATTAGCAGTATAGGGGAAACTATAAGTGATGATCACCCTTAAATGAGAATGTATACGTCTTTCATTACAAAATTTGTTAGGGCAAAAGTCACAACATTTTTAACACTCGGGGAAGGAATTTGTACACTACATGATAATAATACAACTTTGGAACTTAGAAGGTGAAAGGGTTCCGAATGCTTCAAGTTAGGCATGAAAAAGTATAAACATATTTTAATGCAATTACTTAAATTAATTAAGATCATATTAAGTAACAAACAGATAAATAAATACCTGAATAGTGTTTGTGATGGCTTGAGACACATGCTACTCTGAGATACGTGAATGAAATATTAATTTTAAAATACACAACATGGCAGCAAGGCAATTTGTTGCCATTCTTCAAAATCATGGTCTTTTAAGAAACTAAATCGGCTCTTGCTAAAAATGTCACTATAATCCTTTTTAATATCAAAAGTGTATCATCAGTTAAGTGAACCTGTCAAACAAAAGTAATATTTTAAACATTACAAATATGGTTTAACTGCCTATTATTTTAGTAATGTACAGATTGATATATATATATATATTTTTTTTTTTTTACTCATTTATATATATAACACATTTATAATACATATACAATAATACATTTATAAATATATTTTAAAGAAAGTATTTAAAAATAATAAATAAAATAAACAGAGATGGGGAAATACATTAGTTTACTCGCCACTGGTGAGTGGATTTTGTGATAGGATGAGTGGATTTGAAAAACTGCAGGCTTTAGAAGATATGCTAATAACTATTTTTTAAACTAATTAGCTGTATGTTACAACTTTCCAAATTACTGCAATGTAAACATTGTACTAAGTTCTATCCTATAGTAAGCTTTTGTTGTATATATTTTTTAATTTTATAGAAAAAAATATGAAAATGCATTGTAGTAATACTAATTAACTAGTTTTGAAGTTGCGTACATTTTGTCCTTAACGATTTTCAACTCTATGTTGCATCTTCACGGATGGCAGGGTTGGGGAATTTTCAGAAAATCTTACCAGCCAGCAAGATGCAACATACAGTTGTAAATTGTTATGACAAAATGTTCACAACTGCAAAAATAGTTAATTTATTACTACAATGAATTTTCATTTTTTATTTATAAAATTAAGAAATATATACAACAGAGGAAAGTTTAGTATGGGATAACACTTAGTATCATGTTTACATGAATGTGGAAAGTTGCAAAATATGGCTATTAAAATTTTAAAAAAAGGAAGTATTTCGCATATCTCCTATAGCCCAGCAGTTTTTTTAAAGACTTCCTAAAAATCCACTCGCCAGTGGCGAGTAAAATGATGCATTTTCCACACCCCTGCTGGATAGTAAGATTTTCTGAAAATTCCCAACCCCTGAAAAGAAAAAATTGTAATTAAGATTTCCTTTAATAGATGGGATATACTTCCCCATCAAACCGGGAGGGAAAAAAAAAAAAAAAAAAAAAACAATCTATAATAATACAGGGTGTCCCAAAAGTCTCCGTACAACTTCAAAAATTTATTACAAAACAAATAATAGGCCTACAGCAAAAATAATTACAACAGTGCATAGAGTAACCATAGTAATTTTTTTCTACTGCCTTAGTAAAGTAAACTCAGGGGTGTTTGTGAGTTCATGAAAAAATACCTGAAATTTTAGCGAGAAAACATTTCTGTATGTAGAGAGGGGGAGGGAACATAATTTATCACGGGGTGGTCAAAATATGAAAAATGCTAACTTTAATTATGTTTAGCAATCATGTGAAATTGATATTTTAGTCTTATTTTATGAATTTAAACTATAAAAAAAAAAACAGAATTTCTATACTGAAAATGAAAAAAATACCTGAATTCAGGTATATAACCTGAACACAATCACCCCTGGTAAACTTCAACATGAGATCCTTTCGTAGCACAAAGAATATCAAGACGATATTCCAATTCAATCCACGAATGTTTTTCATGCTAACATCAACAGTAGCTACTGCTGTTTGGATCTTTTGTTTCAATTCCATGAGACTATTAAGTTTTGTTCAGATTTCATCAAACAGTTGTAACTACTGTTGATGTTAGCATACTGAAACGCACGTGGATGAAATTGGAATATCGACTTAATATTCTTCGTGCAACAAAAGGATCTCATGTACAAGTATACTAAGGTAGTAGAAAAAAACTTTTTAAGTTACTCTATGTACTGTTGTAATTATTTTTGCTGTAGGCCTATTATTTTTATTGTAATAAATTTTTGAAGTTGTACGGAGACTATTGGGACACCCTGTATAGGAGTCTGTGCGCTGAAGAGACTGTTGCGCATAGAGCTACACAATTTGGCAGGAAAGTATCTATGTTTAAAGTTAGTTTTTGATTAGACTTTTTTTTTATTTACCTTTTTTATTCATGTTTCATGGCAATTTTTTCACATCATGGGTGCAAGAAGTCTATTCTTGCCAGGACTGAAAACTCTTCTGAGTATTAGGAATAATCAAATGAAAATAGGCTAGAAGATTTCTATGCCTTGCATTATATGGCTAAAAATTGATCTATAACAATAAATGAAAGTGATTAAAATTTGATAGCAAAAATGCTATTATTTTAAGTACATAAAGTAGAATTTACTATCAGTCAAAAATCTCTCAAAGACAGAAATCAGTCCCGAGACTGAAGGTCTTGCACCCATGTTTTAAAGGTGAAAACTGGGAAATCGGGTTAATAGCCAGTGACCGGTAGACTCGGTTTCATTAGTGGCCACTTTTTAAAGTGGCTAACTGTAATGTTTAAAATTTTCTTGCTATCTAGATAAAGTATAATCATTGTATATAAACATATTTTTGTATAAATCAGAGTTTTATACAAGACAAGTATCAAGGATCGGAAAAACTACATTTTTATTCTTGCAAATTACAACTACTTTATTGAAAATGTAGTTAACTACAACTACTTTTTTTTAAAGTAGCGACTACAAACTACTTTTCAAAAATAGTCACTACTTCGCTACTTTCTGATTTTGTCAAAGGATTCAATTTACTCTCGAAATGGAAGACACAGATTAAAAAAATACAATGACTCCTCGTTATATCGCGTCTGCCAGAATACAATTAAATAACTGCGACATATTCGAGGTCATTGAACAATTAACCCTATCACTATGTCCTATCAAAACATGCCCTGTTGTTGCCCAGGACAAATATGCTATTTATTTTTCAAAAAAAAAAAAAGAAGTACCACTTATATTTGTACAGTTTAATTTTTACCATGTGTTACAAACATTATGATATGAGATGTCACCGGCTGAAACTACTCAGTGAGTGGTAGATTTTTTGACAACTTGTTGAATGTGCTTGGGGTCTGCATGGACCCCATGACATAGTGATAGGGTTAAGAAAGATAACATCTAAGATAGAAAATGTTTTGTGTGTCTCCAAAATGTTAGTTTATACACACATTATAAATTTTGGAGCATAATTAAGAGATAATGAAATCTAGAAAATTGCAGTAAAACAACTGTAAATGCAAACAATAAATATATCTGTAAATAAAACAATTCTGAATAAGAAATTTGGCATTAAAACATGAAGACCTAATAATGAGTAAATAGACAAATGTTGCCAGCAAGAAAACTAATTATTTTGGAGGGTTAGTACTTGATTTTAGCAGTAAGTGTGAATGGGGAAACGGACTTCATGCGATGTGTTGCTATTTATTGCCTCCGAGATTTGCATCTGAGATCCGTAAATTTTTGGGCAGAACAAAGTTTGTACAAAAGAAGAAAGTTTCGGCCACTTGATTTGAAGAATGACTCATTATTTTTCTCCTGAAGTAGTGGTAAAAGTAGTTTCAGTTCTCGCTACAAACTACTGATTTTTTTTATTGTGCTACTTGCTACACTACATTGTTCAAAATGTAGCGTGCTACACTACAAACTACTGTAAAATGTAGGACTACTGTAGTTTTGCTACTTGCAGCGTGCTACTTCCGACTCCTGCCAAGTATTCATGCTAAGAATAGGGAAGAAGTCGAAATTCAGGAAAATTTCCTTAAAATCAGAAAGTCTATTATCACATTAATTTTTTTAGAATATGTTCATGGATTATTTGTCAAGGGTGATTGTGTGGTCCAGTTACATACTGGAATTCCGGTATTTTTTTTTTACTTTACAATACCAGAATTAGGGATGCATCGAATAGTGATTTTGGCCGAACACCGAATATTCAGCCTACAGGTAAACGGAATACTTTTATATTTCAGAGTTTAAAGGTTTAAAGAATTTCATAACATTTAACACAAATACTTTCATTTTGATAAACAAGACCTTTTTAAAAGCAAACTTTACACTAAAAAACCTAAGTGCTGAGTTATTTAAGACTATAATAGTTAAAAAACTTTTTTAAACAATAAAACTTTTAATTTCATGGCTTCTTTTGTGAATTAAAACAAATGAATAAAATGTTATATTCTAAAACAAATATTTTAAAGCCAAAGAGAACTTTTAAGGAATTGGGGGAAAAAAAATATCAGTCATATTATTGTTTATCAGGGACTACAATACAGGGACTTTGTTTATCAGGATCAAAGTAAAATAAATAAATATATATATATATATATATATATAAAATACAATCTATCAAATGATGGCAACTCAGCAAGAATAATGTTCCTGTTCCTTTTGATTTAGCAAAAAAAATTTTTTAATGTGCACCAAAGAGCAGTGTCTGGGGTGAAGGAATATTTTAGAGGTTGTAAACATACAGGTTGATCCTAAAATCGTGTAACAAACTTTCAGGGGATATAATGTAGTCAAGACAAATATTTTTTGAACAAGCAACATCTCAATCCACTTATTTTATCAAAAATACAATACTTTCAATCAAAAATACAGGACGTGTTACTACAAGTTGAAACTGAATTTACGTTCACAACTTTAACAATAATGAAGATATTTCAGCGAGATTTGCATCATGTTAATTTTGTTTGTATAAAATGTGATACCATTGGAAGTGACTGAAAGTTTGCCAGTGAGACAGTATAAGTACCGTCAGCTGCATTCTGCAAAAAAGGAATGTCTAGCTTAGTGTTGATTAGATAGGAATGGTGGCAATTTTAAAGCACCTCTTGTCATTTTAAAATATTTCTCAGAAATCAAATTAACTCTGTTAAAAATATGTTACAATATCTTCATTATCGTTAAAGTAACAAGCGAAAATCCAAGATTGGCCTAGAATGAGATACACTGCATTTTTGACTGAATAAGTGGATTGCAATCTGGGTTTCCTCGATAAACATTGTCTGTCTTGATGTTTATTATCACCGCTGAAAATTTTTCAATTTTTTTAGAAGCCAGAAACAGATTATTTACTAAATAACATTCAGAAATTTCTATTTCTACATCATTAAATTCCTTTGAAGGATGTTATTAATGGTTAATTTTCTTAAGTGACACTTTTCAAATAGCAAATGAATAATGTAAAAGCATTCTCTTTCATTTAAATATGATTCTAATTATTCTGAATATCTTTATTGAATGATTGTTAAAAATAGAAGTTGTGTAAGGTTTTAAATAATAGTTTTTAAAAGGTTTTTTTAAGTATTCGTTTTGGCCGAATAGTTTGATATTTGGCATACCAAATAGTTTGATATTCAGCTTAACCGAATATTTGGTAGTTGGCTGGATACCGAACATTCGGTGCATCCCTAACCAGAATGCTCTTTTTTTTTTTTTTTTCCCCCAGTATAGATCGATCAGCGAAAAAAATCTCAAAATTCGTCAGTCGGTCGAAAAAAAAAACTCCCTAAGTTTAGTAATTCGATCACAGGAAGAATATCACAATGTTCATTAATCGGTTACAGGCGAATATACCGTATTTTCCGGGAATAACGCCGCACCGAGTATAACGCCGCACTCACTTTTTAAAAAAAAAGTTAGTTTAACGCCGCATCTTGTTTAATGCCGCGCCGGTTATACCCCCACATGGAATAGTAGAGCAATTAAAATTATTAACAGATATAAAATAAAACATTTTGAACAGAAATAAATAACTTTTGTTTAGTTCTCTTGCTGCACTACGATTTCTGTTAACTTTTGCTAATCTAATAGCATTGAGTTTGAATTTTGATGGGTAGCTACGGCACTTAGAACTCACATTAGACGACATCTTTAAAAAAAAAATTATATTGGTAATCAGTAAGTAAAAACCAAATAAAAGCATGAGATTGAGATCTTAAAACCTTGAATTTATAAGTGCACGTGTACAGAATATTGAAAGTTTAACAAAACATTACGATTAGTCGAGCTGTTGTCAAACCATATGTTATTGCTGAAAAAAAATTAATGAACATCGAGTAAAATAGATTCCCGTAGTTAGGATTCAGCGCTGGGGAAGATTGAAGGAGAGAGAAAATGGGAGGAGTTATTCCTTATATGGCATGCAAGTCGTTCTGATGTAAACTTAAGGAGAGCAATTGTGATTGGATGCAATGTCCGTGTCCGGTCAAAGGGCAATTTTTTACTCCTGAAATTAATAGTTTGTAAACACGCAGATACGTCTTCCGTGTGAGACTTTTTTTTTTTTCCACGACGACATTAGATTATGGATTTTTTTTGTAACCAGATTTCCAAATTTTTAAATAAAGATCGGAAGAACCATTTATAAGCCGCAACCTAGTTATTGGCCGCATTTTTGTTTTCAAAATAGTAAAATCTAGTTTAATGCCGTGGCGTTATTCCCGGAAAATACGGTAGCTAAATTTGTAAATCAATTGCGTGAAAAAAAAATCACGAAATTCTGTTGTCGGTTGCATGAAAAAACCCAGTAGGAAAATTTGAGATATTGGTCAGTCGATCTTAATAAAAAAATAATGAAATTCTTCCGTTGTTCATGAGGTGAAACTAGTCAGTTGATCATGGAAGAAATCGTGGAACAAACCTGCAAAATTTGCCAGTCGATGACTTGAAATTATCATGGAAATTGCTAGTCAGCAGCGAAAAAAAGCGTGCTATTTGTCAATCAATCGGGAGAGGAGATCGCGAAATTCTTAACACGTTCTTGAGGAAAAAAATCTCAAAATTCGTCAGTCACTCAAGGATTGCAATGGAAAGTGACTGCGCAGGTGTGGCGATCCATGACAATTTCTTTAATCGCCACATGGCGAGTGGCGACTGCTAATTTTCATCTATGCCATGTTTCACATTAATAAAAAGAATTCAATTTCAATTTTTTAGCCCAGTAGTAAATTTTTTTCCAGTTTTCAATATATATATATTTTTAATTGTATAGGGTTAAATTTTTCACAAATTTTTCATGCAAACTTCAGGTTTTTTTTTTTTTTTTTTTTTTTTTGCAATTTGCAGTAATATTTTGACATCCATGAAAAGAATTCGGTTTCAAACTTTTAGCCTTAAGTAATATATTTTGTCCTTTGATTTAAATCTTTATCAATTTTTTGTTCCACAGTGTCTTTTTTTTACATGTGTGAAAGAATTCCTTCCAGTTACAATGTTAACTATAGTAAATTTTATTTCCTGCAATTTTTATACATTTCGCAGTGATTTTTTGCAGAAGTAAAGGAATCTGGCTTCAATTTTAGCCTAATATAGTAAATGTTCTCTTTTTAATAAAATTTATTCAGAATTCTGTATTTTTTTATCAATTGAATGCTTTTGAAAACCCTATTGTTGAAAATAATGTAACAATTTATTTTTTAGACTGCAAATTTTTCTGTCAACACGTGCTGCAAATTTTTTTTAATCAATTGTACGCTTTAAAAAACCCTATTATTGAAAATAATTTAACAATTTATTTTTTTAAATACAAATTTTTGCTTTATTTTAATCTCAGAATATTTAGATATTTATCCTTTTTTCGTTTTAGGGACGATTCTGAGTAAAAAAATAATTTCTGAACTTCACAGTGAATTTTCTGTAAGATTCCAGAGGCAGGAGGGGGGGAGGGATTTCCCTCCCTTGATGGAGCTATACAGATTAGGACAGAACAGATGTGTTACATTCAAGTACCGATGTTTGGCGATTTTTTGATTGGCACGATTTCCAAGCCCGCGCCTAACTAATAACTTAATACATTAGCTAGGTTACCATTAAAGGAAAAAATCTTCAAAATTTGGTGACTTTTTCCCTTTTTATAACAGATTTAAAAAAAAAAAAAAAAAAAAAAAAAACTGTATGACTGTAAGACGACATAGCCCAAGTGGGATAAGGAAAAAACTACAATAAATTTTCATTAATCACAGGGCTGCCACTGCCTAATGACATCAAAAATAGTTGCTTTAGTAGCCTACAATGAAAAAAATAGTAGCATTTGTACAAAAATAGTAGCCAAACAGTTACATGCTTGCTTAAAAAAAGAGGGGCAAGAATCGTTATTTGCCATAAAAACAATATGAAAATCTACATCTTTCCCTACAGTTTATGTTACCATTCAAATTTGCAAACTTTTTGTATTTTTATTATAAAATCACACAAAAACGGAAAAAAGAAACTTTTAAAATTATCATATGAGATATAGGATCAGAATGCAGTTTGGTTTTCCCAAACTAAATTGAATATATGCTTATCTTGTACTTGAGCATTATTATGAGGTAATTGAAAACCAGACCTGCCAACCTTTGAAAATGAAAAATAGTAGCACACAAAATTTAAATTAATCTGGAGGTTGGTTGGTTGTCATTTTTTGCACTGCAAATTTTAAGCGAACAAATACTAATCAACTGAACGTATGTGTAATGCATAAGCATACAAAGTGGGAGACTCTTTTGTTTTTGCTAATTTTTTTCAGTGGGTGAGATTGATTAAATGTATTTCTTCCCACTCCTAATCCCCGTGGCAGAATGTACGCGACGCTGCGACGGGTGTCGCAGACTTTTTAGGGCACCTGCAGATTAAAACCATACAGCAATGCTGCGGACGTGCTATAGCACGTAAAAAGGCAAACTTCATCGAAGGATTGCGAATAAAACGGCGAATTTCGTCGAAGAATTGCAGAAAAAACGCAAAATTCATTTAAAGTTTGCAAAAAATGGGTAATTTCATTGACAGATCGCGAAAAAAATGCCTATTTAGTCAAAAGGCTGTGAAAAAATGTGAATTTTGTCAAAAGGCCGTCAAAAGAACATGAGTTTCTTTGAAGGATTGTGGAAAAATGCAAATTTTGCCAAAGGGCTAGCGGAGAAAACGGCAACTTCATCAAAAGATCATAGAAAAAACAATTTCGTTGAAGGATCGTGAAAAAACTGTCAATTTCGTCGAATAAACGGCAAATTTCGTCCTCGGATTGCGAAAAAACGGCAAATCTCGTCGAAGTATCTCGAAAAAAAAAAAACAGCAAATTTCGTTGAAGTATCTCGAAAAAACGGCAAATTTTGTCAAAGTATCTAGGAAAAACGGCAAATTTCGTCGAAGGATCACAGAAAAAACGCGAATTTTGTCCAAAGGGCAAAGAAAAATTGTGAAATTCATCAAAGGATCTGGGAAAATGGTTAATTTTGTCGACAGATTGCGATAAAAATGCAAATTTCGTCAAAAGGCCACAGAAAAACTTGATTTTTGTCAAAAGACTAAAAAAAAAAAAAAAAACTAGTTTCGTTCAAGGATCGTTGTAAAAATGCGAATTTCATCAAAGGGCCACAGAGAAAACATAAATTTTGTCAAATAGCCGCAGAAAAAATGCTAATTTCGTCAAAGGATCATGAAAAAATGCGAATTTTGTCGAAGGGCCATGAAAAAAAAAACGTTAATTTCGCCAAAGGATCGCGGGGGGAAAAAACGCTAATTTCGTCAAAGGTTCACGAAAAAAAAAAACGTGAATTTTGTGAAATAGCCCTGGAAAAGATGCAGCATTCCTTTAGAAAACAGAAGACACACAAAGTTCTATGCTTATTAATATAGGCATAGTTTTTAATCTGAAACAATATACTGAACTAAATTTTGAAAAATTGGGTTAACCAAAACCCAATTTGCAAGAATCTACGCTCAGCCTGAAATGGACTCGAATCAAAAGCAGAGATAATCCGACCTCCAACAGGAAAAATTATTGCTGAGAGGGGATTTTCTCTCCTCCCCCCTCTGCTGTAACCTTTCAAAATATTTGCTGTGAATTTCAGAATTTTTTTTTTTTTACTCAGAAAGGCAGATAAATGCTGATGCCTTAATTAATCAGCAGTACAACTACAACAGCAGCAAGAATAGATTTATATGATATATATTGCGTATTGCAGACTATTTTTGAAAACATTATTAGCGTTGCAGACACTTGAAGATGCCACCGGGCTCCTAATATAAGCTAAATTTCTGAATGAACAATGAATTTTCTGAAAGGTTCTAGGGCAGTTGGGGAGGGGGAGATTTCCCTCCCCTGACGAAACTACAGATATTTTTCCGAAGAAAAATTTCTAAATTTGTCTAAAATGTCCTGCATCAGGTCGGGTAAGACCCACATGTCGGGTCTGTGTAAATTGTTTTTTAATTGCAGGTCAGGTTAATCTCATTTTTCAAAAGTTAGTTCAATATATTGTTTCAGATGAAAAACTATATCTATAATAATAAACATAGATGTTTGACTCTGTGTGTGCTGTTTTGTGAAGAGACTACTGCGATGCGCACAGATTTACAAGATTTGTCAGGAAGGTACCTGTTACGTCAAAAGCTATGCACCTTAAAACCAGTTTCTGTATTTTTTTAACAGACCTTTTTAAATTGATTTTTTTTTTTTTTTTTTTTACGTTTCGTGGCAAATTTTCTACATTAGTAAAAGGAATATGGTTTCAATCTTTTAACCTAATGCAGTAAATTTTGAAGAAATTCGCGTTTTTTCAGCATATTTTTTGACAAAATTCTCGTATTTTCAGTGATTTTTTGACAAAATTCTTGTCTTTTCAGTGATCTTTTGCCGAATTTCACATTTTTTCGGCTATCTTTTGCTGAATTTTGAGTTTTTTCAAAGCGATCTTTTGCCGAATTTCGCGTTTTTTACACGATCTTTTGACGAAATTTGTGTCTTTTCAGCGATCTTTTGACGAAATTCGCATCATTTTCCACAATCCTTTGACGATATTCATGCTTTTTTGTGAGATTCTTTGACGAAATTCACTCTTTTTTTTAGCAACGAAATTCGCGTTTTTTCAGTGATCCTTTGCCGAATTTCGCACTTTTTACACGATTCTTTGATGAAATTCGTCTATTTTCATCGATCTTTTGACGAAAATTGCGTCTTTTCAGCGATCCTTTGACGAAATTTGCATTTTTTCAGCAATCATTTGACAAATTTCGCGTTTTTTTTTTTCAGATATCCTTTGATGAAATCCACATTCTTTCCGCGATCCTTTGATGAAAATTTCAGGTTTTTTCGCGATCTCTTTTACGAAATTCACTTTACTTGAGTGATCCTTTGATGAAATTCACATTTTTTTGACAAAATTCACGTTTCTTTTGCTAAATTCGCATCTTAATGCAGAAAATCGTAGTTTTAAACCAATTTCTGTATCATTGTAGTTTTTAACTCAAAATCATAGCAACTACGATTTTTTCGTAGCAGTTGGCAGCTCTGCTGAAAACAATAAAACTTATATTACATGTTATTAGCTGCTATTTTAATTCCATTTTGTAAACAAAAACGAAACATCTATCGCCCATAAAATCGTGCCAAATTCTCCAGCACAGGATACGGGACTTGTCCCGAAATTTATGTAAAGTAAAATAGCAAAATCAGCATAAATTAAGTAAAATTTTATAGACACCGATGAGCCAAATAAATCTAAATAAGTCTAATAAATCTAAATACGTAAGAAAGGCAATATTCTAAATGTTTTTCTCAACATTTTAAATCTATTAAATTGAAAAATTGCGATAGAAAACAAAATTTTCTTATTTCTAAGTAGCATTTATTACAGCTCGTTTATTAATTCAAATTTTTTATATGAAACATTTATACGAGGTTAGAAACAAATTCACACACCACAGTGAACAAATCTACAGTTAATCATTTGTGGTTCATATGGCAGTTAAAAGGGTTACATACCGTTAAAAAAAATTAAAAATTGAACAAATACACTGCGAAGCATAAGGGTTGTGGCATTGCGGGTGGTAGCCAAACCAAAAATCAGTAATTATAGTCGCTTTTGAAGGTTTTAAGGCTAAAATAGTAGCCATAGTTGCCTGATGCTGAAAATAGTCGCTTTTAGTAGCATTTTAGTTGCAAATGGCACCCCTGTAATCATAAATTAAAATTTCTACAACAGAACAGAAAAAATTCAATAGATATAATTAGGCACTTACCTGAATAAAGGCCATTATCATCTTCCTGGCCATTATCCTAGTCATATTATGATTATTTGAACCTTAAATTATCTGGGGTTATTTAATGAAGTTGATTATGCAGAGATCACCACTACCTTAAAAAAAGATAAAAATAAATACTTAATTTATAAAAACAAAATACTTTATTGAACATTTTTTTACATTAGAAGCTTATTTTCAAATATTCTGAATATGTTTATACTTTCAATGTTTGTGCGTGCACATGCAATGCATTAAAATTTTTGAACGTGTTCGAGAAATCGATAAAGTTACAGCAAAGTTAAAATCATTTTCGTTTTTATGGAATTAGTTTAAATGAGAATGTATACGTCTCTCATTACAAAATTTGTTAGGTCAAAAGTCACAACTTAACATTTTTAACACTCGGGGAAGGAATTTGTACACTACATGATAATAATACAACTTTGGAACTTAGAAGGTGCAAGGGTTCCGAATGCTTCACGTTAGGCATGAAAAAGTATAAACATATTTTTAATGCAATTACTTAAATTAAGTATGATCATATTAAGTAACAAACAGATAAATAAATACCTGAATGATGTTTGTGATAGCTTAAGACCTTTGCTACGCCGAAAGCCGAAATAAATGAATAACGACATTTCAATTCAAAATACACAACATAGCGGCAAGGCAATTGTTGCCATTCTTCAAAATCAAAATGGTCTTTTACGGGGCTGTTCAGAACCAAAGTTCAGGCGGCGCGTGGGCGATGGAGATTAAAATATGGAGTGAGTCTCTACTTTGAATGAAATTGAAAGGCCTGCGTTCATTATCATTGATTTGGACGTCCAAATCAATGATAATGAACGCGGGGCCTTCATTTGACTAATTTGCGTATTTTAATGATATTTTATTCAGATCTTGAAGTGGACTTGATGGCCGAATGGTGAGAGCACTACTCTTGATTCTGAAGGTTGCAGGTTCGATCCCCCTAAATTTCTATTTTATTTTTTCATTTAAAAGTGTTTTATCGGTTGCTTTGTATTTTTCATGATTAATGGAATATATTTTATAAAAGTAAAATTTGATATTATTAACAATTACTTATTTAATTAAATACGACAAATTCAGCTATTTTACGATTAAAATTTTACATTACAGTGCCTTTTAATATTTAAACATTATTATTTTTTCTTTTAGCAAATATAAAATAAGTAATGAAAATATAATCAATTTGCACGAATTTCTCCAGGTTTTTATAATGAGTACTTCAACAGTGAATTTTTAGTACGAATAGAATGCAAAGCATATTTTACAGTGTGAAAAATATTATAAAAATAAAATGTAAAAGATATACATTATTTAAACTAAAAATATCAGTACCTATTTTTGTAAAGAGGTAAAATACATGTGGTTTACCGTCTAGTTTCGTAATGAATATGAATAAAATATAGTTAGAATGTTTATAAATTTTCTACTGAATGTATAAATATTTTAGCATTTGTTTCTCGTGTTTTATGATTTTTATTGCAATATAATATATAATGCAATTTACATCAAAAAGTGAATTTCAAGAAAAATATATTTTTAGAAATTAATAATTATGTTTCAACAATGTTGTTATCGAAAAATATATTTTAATAAAATGTTCAAAAGCTTTTTTATCAAATTTTAACAAAGATTTTATTTTACTATTACAAATAAAGAAATAAATCTTTTAACATGTTGGTATCACCACCTTGATTTATTAACATTCTATTTATCCCAAAAAATATAAAGCAACTGATAAATCATTTTTAAATTAATAAAAATAGGGGGGGAAATCTGAAATAAACGGCGAGCATGGACTTTGTATCCATATGGAACCTGGGAGGTATATACCTTCCAGGTTCATCTGTGTACCAAACGTCAGTAAAGTACGTAACAATTTTTGGTACTTTTCGGTTAGCCGGGCGACAGTGAAAAAAATATAAATATATATATACATATATATATCTACATATATGTTTGTGTATATATATATATATGTGTGTGTGTATATATATTTATATTTGTTTCACTAGCGCCCGGCTAACCGAAAAGTACCCCCCCCCCTTTTTTTTTTGAGAGTTTACATTAATTTTATTGAAACCAATACTGCGTTTCAGGAATTCGGTGATCCGAACGTCCTGTCCCTTGTTAGTTAAAGCTGCACTGTTTATAGAAAATTGAACTTTATTTTATTATATGCATTGTTTTGTACAATATATATATTTATGTAACTGCTGTCAACTAAACTAATCTATCAGTTTTAGTAGGTGCTGTAGTTTTAGAGACATATAAGTTGACAGCAGTTATGTAACTATATGATGTGCACACACACACACACATATATATATATATATACACATCATACTTTGGTATATTATTTTTATGTTGGATCATAAGGCTTAAAAAATCATTTTAGAATGTTAAAAAGTTGAAATTTTTCTGATATCCGATCATGCTGCTACAGCTGTATCAATCAACCTACCAAACCAAGGAAAACTATAAACACAAAAAAGCCCAATCACGTGATCAAACCACCCACAGATTTTTCCTGGGTCGATCGCGCGCACGCGGGCGAAAATTTTGCGGGTTATGAACGCTGATCGGGCTAAATCAGATCACGTGATACTTTCATGAATATTTTGGATTTTTTCTGAGTAAATATAAGCTTGTATTCCTATAACGAAATTCATTCTTTTGGAAAGATAAGTATATGTAGTCGTTGTTCTTATCTGTTCTGAACTGTAAAAGCATGAAATAATTAAATTATTACAAATACTTGCTCTGATAAGACCTACTCCAGACGCAAATTTCCTTCGCCCGCACGCCGCCTGATCTTCGGTTCTGAACAAAGCCTAAGAACCTAAATAAGAACGGCTCGGGCACCATGGAGTGATGAACATATAAATAGATAAGGAATGGCATATTTTCAAAATCTGGGGGGCCTCCGTGGCCGAGTGGTTAAGACACCATTCCGCTAATCGCTTGAGAGCGTACGAGTCAGGTCGGCGGGTTCGACTCCCGCCAGCTCCATTGCACACACTTTGTGGAGCTCTCGGATGTAACTCTCTGGTGTTGTAAATTTCCTTGTGGCTATCTCGTCCCTGTATATTGACGATGACTTATAAGCGGGCACTTGATGTCAAGCACACAAGTCAGATGTATGTTCTCAATAAACAAACAAAACAAATCAAAATCTGGGTTCAAGGCTGAATAAAGTCACGTGGCTCACGTCAAAAAGCTTCTAAATAACAAGAACAGAAGTAACTACTGTTTTTCCTCATAAACTGTTTCGCAGGCTGGCGGAGTTTTACGTTATGTCTACCAAGCCTTCCCTTCTTTACGCTAGAGGTTCATTTCCTTGACCATGTAGTCGTGACGTAATGGAATATCCTCCATAATGTTAACCCCTTCAGCACCATTAAACTAAATGTTTATTTCATAGTATTTCTTCAAACTATCATATATTATTATGTTTATTTCATATGCAATGAACGAAAACTTTTTCTCCTTGAACACAACACACTTCTGGAGAAAAGTTCCTGATTCAGGAAAATCACATGCAAGCCCATTGCATTACATGTATTTTTAATTTGTTCATAACGATTATTTTTTTTAACAATTTCAGATTTCATATGATATTGGTGTTCTGTGTTTATATGACAAAGTAAAAATTATCCGAATTTGAATATCTAACACCTTCAAACGAGCCTACAATAAATAATGATTTTAATGGCACTTTAATATTACTTAAAGGGACAATTTTCCTGTACCGACAGATGCGATCAACGCCATCTTTAGGTTTTTTTAAGTCCCTATACATGACTACAGTCAAGGCTACCAATCGCTGGTCGCGGCCAGCCACCTTTTGTGACGTCATGATAAGGAATGAGCCAGCCTGGTATTTAGTGTAGCCTTGCTACAGTGCCTAGAAGTAAGTAGTGTCAGGGCTACACTAGATACAAGGCTACACTAAATACCAGGCTGGCCGAGGCTAACGAAAAAGACAGGCTACCGCGGTACATTTCACTTATCTTTTTTTACAGACCGCTAGAGTGACATAATGCTCTTTTCATGCACCTTCATTGGTGCATTCGAGCATCACGTGACTCCTGCGGTCTGTAAAAAAAAGATATGAATAAAGCACCACGGTAGCCTTTCTTTTTCGTTAGCCTCCAGGCTGGCTCATTCCTTATCATGACGTCACAAAAGGTGGCTGGCCGCAACCAGCGATTGGTGCAAAGCGACGAGCCCGTCGTTTTGTGCCAATCGCTGTATGTCTTTCATTTTGTCGTTTCGCTTTGTACCAATCGCTGGTCGCGGCCAGCCACCATTTGTGACGTCATGATAATGAATGAGCAAGCCCGGTATCTAGTGTAGCCCTGCTAGATACCGGGCTTGCTCATTCATTATCATGACGTCACAAAAGGTGGCTGGCCGCGACCAGCGATTGGTGCAAAGCGACGAGCACGTCGTTTTGTGCCAATCGCTGTATGTCTTCCCTTTGGTCGTTTGGCTTTGCACCAATCGCTGGTAGCGGCCAGCCACCATTTGTGGCGTCATGATAATGAATGAGCAAGCCCGGTATCTAGTGTAGCCCTGATTTAGTGTAGCCTTGGTAGTGTGCTTATCGCCAATACAACCGCAATTAAAAAAATGTCCCTAACAGGAGGAAAACCAGATTCTCCGCGAGAGGGCGTCGAGTTCCCACCGCCGTTATTAACGTTTGCAGTTTCATTTAACAGGCTTGATCATAATGTTAGTTTCAATGTAATTAACGCTGTATTTTCAAACAAACTATACCAATTTGGTTGAATCCTCAAACAAGGGCGATGCTTGGCTGCGTCGAATTTGGCAAAGCGATAAATGAGTTTTTCTTGCTACCGGTTTGTTCCTTGCATTTCTTCCCCGCCTACTACGGTTTGATCTAGAAATTTGATTGGTTTATGAGTGAATTATGTTCGTTTGGTTGGGTTGGTTGGTTTATTGTGTGCCGTATTGTTGGATTCAGAGAGTGATGAGTTAGATAGAGGTGCACTATACCGTAAAAATGTTTTTGAGAATGAAACCGATAATTTCGGAATTTATTAGGCCCAAAAAAGGAAGCATACACTGTTAAAAATATCGTGAAAAATTACCTCTGTTTTTAAAGGCTCTCTATTTTCTGACCAATGAGAACGCCAAGGGCGTTCATGTAGCATTCTCATTGGTCAGAAAATAGAGAGCCTTTATAAACAGAGGTAATTTTTCACGGTATTTTTAACAATGTATGGAAGAAGGGCTGAATTTATTGGACAGTGAGAGGTTTTCAAATCAAGTCCCAAGTTGTTTGGGCCGACTTTAGTGTTGCATCACGGCACATCGCATGTTTATTTTTGTTTGAACTCTGGGATTTGCGAAGTGAAGTGAATTTAATCTTTTGACGTGTTTTTTTATGAAGAATTCGGCGAAGCGGCAAGTGTGAATTTGAAATAGTGTGTGTAGTGTGTTGTTAATGAAAATTTAGGATATTTTAGGTGTTTTTGATCGATTATTTAGAGGTAAATTTGAATTTTGTCCTCTTGAGTGAGCAGTTTAAGGGTTTGTTTGTTTGTTTGTTTGTTTCTTGAGAAGATACATCTGACTTGTGTGCTTGACATCAAGTGCCTGCTTATATCGTCAATATACATCAGTTTAAGGGTTATTTTTGTATAAATACTGCTGCCTCATCAGAAGTGATCGGCGATAGCGATTATGACAAACCGAAGCCTTAAAAAAAAGGGTAAATTTGAAAAATAAAAGTAAGTGAATTTTTATTGATTTTATTTGATAAGTGTGTGTTTTGCATTTTAGATATTACTGTAGAGGTAGTTTCGTGCATCGAGTGTTGTTTTTTTGTTTTTGATAATGTGTACAGGATACATACATAAGTTATTCATTGCTGTGTGAACGAATTTCGTACATTCTAGAGATTGCTGTACAGCGAGTTTCATGCATCCAGTGATGTTTTTTTTCGGTTAATGTACGCGAAGCGTACATACATAAGTTATTGATCGCTGCGTGAATGAGTTTCATGCATTCTAGAGATTGCTGTACAGCGAGTTTCATGCGTCCAGTGATGTTTTTATTCGGTTAATGTACGCGAAGCGTACATACATAAGTTATTGATCGCTGCGTGAATGAGTTTCATGCATTCTAGAGATTGCTGTACAGCGAGTTTCATGCATCCAGTGATGTTTTTTTTCGGTTAATGTACGCGAAGCGTACATACATAAGTTATTGATCGCTGCGTGAATGAGTTTCATGCATTCTAGAGATTGCTGTACAGCGAGTTTCATGCGTCCAGTGATGTTTTTATTCGGTTAATGTACGCGAAGCGTACATACATAAGTTATTGATCGCTGCGTGAATGAGTTTCATGCATTCTAGAGATTGCTGTACAGCGAGTTTCATGCATCCAGTGATGTTTTTTTTCGGTTAATGTACGCGAAGCGTACATACATAAGTTGCTGAATGAATTTTATGTATTTAAAAAATTAGGAATTTAGAGATTTTGTCCAATTATAATATCTGTACTTTGTGGCAAAGAAGTGATTATTTACACAATTTCTATGAGAGTTTCTTTCACGACGTAACGGTGCTTTTATTTCGTTTTGTTGCAATTTACAAAGTTTAAGGGGTATTTTCTTAGAGATTTTTTATTTGTTAGGAAAAAATTGATTGTTAAATTTGCGAATTCTTTGTAAAAATCGGGAGGGAAGAATAGTTAAAAATTTGTAAAAATGGAAAAATGTGGAGGAAAAAATAGCTAAATATTTGTAAAAATGGAAAAATGTGGAGGAAAAAATAGCTAAAAATTTGTAAAAATGGAAAAATGTGGAGGAAAAAATAGCTAAAAATTTGTAAAAATGGAAAAATCTGGAGGAAAAAATAGCTAAAAATTTGTAAAAATGGAAAAATCTGGGGGGAAAAATAGCTAAAAATTTGTAAAAATGGAAAAATCTGGGGGAAAAAATAGCTAAAAATTTGTAAAAATGGAAAAATCTGGAGGAAAAAATAGCTAAAAATTTGTAAAAATGGAAAAATCTGGAGGAAAAAATAGCTAAAAATTTGTAAAAATGGAAAAATCTGGAGGAAAAAATAGCTAAAAATTTGTAAAAATGGAAAAATATGGAGGAAAAAATAGCTAAAAATTTGTAAAAATGGAAAAATCTGGAGGAAAAAATAGCTAAAAATTTGTAAAAATGGAAAAATCTGGAGGAAAAAATAGCTAAAAATTTGTAAAAATGGAAAAATCCGGAGGAAAAAATCGCTAAAAATTTGTAAAAATGGAAAAATCCGGAGGAAAAATAGCTAAAAATTTGTAAAAATAGAAAAATCCGGAGGAAAAATAGCTAAAAATTTGTAAAAAATGAGAAAATCCGGAAGAAAAAGTAGCTAAAAGTTGTAAAAATTAAAAAATCTGAATGAAAATATTGCTAAAAGTATGTAAAAATGGAGAAATCTCGTAAAAAAACTTTTAAAAACTTTGTAAATAGCAGTAAAACGAAATAAAATCAGTATTTACTTTGTGAAAGAAATTGGCCTAGGAACTGTGTAAGTAGTGACTTGTCTGCCGAAAAGTACGTGTTCTGATTGGGTGGAATTTGGAGGTTGCCGTTTTTTAGGTTGGCGCGCGTCCGTGCTTGGCGCGCGTCAAAAAAATCGCCAAATCGGGGGTCGCCCTTGTTTGAGGATTTTGCCACGAATTTTTCTATTTCTATAATATTTTAAAGTAAACATATATTATGCCTGTTTAATGATAAATCAGTATGGATAAATCTGCAAATACTAAGAAAAAAAAAGGTGATCAAACATGCTTCGTTCCTGGATATAGTAGTGGATTTAAAAGCAACAAAACTAAAATAACTCTATTCCTCACCCCCCCCCCCCCCCCCCAAAAAAAAAAAAAAAAAAAAAAAAAAACTAATTTGAAAAATGGTTAAAGTCATTCCTCGTGCCGATAAAGATCTGAACCAATATTCAGTTGCATGTGAATTAGAGTCCTGCACATTTCATTTGAAGTCAACCCGCAACCCGACCCGAACCCGACAAAAAAATTTCCTCGATTTCCTTAATCTGAAAAAATATTAGACTTTCTTTTGAAAAAACGGGTCATCCCGAACCCGACCCGCAAGAGTAAAAACCCAACCCAAACCCGAAAAAGTGAATGTCAACCCGACCCGAACCCGAACCTCAACGAAAAAATAGACCGCCAACCCGACCCGAACCGCGGGACGGGTCGGAAGCGGGTAACCCGACCCGATGCAGGACTCTAATGTGAATCGCATTTTCATGAGCGATTTATTGAGAGAAAGTACAAATACACTATTGAAGGGAAAGAAGATTTGCTCAATTATTTTTAATTTAGTATTTTAATTTTTCTATCTAAAATAATTAAAATATTTATCTTGTGATAATGACAATAAATAATTTAAACAATGAATTATTATCATAAATATTTTATTAACTTTAAAATTTATTTTAACATGACTATTTTGTTTCATTAGTATGCTTTCATTTAATCATGGTTTTAAATACATTCACAAAATCAATGTATTACTTTTTGTAGGGTGTCTATTACTGGAATTAAAAGTGTTTGATTTATTTCTGTTGTTAAACTTATGATTCACATTGGGAAATGTGAGTATGAGAATGGTTAAATATTGTTGATAGCTTAATGTAATATTAATATATATATATATATATATATATATATAATAACTATTAATCAAAAATAATTTTTAAATAATTTTTTAAGGATGATTGGCACATCTACCCTAATTTAAAGAAAATGCATTCTTGTCATACTTTCAGGAGAATAATTATTTTTTTTTTCTAGATTTGAGAGAATTATTAATTTCTTGTTTGATGTTTGCTAGTATACCTTAAATTATTTTACCCTAAACTAAAGCTCTGAAATATCAGAAATTTTTAACAACTCAATTTACTCTTAGTTTGTTAATTGGGTGTAAACAAGTTATGTAATAATAAATACCGATTAAAAAGTTGTCAAAATAGGGACATGTTTTTGCAAGAATTCATCATAGTATAATGTATTTAGCCAATATATTGTATTGTATTTATCCAATTTTAGAAATAACTAAACATTGTAGGAAGAAAAACCTTGTCCTATGATAAAGTTTGTAACTGTTTGAGTTCATTATAATTAGTTGTTATGAAATCAATTACATTTTTCTTCAACTGTATTTTCATTGTTAGAATTTTTTTTCCTTGTTTACTTTTTATCTAGAGCATTTTAAAGTACTGATTTATTACAGAAAAAAATAGATTTAAAATGATGTGTATGTAAAAACGAAAGTTACCATAGCAGCGGCGAGAACACTGGCGCCATGAGGAAATCGTCGGCCGTATTTTCCCCTCATGCAGAATCGGAATATCGTACTGAATTCGATGATTCCAGGTGTTATTCCGAAGATCGCGATTCTCCCCTCAAAATTCGGAATTCAGGCATCTCGAATATGCGGGATACCCTTTACTTATTTTCGGCTGATCAGAGCGCGACCTACGTTATACACGGCTGGTGCATGACGTTTAAAACGTCACATGGAGTGGATTTTTACACGACGATTGGTGCAAAGCGGCGAGCCCTCCGTTTTGAACCAATCGCTGTGTAAAAATGATCCACTCCATGTGACGTTTTAAACGTCATGCACCGGCCGTGTATAACGTAGGTCCCGGTATAACGTAGGCCGCGAAATACCGGGCTTGCTCATTCATTGCCATGACGTCACAAATAGTGGCTGGCAGCGAATGGTACAAAGCGACGCGTCCATCGTTTTGTGCCAATCGCTGTATGTCTTTCGTCGCGGTACAGTGCCTAGAAGTAGATAGTGTTGTTATCGGCGTCAAATATATACTTAAGAAATAGAGGACGCCGATAGATGGCGCCAGTGTTCTCGCCGCGGCTATGGTAACTTTCGTTTTTACATACACATCATTTTAAATCTATTTTTTTCTGTAATAAATCAGTACTTTAAAATGCTCTAGTTAAAAAATAAACAAGGAAAAAACATTCTAATAATGAAAATACAGTTGAAGAGAAATGTAATTGATTTCATAACAACTAATTATAATGAACTGTAACAGTTACAAACTTTATCATAGGACAAGGTTTTTCTTCCTACAATATTTAGTTATTTCTAAAATTGGATAAATACAATACAATATATTGGATAAATACATTATACTATGATGAATTCTTGCAAAAACATGTCCCTATTTTGACAACTTTTTAATCGGTATTCATTATTACATAACTTGCTTACATCCAATTAACAAACTAAGAGTAAATTGAGTTGTTAAAAATTTCTGATATTTCAGAGCTTTAGTTTAGGGTAAAATAATTTAAGGTATACTAGCAAACATCAAACAAGAAATTAATAATTCTCTCAAATCTAGAAAAAAAATAATTACTCACCTGAAAGTATGACAAGAATGCATTTTCTTTAAATTAGGGTAGATGTGCCAATCATCCTTAAAAAATTATTAAAAAATTATTTTTGATTAATAGTTATTATATATATATATATATTAATATTACATTAAGCTATCAACAATATTTAACCATTCTCATACTCACATTTCCCAATGTGAATCATAAGTTTAACAACAGAAATAAATCAAACACTTTTAATTCCAGTAATAGACACCCTACAAAAAGTAATACATTGATTTTGTGAATGTATTTAAAACCATGATTAAATGAAAGCATACTAATGAAACAAAATAGTCATGTTAAAATAAATTTTAAAGTTAATAAAATATTTATGATAATAATTCATTGTTTAAATTATTTATTGTCATTATCACAAGATAAATATTTTAATTATTTTAGATAGAAAAATTAAAATACTAAATTAAAAATAATTGAGCAAATCTTCTTTCCCTTCAATAGTGTATTTGTACTTTCTCTCAATAAATCGCTCATGAAAATGCGATTCACATTAGAGTCCTGCATCGGGTCGGGTTACCCGCATCCGACCCGTCCCGCGGTTCGGGTCGGGTTGGCGGTCTATTTTTTCGTTGAGGTTCGGGTTCGGGTCGGGTTGACATTCACTTTTTCGGGTTCGGGTTGGGTTTTTACTCTTGCGGGTCGGGTTCGGGATGACCCGTTTTTTCAAAAGAATGTCTAATATTTTTTCAGATTAAGGAAATCGAGGAAATTTTTTTGTCGGGTTCGGGTCGGGTTGCGGGTTGACTTCAAATGAAATGTGCAGGACTCTAATTCACATGCAACTGAATATTGGTTCAGATCTTTATCGGCACGAGGAATGACTTTTAACAAGGCTACACTAAATACCAGGCTGGCTCATTCCTTATCATGACGTCACAAAAGGTGGCTGGCCGCGACCAGCGTTTGTTGCAAAGCGACGAGCCCGTCGTTTTGTG
Organism: Maratus michaelseni; assembly: GCA_963931845.1. Taxonomy (NCBI): domain Eukaryota; kingdom Metazoa; phylum Arthropoda; class Arachnida; order Araneae; family Salticidae; genus Maratus; species Maratus michaelseni. Next base: position 226,580,055 of record OZ007599.1, read on the forward strand.
CCAATCGCTGTATGTCTTTCATTTTGTCGTTTCGCTTTGTACCAATCGCTGGTCGCGGCCAGCCACCATTTGTGACGTCATGATAATGAATGAGCAAGCCCGGTATCTAGTGTAGCCCTGCTTTTAACCATTTTTCAAATTAATTTTTGTCTTTGGGGAGGGGGGGGGGAGGAATAGAGTTATTTTAGTTTTGTTGCTTTTACATCCACTAGTATATCCAGGAACGAAGCATGTTCGATCAGCTTTTCTTTTCTTAGTATTTGCAGATTTATCCATACTGATTTATCATTAAACAGGCATAATATATGTTTACTTTAAAATATTATAGAAATAGAAACATTCGTATAGTTTGTTTGAAAATACAGCGTCAATTACATTGAAACTAACATTAGGATCAAGCCTGTTAAATGAAACTTCAAACGTTAATAACGGCGGTGGGAACTCGACGCCCTCTCGCGGGGAATCTGGTTTTCCTCCTGTTAGGGACATTTTTTTTTTATTGCGGTTGTATTGGCGATAAACACACTACTTACTTCTAGGCACTGTAGTCGCGGCTAGCCACTATTTGTTACGTCATGATGATGAATGAGCGAGCCCGGTATCTAGTGTAACCGCGAGGCTAACGAAAAAGGCAGGCTACCGCGGTGCATTCCACTTATCTTTTTTTTACAGACCGCTAGAGTGACGTGATGCTCTTTTCGTACACCTGCATTGGTGCATTCGAGCATCACGTGACTCCGACGGTCTGTAAAAAAAGATACGCGTAAAGCACCGCGGTAGCCTTTCTTTTTCGTTAGCCTCGGTGTAACCACGACCTACATTATAGAGCAGTTTACATCACGTGACTTTTACCGGAGAACAATGAAATAAGCTGTAAGACACGCAAATAGAAAAAGCATTGATAAAGTTAGTGATAGCTGCCCTACAGCAGCAGCAAAAACCTGTTCGTGACATCAGCTTGCACAGCTCTATACACGAACGGTGCATGACGTTTAAAACGTCACATGGAATTGATCATTTTTACACGGTTTCGGTACAAAGAGGCGCGCCCCTCATTTTGCACCAATCTTCGTGTAAAAATGATCCACTCCATGTGACATTTTAAATGTCGTGTATAACGTAGGTCGCGGTGTAGCCCTGATACCGGGCTGGCTCATTCATTCTCATGACGTCACAAATGGTGGCTGGCCCGGGACCTACGTTATACATGGCCGGTGCATGACGTTTAAAACGTCACATGGAGTGGATCATTTTTACACGGTAATTGGTGCAAATCGGCGCGCCCACCGTTTTGCACCAATCATCGTGTAAAAATGATCCACACCATGTGACATTTTAAACGTCATGCACCGGCCGTGTATAACGTAGGTCGCGGCTGGCCGAGACAAAAGACATACATCGATTGTCACAAAACGATGGGCGCGCCGCTTTGTACCAATCGCTGGTAACGGCTAGCCACTATTTGTGACATCGTGAGAATAAATGAGTCAGCCGGTATCTACCGAGGCTAACGAAAAAGACAGGCTACAGCGGTGCATTTCACTTATCTTTTTTTACAGACTGCCAGAGTGACGTGTTGCTCTTTTCGTACACCTGCATTGGTAGATTCGAGCATCACGTGACTCTCGCGGTCTGTAAAAAAAGATACGCGTAAAGCACCGCGGTAGCCTTTCTTTTTCGTTAGCCTCGGTATCTACACTGTTAAAAATCTTCAGCTTTTGCTTCAGACACACTCTACCCGCGACCTACGTTATACACGGCTGGTGCATGACGTTTAAAACGTCACATGGAGTGGATCATTTTTACATTGCGATTGGTGCAAAGCAACCGTTTTACGTCTTTAAAGCTTGCCCACCGTTTTACGCCAATCGCCGTGTAGAAATTATCCACTTCATGTGACGTTTTACACGTCATGCACCGGCCAAGTATAACGTAGGACGCGCTCTTACCGCTTTTAGAGAAATCGGTTACATTATATTTCTATATTATTGAGCATTTTCGTTGGTCAAAATAGAGATATTCTATAAAAGCGGTGGAGTGACTGTGGAGCAAAAGCTGAAGATTTTTTACAGAGTAGTGTTGCCCTGAAGTAGCTTTCGAAGACACGTGGTTAATAGCAGAACAAACTGCTTTTAGGAGAACGATTGGTATGAGATCGCTTTTTTTTTTTTTTTTTTCGGAATTACAGTTTTTAACTCGAGATATGAAGTGTTGCATGCATTTTTCAAACATAGACAGTAGAATTGATTATTTTGACCAAAGGTATAATTAAATTTCCATGGGTGTATATAAAAAAAAAAAGTATGGATCCACGCAATAACGAGACAAGATGTTTTTGTTTTTCTGTTAAGTTTTTAATTAGGTTGATTTAGCATTAAATTTGCATTTAATCTATTAAAATTACTCCTAATTTTACTGTAAAAAGAACAGAAGCTTATAGTAAAATAAAATATTCATTGTAGCCCTAAATGATAAAGTATTTCTATGAAATATAACTTTTTGATTTTTATTCGTAAACGCATAAAAGCAGCAGATGCTCTTGACCAGAAATTAATAAACCGATTAGCGTCTCACCTTTTCCTTTAAATGGAAATGATTTTTCAGGAGATACTGTCAAAATATACATTTTGAACCGAATTTCTGGACGCGACAGTAATTGAAGGGTCGTCATAAGACAGCAGTCGATTATAAGTCGAAATGCAGTATATTTATCGAAAAATGAAAAACGCTATTCGATTCCTGTCATGCTCATTTTATGATTTTACGTATGTATTAAAATGTGTCTATGGGTTGGGTTGATTTATGACGGCCAATTATCAGTACGAGGGATATAGGCCCTAGGGGGGAATGCCTTCCGTGGAGGTCTTTCTAAGGGATCCTAACCCGTATTTACGGCAAGGTTAGAAGAAAACCACGGAAAACTCCGAACGGTTAGGTCGACGAGCGCGACAGGGGTTTGAACCCAGCACCTCCTGTCTACCAGCTTTGAGAGCAGAACCTCTCGGCCACTGGTGGGGCAAATGAGTCTATGAATGTGAAAGAAAGCTTGGCGATGTTGAGTGGGGGAAAATATGTTTTTAAGAACCCTTTTCTTTAATATATACAGTAAAATCTACTGAGACGAAATCGCAGAAAAATTATGCTTATGACCAGGTGTGTAAAAACTGGGCGCCAATGAGCCGATTGGCTCCACTAATTTTTATTTGTATTCTTCGCCTAAATTTTATTGGTATACTTCGTCTAAATTGTATTAATAATATTATTAGACGAAGAATATTAAAAATTTAGTGGTTGCAATCTCAGATTTGTTTATGACAGATTTTCTGTCATAGCAGATGAAATTTTGTTGTATTATTTTCACGAAAATGTACCTTAGAATTTCCATTCAAGGCAGAATTCCGTTTTTACAGGTTTTATTGTATTAATTATTATATTTTAATTGTTTTCTATTTTATATAGATTTCCGTTAGAGAAGGAGGTTTCGTAGATTCCGTTATGCGTCTTGGTAACAGTAACGAATTCTACCAAAGACCTCATGTATGGTATATAATTAGATTTTCTGCAGTTTTATAAATATATATTTAACATGTAGTACTTTAAGAACGCTATGTTTTATATTTTCTGAAATGGTAAATCAGAGCAGGTATCCAGATAAAATTTATCTTTTATTGTACTGAATAGTTAATTATAAATTCATATTTAATACTTGGAAATTTTTCATAGAAAATTTCTCACGCCTTGCATTAATAATATACAAAGTTTAATTGCTTAATAAGGCGTATAGCCAACATAGTGAAAAAATGAAAACGATACTCAGCCTGGAACTTGCCAACATGTTATAGTGAGAAAGTTCCAGGCTGAGTATCGTTCCCAAGTGGTTCAGTTGGTAGAACATCTGTGCGCTATACTGATGACCCGGGTTCGAGTCCCGTCTTGGTTACTTTTTCACTATGCTGGCTATACGCCTATTAAGCAATTAAACTTTGTATATTATTAATGCAAGGCGTGAGAAATTTTCTATGGAAAAATTTCCAAGTATTAAATATGAATTTATTTCAATTATCGATGCTGGATTTTCTTTGATTTCGTGTTTGCTCCAGGGATGGTGGCTCACGGAAAATATTCCATCTTGTGCTGCGTTTGTAGCTTTGCCAACATGTTATAGTGAGAAGGTTCTAGGCTGAGTATCGTTCCCAAGTGGTTCAGTTGGTAGAACATCTGTGCGCTATACTGATGACCCGGGTTCGAGTCCCGCCTTGGTTACTTTTTCACTATGCTGGCTATACGCCTATTAAGCAATTAAACTTTGTATATTATTAATGCAAGGCGTGAGAAATTTTCTATGGAAAAATTTCCAAGTATTAAATATGAATTTATTTCAATTATCAATGCTGGATTTTCTTTGATTTCGTGTTTGCTCCAGGGATGGTGGCTCACGGAAAATATTCCATCTTGTGCTGCGTTTGTAGCTTTGCCAACATGTTATAGTGAGAAAGTTCCAGGCTGATTATCGTTCCCAAGTGGTTCAGTTGGTAGAACATCTGTGCGCTATACTGATGACCCGGGTTCGAGTCCCGGCTTGGGTACTTTTTCACTGTGTTGTCTATACGCCTATTAAGCAATTAAACTTTGTATATTAGTTAATTATAATCGAAAGAACCCTCTAAAAATTAGAAAATACACCGAACATATGCGTAGTACTTGTGTAGATTGTTAATATCTGTTTTCTAATTAGTAACGAGTACTTTGTAACGGGTAGCTAGTTTGAAAGTAACGAATAAATACGGGTGTTTATTTAGTAGTTACTTTTTACAGCACTAGCTTCGTATTGCATAATATAAATATACGACTGAAGGGATAGATAATGCTGACGAATGTTTATGTTAATTTGATTCCGTTTTTATTAATTTCCTTTTAGTGGAGAGTATTTCAGAAATTCATTTTTTAAAACTTTTTTCCTATTGCTTCGGCATCCAGAAATGCAACAATAATGCTTTCCACCCATTACTAGTAAAAAAATACATGCATATATTAATGTCTAAGTAAAATAAATAACAATATGACAATAAAATTACGGATACCTACAAGACATGGCTGTCAAGTAGACGAATTGAAGAAGCAGACGAATTTTTACAACTGCCCTACATCACAGACGTCACCTATTTAAAACATATTTCGAGGAACGATTTTCTGTTTTGAAAGGCTATTTCGTTAGAAGTCCTTATCTATATCTATGTTCATGCATGGAGTGTCCATTTTGGTAAGCAAGTATATTATCAAGAGGTAAGCTTCTCCGTCATAATAGAAAATGCATATTCTCTAATCTTTCCCGCAATACTTTACTTTTCTAAAGACCCCTTTGTTATCTGAAATTAACTATATATAGCTTAAACTAAATTCCAACTAACTAGCTGACCCGCCCGGCGTTGCCCGGGCAGACTGTCATTGAAAAATATAACAGTGGAGTGGACACCATAAAAAAAGACTGATTAATAGTATTTATTTATACTAAAAGCTTGTAAAAAAAATTAAATAAGAGCTAAAATTTTAAAAGTATAACAGTTACGTTTAAAAAATGAAACGGTCAGGGAAAATTATTACACTTACTTTTCCCTTTTCACTAAAAATCTCTTTTTATTTTTTTTATTGCTGTTTGTATTTTTTAAATTATAAATATTAAATGCTTACAAAAATCAATATTTCAAATGAAAATGTATAAAAATATATCTATTTAATTGTTAATGTTGACAAATTATAATTACAATTTATTTGCGCTATAATCAATAAATCATTGTTTGTTTCGCTTTTGTTCCTGTAGATGGCAGCACCAACTAATGAGATGAGTTTCATTCGGGCGTTGCCATTAAACAATTAACAAATAATCGCGATTTCTGTGCCACGTACGATAGCGTAATATACCGGGTGATTATAATTAAAGTTATGATTTCAAAAATCGATAATTTTAAAACTACTGGTCAGAATGATTTGATATTTTAGCAAAACAATCGTGAGGCAATGGAATTTTGTTTGGCAAAGGAAAAAAAAATAGTTCCAAAATGTGCAGATAGATGGCGCTGTCAGGGTTCAGATTGTCTGTAGATATGCAAATTACTAATACGTGACAACTATGGGTACCTGAAGAATATTGTACAGCGGGCGAATTGAGAATCTAGCCGACTTGAAGGCAAGGACCACACACCACACCCATTGCATCATTACAGATACCCTCCGATCTGTTGTGGAGTATGCCGTTTTGCGCTTCCAATTAGGAACGGAATATGGCGGAGGGCAATCGAACAACTTATACTTTAATCATCAGTAAAGTGTTTGCTCCATAAAGCTTTTTTTTTTTTTTTCATTTTTTGTCATTATTGCTGTTGTCGCTGTAAACACATATTCTTGTCTTTTCGCTAATACATTTTTAGTAAATCCTGAACATTATTTTTTTCCTTTTGGCTAACAACATTCCTGTGTTTAACGAATAAATTTTTAGTCTTTCCCATGACATTACCCTGACAGCGCCATCTATCGGCACATATTAGAACTATTTTTTTCCGTCGCCAAACAAAATTCCATTGCCTCACGATTGTTCTGCTAAAATATCAAGTCATTCTGACCAGTAGTTTTAAAATTATCGATTTTTGAAATCGTAACTTTAATTATAATCACCCGGTATATATAGATTTTATACGATGACCAACTTCATAAATAAGGGTTAAACCATCAAGTAAATCTATGCATGTAATTCTTTGCATCACTGGATTCATAATATTTGCGCGCAAGGAGAGGACCAATGCTAGATTTTTTTTTCTTAAATTTGTATCCAGAATAATTTTTTCTTCTCTCTCTCTCTCTTTTTTTTTTTTTTTTTTTTTTTAATCAAGCTACGGGAGGCATAATTATGAAATGTATTCAGTTGTTATGTTTATTATATACTAAATTAATCTCAGGTTGATTGAAGTTATTCACTTAAGCTATACAATTTGTTTAGCCTGCTCATGCATGGCAACCTCATATGAAGTTCTATTCTAAAATTACCCTAAGTGAAATGTGTATGTGTTATTTTTATTCCTCTATCGCATATAAGCTTCAAATAAAATAAAACAGTGTTTATGCAATACAGCAATAGATAGCAGAGCCATTTCTTTTTCGAATATTCTATTAGAAATCCGCATTCGACTTTTTTTTTTTTGTGAAAAAAAACTCTTAGTGTGTGATAAAGTGTCCAAAGTTTAAATTAACACAAACACTATTTAATAACTAATAATAATATTAACTTAATAATAATTTAATAAGTATTAATAATATTTAATGCCTAATTATACTATTTAATAACTAATAAGTTAATAATAATTTGTTGATGCTTGTAAACGTTACGTCAAGATCATTTTGGAATAACTGTATAAGATTTTTAAAAATTCAACATTATTTGTTGTTAATGCATTTTAAATCTATTTCAAGGGCAAAATACGTTTCCAACCCACTTAAAAATAATTCATGTATATGAGAGGATTAAAAATGGAGACCATTTTATCAATACGATTCCAAAACACGTCTTCATCTAAAAGTTCTTTTATTAGCTGAGCTTCTTCACTGACTGCCACGGTTTGTAATACAAATTTATTATCTTTTAAGCTTTTAAAACAATGCAAATAACTTCCAGACCTAGTTTTTCTAGCAATTTCAAGGAATCATTTTTTCTTGCTCTTTTCATCATGAATTAATTCTATTGAATATTGCATGTAAACGGTTACTTCATTTCATGATCTTCACTATAATCAATAACATTTGAAATAAAATGCTTAATTGACTTGCATCCTAAAATGTGTGTAAACAATGAGAAAAGTCACACATTGGGACTATAATCGCTTATTTTTCTTTAACTAACGTAAAAAACTGCTATCGTATTTGAAGGATTAACACTGTTATAACAAAAAATTTTTAGCATTATGACTTTTTACAGTGAAATGTGTAAATACCCGGATATACACCCAAAAAATAAATACCTACCCACTGGGTAATTACCCTTCCCACATCACTGGGCAGGATTTTATTATAAATAAAGATGTATAAATATTATATGTAAAGATGTATATAGATCAGTGATGGAACAGTGACGCAGCAGTTCGTCGATTCTCACCTCTAAATTTTAATAGTACAGGGTAAGTCAAAATGAATATAGCGATTACAAATGGCTATAACTATTTAATAGAAAAGAATTTATCGATGAGATTAACACAGAATGTAGACGGAACCTCAAAATTTTATATATCTACGTCATAGATGTTCTATGTGACTTCCCTTGGTCATACGGACAACATCTAGGCGGTAGTCCATTTCACAAATGCTTCAGAGTGTATGGCGTAAAATGGACTACCGCGTAGATGTTGTCCGTGTAACAAAGGGGAGCCACATAGAACATCTATGACGTATGTATACAAAATTTTGAAGTTTCGTCTACATTCTGTGTTAATCTTATCGATAAATTCTTTTCCATTATATAGTTATATAGCCGGCGTTTGGAATCGCTATATTCATTTTGACTTACCCTATATTCTTTGCCTTTAAAAACCTCTGTCCTTAAATAAGACAAAGAGTACAATTTAAATTTAACGGTGTCAATTGATTCTCTGCTGCGCCACAGTTCCATCACTGATAGATGTATCAATACATTTATAAAAAGCTGATAAACGTTGCTCAAATATACGCTATTCCAATAGTTATATGCCTGAAATTTCGTGCTTTAATATATAAAAATGGCTTCCTGAATGTGTCAGAAAATTTTGCGCTATTGAAAGTTTTTTTTTTTCTTTCTGTTTTTACTTGAAGAACTCTGACAAAAGCAAATACAAGTTCTACTTCATCTGATGGAGGGGGATAAGAAATAATTATTCTAGAAACTATGGTTACTTTTTCAGCATCATTCTGAAGTCGTCAGAACCTTAAAACACTTACAGAATCATTAGATTTTAGCTAGAAAGTTGAGAAGCTTTGAAAAACCTTTTTCGTCCTATTTATTTTCCTGTAAATATTTCTCAGGAATTTTCAGTTTTTTTTTTTTTTTTTTTTTTTTTTTTACTTTCTTTTAATATTTGTTTCAAATGACATAGGAGGTGGAAAAAACAATAGGGAAAAAAATGCTCTCTTCTGTATCAAATACACCCTCCCCCACTCACCATAACTTTTAAGGAATTTAAAATTAATCTAAAAATATTCCCATTATATTCCCAAAAATATTACTACATCCATTTCAGTTATCAGAATTTTCCCATTTTCACTTCAATTTATCTGTATTTATCGTTCTCAATCACTGTATTACTAATGATTTCCAGGCTGGAGTATCGGTCCAATTTCTAATGCTGGCGTAGAAAATTATACCTTTATTTTAGCTTGCATTACCGAAACATTTTTTAATGACTTTAAAGAAAAGTTATTTATATGAAACAAAGGAGAGAAACGATTTTTATTTTCCTGTCGTTTATGAAATACAAGACCATTCTAATAGAGGCTATTTTTATTCTAAAATTCACGGAGATAGATTTTTTCATTAAGATTCTAACAAATCGAATAGTGTTTTTATTTTTTTTTTTATAAACACAAATTATACTTGACAAAATAGTGCCAATGTTGCTGTTTTAAACAGATTTTTTAGACACGATAATCCGGAAAAGGTCGTCAGCGGGAAACATTCTATGAAAACTAAAGATGTAATACATTTAAAAAAAAAAACGAAAAACACTAAATTCCAAACCAGTAGTCATGCCTATATTTTTGTGCTTTTATGTAATGAAATGACTTCGTGAATGTGCCAGAAAACTTTGCGCTGTTGATATATTATATAACCAATGCTGTAGTTGGGTGGGAACGCCGTTCCCAGAAATATATAGTTTGTTACTGTAAAAAAAAAAAAAAAAAAAAAAAAAATATATATATATATATATATATATATATATATATATATATATATATATATATATATATATATATATATATATATTCACTCCTTAAAAATTCACTCCTTATTGAAAGAACCAGTTTACTTATATTCATAAGCCGTGTAGCCGTTAATTTCTTAAAAGAATTTTGTCCTGAACCTTATATGTGAAATCTTGTCTGCGTTGCGATCAGGAAGAAGATTATCAGACGAGACAGCTTGTCGTAAATCAGAGAGCACAGAAAATACCTCTTATTATCGTTCTTTATGGAAACTTCTATGATAGATATGCCAATAAGTTATATATGGATTTATTCCTGTTATTTCAATTAACTTTTGATTCATAATGGAAAATGTTACTATGAGATTGATTAAATATGGCTTTTAGATGAATGCTATAAAAATTAGAATATAATAATTATAACTGCAAATTAAAAAAAGTCGGCTTTTGACTAAATGTTTTAAATTGGCTTTTGGCTTAGCAAAAATCCTGTAGCCTCAACATCTACTCTATGAAAAGGGGAGTTCCCACAAATATTTTTTTTCCAACTACAGCACTGTATGTGCACATAACCATTATAAGACAACACAGATACATTATAACACAAATGGGTGAATAAAAATCATAAATTGAAATTATTTATACCTGTTATGAATAATATCTATTAAAAAAAATCAAGAAAATATAAATGAAAATGAACGACAGTGAAAGGGTTTGAAATAGAATTTTCACTTTGAACAGCACATATTCTTTTTGAAAGCATATTTCTTATTTTTAACTGGTATCATGTATATTATTTAATATATACGTATACAATAAAACTTATCTAAATAGTAACCATTAAATCTCAATATATTATATACATCTCTAAAAGTTAATACAAGTTCTGTATCACTTGATGCACCCAGAAAAAATTTTGTTGAATCAACAAAAATTTGGTTGACCCAACAAAACTTTTTGTTTAAATATAGGTCAATGGAAATTTTGTTTGAATCAACAAAAAAAATTTTTTTTTTTGCAATTCCAAAAAATTTTTTTGTATCGTTTGCAAAAAGTATTTTGTTAATTCAAGTAAAATGGTTCAATTTTACTTGAATTTTGCTAAACCAACCAAAATGTACTCAACAAAACATGTTTTGTAGTTTTAATCAATTCCTTTTTCTGGGTGTGAAGGGAGCTAAGAAACAAATATTCTCAAAACTACAGTAGCTTTCTCAGTTTTTTTTTAAGTTGTAAGAAGTTTAAAACATTTCAGAATCTTTACATTTATATTGAAAATTTGAAGAATTTTGTAAAACTTTTTTATCTTAATTTATTTTTCTGAAAATATTTCTAAGGCATTTTCCGTTCTTTTGATTCTTTTTTAATATTTGTTTCAAATGACATACGAGGAAAAAGAACAGTAAAAACAAAAATCCCCTCTCTACTGTATCGAAAACACTCCCCTCATTTTTTTTTTTTAAGGCGAAATTTAATCAAAAAATTTTCCCACTATCTATTAACACATCCATTTCAGTTATCAGAATTTTTCCATTTTCACTTCAATTTTTCTGTATTTATCGTTCTCAATCACTGTGTTACTAATGATCCGCAGCTGGAGTATCGGTTCAATTTCTATACCGGCATAGAAAATTATACCTTTGTTTTAGCATGCAGCGAAAAATATTTTAATGACTTTAAGGAAAAGCGCTTTAGATGAAACAAAGGAGAGTTCCCGAATCGTTTTATTTCTCCAGACCGCTTATGAGCATCTATTACCGGTGAGATGAAACAAAGCGTTAATGTGGGGGCTCTGCTTGAAATTCCAGAAAACTCAGAATATCTTGAAAACACGACTTTCAACAGACTTACACAAATGTCTTCAATTCAGTAATGTTATATTAAATGATGAAATCCTTATATAAACGTTTAAAAATTCATTTACAATAGAATTTAAAATAATAATAATAAGCTTTAACTTTTATTCAATAAATATGACAATAATTATTAAGTGCAATCTGTCTATAGCGAAAAAATTACACGGTCAGGCAAAAGGAATACTACCATACAATTACACCTGCTAAGACGGAAATCTGTCTAAAATAGAATAATTTTCTGGTAAATTGCGGTTTCGTTTTGTAGGTTTTACTGTGATAATTATTATTATTTTGGAAATTACAATAGTTAAAAAAAAAAAAAAAAAAAAAAAAAAAAAAAAAAAAATAGTGGATTAATTAACACAAATTGTGAATTTTAATGACATTAGTAAAAGTGATTTAAATGAACAAAGGGAAGTCTCCGAATCGATTTATTTCTGCAAGACGCTCATAAGCAATCATTACCAATAAGATGAAACAAAGCGTTAATGGCGGAGCTCATTGCAGAAAACTTGGAATATCGTAAAGACATGCTTCCCAATAGACCACGCTAATGTCTTGAATCCAGTTACGTTTACATTAAACAAAGAAATGTTTATAAAAGTTTAAAATTCCATTTATAATCGTATTTAAAATAATAATAATAATAAGCTAAAGCTTTATTCAGAAACTATGACAGTAAAACCTGTAAAAATGGAACCTTTTTGTAATGGAATCCTGTCTTAAACGGACATGTGTTATGATTCCAACGAAAAAAATATTCTACAATTATTTCTGCTAAGGCGAAAACCTGTCTAAAACGGATCATTATTCGGTCTTTTGTGGTTTCATCTTAGCAACAGTGTTGCCAATTTAACTGATTTTTTTATTCGGAAAACCAACATCTATTTCAGAATAGTTGTATTCACCATATTTAATGGCAAATTAAATATTATTCGGAAATAGTACTGGAATTTTAAATTAAAAAAATACGCTAAATTATCAACACTGTTTAGGAAGTTTTACAGTATAATTTTAAAATTTCTTGAAAATTAAAATAATTGGGAAGAAAACGTGTTACGTATATTGAAACTGTTGTTTATTATCTAACAAAACAAACTGATGGATCCATTAATAATAACTGTTATTTAAGGCTTTTTTCAACTCGAACCTAGCTACATGTATTGATCCATGCAAAAAAAATATAATACATTTACAATAACCTGCTAAGAAGGGAACCTGTCTGTAACGGATTTCTTATCCTTTCCTATGCGATTCCGTCTTAGATTTTACTGTAAAGAATTTTAAAGATTTGTAAGTCTCTAAGGTATATCGAATATGGATTAACGATATTAATGATAACTCAGACATTTACATACAGTACATTTACAAAATATTTTTTATTCCACCTATGAGCATTACTGGTACGATGAAACAAGGCGTTAAAAGCCTACACAGAAGTCTGCATAGGCCGGAATTTCCAGGTCCGGCAATGTATAAAAGCTAAAAATTCGTTCCGGGCCCGACCCAGCCCGTATGGAAACCATTATTGGTCGGCCCATGCAAAAATCAGTAAAATTAGGGCCTGCCTATCAACAATTTTTGAAAAAGCTGCAGATATTTTTAAATCGCCATTATTTTACAATTAAAATTCCTTTTAAACAATAGTACATAGTACATTTCTAGGCAAAAAAAAAAAAAATTAAATTTACAGTAAAACCTGTGAAAAGAAAAATGTTTATGAAGAAATCCTGTCTTAAATGGAAAAATGTATTGATCCGTGCAAAAAGAATATAATACATTTACTATAAGATGTACCTGCGCTAAGAAGGGAATCTGTCTGTAACGGATTTTTTATCCTTTCCTATGCGATGCCGTCTTAGATTTTACTGTATAGAATTTTAAAGATTTTTAAGTCTCTAAGGTATATCGAATATGGATTAACGATATTAAAGATAACTCAGACATTTACATACAAATAGAGATTAATTAAACAATCAATGTGGTTTACATGGGCGCAGGAAAAAAAAAATCTAGGAGGGGCAGTATTTCGGAATGGATGAGCCTGTAGCTCGCAACCCAGGGTGCTTTTTAAAAAATAAAGAATATAAACATGAAAAAAAAATCTAAACAAAGTATTTTTGTCAGAACTCCTCGTATAAACCATTTTTTAAACATATCAGCATAAAAATTATGGTGGCTCTGCCTTCCAGAACAATTAAGAAGGCTCTGCCTCTTTAGAGGGAATGTGCCCCTCGCCTTCCCCCTGAAGCCCCTGTTTAAAATAAATTTGAATCACATAAGCGTAAAAAGGAAAAACATAATTAAAAATTGTCTTCCACAGGGGGTTCAGGACGCAGAGCCCCATGTCGAAAAATTCTTACCTCTTCTTTCTCTTGGTGTTTAATTATTTTTTTTCGCTTACGAAGAATAAATTTTACTATTTTGTTTTTTCAAAATGATCAGAGGTAAAAGAAATTTAGTTAAATTAAAAAAAAAATCCAAGGAGGGGCAATGACTCATCTTCCACAGGGGTTTCAGGACGCAGAGCCCCATGTCGAAAAATTCTCAGTTCTTCTTTCTCTTGGTATTTAATTATTTTATTTCGCTTACGAAGAATACATTTTACTATTTTGTTTTTTCAAAATGATCAGAAGTAAACGAAATTTAGTTAAATTTCAAAATCCAAGGAGAGGCAATGACTCTATCTTGCCCTTCCCCCTTTCTCGAACTGTCGGCATATATATGGTATAGTTTAAAAAGATGATTTCAAAATATCATAATCTTAAAAGTTTACAAAGATAAAATAAATAAAAAATTGTTCCTGTAATGTATTAAACCAAATTAAATTTAAGTATAGGAGAGTACTGTTATACAAAAGTTAATGTTTTGTGAATGAAATAAATAATATCACAAATTTTTAGCTTCTATTTTCAGGTATAGTGCATCTGTTACTGATATGTTACACACTTTATCATTTTTAACAGCGATAAATAACAGTTTTGTAGAAAGTTAGTCGGGCCGAACTTTTAGCTTTTACACTGGGCCGCGTCAGGCTCGGGTTGAACTTTTAGCTTTTATACCGGGGCTGGAAATTTCGGCCCGTGCAGATCTCTAGCTTACACTAGTCACGCGAAGCCACTCGCAAGTTATGTTAAACCAATGAAAGTGTACTTTTCAAGTTATTCGTTCGCATTTCAATATTTTTAACTGATTTTTTTTTTTTTTTTTTTTTTTTTTTTGGGGTATAGGTACCTGACATCAATGTCTTACTGGGGGCTTTTTTTCTTTCACCATTTTGATTGTAGTTTTTTTTTCCCCTGCGGATACTTTTTTTTTTAGAAACTGTTTCAAAAATGAAAATGTTCTCAAGAAATCTGTAACCAAAATCGAAAAAGTAACTAGTCAGATGTACCAATCCAAAAACTTTCTTCTATCTCATACATGTTAATACTTCAAAAAGCGTATTTATTTTTACTACACTTCATGTTTTTTGTCAATAAATGTTTAAAAACTACGGGGGAGGGGGCGGGGACAAAATTTCGTAATGAAGTCTAATTCTAATCAACGGGTATTATATCAAAAAATGTGAAAATTTTTGCCTTTTACAAATATGCAAATTAAATCTACATTGGAGCATTGGGTGATTATGATTTTTTTTTTTTTTTTTTTTTTTTTTTTTTTTTTTTTTTTTAGAGCTACCGTGCTCGTCCCGAAAAACACGTTTTTCGGTCTCTGACGTCTGACCCCTACGGTATATATATATTTGTATATTATATCTAAGGTCGATGTCTTACCAGGAGATTTTTTTACTTTCTTCTATCTATAACAGAAAAAAAGTATATTGTAATCGAATTTTTTTTTCGACTTCCGGTTTCCAACTGATTTGCACGTTTTATGCCGACCCCAAAATACCAGATGAAACCAGGTTTAATATCAATTATTCAGAATTGTTTTCTACGTCTTATTTAATCTCATTTAATTATAAAGTATTTAAGGAAAATAAAACTATTGTAAAATATTGGTATTAAACTGGTATTAAACCAATTAAAAAATTGGTATTGTTGTAGTTACTGTTTTGAACAGATTTTTGGAACTTGGCAATCTGAAAATATGATCACGGGAAGCAATAGACTAAAAATATACAGTATTTACAGGAAAATATACAAATACTCTCCGAATTTATATGAAATCCAAATAAGAGTACCTGAATGTTTAAGGCGGTTCTCAAAAAAATATTTTTCCTGGCTCAAAAACGCGAAACTTTCTGACTGTAACTTAGGATTGTAACTTAGAATATTTCTATCAGAGCCTCAAGCTTTTAAGAGTTTTGCCTTCATCACCAGATTTTATACTTTAGAAAAGAAAAGAAAAAAAAATAGCATTTTAGTGTACTAGTAGAAGCGTGCTTTTATTTTTATTTATTTATTTTACTTTTCTCCCAAAATTATTATACCAACAAAAGGAAATTTACAGCGAACACGTCACCTTTTTGTTTCTATGTGAAAAAAAAAAATGCAGTGTTTTAATGTAAAAAAAAAAAAAAAAAAAAAAATCGCCCGAACAGGGACTCGAACCCTGGACCGTTAGGTTAAAAGCCTAACGCTCTACCGACTGAGCTATCCGGGCTCAAAAGATAATCATTAGCTATCGTCCTGTAGAGTTTTGATGCACCTGTGATTCTAAAACTCCGCTCGGTCGCCGAAAAATGAGCGTGAATTTTAGAAAGGAGCTTTTGAAGTCACGTGGTCAGTAAACAGAACAAACGAACAGAAGCCAGATTGCTACGAGATCGTTTATTCTTTTAGGGATTACACTTTTTTTTTTTTTAATCTCGCACAAATGAA
Organism: Maratus michaelseni; assembly: GCA_963931845.1. Lineage (NCBI taxonomy): Eukaryota > Metazoa > Arthropoda > Arachnida > Araneae > Salticidae > Maratus > Maratus michaelseni. Next base: position 226,596,672 of record OZ007599.1, read on the forward strand.
ATTTTGCATGCATTTTTCAAACATTGATTATTTTGACCAAGATGATAATAAAATTTCCATGCATGTATTTAAAAAAAAAAAAAAAAAAAAAAAAAAAGACACATTAAAGAAGCATAGATCTAAGCAATATGAAGTCAAGTTGATTTAGTATTAATTACGCGTTTAATCTATTGAAATTGCTCATAATTTTACTGTAAAAAGAACAGAAGCTAATAGGAAAATAAAATACTCGTTGTAGATGTATTTAAGGAATGATAAAGTATTTCTATGAAGTATAACATCTTTAATTAACTATTATTTATTTAACTGGTGATTTATTTATTTATTATAGTTTTTTTTTTTTTTTTTTTTAAAGGGAAGGACTCCGTTATAGAGGGATTTTGTTTTAACCGGCTTTACTGCATCCAGTAAATAATGAACATTTATATTAATATTACTTAATTAAATCTTTTACTCATTTATTTAAATTTGATTAATAATATATATTTTTTTCGTTTAAGGCAGTATTCCGTTATACAGAGGTATGTTATAGATGATCTCAGTATGCCTTTCATTTTACATTAAAAATTTTAAAACTCCCCTCTTCCTCCCATTCTACATTAAATGTTTTTATTATTATTATTATTATTATTATTATTAGACATTTAATCGTTTATCATCCATTTGTTACTATTTGGTAATAGTTTTTGTTTTAAGGCTGTTATTCGTAAACTCATAAAATCAGCAGCTGCTTTTGATAAAAGAAAAAAAAAATAAGAAATCGATTATCGCCTCTCTCTTTTTTTTTCTTTAAATGCAAAGGATTTTTCAAGAGATACTATCAAAATGACTGTTTTGAACTGAATTTCCAGACGCGACAGTAACTGAAGGGTCACCATAAGACAACAGTCGATTATAACTCGAGATGTAATATTTATGGTAAAAATGCTATTCGATTCTATATTATTTCAATAGTTATGACTGCCAATTTTATGATTTTGTGTGTTAAAATGAGTCTATGAATGTTTCGGAAATTTTTGCGCCGTTGAGCGGGGGGAAATATGTTTTTGAGAACCGCCTTAATGCTGGTTTCCGTTATAGACAGGTTCCGTCCCAGGTTTTACTGTTTTCAGTAAATAAAGAGCATTTCTATTAAAAATACTCAATTATATATATATATATATATATATAGTAAAACCTGTTGAGATGAAATCTCAAGGAGCTTCAGAAAAATTCCTTTTCAGACAGGTTTATCGTCTTAGCAAATGAAATTGTGTTGTATTATTTTGAAATGGACTTTAGAATATTTACATTCCGTTTTATCAGGTTTTATTGTATTTATTATTATATTTTAATTGTTTTCAGTTCTACGCAGATTTCCGTTATAGAGAGGTCCTTAGTAATATTCCGTTATGGATAGGTTCCGTTATATATTAAATTTTGCAAATACTTCTCTTCCTACCACCTTTCCACGTTCATATAGATTTTTTTTTCTTTTTTGGAATATGAATCTGGCTTTAAAATTCCAGTAATTTACTAATCAGAAATTCAATATGAAAAATTTATTAATAAGTAAACATTCATTTACGATGGTACTTAAATTATACATTCTGTATGTGCACCTGTCATCAATTTTATATTTTGTGAATATAAATATCTGAAAAAAATATTAGTAAACATAAAACATTATTAACATTCTTATTGGAAAAAACTAAGCCGATGCAACTGCAAGTGCACTAATGAAATCGTATGGAAAACAGCTAATATTGAAGTACTTTTTTTCTCCGGAACTAGTGAAGCGATTTCAATAATTCTTTTAATAATTTTGGCAATAGCTTAGCTACAAATTGATCGCTCGCAAGAAATAAAAATTAAAAATGCAATTACGCGATTTCGATTTTTTTTCTTTATTTAATTGATGTTATTTAAAAATGAATTGATTTTCCTTGAAAAATAAAATGATCGAAATACAGCTAAATATAATACCATGAAAAAAATAAGTAAATAAAAATACTGAAATGGCTTCGGTAGTTCCCGAGACAAATATAAGTTACTATCGGCTGTTTCGGAACTGTTGTTGCCACCTTATGCTTTGTACGCGAAAATTTTTGTAAATATATTTATGCCACATTGTGTATATATTCATGCAATCTTCACCCTCACATATGTGAACAGCGTCGCAAAAACTCTATTTGACGACTGGTGCGAAAAACCCTTTGACTTTTTTCTACCAGTAGTCGATGCACCAGTAAGGATAAATGACGGCGCCGATGAAGCCTGCCAGCACCTATTTTAACTAACGGACACCGTGCAAACCACCCTTGCTGCAGTATGTAAGGCGGTATGTGTATGCAAATATAAATAATTGTGTGCGTGAGCTGGGGATGTTCCAGTGATAGTAAAAGTTGTTGACCCTTAGAGTTTACGCTGATAAAATTTAAGCAGTTAAAAAAAAAAAAAAAAAAAAAAGATGATATCCACAAGTGAAATATATTTCTTTTGAAGAATGGTGGATATTTCAATCTAGGTGTTTTAAAATTCACCCTCCTTTGAAGAGACTTCATGAAAATTAAAACGGGAGATGTGGAGTAAAGATGATTCATGTGAGAAATGATAACTCCGCACATAATTCATTCCGTAAATAATTTCATGTGAAAGTTTACCCATTAAAATGATTAAAAATGCCATTTGTAATACACTCATAAATAATTTCATACGTTATATATATGAGCAGCAAACCACGCTGACGACATATCAAAACCTTTAATCCAAAAGTTTTTTTTAGGGGCATGTGCAAAAAGAAATAAAAAAGTGAATATAACATCGTACACGAAATAAATCTGATGCGCAGAAAAGTAAATATAGCTCGGATAAAAGACTCTATTTGAAAGGCCTCGAAATTTTATCTAACTTTTAAATTGCCGTATATTTTTAATCTTGCGAATTCTTTCAGATGGCTAAAAATTCATATTTTATTCTGCTCTTATCTCTCCCATTCTTTGCCGTTAAATCATGAGTTCCGGTGTTCCATCACTGAGACTAGTGTGATGAACGTTCTGCTCCAAAACATTGAAGCATTCATTCAAGCGCCGGTGAGATTTTTTTTTTCTTTACAGCAGCCCCCCCCCCCCCCCCCCTGCTCCTCAACTCTCTACGGTTTCCGAACGCTTTATCAAATTCTCTGCCGTCGCTTTTTCAGCACTTCGGGAAAATTCACAAATTACATTTCCTATTTCATAAAATTACGTAGGTGTAAATAACGCGCTTAGTTGCTGTAGAGAATTTTCTTGGAACTGTATTTTGTTGTCATTGATGAAAAAAAACCGTGAAAGATGATTAAAAAAAATTATGATTAAATAATCCTGATTACAAAATTAGAATTCGTTAGAAATACGATAAAATAAAATTTTAGCTGTTAAGTTTAGATAGTAAATTACCATTATATCCCGACGCATAACGCGCACCTATGATCTGAGACTGAATTTTTCTATTTTTATGTATATTTGTCGTATTATGCGCACCCCTTTTTTATGCAAAGAAATCTTCATGAGATAAGTAGCAGGAAGATACAATAAAGAGTATTAAAAAGTATAATAACCACTGATGAATTCAGAGGGTGGACCGGGGGGTAGGGGAACTTCCCCCCGGAAAATTGAGATTTTATATTTACTAATGGTTTAAAAGTACCCCCCCGCCCCTCAGCTCTCGGGAGCTTCAAAATTCCCGCCCCCCTACCCCCCGGAGTAAACTGTCTGGATTCAACTCTGATAATAACTAGTACAAAGATAAAGAGAACGAGCTAATGTAAAGTAAGGGCATACGCTACTAAAAATACCAATCCTATCTGCTTGAATCTCCCCCCCCCCCCCGCCCCTCGAAAAAAAAAAAGCGTTTGGGATCGTACTCTTGTTTTTAAAATAATCCCGTCTTCTTCTCTTGTTCATTAAGGTGGTTCTCAAATGACCTGCTCAACAACGCGAAACTTTCTGACACATTTTTAAACGCAAAGGCCTAAAATTGGCAGGCCTGACTATAACAAGCGATTTGGAATCGAAATGAGTTTTCCGTTTTTTGATAAATAAATTACATATAGAGTTAGAAGTGATTCGGGGTCACGTGACGACACGTTTTTTCTCGCTTCTCAGGCTGCCGCGTCGGGAATTCGGTTCAAAACACCGACTTTAACAGTATTTTCTGTAAATTTTTCTGTTTTTACCAAACAATGGTAACCGTTTTTCGATTACAAAGTTTCTGAATAAGAAGACCTGTTAATTTCATGCGTTTCCGAACAAAAATGAATTAAAAAATGTGTCACAAAGTAGACAGTTTGGATTTGAGAACAGTCTTGATATAGAGAAATTTCAATTATTACGCTATTTTTAACCTTTCATTTTTATACTTGGCGCACCTGTAACATTCGACCAATTTTCTTGTTTCAAAAGTGCGCGTTATACGCCGGAATATACGGTATTTTTGTCAAAAACTTTTGTTTGCTCTCTTAGCAATATTACTGATAAATAAACTGTTTGACACAAGTACGATAATATTTGTTCATCTATATATATGTAAGAAATTTTTAATAATTTTTATTCAAATGCCAAAAGTAAAAAAAGGTTTTTAAATAGATGTGATGCACCTTTAACACTAGAACGACCATGAGCAGTCATTTTGACGGTTACCATTTGACTATATTCCGATTCGAACCAGAAATTTCTTTTTAAAATAAATTAAATATAAAGCTCACAGAAATACGTTAAATGAATAAGTTAAGTAGTTTTAAATAAAATTTCTGGTGTGAAATAGTTTGAAAAAACTTGAGTAAAATTTAATTAATAGTTCTATAGTGTTCATTATATTTGACTGATGAAGACCACTTACTCGTGATTTACAGTTCCCAAAAATGATTTAAAACACAAAATTTTATAGTATTTTTAATAAGATGCTTTACTCTTATCAAACGTGAAGAATGTTGTCCGATTGGTTTGATCTTGAATGAGAGTATCAGAAAATTTTATACATAATTAAAACGCTTACCTTTAAAAAAAACAGCCATTTTATATAGTCGTAAAAGATCCATTCACGAAGAAACGCAACAAAACAGTGACTATTTATAGTTTTCTATATTTTATTATTCCTTAAAGTTTTGTTCATCACTTTTAATCACTTCTTAGACTAAAAATATGTGAGTTTACAAGTGAACTATGAACCATATTATGACTAAAATTCAAGTCTTTACCCATAAAATTAATATTATAGCATTTCGCCAAGAAAATCCTTTCCTTGTAGTTGACATTCTAGTACGAAAAAAAATTAATCATTATTACAAACAGTAAACCTACTTTGTCGGGTGATTTGACAAGTGTGAGAATATAGCTGAAAATTTCTACGAGTGTCTGCCACATCTTTTTGTTAATAGTAAGATATCTATTGGTGCCAAACACTCGTAGAATTTTACTGCTTTGCTCACAAATGTTCAAATGACTGGTCCACGATAGATTTGGTATTAATTCACATTTAATTCATTTTTCAGAACTGAGTTTAAATGAGAATAATAGAGGAATATTTTCAAACTTTCAAATGTTGCCTGATAAATTTTTATTTTCAAAAAATTCTTTTTTGCATATGAAACAGCCCCGCTATTTAGCGATTTTGTCTGTTCTTCTGTGAACTTTTAGAAACGTATACGATCCCTCAATAGCCATCTGCGTGATTTATAGGTTCAAATTTTAAAATCCAGGAACTCCCTCCTCCCCCCCCCCCCCCTGCATCACTTATCCTAGAGACTAACGAATCACAGAAAAGGTCCTCTCCCCCTCCCCTAGTTCTCTTTCAACTTTGAAAAATAAGCAAAAAATTCATATCAACCTTCTTTCTTATTAACCAAGTCGGCTCATCGATCTAAATTATGTAATGCTACGTCAGTGACGCTTTAATTGGATTAAAAGCAATGGGACAAGCGATAGAGATAAGAAGATCCACAGATTTCAAGATCGGAAGATGGATGTGATCGTATTACGCAGAGAACGTCGGTCTTATTTTGCTTATATGCTAATAGGATAATAGATACCGTGCCATCTGTTATCTGAGTGTTTACGATTGTAGATTTTCATTTTGGGGAGGAAGAGTGGGGGGGGGGGGGGATGATCAAAGGGACACTGGACTGTGCTGCCCTCATGGGAAAAAAATCCACAACTAAATTTAAGATTTCTTTATTTTTGTTTATTTAACCCAATAATACACGATTTATTTTCATGCGCAAAAAATATGCTTTCATTTATGATCTCGATTATGTGAAAATAATAAAAATAAATCAAAAATAAATGTTTTAGTAGAATTTTTTTTTTTTTTTTTTTTATCACATTTCAATATATGTATATTTTTATTTCATTCTATTATGGATTATCACGACTACTTGGTGTTAAAAATACAAAAAAAGTCGCATTTCTTTAGCATACTGTTTTTCCAACATATAACAATGGTTTTCCAACATATAGCCTTTCTTTTCTTTTTTTTTAAATTCTGCAAAATGTTTTTTATTGAAATTTGAATTTCCGTAAAATAGGAGGAAAGAAAGAAAAAACAGAAAAAAAAAAATTACCTAGTGGAGGCACCAAGGATGACATCAAGCAGTTTTCTTTTTTACTAAAATGTTTCCACGTTTTTTGACATTCCAACAATATACATTAGATATCAGTGCCTTTCACTTATTTAATACTATAGACAATAGTATTTGTTGTTCCACATGTACTACTGGGTGCAATATAGGGTTAAACTCAATGCTTTGTTAATATTTTTCTGCAAACGACATTTCGTACTAGATGTTTTAGAAAAAAAAAAAAAAGAAAAAAAATCTACCACCATTACGAATTACATTTTTATTTGTTTCTGAACAAATGTTTAAATATACAGTGTGTAACAGAGTTAAATTAAGAAAGCTTTTTCAAGGGCTCCCAGGGTGAATGTTTTCCTTGGGATACACCTTTATTCATCACTGGGTTCTAAAAATGAAAAGGAATTCCCCCTCCAAAATGCGATGCCTATGCGATTAAAGGTAATTGTTATCTTGTTACCATAGCTAGCTGTTTTATGTGTCTCGAAAAGTCATTTAAAACGTGGATTAAGAATACCATTATATCAAATCAGGACCGTAAGCAGTCGAGAGTCAGGGAGGGCTTAGAAATTTTTTGATGGGGCTAATTTATAGCTTATTTTTTCCTCTTCTATTTTAAGAAGATATAAATTATAGACAGAAGAAGAAAGCAAGTCCCCACTGTCATAAAACTTTTGATTATAAAATTTTAAAATTCTTAAATGTAATAAATGATGTTATTCGTATTGAAAGATTATGAAGTCTACAGGGGGCTCAAGAAGTTGAAAGGAGGGGCCCAGCCCACCCTGCCCCCATCTGATTACGGCCCTGTTATGTAGAAAGGTTATATTTCAATCCATTCTTCCAAACCCTTCTATTTTGTTCATAGATCTTTTAATCTTCATAGGTTATTTTTACCTTCACAGGTAAAGCGAACCCCCAAGGATCTAAGTGATTTACGACAAATCCCTGCGCTCTAAAGTCCACAACATTGACATTGACTTAATTGACTTGACTCTAGAAGTTCGTTTTGTTGTTGCGCGGACCTTGCGTACTCGCTGTCGCCATTTTTCACTCTACTTTTATTCTTACAACTATTGTTGTTAAGATGGATGGTTACATTAGCGTTTCATCTGCGATAATTTTAATGGGCGACTGTCAGTGAAATTTTCTTTAGATGGAAGGTTTACTAACTGATGATTTTCTTCCCCTGTAAATTTCTTTGTTAAGTTTTAGATTTAAAATGTTCACTTGTCAGTTCTATTTTTCTTGTTATCGGTAATTTTTCCTGTAATTTAGATTTGAAAAATACCTTTTCCTAATTATTGAGGCAGAGCGATTTTATTTAAAAGTATTTGAAAACTTGAAAAATCAGTTTGGTTAATTGATTTGTAAAGAATCAATTAATATTTTTTTTTAAGTCAAAGTATTTTTGAAGGATTTTAACCTGTCGTTGATGTTATAGACAACGTAGATGTATGAATTAAAAGAAATCTCCAGTTTCAAAAGTGCCTTACTGGGGTAGAAGGAAGGGGTGGGGGTTTGTAAAGTTATTTAGAAACTTAATATTTCTTTTTCTTTTCAATTTCCCCTAAAAGTTGCTTATTAATGTTTTTTTTTATTAAGGAATATAATCATTTTATTTGAAATAAAATGTGATACCAGCGACTATACTAAATTTAATATTTTTAAAGGAATATTTTAATCAGTGTTCTAGCCCATATGACATGAATACAAAATCGTATGGTTAATCATATTTTGGAACATCTGCCTGGCATAAAAATGCATTAGGTGAAGGACTTACAAAGAAAAGTGGCTCTTTGGACAAAAGTGGAAAATATGGATCTTTTTAATACTTTTCTGGCATTTAAAGCAATTTTTACAATTATATTTGTGTTTGCACCAGTTTTATGTTAATTTTTACTTTATTTATGTGTTTCCAGCAAGAATGCAAAAGCCGTTTTCACTATTTCTTCTGAAAACATTGGGAAAGAATTCTCAAAGATGGTGGCTCAGTTAATTCGGCATAATATCTGTGATACCAAATATAGTGTAATTTATTTCTCAATTTCTGTAAAAAAAAAATTCTGAGAAATTTTCATGTTGTAGAAATATACTACATTAATCTTTCAGCTGTATATCATATCCTCCTTCCTTAGGTGAAATGTTGTCGAAATAATGGCTTACATACTAGACAATTTTTTTCTCACAAGTTTTGATCAGCTGCTTGCTACAGTTTACAACTTTTGCGCAATGCATTATTTCCATGATTTCCGCAAAAGATAATTTCCCCCTGAAACACGTTGATATTATATTCCCAACCAGTTTCATCTTTAAATCTTATAGCTTTTTCTCATTAATAGCAAAGCTTTTTCTCATTCATAGCAAAGCTTTTTCTCATTTTTTAATAAGAAACTGATATCGCTATAGCAGCTGCTATATTTATTCCTCTATGACTATAACACCATGATAGAGTTAGCCTTCAATTTTCTGGACGTTTTATTTAATATGTGTAATGCATGAACATCAACGAATTAAATTTCGATGATAAATTAATAACTGAATAAGTAGTTACGTACAAGTCTTGCTATAGGAAATAAATTAAGGAATGCAACATGTATATTTTCACTTATTTATGGTTACGCTACACTAAATACTGGCATTTATTTAAAAAAAAAAAAAAAAAAAAAAAAAAAGATTTTTAAAAAGTTTTATTTCAAAATAACAAAACAGAAACTTAAATTATATATATAAAGTGGTGGGGTATAATGGCAACCCCAAGTATATCATTCCAGTTTTAAAAGCACGAAAATCCGCTATAATTAAATGAATAAATTTCCGCTACTATAAATAAAACTACATCTAATCAGGATTATGTAAATATTGATGTTGGATATACGACTGAATAATGTAATCCTGCGTTTGTTCATCAGCTATTCAGACGGCGGCATAAAAAAAAAAAAAAAAAAAAAAATGCACGATAGACGACTGAATAATATATCACAGTAAAAGCAATGCATTTTTGGCATATGCCTTGCAGTCACAGGAAAAGAATGAAGAATCGAATAACAGCACTAACATAAGGATGTGTGGTCTGATATAGAGGTAAGAAAGTATCAATAAAATTATCTTAGTTTATGGTGTACTTTTATGTACAGGGTATCCTAAAATGGAATGGATGTTTTTAAAAGTTCAATTATCAAACATTGACAGCTATTACAATTATTCTTGCAGGAGATTAGTGAGTGAAGTCGGGAATTTCTTTACTTCGCTTCCTTGTTTTAGTTCCAAATATAACAGTGAGATAGTGCTGCGCTGCTTCAACCTGTTAGAAAACTCAAACTAACGCATAAAAATGGATCGAACTTCAATTAGCTTCAAACCTTCATTCTGTTCAACTATTGAAACGAAAAAAAAAAAAAAAAGGTTTGCGTTGTGAAATTGCAAGGTTATTTTGAGCAGTATTACAGTTTGAGGTGCTGCAGTGTCATCTAGTGGTTATATTTGGAACTAAAATATGAAACGCCATTTGAAAATTTCCCGACTTCATACATTAGTCTCCTGAAATAATAACATCAATAGTTGTCGCCATTTACTTTTTATTGAATTTTAGAAACGTTCAATTCATTTAAAGACTCTGTACAAAATAGTTTCTGTTAAAAAGAATTGTTTATGTTTGTTCTTGTAGGAATAAAATTTATCTAACCATGTTATTTAGAGCTTTTAACTGTTTTTAAAATCTTATAGGAATGAATTTATATGATTGAAAATGTATTTATAATTTAACAAGAACGAAAAATCATGCGTCAAGCATAGATTATGTAACACTTTCCAACGCTTCCAAAATAATTTTACAAATCATACCGTTTAATAAGCTAAAAGAAAACATCTAAGTAATCCGAATACTTTTATTCCGCCCTGTATAGTATCTATAGATTTGTATATATACTACATAGGATGCTAAAATTTATTTCAGTTTGGAAAAGCGTAGCACAGTTTAAAATTCTCCGTCTGGAGTTAAATAATACCGAAATGTGTTCGCGAACTTTTGTGTTACCCTGTATAGGATCTATAGAATTTATACATACCACGTAATAGACAAAAAGCGAGTTAAAATTAAAATCGCGTTCAGTAACTTAAAACGCACACGCACGTCCAGGAATTATTGTTAACATACAGTAGATAATTCTTTTGTGTGTCCCTGTAAATGAACGATGACTGCTATACACACACTATTCTGTAGTAAGCCTCTTGTAATGCACCTTATATAAATTCCAATGCGTTTAAAATAGGGAAACATTATTTAAATAAACCGCAGACGATTTTTCTCCATAGACGTAATGTAACGGAATTCTTTTGACTTTCTCTGTAAAGTAACTATCAGTGCTATGCACACCTTATTCCATATTAAGCTTCTTCTAATGCACCTTAGTGATATATATAAATTTCAATGCGTTTAAAATAGTGAAACATTATTTAAATAAACCGCAAATGATTTTTCCCCATAGACCGCAATGTAATGGAATGCTTTTGAGTGTCCCTGTAAAAAAAGTATAAGTGCTACACACTTCCGTTGAAATAGGGAACATGCTATAGATAACGACTATAACATATAAAAATTGCAGAGCAATCCGTGCATATTTACGGGAGTTAGAGCACGGACAGACGGCAGACGGCCAGACGGCAGACGGCCATACGGCCAGACGGCAGACGGCCATACGGCCAGACCAACCGAAGTCATAAACACTTTTCAACTAGGTTGGAAAGTGTTAAAAATGCAGTCTTATTTTAACTTTTCATTTTAATCAAATATCTTATGCAGGAACTACAATGAATTATTTTATTCATTTATTTACTTTTATTTTTTGTATACGGATAATATTCCAAGCATGTATGTTTTTTCATGTATTCTATGCAGAAAGTAAAGTACAATCTTTTAATCACAAAAACAAATTTAATAATAATAATAATAGTAAATTTAACAGAATCATCATCAAAGTTTAACATAAAAAATAATTACAAATTTAAATATGGAACAAGACAGTTATAAAAATGTATAAATAAGCATAATTCTGTTAATCTGGCCGATAAAAAAAAAAGTCAGCTATAAAAATAGAAAAACATCAATCAACATTATTCAAAATACAATCAAACCGTTTAACTAAAAACCTTAGCCCCATGTCCTCATTATGAAATCAGAAAGTTTCGGTGTTGCTCCATGCAAACAATGCTTGATTAATTTTTTTTTCACTTTCTAAAAATTGTAAATTTTGGATTAGTGCTGTTTTTGTTGGAAACACTTCAATCCAAGAGCAAAAAGTAGTGTCATATTAACCTTTCAGTTCCCATAAAGGTTCATTTTTTCATTTAATTACCATACTTACGAGGGAATCCACGACGGTTTTCACAGGTGTCAAAATGTATGTGAAAACCAATTTTTTTTTAAACTCTAAATTTTTTTACACACTGTATATATATATGTTAGATTGCCCATTAACAATACCAAAAATAATTTTATGTGAAAAATGTCAGTTATGCATTCAAATAAAGATTTGAAATTTATTAAAAACGATACTTTCGCATCAGCCGCATGCGAGGAGTTAATAGCCGAAGAGATTTCCATTAATACTAACAGCAGCCTGTTTGATTGTGGTAATTTCACAGGTTTAAGTGGATAGTTTTCTGTTACATTGATTACATGTCTGTTAAAGTTGTTTTATTTTTGTTATTTTATTTATTTATTGATGGCGTTTTGATTTCGTTATAGAATATCAGCCAAAAACAAATGTTGAACTATTTATATTATTTTAAGTGCAAACAAGTTAATCTTCTATAATCGGGTTGCACGCTATAGAGATAGATTTTTTTAAAAATCATGCTTGATAATTAATGTAAAGACCACAAAAAAATCAATAAATTGATATATACATTGCAAGCAAATTTCATTTGAAAGAATATTTTTTCACCGTTCGACGGTGTAAAAATTGAAATTCTTCGTTGTATAGAAGTTAAAAAAAAAATTGTAGTAAAAACGAAATTTATTGGTCAGGTGTTTTCACCGTCAATATGAAGTCAGTCATTCATGACGTTCACTTTATAATATAGAGAGATTTAGCCTTTAAATATGACAAATGTATGCAATTTTATTTTATTTTATTTTATTTTATTTTGTTATAGTATCGCACACTGCAATGTGCATTGGTCTCTGGAGCAAATATTCGTTGACAGTTTTCATACACAAGACTTCTAAAACAATTATTCTATTGATAAATAACGATATAAAGTCCGTACACTTATTTTACAAGTCATAGTAAATACAAGTGGCTGAGAGGTTCTGCCCTCGAAGCTGGTAGACGGGAGGTGCTGGGTTCGATTCCAATCGCGCCCGTCGGCCTAATCGTTCGGAGTTTTCGTGGTTTTCTTCGAGCCGTGGATTTATCCATGCGTAAATACGGGTTAGGTTCCCTTAGAAAGACCCCCACGAAGGGCACTCCTCCCGGGCCTATATCCCAAGTGTAGATAATTGGCCGTCAATAATCAACCCAACCCAACCCATAGTAAATACAAAACATAGGCATTGTCGAAGTGCCTCGAGTAAAAAAGTGCAAGAAAGTTTGTAAAGTTATAAAAAGCATTTGGTTATAACAGAAACTGTTGATTAGATATAAACACTTTCATTAGTTACCCAATATAAGGGCCTGAACTTGCCTGTGGTATTTTCTTCGAGAATTACCAATAAAAAAAAGAGGCGCGCTTTGGAGGGTGCATTGGGAACTGGAAGGTTAAACATAAAACAATCTGAGTGATTAGCATAATACAGGTAAATGTTTTTTCATTCCAAACTGAGCCTACTTGTGAAATGCTTAAAAAATTAATAATATATTATTTATTATTATTTTTTTTTAATTAAAACGTGATACCCACGTAATTTTATTAATGCCCGAGAAATGTCAGAATTTCGTAACTTCAAAACTGTTTTATTATATGAGAGATATGAAATAGAGAAAAAAAACAATTAGGTATTTGACTGGTTTTTTTTTCTTTACAATCGGTATTTTTGTTAATTCGCAAGTCTTCCACCTGAGGCATTTTTTTTTTTTTTCAGGCAGATATTCTAAGGAAGCTTTAAGCAACTTGAAAATTTCCATACTATCTTCTTGAAGGAGCAAAAGCATAAAATTTTCTTATTCAATTATTTTACTCACAAATTTATTAACACTCACAAATATTTTAATTATTTTTTTCAATTTATAAATCACGTTGTCATTGAAAGCATTGTAATGCAGTTTAAACTAATTTATGTTTCTTTCTGTATGTACTAAAATTTTTATTTTCTCTTTTCATTACACTAATTTTTATATGTCGCTTACGCTTTTGGGTCCAACTTTTATGTAAGATTAACATGATAAAGTCAATTAAAATATCCACCAAACCTTAGTACAAGTGCTAAGGCTCTAGAATTTGGGAGATTCATTAACATGGTTTACCTGGCGGCTCTTTCATACACTGCAGCATAGCATACGTATTGTTTTGAGGTGAAAAAAAAAACTTGAATTTACTGGAACACTAGCGTTCTCCGCATCTATACATGTTATTTCAATGAGAAATGTACGTCAAAATGACGTACACTGATAGTGTTTAGGGGCTAAAGAATAATATAGGAAACCTAATTTAAAAGCAATTTTTAATTCAACTCATTTTAACAATAATTTACAAATTATTAATTTGATCTAACAATCAAAAAGAGAATGAATATCTATGCGACAAAGTCAGTGAGGAAATCAGGGGATGGCCCAGGGAGTTAACCCCCCCCCCCCCCGGAAGATTTGAGATTATACATTCATTAATAGTCAACGAGTGCTATTACCCCCTCCCCCGAGGCTACACAAATCTCTTCCGAGAAAAATATCTGCATTCAACACTGGGCAAAATACTTTTTTCCACCCTATATGAAAAAACGTACACTGTTTCAGAAATTATTTATTTATTTATTTTGGCCGTTTGCAATGAAACACCAGCCTCCTCTCTTATTTTATATATATATATCAATTAATTGTGAGAAATTAGCACAATTCTATTTTTGAAAGTTATTCAATCGATCATTTTCGCAGAGCAATGCGGTTCTTTTTCTTTCGTTCTTTCTTTCTTCCTTCACCGGAAGAAAAATCTTCCTTTGTCTCTTGGTGTCTCTTTCGTCACAAAGAACCAGAAGATGAGATGTCGCCATCCTGGCAGATGCAAAAAAAGAAATATCTTGAAGAGAAAAAAAAAAAGTTGTCAACGAATTGATAACCCAGTAATTGTTTTAAATTAGTACGTTACTTCTATAAACAGTACTTACAATCCTATATTGAAGTTTTACCGACATGTGGATTTATTTATTGTAAACAATCCCCCTCCCCTCCACCCCACCGGCCCAAATACAAACTCAGATAGAAACATACACATTGATTTGTGAGATATTTTTAAAGGGTTATTTCTGTTCTTTTAAAGCTGGGGATAATTACATGATTCCCTCTCCTAGACATAATATCTAATGGCGCCATGCCATAGCAATATTTACTGTTCAGAGGGCTTTTATTTATTTACTTATTTACTTTTATTGAGCTACGGCTTTTCTTTTCTTTTTTTTTTTTCAATCAGAGTGGTGCTGCAGGATGTGCTTCCACGTGGCCGTTTCTTTTTTTTAGCTTAGGAAAATTTAACTTTTAATTGCTTTTAGAGATCTCATAAACTGCTGATTTTTTCAATTTTCACAGTTTAATTTGTAACTTTCAATTCTACAAACGTTAGCGAGAATTTGTTTCGTTTGAAGCACTAATATTATCCATAGAAACTTCTGAATAGGAGAATTTCGATTGTAAAAATCCTGTACGTAAAGTTTAGAACATAAATATCAGTATCCTATAAGTTAATCTAGCCTTTTATTCATCTTTCGATCAAGCGGTCTCAGACGAAGCAGGATATTTGGGTCCTGACCTTTCAGTCCCGCCGCGCCGTTTCGATCCCTTGCCCACTTTGGTCCGGCCATTTCGAAAAGATCGTTACTTTTTTTTTTTTTTTTTTCATTTTTTTTCTTTTGTTTACGTGGTTTTTCAACGGCTGACATCTAAACAATAGAGATTTTAAATGTGACGCTTAAAATAGCATTTAAAACTTATGAATACGGAACCTGTCTCTATAACGGAATCTTGCCTTAAACAGAGAAAATTCATGTTCTCGACGAAAATGCCTATTTTTTTTTTTGCCGATTCCGTCTTAGAACGTTGTGTGACTGTCAAACCTGCTAAGACGGAATGGATTGTTTCTTTTAACAGTAAAACCCAGAACTTGTCTATAGCGGAACTTAAATGGAAAAATATTATGGTCCTGTCCAAAATAATACAATGTAGTTATAAGGGACGGTATACCTGCTAAATCTGAAAATTCTCTAAAACGGAATATTTTTCAGGTTACTTGCGGTGCTGTCTAAGTATTTTTTTAATGTACTTTCGTCAGAACCTTGAAATTTTTTCGTTTAAGCTTTAATAGTTAATTTTAATTATACACAGATTCTTGTCTAAAACGGAATCTTACCTTAAACGGGGGGGGGGGGGGGGATCAAGGTACTGTTAAAAGGAATGCATAGAACTATACGTGTGGAAAAAGAAACCTGTCTGAAACGGAATTTTTCTATTCTTTTGCAATTTCATCTTTCCAGAATTTTTTTTTTATAACCAGAAAAGACAGAACCTATATATAACGAAAAACTGTCATGTTGCCGCAAAAATACATTAAAACCTTCGAACATGCAAATGACGGGCACAAAATATTGTTTTGACAGGTTTCCGTCTTAGCATTTACACCGTCAACTAAGACAGTAAAACCAGTTAAGACGGAATCACAAAAATAATTTCTTTAAAGACATGTTTCCGTCTTAACAGGTACCAAAGCTATTAAAATTCTATTTTATTCCCTTCACCTGGACCATGAAATTTTCCCAGTTAATGGAGGATTCCGTTAAATATGGGTTGTACTTGAAATTGTATATTGAAATTGTATATTGTACAAAAGTATAGTCCTAGCAAAATAAATCATACATTTAAACTTTTCTGTAATACTACAATTACTTCCATCTATAATTAAATAATACAAGCTAATACAGCCATCGCTAATTAATTAATAGTGTAGTACCATGTAGAAATATTAATGTATAAATACTTTTCAATACAGTAAAACCTGACGGAACCTGTGTATAACGGAAACCTGTTTAAATGAAAACAAGAACGAAAAATCATGCGTCAAGCATAGATTATGTAACACTTTCCAACGCTTCCAAAATAATTTTACGAATCATACTCTTTAATAAGCTAAAAGATAACATCTAAGTAATCCGAATACTTTTATTCAGCCCTGTATAGGATCTATAGATTTGTATATATACTACATAGGATGCTAAATTTTAGTTCAGTTAGGAAACACGTAGCACAGTTTAAAATTCTCCGTCTGGAGTTAAATAATACGGAAATGTGTTCCCGAACTTTTGTGCTTCCCTGTATAGGATCTACAGAATTTATACACACCACGTAATATACAAAACGCGATTTAAAATTAAAATCGCGTTCAGTAACTTAAAACGCACTTCCAGGAATTATTGTTAACATACAGTAGAGAATTCTTTTGTGTGTCCCTGTAAATGAACGATGACTGCTATACACACAATATTCTGTAGTAAGTCTCTTGTAATGAACCTTATATAAATTTCAATGCGTTTAAAATAGGGAAACATTATTTAAATAAACCGCAGGCGATTTTTCTCCATAGACGTAATGTAACGGAATTCTTTTGACTGTCCCTGTAAAGTAAGTATAAGTGCTATGCACACCCTATTCCATATTAAGCTTCTTCTAATGCACCTTAGTGATATATATAAATTTCAGTGCGTTTAAAATAGTGAAACATTATTTAAATAAACCGCAAATGATTTTTCCCCATAGACCGCAATGTAACGGAATTCTTTTGAGTGTCCCTGTAAAAAAACTATAAGTGCTACACACTTCCATTGAAATAGGGAACATGCTATAGATAACGATTATAACATATAAAAATTGCAGGGCAATCCGAGCATATTTACGGGAGTTAGAGCACGGACAGACGGCAGACGGCAGACGGCCAGACGGCAGACGGCCAGACGGCCAGACGGCAGACGGCCAGACGGCCAGACAAACCGAAGTCATAAACACTTTTCAACTAGGTTGGAAAGTGTTAAAAAAGTATAGTCTTAGCAAAATAAATCAATACATTTAAGCTTTACTGTAATACTACAATTACTTCCATTTATAATTAAACAATACAAGCTAATACAACCATCGCTAATTAATTAATAGTGTAGTACCATGTAGAAATATTAATGTATAAATACTTTTCAATACAGTAAAACCTGACGGAACCAGTGTATAACGGAAACCTGTTTAAATGAAAAAAAGTATAGTCTTAGCAAAATAAATCAATACATTTAAGCTTTACTGTAATACTACAATTACTTCCATTTATAATTAAACAATACAAGCTAATACAGCCATCGCTAATTAATTAATAGTGTAGTACCATGTAGAAATATTAATGTATAAATACTTTTCAATACAGTAAAACCTGACAGAACCTGTATATTCCGAACCTGTGTATAACGGAAACCTGTTTAAATGAAAAAAAGTATAGCCCTAGCAAAATAAATCAATACATTTACAATAAACGGTGTACCAGTTAAGACAGAAGTAATTCTAAAAACGGAATTTTTCCGCGATCTTTTGCAGTTCCGTAACCAATTCTTGCAGTACTTTCATCTCTAAATACGCGATACAATTATAAAACATATCGAAAAATTTGATTATTTATTTCCTAATATAATTATCGAAATACGGTTTGAACCATCAGAAAGAAGACATCCTATATGCGGACGCAGTGCGTTTTTAAAAATTGTCCTCTTAAATTTTAAGAATTTTTAAGATGATGATAAAATATTAAAAATTTCCTCTAGCAATTTCAAAGTTTAGAGGGTTTTTTCTATAAAATACTTAAAATTTAAGGAGACATTTTTTTAAAATTCACTACGTCCGCATCGGATATCTACTTTCTGATGCTGAAAACCGTATTTCGATAATTATATTAGATAATAATTAATCACCTAATTAAATTTTCCCGTAGATTAACATGGGATTTCGCGATCGGTGGAGAAAAATCTTGCATTGGTGAAGCGTCCCCTCTTAATGTGTATGACATCATCTGTACTGTACGGAAATTTAAAGAATGTATTTGCATATAGCCTTTCTGGTACCATTCCACTAATCATTATATCAAAAAATTTGTATTCTATATCTATAGCACATGTATAAAGTTCCTAGAGCACAAAATATATCCAAATAATCTTGAATATGGGGTTAACAAAAACAAAGGGACCAGGGTTAGAGCCTTATTGGCACATGATTGTAAAAAAAAATAATATTTTAATACTGTGGGACCGGAACGCCGGAACCAAAATATTATGGACTGGTCTCGGAGACCGTTCATATGCAAAATTAGCTATGCAACAATTTCTGTGACAGTAGTTAAGAGGGGGGGGGGGGGGGGGCATACTGGATGATTTGGATGCAGGAGTCATAGTGTGTACACTGAAAAAAAAAAGTGTTGATTTTACAGTATAATACTGACAGCTGGGATGCCAGTACTATACTGTAAAATCAACACTTTTTTTTTTTTTTTTTTGCAGTGTACCTTGTTATATCACTCATTCGGATATACCGCTCTTTTTGCATGCCTCCCGAGATTTTTTTTTTCGTATTCGAAAATTTTAAGAAATTTCTTAATTTTATACTTATAATAAATGTAATTTTCTATCGTCAATTTTAGTAAGCCATCTCTAATAGGCGCATAAGTTACATTTTTAGCGAGAAAAAAAATCTGAATTATTTATGGGTATGTTATCTTTTTTTCCCCTTGCGCGGTATATCGAGTGACTACTGTACTTTCCGGACCCAGAAGCGTGTGTACCGATAACCTACTTTAATAAAACAAATATCAAAATCTAAGATGGAGAGCTGGGAAATTTAGTATATCGCATTCAACATATATTTAACAATTCTGCATCACCCGTCTTTTCCGAAATTTGTTTTCATCAGCGATAAATTAAAGGGATGAGAAAATTTGCCCTGGAAAATTTCAAAATTTCTGTTGCTTTAAGTATGTTCTTTATAGCCTGTTATCAAATTGAAGCTCTCTATATTTTGACACACTTACGAAGTTATTAATCTTCAGGGTGTACTCGAATCCAAAATGGCTATACAATTCTGACGCATTCACGAAGTCATTTTTAATCTTAAACTCCAGCTGTCCTTTTAAAGAAAGCTTGAAATCGAATAGCGTTTTCCATTTTTCAATAAAAGGAAAGGATCACTTTAAAATATGCTGTCAAACTTGACATTTTAAGCTTAAATTCCTGACGTGACAGCCGAAGAATTGTCATGATGAGACAGCAGTCGCTTATAACTCAAGATGTAAAACAGATTTTTTTTTTTAAACTGTCATATGGAAGTAAGAAGAACGCTAAAAAATTCCAAGTAACTTTAATAGTCATACCTGTCATTTTCACGGAAAATACAGAGAGGAATAATTTACATGTGCTAAGGGTCTGCACGGGCCGAAATTTTTAGGAACGGGTCTGGCCCGCCCAGTAAAATTTTTTTTGGCCGGGCCCGGTATAAAAGCTAAAATCTCGGTCCGTACCCGGCTTGAGAAATTTTCTAACGCGTCCGCTGAAGTTCTAATCTTACAAGGAAGGTCTCCTTAAAGCGCATACTCAGAAAAATTTGAAAAAAATGCTGATAAAGCTACTCATGTATGCTATAAAGGAACAGTGAAATTTAGCTGCGGAATCCCATTAGAAAATCTGCAAAAAAATAAAATACTTTCGAGTATTTGGCGCAAAAAGACGCGATTTGGTTAGCAACACGTTTTCCTCGCCTATCACAAACGATTTTAATGTATTTTAAAATTGCTTGTAAAATGATTATTTGAATGCGCAATACTTAATGAATTTAAACTTAAACGATGAAAGTTTAATATTTTTTTGTATAATTTTTGCATTTTCACAACAATGTTTTTTTGAATTTCCAAATATGCCTATGAGATTTTTGTAAAATTTGAAAGCGTAAAATTGTCATAAAAAATTATACGAATGGGTTAATTCTAGGGCTCATGATACCATACCCTCTTGTTCAGAATCGTTTGCATTTTGCGTTCAACATTTTCAACTCTCTGTACGTTTGCAGTAATATTAATTTAAAATATTCTTTAAATCAGATTAAATAAATCCTTCACTTTTTTTATCTATTTATTAGCGATTGAATGAAATTTTGCTATTGTTTTATCCCCCATTCCACGATTTCTAAATTTAAACGGCTTCATCGGTTATATAAATAATTTTTAAATGTATTCTAAAAAGAAAAGCCCGATGAGAAGACAAACGCATTCGTTATACATTTCCATATCGAAGAAGTCGTAGTTTCCATAGCAACAATACTTTTCCTTGAATTGACAATATCCAGAACCGGGTTTGTTTTTGAGCTTGAAACAATTTCAATCAATTTAAATTTTGTTTTAAATCGTAAATTATGATCTTTAAATTTCATTATATATATATATAAATGTGTACACAAAATTATAGTTATAAAAATTTGTTTATTATGTAAGTTAAA
This sequence comes from Maratus michaelseni, assembly GCA_963931845.1. Classification (NCBI taxonomy): domain Eukaryota; kingdom Metazoa; phylum Arthropoda; class Arachnida; order Araneae; family Salticidae; genus Maratus; species Maratus michaelseni. The sequence goes on from OZ007599.1 coordinate 226,617,969, forward strand.
CTTACATAAACAAGTTCAGCATGAAAAACTTTTTCCTTAAAGCAGGGGTGCATAAATCTAGGCGCCAATGGACTGATTCCCACCACTAAATTTTATTAGTATTCTTCGTCAAATTTTATTAGTATACTTCGCCTAAATTTTATCAGTATTCTTATTAGGAGAAGAATACTAAAAATTTAGTGGTGGGAATCGGCCGATTGGTGCCTAGATTTTTGCACCCCTGTCTTAAAGAGTATTTGTTATAAAACCGTATTTCTTTAAATTTTATTCTGTCGCCAACCGGTGATAAATCGCCAAATAAACGAAATTTTAATAATTTTTTATGGTCGTTATATCGAGGTTCCGCAGAATTTTTTTTTATAGACGTATATATCCTCATAAGAAGAACATTCTGTAATTTTTTCAAAATTTTCTGAGTATGCGCTTATGGAGACCTTCTTTGTTAGATCTATCTCTTATTAACCCCTTGATTACGGTTTCGTTAAGCTGCATATGTGGTCGAAACTACGCAGGTTTCGTCTGGCCATTTAATTTGAACACCACTATATCCGTATAGTAATATTTGAATTATTTAATGACCGAAATTCTGCGAATAAATAACAAGAAGATTACTGTATAATAAGTAGGGTAATATAAGAAAATACCGATATTGAAACGTAAAAATTGAACTGCTACATTGGTTTCAATGGCGATATAGTCAAGGAGTAAAGGTGTACTCATATTCCAACTCATTTATTTCTGATACATTCATAAAGTCATTTTCGTTTGTAAATGCTTACAAATTTGCAGTTAGAGACCTGTCAAAAGGGAGTCTGTAAGTAACGGAATTCTGTCTTTAACGGAAAAATTCATGGACCCGGATAAGCGAGTACAACACAATTGCAATATTTGGCTTACCTGTAAAGATGGAAACTAGTGTAAAACGGATTTTTGTCCTTCCGATTTTGATTCCTTCTTCGCAGGTTTTGCTGTATTTTTATTCCGGCGTCGATAAATCGAATAGCATTTCTCTTTTTCCTATAATGGCAATTTATATTCAGAAAATGTCGTTAAAAATGGCGTTTTAAGTGGAATTTCGAGATACTATAATCGCCAAAATGTCATCTTCCGAGAAGCAATCGATTATAAATCAAAATATATTGCATTTATATAGGGAAGTAAAAGACTGTGTTTGATTCCGTGGCACTACTATAGTTAATGTTTGCAAAGTTCACCTATAAAAAAAAAGACTGCGAAAGTTTCAGAAATATTCGTTTTGTTGAGCGGGGCAAAGAAAAATTTAAGGCTGTTGTTCTTCAGAAAATATTTTCATTGCTCAAAAATGTGAAATTTTCTTACACATTCACGGAGTCGTTTTTAAACGTAAGAGCGTGAAATATGCAAATGTTCCGAAAATCAGCTTAAAACACCAACTTTACGATGACACCCTTTTCTGAAAATTCTCTGCCTTTATAGAAAACAGAAAACCACTATTCGATTTTTTAATATCGGGAAAAGAATGCATGCAAAATTGATGCATTTAAGGTGATTCTAAAAACCCCTTTTCCGCTCAAAAACGCAAAATTTTCTCGCACATTCACGCACTCATTTTTATACGTCAAAGCATGAAAATGACAAGCATGGTTATTGAATTCTCCGATGTTAAACACAGTTTAACTATATTACATAGCAAATAACATATTTGGTCAAACCCTTCCCATCAAATTATATCTTATAAAACCGAAAAATGATAAGTTTTGGTAAAGTATCGTAATTTAATCTTAACTCATCTGCTTAAAGGTACAACCTCCCCCCCCCCCCCCCCCCTCTCCCGTAAATATATTTTCTGAAAATAAGGTTCTTTGACTCCTTTCTAATTCGTTGTTTTTCTCGCTTCATACAGTTATTATTATTATTATTATTATTTAAATTTCTAACTTACAAAAGTAAAACTCTGGAAATTAATGTTTATTTCTTTAGAAAACGCTGTTTTTAGTTTTAAAAGTTTTAGTTTACTTTTTAATGTTAAAACTGAAATCTGTCACCTTAAATATCGTGAATTTAAGAAATTTAAGGAATTATCTTCAAATATTAGGTTATAGATTACTTATTTTCCTATCATACAACTGCAATCCTTATTAGTAGAAATTATTTAATATTAAATATTATTTAATCATTTATTATTTGATTACAATTTGATTCAATAAATTTATATTCAACATGTTTCCAAATCTTCACATGACAGATGACCTATATAAACACATATCATTCAAAATTTTTGTAAAGCTGATTATATTTTAATTTTAATTTTACATTAATTGCTGCTAAGCATTATCACAAATATATAGCTTTTGGTTTAGATTATTCATGTTTCAATATCAATGACATTTATTATGTTTTTAAATTATTAGATAACATTAAATATTTAATTATTTATTAATAGATTTCAATAATATAAAAATGATTCCATACACTTGGCTGCTAATATTTAGCATGGCAGATAAGTTAGAAACACAGTTCTTAAAAAAAAAAAAAAAAAAAAAAAAAAAAAAAAACTAAATGTAAAACAGATAATTTTATTTGCATTTAGCTGTTGCTCATCATCACCAGAAGATGTACTTAATATATTTAAAAAGGTGGTAAATAGTTGGTCGTTTAAAAAATTAGATATTGTGATGTGTTTTTCAAAAAATGACTTAAATAGTTTTGATTGAATTAATTATTTTCAATATTCCAAAAGAGTGTAAGTTAACCATATTTAAGTAGTATATGAATAAACAACTGTAATCTAGCATAAGTTTTTAAAAATGTTTTCACCATTGCATAGTTTAATTAAATTTAGAGCTAGCGTTTGATTTTCTATAGAACGCAGATGCCTAAGGCCTTACAGAAACTAATAGCTTAATTTTGTTTTTACTAAGTATAAATAAAACTATGTTTTTACTAATTATTTTCTCAATCATTTCAATTTTTACTAATCATTTTACTAATCATTTTTTCATTCAATTAAAGTCTATAAAAGTATACAATTTCAAGATATTTTTAAATCTTAATTCAACATTTTCTTTTTCATCACAAACTATTTCAAATACAAAATCGATTTTTAAACAAGTCATTGTCGATTATTTTTTCTTGAAATGGATAAATAATTATCTCAAAAGACGAATTCTGAAAATGTGTTGAAATAAATGACTCAACTTATTAAAAGAGGAGTCTCGGGGTTTACACTAAGAGCCGAAAAATACTTAAATTCGCCGCAATAAATATACTTTGTCTGCCCCTGCGTAAAATCGAACCGTATATGATCTCTGGCTCTTGAGAGAAAGTTCTCTGACCGTTGAGTTACTTTGTCGGTGAGCTGAAGATTTTATTTCTTTGAAATCTTGGTAGGTCAATACGTAGGTCTCTTACAACATTTTTTAAACTTTTCTAACACCACCATTTTTTCTCCTTTGGGCCTTTGGCTTTTGCATTTATAGAAAGAAAGGAAAAACGTCGCTCAGTTTCTTGGTAACTGAGCAAGACTATTGAAAATTTTATGCATTCAAGGATGAAAATGATTCCGTGATTGCATCAGAAAGTATTGAGTTGGGATTTGAGAAAAGCCTTAAGGAATTTTCGAACGAAGCAAGAATACATATTTGAAGATAATACAGATTTGTAATCATTGTCGATCCAAAGACTCACCAGTATCACGTTTGTTAGGTTATTAAGGTAAGAGCGCTTTCTTATTCTTACTAATTACTGGAAAATGTAAAGATTTTTGAAATTTTTTCGATGAAAAATAGTTTGAAAATAAATATTCTTCGTATACATGGACTAGTTGCATGATATATCTACAATCCATACTAAGCATGATATATATCTACAAGCCAATACCAATTTAAAAGTTGTTTTCGATTTACCTTTTAAACATATTGTTAAAGAAAAGGCTATTAATCTTAAGAAAATTATTTTTAAAATTACGTCTTTTTTTATTTGATTTCCTCATGATTTCACCTCTTCAAAATCCAGCTAAAACTGAATGGTTCTTGTCTTTCTGTGGATAAAACGGTTTATTTTTTTTCTTTTTCATTCATTCATTCTTTCTTTCATTATTTATTTATTTATTTATTTATATTATTTATTTATTTTTTTTGGTGGGGGGAGGGGGGGGATGTAATGCGAAATATTATTCTTAACCCGTAAGTTGCGTCGTCAATTTATTTTGTCCATTGTGAATTATATACACATAGGAGTCCCTAGGACACAATGAGGGGGATTACGGATTAAACTAAGCGCACAATATATTAACATTCAAACATTTTTGTTAATGTTTATTTTCCTGAATTATCTTTAAAAAATGTCTTATTAACTGCATGAAACGCTTAAAATTCAATAACAAATTATAAAAAATAATTTTATTATTTAAATGTATCTATTATAGCAAATTTATTTATATCGTAAAATATTTTACTGCACATCCTATTCATTTCCATTATGAGAAAATTTCTTTTTTCACTTTTATTAGGTGTTTAGACCCAAAAGAACGAAGAGAAATAGGACAGAAGAAAAAAATTTCGGCCGCTTTGATTGAAACTGAAGCCAACAAAAAGCTGCAGATATGAAAACAAAGTTAAATTTGAACTTAATATGGAAAATTCTAAGATTTTTCCTTCCATGTGTAATAGTTTGAAGAGATGCTGTAATTTTCTCCTAAAGGAAATTAATGGGATGAATAAAATAATTTCACATAGTGTTGCTCTTTATTCCGAGTTAAATTATGCTTGTGAAATATTAATATTATTTTTGAAAAGTATTTAATTTTACAATATTGGTAGATAAAGAATGTTAAATAATTATCTAGATATTGCCTACAAATCCTTTGCGCTTGTGAAACCTCCTACTGATGTCAGTATTATATACTTTATGTACAAATATGAGTAACTTGCAATAGCTAAATTAAGGGGAACTTTATATTATTGCTGTAGGGGAGGCATAAGGCATATGAGTTACTTTACTTTTGGCTCCAGTAAGCCTCTGATTACCGCAGGGACAAACTTCTACCAGTATTTGTGAATAGTAATTCTCGCCTTATTTAAGCCCAGAATTTTTGTTAAAAATAAGGCTAAAATTACTATTAACCCGTAATCCCCGTCTTGGGTCCCTGGGAGCCCTATTTCTTATACTTCACAATGGACAAAAAATTGACGACGTGACTTATAGGTTAGGAAAAAATGGTGAATTTTGCCTCTGATGTGGTAATCAGGCTCTGGCTGTATGAGAGATAAATTATTTCTTTTCATTTTCATGCACCAGACATGTTTTTCTAGACGGTAACTAGCCAATTGGATGATTTGTAATTGAATTAGTCAGTGGTGAGTTCAGTTGTATAAAAATGTAGTACAGTTGACTCTCGTACGCGAGAATTCATATTAGTTCGTAAATAGGGAATGTTGCCATATTGGATACTGATCTCATTAATTATCTTTAATATTTTTACCTTTTCGTAAATTGGTTCGAAATGTTGAACGGTTGTCTCTAGTAAGTAAGAATTAATAGATTCACAAATGTGAGAAGCTGCGATATTCGTCTCGTAAATTATTTTTTATAACTTGTGTCTGATATGTAGCTAGGTTGTCTGTAACATGTCAGAATGCGTAGATTCGTAAATGGAAAAAGTTGCTGTATTGGGTCCTGGTCTCGTTAATTATTTTTAAAGGTTTCACCTTTTCATGACATGTATCTTATTACATCTGTGGTGGAAAAGCTTACAAATGTAGCAACTTTTCTTATCTGTGGCTCAAGAACTCATGGGGATTATGCGTCTGATCCAGTGAACATGTGGATGAACTTTTTTCTCGTGGATTTCTATGTTATATACTTTTACTTTTTCTTGGAGGATTAGTGAGAAAGAAGTTTTGTCAAAATAAATAAATAAAAATAAATAAATAAAAGAAAATAAAACATTCCCACAAAGCATATAATACAGTATGATTTGTATTGAGCATTTTTTTGTCTAGGTAAACTCTAAAATATTTTGTATTGTCCGAATTAATATTAAAATTTGATTATCTCACTCAAATTATTTGATATTTTAAATTTTCATGCAATATCTTTTTTCTAACCCCACCCCCCTCTTTTTTTAATTGACAGTAAATTTAATATTTAGAATCAAGTAGACTTCTAATTGCAGTGATGAATTCAGGCGTTTTCCCTCGGGAGGGTTTTTGTGCCGCTCTGGAAAGTTCCGCATCCTGAAGTTTCGGAAGGTGGATGGATTGTATTTTTCATTATAAGTCATTAATTAGCATAGAATCTCAAATCTTCCGGGGAGGGGTTGATGCTTCGGGGGGAAAGCCCTCTTTGGTTCACCACCTGGAATCATCACTGAATTAAAAATTTAAGATTGGATTCACGAAATATAATTCTTATCATAATCTTTGTAATTTGCTGTTCGCAATATGTCCTAAGGACGGCTTGTTTAGTTTCTTTCAAAGAAATATTTAAAGCAAAGATTTTGATGCAATTAAATTTATACGTTCGGGAGTGCATCGATTTTTAACTTTTACGTCGAAGGATGGGACAGATAGAGAAAAAAATATATATATCAGGTGGCGTACAACTAGATGCGAAAATATTGGCACAGTGCCAGAAAAAGGGGGGATCAGCCAAGATGAATTAAATTTGCTTGTCGCCATGGAAACTTACGGTCGCATGCTATCTTCTGGGATTTTTAAAATCTTTTTCTTTAGCGATACATTCATTCATTTCTGGAAATCATCACTCTACCTTTAAATAATCTTATCTTTTCAAAGCATTTTTCTAGTCAGATTCTTAGACTGCCATTTTCTCTATGCTTTATAATCTTTTGTTTTACATTGAAAATTATTTTAAAAAGAAAAACTGAAATGGAAATATTTCTCCAAAAAAAATTGATAAAACTAGTCGTTGGAGGCCACCGTAATACTTACCCATCATGGATATGCATAATATAAAATATGAAAATAAAACATGTATAAACTCTTTATAAAATGCATTGCAATTCGAATAAAATCGTGGCTTGATGACGTCCTAAACTTTAAAATCTCTGTTACTGAATTGTGTAAGAAGAAACGTCCTCATAACTCCAAAAATGTTAATTCTATTAACTAACAGTTTACTTCGTCAGATTAAGCGTCTCATTTCCAATTAAAATATATCTTTGAATTGCATTTTGAATGAAATACAGGGTCACGAAAAATCAAACAGCGTGGAAAATAGGATTCCAAATATCTCGGCAACTAATTATTCGATCGACTTCATTCTTTATCCAAAATTTATATTTTTTTATTGTCTTTTATATTCACTCCTTAAAATAAACAATTTCGAAAATTTTTATATACATTTTATCAAAACGAATATTTCAAAAGTCCGAAAAAAAAAATAGTTCCGGATAATCGAGGTTACTGAAATTCAATAAGCTTCATTCCATTATTACATACTAAGTACATACCAAATTTCAAGTCTCTATCTAAATTTGTTCGGGAGATAGAGCGTTTACAGACGCACACACACACAGACAGACGGACGGCAATTTTTCCCCCCCCTATGTTTTTCGGAATCTCTAGTGTCTGAAACGTGTAAATCCGTCAATTTTTTTTTTCGATTTTTAGAACGATTGCAAGATTTACCCTATACTACGTATGATGGGTAAGTAAAAAAATGTACCGATCTGATTCAGGGGCAAAAAGAATTTCTGTTAAAACAAAATAGTGCGAAGGAAAACATTATTAAACTTAATAGTTTATTTCAATTTAGTCGAATGCGGCAGTTAAACTACTAAAGTACAACTGAAAGCAGTTGGTTCTTTTCTGAAATTGTGTTTATATACTAGAAATATCTGCGTAGAGAGAATTCCTTTAGGAACGATCTTTTTGAGGGATCGTGATCGTATTAACATTGCATCCAAAGAAAAGCAAGTTAACTTCTTAATTGCCACATCGATAGAATCCAGGCAAAAATCTAAAAATTGTTCCCAAATTAAAGATTATTTTTTACAAGTTAGACATAATATTTTAAGCAGATTATTTTTTTTTTCTGACTGAAAGTGGCTAATTAATTTATATACACAATCTTCGGATTAGGTAAGCAGTGCAAGTGTCAGTTTATACTCTTTGAGCATACATAAGCGGTAAAAGATAAACACAAAGTAAAAGATCGCAAAATATTTTCAAAGAAAAAAAAAATAATGACAAGGGGAGCGTGAGAGTCACTTTCTTTAATGTATTATTTGATATGTTCAATGCTTTGTTCTTATTCTTTAAAATATTTAAGTTTTCCTGATCCTTTAAATTTTTGTCTTTATAAATTTCTGAAAAATGCTATTTTTTCTAAGTGATAATGTTACTTTGTTATTGTTTTCTTCTCCCCCCCCCTTTTTATATTTTCCCCCTTTTGATACTTAAATAAGTTAAACAGTATATACATTTTACAAGATACACAGTAATGTGACTTTAGTAATTTCCTCTAGTTCCAAACGACCTTCGAAAATGTACTTAATTTAACGAATAACTGAATATACTGTGAGCAGTTTCAATTCCAGTTAAAATTTCTAAATGACTCATTTTACCAAAATTCGTTTTATCTCTTTAAACTTAAAAACGGTTTGTGAGAAAACAATTTAGAGATTTTTATAATTTTTCTATTTTGAGATTTTTTTTTTTTAAATTAACCAATAAAATGAAAGTTATTAAAATTTAAATCTTTTCTGAAATACATTCAAACCATGATCCTATTTTATCAAAGTAAATAATCTTTTGTGCTCCACAAAATTACCACATAGGACAGCAATTGTTTAGAGACAGATAAATTACTTCCTCCATTCATCAAAAGCCCTCTACTCAAGTTGGTGCATGTATGCTTTGTTTCACTTGATGAAGGAATACGCTAATTAATAATTTCCGAAACTATAGTCATGTTACATAATATTTTTACGAAACTAAAAAAAGGACTTTACCCGTGTTTCCTTTAAGCCTCCAATTTATTTGCAGCCCCAATTCTTGTGATCATATTTTATTTCTTCAAGCATTTTGCACGATAAAAAGTGAAATGTTTTTATATACATTGCTGAAGGAGAAAGGTAATTTACACCTTCAGGAAAAGTGATATTGAAATAATTTTCGCTCATTTGTGGCATAGAAACAGGTACTTCCTCGAATGAACGCGGTACTTTTAAATTTAAAAATAACAGTTATTTTGTGACAACGTGAGATTTTTCTGTCATTTGCTCAATGGTACCGTCATTATGCAATTTTTAGTATAAGTAGGTGATATTTTATGACAAAAAAACATTCAAAATACTCTTTCGTGTTTTAATCTTCCTTAGTACACGTTTAAAGTAATACTTGGGGACCGAATGTTATTGTATAGAGTGAAAATTTTTCAACAGTTTTTTAGTAGATAGAAGGTTTTACTATAAAATGTCTCTACAATATTGTGAAATTATTATTTTATTTATTGATTATCAATTACTTTTCGAAAATTTGTTATATCTAAATTTATCAGTTTAAAGCTATATAAATACGAACTGCATGTTTTTTTTAAAAAAAAAGTAATAAGAAGTGTTTATTTTAAACCGAGAGCAACTCTTTCATTTGAATATAGAACAATTACTTTGCCGCATTTAATTTCGGAGCACACTTGCACCTTTTTCAATTTATACCAATATTTTCGAGATTTCTGTTTAGCTGACAATTTGTTTCCTCTAACGCTTAGGTATTGATTTTTGGAGAAATAATTCATATTTATTCCTTCTCTAAACACTTAATTGTCATTTATTTATTTTTCATATATTACATTTTCTTGTATATAATTAAATGCTGAATTTTATTTTAAAAAGTTACATTCTGTCTTTTACTTATTATTTAATTAATTTATTATTATTTAGAAATTTGTAATTCGACTATCATGTGAACGCAATTATCGAATTACGCATTTAAATAAGTTTATTCTTCCTCAGTTGCCTGTATTTATTTTGTTATTGCCCTGGTGTTTTTTAAAGCTTATATTTTTGTTGCGCTCTGATAAAAACAACAATTTCGAAGCGAATAAGATATCTATATCATATCAAGGGCAAAGGGCAAACAAGGGGCGCCATTTTAAAACTTTCTTGGTGTGTGTGTGTGTGATGTGGGGAGGGGGTGATCTCGCTGTGCATATTTGATCAGCAATTGATACAATGGTATTTTCGCATTATATATTTTTTAATTACCAAAGTTCTCGTTGATGATTATTTATTGATGTGTCATTCATTGATGTGTCTTACTTTGAAAATGTTGCAATAGAAATTGTTTAGCAAATATTATTGATAATTAATAATTTCTGTGCTTAAAGTGTTCATTTAAGGTTAAAGTTTTATTTTAACCAAATCTGAGAAGTTATTTTAGCTTTTGTGCAATTTCTGAGAAAAGAAAAATGAGTCTGACCTATGATGATTTCTATACTCTAAAATATGGAATTCCTTGGGGGGAGGGAGCATGTCCCCCCCTGACCTTCCCCAAATTGCGTCCCCGAGGCAAATACTTGCAAATTGGGGCAAACACTTGCACACTGATAAGCTGCATTGCTGTCGAGAATATATATAAGTTCACACATGACGTAGTATATATATATATATATATATATATATATTATTATTATTATTATTATTATTATTATGTACACATATTTATGTATGCGCATATTACTTATGCATGTTCATATGACGTTTTAGACTATGTATCTTCTCATAATAATTAAGCAAATATTAATTAACATTTTCCCATCTTCTTTTTTTTCTAACAGAGAGGAAGAGAGGGCGCCAGACCTATACCCGGTACCAGACGTTGGAGCTTGAAAAAGAGTTTCATTTCAACCGTTACCTGACGAGACGTCGCCGCATCGAAATTGCGCATGCGCTTTGCCTTACAGAAAGGCAAATCAAAATCTGGTTCCAGAACAGGCGCATGAAATGGAAAAAAGAGAACAAGGCGAAGCTGGAAGCCGGCCTATCGATAGGTCCAACACCCCCTGAACTAACACACCTGGGGGAGCACCCACCTCAGTGAACGCTTTTTAAGGGTTCTGTTGGTCCAAGAATTTCATATTATTACAAAAATGTGTAAAAAAAAATGATGCTAAACGAACTCTGGTCTGTCAAGTTAGGTGTTAGGTTTAATTTGCCGGTGTTTTACTGCCATCGTTATTATTATTATTATTATTGAAGGTGTGTTTCACTCCATAATTCCGAATTTATGTCAGTATTATTTCTATAAGTTTAAAAAGTATATTCAGATTTTCCAACAATAAATTAAATAATAAAAATTAAAAAAATTACTATGATTTCGTGAATTTATAGAAATTGCTGTGAATAAGTTTTAATTAGTGGAAATATGGATAATCAGTTCAATGAAATGGGTTAAAATTAAAATTTGTCTCAATATTATTATTAATTTATAAAGTGTGTTTAAATTTTCCAACATTTAATTAAATCAGTGGCACTCACTACTTTTCTCGAAAAGTATTCTCACACCACTATTTGCAAAAAGTAATGTTTGCCTTATTTAATGACTGAAAATCTGCGATTATGTAAGGCGAAGATTTCTATTTAAAAAGAAGTGGTAACTCTGTGTAGTGTGTATCACTGAATGAAATAATGAAAATAAAAAATGCAGTCCATTACAATGCATACAATGCAGTTATGATTTCACGAAAAATATTGTAAAAATGTCTTCTGTAAATTTTGAATGAATGGAAATGTTGCGATTATTGGTTCAATTAAATCTGTTAAAATCATTACACAAAAAAAAAAAAAAAGTTTATTTCAAGATGCAATTTAAAATTTATTGTTTATTTAAAATAAAATCAGTGATGATAAAATTGCTTTCAATTCTTTTATCAATATTTTAGTGAAGTATTAAATTGGAATTTTAAAAGCATAACAAATGAACACTCTTATGTATGTTTTCTGCGAACATAAATATCTTGAAAAGGAAACGACAGTATAATTTATATTGCAACTATGTTTGAGTCATGGTGTGCCATTTTGTTTGCATAAAAAGGTTTTCAGTGCAATGGAAATTCTGAACATGATTTTATGTAAAATAACTTCATGTGGAAGAAAGAGGGCTGTTTACTTAAAATTAAGGGGCAAGCTGGACAATTCACAAGGGAAAAAAGCAGTGCAATGCTCAGATGGAACGTTATTCTTACAGCTGTAAAAACTATATTTTCAGAACATCGTAGTTCAAGAGTTTTTAAAAGTGATTTCTAACTGTTTGTTCGGCAAAATAAACCTTTCATGGCTAAAGTACTTAGCCTTTTATGAAACTGTTCACGGACATGGAACCCTTAAGATCAAAGATTTTACCGTTTTCTGAAGATTGTACAAATAAAAACTTAGAAAAACGGACTTTCAATGTGTGAAGCATATTTTTGTGTTTATACGTGTTAATTGTCAAGATGTGAAAAACAAAAACAAAAATAATCGGTGGAAATGTTTTATCTTTTTAATTTTTATTTGATTCTTGTATTCATTGTTAATTTTTTGTTTGTTTGTTTGTATATTTTACGTATAATTTGACCTTGTTTGTATTCGTTGTTGTTTTTGCGCAGTTATTAAAAAAAATAATGAAATATTAACAATATGTATGTGTCTGAAAATTAATTTTGACGAAAAAATATGCATTAGGGGGGGGGGGGCATATTAAGAATGTCAGTGTAAAATATTTTTACTGAAAGTTAACTAAAAACGTGATTTAAATATCTGTAAGTCAAACATTTTTGGTATTTGTAACTTCCTATTTTGAAATTTTATGAATAAAACAGAAAAAAAAAAATCAAAAGCATTTCGTTTGTTTATAAAAATTTCAAAGAATCACCGAAAAAGAATATCTTGATTTAAAAAAAAAATTCCATTGGACCATATTTAAACAGCCAATTTTGTTGAGTCAGACATATTTTTGTTTGGTCATTGTTCATTCAAAAAAAATTTATTTGGCTAAAAAAAAATCTGTTTAAATTTGGGCCAACAAAAATTTTACTGGATAGGCAATACTTTTTTTATTACTGTATATGCCATTTCTTTTTTATTATATTTTTAAAAGTTACTATTTGAGAAATAATATGGAATGCAGCTATAAAATATGTGTTTATGTGCAATACTTTTATGAAGTTTCAGCTTACATATAAAAAAAATAATAATTTAATCATTCATCAATAGATTTTTAAAAACTAAAATAACTTAATCCTGAATTAAAATATTTATTGAGAAATTTAACATCTCAATTTAAAATTTAAAGGGGGAAATATTTAATGTAAGAAACCTATGAAAGGATTGGTTTTTTTTTTCAGCATTTTATGGCATTAAGTATGGACTTTCTAGCCGATTCCTAATTTTGAGATATCTCTGTAACAATGTAAATAATGTAGTTAACACAAGCGGATGGTGGTTTTAGTTTTACGTGTATTGTTTGTGTGAACGTATTGTTATTATATGTAAATGTCTCATGCACTAAACAATGAAGAACATGCATAATTAGTATTAACTACGGAGGACTGCCAAGTACTGTACTTAACTGTCTCATTTGGACTAAACTATTTATTACTTTAAAATGAATCTTTTCTTTTAAATTTATTTCTACTGCTCTAAGTATTATACTATTGTTCTCTTATTTTCTTTAATTATCAATTTTAAGTTACAAAATGTATGTGAAACCTAGAATATTAATTACAATTATAAACACATTTCTAAATTTCTAATTATATTATGATTTAAGAGTGTCTCAAATTATTTCTTGCATATTCAAAATTATTTACTATATTATTTATAGTTATTTATTATACATATATGCTCTCTTATTTTTTAATAACCAATTTTCAGTTACTGTACATAAAACATAAAATATTTATCACAATTTTATTTTTAAGCATTTAAAATTTAATAAGAATTAAGAGGGTCTCAACACTATCACTTGCAAACTTAAAAAGATTTAGATTATCAGACGTAGTTATTCATTATATTACCGATTTCTCACTTTCTTCGATCACCAATCTTCAGTTATTAGATATATAATAAACTTAAACTATTCATCAAAATTGTATTTTTAAGCATTTGCAATAAAATTAGAAATTAAAACGGTTTTGGTCCATTTAATGTATATATTTTTTTAAATGTGCAAGGAAATATTACATGACATCAGAAAATATGGTAAAAAGATTTAGTAACTTATGTTAGATTCACTGACTGAATTTAAGAATTTTAATATTAATTTAATAAACAATGCAGCCAGACATCTTATGAGATTTTTTTTTCAGTGTTAAAAAAGTAATTTTATCCTTTAACATTTGGTTTGTCCGTACAGTTGCTCTTAAAAATCTGTAAATGCTTTCGTTTTCATATTTCTTTGAAAATATTTTAAATACTTAATTTTGAGCTACCAGTAATTTTTTAATTATGTGAATTGTATAAAAAAAATCTGTTACATTAAACTCTCTTATATTTGCGAAACACTTTTTATGATAAAAAATATTGATCGGACAATAATGTATATAATTTTATGTTTTTCCTCTAATATCATATATATATTTATCATTTATTTACTGTGTAACAAGGAACATTGAAATGAAATCAAAAACAAAGCAACAAGTTTAATATTGCTGGCGCATCAATAAAAAAGGAAGCTATCACTTTTTCGATTTCAACAGTCATTTTTATTATAATTTATTATAAAGAGGAGGCTCGTATCTTTCTTTGAGCCCCTATCGTCAGCCATAATATACATAATTTTATAGCCTGTATTAATAACTGAAAGCTTAAAAGAAATATTCACATTCTAATTATCAGAAAAATGTGATTATTTTTTACCATGAAATAGAAATTAATAATTGTTTAAGTCTCTGCAGATATTTCTAAGCATAAAAGGAATTGATATATTGAGAAAAAATAATGCATTTATATTAAATAAATTCATTCCATTTTTCATTATTTGTAATATTTTATGTCAAAATGTACTTATTCCTTATCTTCATAAAGATTACTTTTCTTTTTCCTTTGAAACACTTAGGTAACTGGCAATTTTGGAAAGTCAGCTGATATTTCTGAGCATAATAAGGAATTGATATGGTGAGAGAAAATATAGATTATTAAAAAAAAAATCTCTTTCTTTGTGTTAATAACATGATTTGTATCTATTTATTTCACACGATTGAGACCCTCTTAAATATTGAAACAATCCGACACAAAACCATGGAGTACTTTCATTGAATTTGTGTGCCCCAATCATCTGGCTTTTGAATTTTTTTTCTTTTAATTTCTCTTAAACTGTTGTTTTTATTGCAAATGATAGTAAAAAAATGCTCAATTTGCATGGTATGTTGTAACAAACTGTGTTTTGCTGTTATTTTCTCAGCTAAAATACTGCATGCATTTATTTAATTGATATATTTTTGAGCCATTTGAGAATCAATAAGCAGCATAACAGTTATTAAATTATTAGAATTCGCGTTTTCCGGAAATCTAATCAACCGGTGTCTGTATTTTTGCACATTTGTTGTTTAAATTTAGATGTTATATGAGTATCTATTATAAATTGTTTTTTCATTGTTAAGTTTTAGGAAGTTGTAAATATATTTTCTTTGCTTTGACAACACAGTGTTGTTAGAATCTTGTAATGTAAACAGTTACTGAACACTTATTTTTTTTTGCAATATATATGTTTATTTATGTTATTTATTGTGTTTTCATGAATCATTAAGAAAAATTAAATCGGTGATTTCATATCATAAATCTGTTTATTTCTAAAAATGAGACTTATAATTCACATTTTGAGTAAATAATGTCTGTTTAGAACAGCACATTCATATATTTCAAATATATATCTATCCATATATTTAATAAAGAACAGTATATTTTAAAGTAGAGTGGTACATAAGCATTGATCCCCCCCCCCCCCCCCCAACAGTGTCATTTTGTAAGATGTTTTGTTTGGTTTACTTTAATTTAAGATCCATATGTTTACTTGCCTCTCTGATTTTTGTTTGAAGATTGTTCAAATGCGTTATACGAAATCAGAAAGATAGGTTTATTTGGAAAATTTTAATGTATTTCAATTATATACTAATTTATACATTTTTTCGAGATGACGCGCTCATAACACCAGCGTAGTGTTTACATTAATTTTACTTTATTTTTTACATATTAACACATGTAAAAACTACGATAGTGTTATGAACTCTTCATAATAAAAAATATCAAATTGATACAATTGAAATACATTAAAATTTGCTAAATAAACCTATGTTTCTGATCTTGTATAACACATTAATCTTCAAACAAAAAATCAATCAGACAGGCAGTAAATATAGATTCTAAATTATATAAAACGAATCAAAACGTGTAAGAACAAATAAAAACAATTGATCTTTAAGAGGGAGTTGAAAATCAATGCTTTCTTATATCCACCTCATTTAATTATTGACTAAGTAATTGAATTAATCTTCTTGTATGCAAGACAAAATTGAATAGATTGGAAAACAATTCGAATAATGTTAGAAAACACAAATGATTCATTTAGTTTTAAAAATTACCTGTTTTCAAAAAAGCTATGTTTTACAAGATTATTTCATTTCAATTTTCATAAGTAATAATTACCGAAAATAATATTTCACGCGCAAGTTTAATTAAAATCTGGCGTCATTAATGCATTTAACTGTTGCTCTTGTTGAAGAAGATTTCTGCCATTATTGATTAAATGTTTAAATTGTTGTAGGAATTAAACAATTATTCTACAATAACTCTACAATACTCTACAATAAATAAGAAATTGTATTCAATTCCTACTTTCACAAATAAAATGTATTCTAACACATTACGCAAATAATGGTGAGAAATAAATTGATTAATAAAAAGGAAGCATCGTACTTTGCTAATTATTATAAATTTGTAAATTTTTCAAAACTAATAATTATACAGATTTATTCTTATTTTTAAAAGTCCAATTGCAACTGAAAAAAACAACTGAAGTATTTCCTCCGTCAAAAGGTAAGGATTGAATTAATATTTATATTCGAGTCAAGTTTTCCAAAACTGAAATCTTAAAATTTTTTACATTAAATGATCAAGAAATAAATTCACTTTTTACAGTTAAGTTCTTCTCAGTATAGTTACATTTACAAGGTAAGCAAATTTTGATCTTTAAATAACTCAGCATTTAATGCAAGACATACAAGGTAAGGATATTAATGAAAATAAAATTGCAATTACCTGGCCTATTATAATTTGTTTCTAGAGTAATTTAGTCAATAAAGAAATAAAATTAACACTTCTCTGTTTTCTGTTTTAATGGTTTTTATTCACATCAAAACGTTACAACAGTATGTTCTTGTTATTTACATTAGTAGTAGGTAAAAGACAAAAAAAGAAAAAAAAAATCCTTCTACATATTATATTTTTATCCACTATACGTATATATACTTTTAAAAATATATCATTTGATAATTAAGAAAAATTCATACATTCAAGATGTACTACATAAAACAGGAGATATTTCCAGGCAGAGGCTAACCAAATGCTATTTTCCGGCTAACACCAAAATTACAATAACATCAATTCTAGCATATTTGTATCAAATATTTAATTTTAGTTAAGATTCTTTTAATTAAGGACAAATCAATAAAATTCATCTAATATACATATGTAATGTAAATACTGCTGGGACACTCTCTCTGCTCCCACATATTCAATTATATTTTATTCGAAACGATTAAAATAGTGTACTTTTAATTTTCATTACCTTCATTTAAATACTTGTTCTAACATCAATTTTATTGTTTTAAGATTTACAATGGCATTTGGATTTTCTAGAATTAAATTGGCTGTGGTCGCTGTTCCCCTTAAATAAAATCCAGATATATATATATATATATATATATATATAAAACTTTAAGTAAAATTTAACCATTGAAACATAAGAAACTGACCACATACACTGAAATCCCGATACCAAAGAGCCCTGTCAATTTACAAATTAAAATTGTAGTCCTAATAAAAGTAACATTATTAATTCAAATTAAGAAGAAGAAAAAAAAAAATTAAATAAATAGAAAATAAGGAATGAAATATAAACCACACGAGTATATACACAAATAAAAGCTTATAAAGTAATTTACTTTTTCAAGGGCAAGAAAATCACATTTATAAGCAAAGAACGATTGTTTTCTGTATATGACACCAGCTTTTGCTAAATATAGTGCCATATCTTGCCCGAACAATCGCTGAAACAATATTGAATAACAAGACCTTTACAATGGAATATTATAAATTATACATACAATTTGAAAAGGAGTGTGAAAAAGAATTAAAAATATATATATATATATATATATATATATATATATATTAAAGAAAACAACTGAAAGAATATTAAATTCATTTTTAACATTTAATACAATATTTTATTTGAAATTATATTAGAGTCAACAGTTACATTACAATATATTAAACACTCACACACACACATACGTTATCAACAACAGACTAATATATGGAGGGATAATTATTTGTACACCTGACAAATTTTATCGAAAATATCCCCTTTTGTACAAACTATCTGGTAACTGAAAATTTGTTCTTCTTACCTCCTGTCCTCTCGAAAAAGGTATCTCTTTTAGCTCAGGGCAAAAATAGTAACAGTATATTAGAAGTCTGTCTGTCTTTTACGTACTAAATTACCTGTTCTAAAACTTAACGCTACGAAATTGTTGATTAGCTAGGGCCTCAACAATACTGTAATGCAGCCAAGATCTTCATATGGGAGAGGCTTTGAATCATTATTATTTATAAGATAAAAATTGTCGTTGATTTAAATATTCATAAAGCAGTTTTAATAAGTACATGACATGTAAAAAACGGACGTAATAAAAAGCACAAGCAAGAAAAATAAATTTAGCTGTCAGCTCTTCTACACTGTAAAAATTTTCACTGTCAGATTACGGTCCATAGACCGGCAGCAGAGTAACCGGGCAACAGACCGTAGCTTTACATATGTGAACCGTAACTTTAACATAAGGTCAGCAAACC
Organism: Maratus michaelseni; assembly: GCA_963931845.1. Taxonomy (NCBI): domain Eukaryota; kingdom Metazoa; phylum Arthropoda; class Arachnida; order Araneae; family Salticidae; genus Maratus; species Maratus michaelseni. The sequence continues at coordinate 226,637,023 of OZ007599.1, forward strand.
GTAAGTTACATTAATGTCAACAAACCGTAAATTTACTAGCATACCATATTTAGAAATAGTTGGTGGACCGTAAATTTACTAATATAAAATTTATAGAAATGGTTCATGGACCGTAAATTTACTAATGTAAAATTAATAGAAATGGTTCATGGACCGTAAATTTACTGATATAAAATTAATAAAAGTGGATGTATAAAATGAACGCTTTCTTCAGTCTTCTGAATGAAATAAAGAGTGGGAAACAGCGGTAGCAGTAACCCCATAGACCTTACAATAAACATAAAAATTGTATGAAAAATGAGCAGATTTACTAAATATTGTTTCACTGCGCATGCGCGAATTCAATCAAAATATACTGTGCATAATATATTAGCTAAATGTATAGACCAACTTTTATGAAAGTCTCAAAAACATAGCTTGAAAATTCTGATAGTAATCGTCGATAGAATAAGCTCGAAATTAGCTGTTTCCAAAAGGAAGCAAAAAGATGAGGGGTTGTATCAAATATAGAATGAGAGACACTTCATTCTTATTATGTCAACTTTGATACGCTAGTACATTTGGATACAACCCCTCATCTTTTTGCTTCCTTTTGGGAACAGCGAAATTCCTCACTCTCTTTTTAATTCATTTTGCACTGAAGAAGGGACGCTCATAGAATATGTTTGGCTGTTTATACTTCCCAGGAGTCGATGCAGGTTTTTTTTTTTTTTTTACTTGGGGCCCATTTTGTGAAGAGTAAAGGTATTTTTGTGAAAAGTAACATTTTGTAACAATAGTTGAAATCCAGTTACTCAAATTTGAACCAAGCATTTATTAACAAAAACTTCTTTAAATCCTTTTGCTGACGTTTTCCTCTCTGGTGAACTGCTTTGTTCACAAATTACACATTTTTAAACGTCTCAAAATAATAAATAAGGAATAAATAGTAAGTTTTTATGGAATAGAATATTGTGAATTGTGAAGGGACATGTTTTATTATAAAGAATTTTGTGAAGTAGTTAATTTTATTTGATTTTTGTGAAGGAGATCATTTTATTAAATTGATTTTTGTGAAGGTCTCAATTTTATTAAATTGATTATTGTGAAGGGGCCTGTTTTATTGAATAGATTTTTGTAAAGGGGCACTAAATAGGCCCCAAATTTTGCCTGGATCGACTCTTGCTTCCTTTACGTAGGTTTTTACGCATCATCTATTCATTTTAACACAAAAGGTTTTGTATGCATCTTAATCTTTAAGTTCTCTAGGAGGGGCTTTACCCCCGAAATCTTCCTCCTTTGTTGAGCCAGAGATAAACAAAATATTCAAATTTAAGTTGAATTTTCTAGAAATGATTATATACATTTCTACATGTAGAAGAAAGATATTTTTAGATTATTATAAATACAATGAAAATGTTATCTCAACACAATCGTTTCATTTCTAAGGTATTTTTGTTTGATCAGTGAATTTTTTACGAAGAAACATTTTGTTTAAGGTAATTTCGAAAAAAAAAATACCTAAAATTTCTTTTTCTTTGCGTTTTTATGTGAAACATGGAATATTTTACCGTGAACAAAAATGCTTTTTTGAAAGGTTGCAGAAATACTAGAGACAGAGTATTTTCAATTGTTTTCTTGATACATATACGACTTTTACATGTGATGCGCTAATTAAATTCGTAATAAAATTTATTGAAGAAAGGTTCATATAGAAAATATTTTTCAAATAAGATCTAATAATAAATTATAGATTTTGTTTAAAATATTTAAAATTTCTTTAATCACCTTGCATTATCTATTAAACTTCTATATTTGTAAAATAATTTCAAAGAACGTACACGAAAAGAAACTTTAAAAGAAATCTATGAATAATGAACATAAAAAGCAGATTTCAACGTCTAAGGGGAAAAAAAAAACCCGGACTTTATAAAAACAGGAGTAGATTAACTATATCTGGTGCTAGTTTTTCAGTTACATTTTTCATATCAAATACTATGAATTGTGCTATGAAGCTCCTCTGAAAAAACCCAAAAGCACATTCATAGCTATATGTAGGTAAAAAAATAAATGAAATAAAGGAAATTGTATATGCCATAATTTTGACATTGTGTGTATTAAAAAATTTCATCTGACGAGATTACCTTTATCCCATTTGACACAACAATTGCCCATACCATAGCAATACAACAAAAAGTGTTTTTTGAAAACATTTAAATATATTTAAAATTAACTAATTTTAAATCTAGGAAAAGCAAGATATGACTGAATGCTGCAAGTGTTTATTGGACAGAAAAAACCCCTCAAAATTTCAATTTTTAATTTAAACTCTGTTGAAATTTGGTCATAAATGAAACAAAAATCCATTACTGCAAAATAAAGAAATATTTAGAAACATTTTAAGAGTTAATGCATCTTCTCATGAAAAATATGTATTTTTTTTTTTTAATGTCCCAACATAGATTTTCTTTCGATTATAAGCCTCATTAACTTGTATAGTAATTAATGTTTATGACAGTCATGAAATTCGAAAGGTGGCAATTTTGAATCCCAGTTTAGGCTTTGATATTTCGTTTGGTTCGAAATGCACATTAAACTGGAGATCTTGATCAGTATAATTCTTACGTGCCCTTATTTCCCTTTGTCTTACAAAGAAAAAGGCTGCATCACTCGATACTCGATTAGCCTTTGAGCCACTAAAAGGTTATTTTCACTTTTACCAATGTGGTTACTTCCTTCCCTCTATACTATCACTTAGTTATCAATTCAAAAACCCAATTATTCGTTCAAGGGAATTAGAGATGCCAAGTAAAAATGCTGTTATGCTCATTTGTAAATATGCATATTTCATAGCAATGTAATATACTCAAAATTATAGGACAAAAACAGAGATGACTGTTCTTTTGAAATATATTATTTTTTCTGTTGTATTTTTAGGCATTTTTTTCCAAACTGGTTTGCATGGTGAGATGGTTATGTATGAGTTTTGAGGGTTTTCCTTGCACGGAATCCAGAAATTAGGACAATCCCATTTCAGGCTGTTTAGAAAATGTGGATGTTTTTGCATTAAAATGCTCTCTCATGTTTGTGGGATTGAAATATTGCTGAAATAAAGTTTTAGATTTTGTTTCTATTCATTTGTTTTGCAAGAAAATTTAAGTTATTTATCTTGTTTTATTTTTAATAGTAACTTTTAAACCACTGGTGATAACACGCCAAATTTTGCCTATAACCTATGTAATGGTGTCATATGTAGGGATGTCATGCAGTTGGAGAAAGAATGATAAATACTATGACCGTTTTTAACCAATCTTCATTGAAACTGCCTGGAGACATGGAGGTAACATATATGACAAATAAAACGAAGGGAAAAGAATCGAATACGATCGCTTAATCCCACCTATATCTGTATTTTAAATCAATAGATTCCTTATCTCTTGCTAACATGTACTATTGAGCATGTAACACACCTAGATGCTTCATTTATTTCTGAAAAGCATTTCTCAGTTACTGGTGTCAATAGAAAAATATTGTGCAAAAGGTTCTGCTGAATCAAATCTATTAGGGGATGGACGTAAGAAAGAGAATGACAGACCCAATGTTGCGTTCAGCTGTGTGTCACCTATTCAAAAATATTCGGCAACAAGGGACAAAAGGAAGTCTGTTGCACGAAGAAAATTCCGTGTCATCTGTTATCTTTCCCCATTGTTGAGATGAAGAAGGGGAACCTCACAAAAGATAGCATCCATGTAAGGCGAAGTAACTTTAAACTGAGAGATGAAAAGGATTCACGTAACATCCTGCCCCTTTTTCATCTAGATCTGAAAAATTTCTCTTCCTCTATTTCTCTTCTCGTCCTCGTAGTGCTTCCATTCTTTAAGTGTCTTCAGTAAAGGATAAGAAAGAAAATCTTTGCTATTGTAACTGTGAATGAAAGATTCCTTTGAAAAAATCCAAATCTGTTAAAGGTAAAGAAAATTAAAGAAAACAGAATCATTTACTCTAACTTTTATTTCTTTCTAAAATTTATGTAGTATTATACTCTATCCTAATTGAATGTTTACACAAACTGAAATTTCTAGATCCGGATGCTACTCTATGAACTTGTAATTTAAATAGATTATATGGAAAAGAATTATATCAGTAATAGTAGACAACCAGATACATGAAATATAGATAAAAGTAGATTATTCCGCTGTCTTCATTGTCTTTGCTAAAAAAAAAAAAAAAAAAAGAAAGAAGGGAGAGAGTGAGAGAGAGGGAAGAAGACGAAATAGAAAGAAAAAGAATTCCGCAAAAGTTAGCTTTGCTACTTTAATTTTTAAAACAGAGAAATTATGGAAAATCTAAAAGTATACATAGTTCCATATCCATTTTTCGTATGTATTGATTGAAATTTGACTATATTGAAATTGTTCTGAAAGTTTTTCATTAAAATATACTGACAATGTTGAGTTTTTCAAGTTCCTTATAGAGAGATAGAGAAATGTTTTTCTGAATTTATTTTTTATTTCCAGCGAAAGCGAGAATTTCTTTAAATTACATTTGGATAAATAATGTTTATTTCTTTTTTTGTAGCAGAGTAGTAACATGGTTCTAGAACTTGTTCATGCATATAAAAAGGAATGAAAACTATGCATAGTAAATTAAATATCTGAATAGTGCAGATTTAAGTGTTAAGACATTATCCAAAGCATAGAAATATTGTTTTACAAATTACCAAAAATTTTAAACGTACAATTAGCACATGTATAGAGATAATAATGTGCATTATAAGTTTCGCGCATCATGTATAAAACATTAGAAGGCATTATATTTTATCAAGTTTACGACCATTCTTCCATTTTACGACAATAGACATTCCAGACAAAATTCTGACTTTGCCAATGATAATAGGTTAATTACTCATAGGAATTATAGCTTAATAATGATTGCTTAACATATTCGCTGAATATTATCTAAATTCTGAGCCCCAATCCCCCTATTTATCCTAAAAAGAAGAAAAAATAATTATTTTGCAATAAAGATTATACCAATATATCAAAATAGATTTTTTTTTCCTGCTGGTTGCTTATGGATTGTTACGGTGTAAACATGTTAAAAAATTGTATTTATTCTATTTTAATTTCTCCTTTTTATTAGCTATGGATTTAACAATTTTTCTTCTCTATGTTTCTAAATGAGAATAAATCTGGTAAAATCCCAATAGCAGAATACTTTCAAAAATTCCCCGAAAGCATTCTTTTTTGACAAGAATGCATGACAGAAACCTTACAAAATACATTGTGTAACTCACCAAAAATGAAACGCAACTCATCCCGCCTTCTTCCATTTATTCTCATACCCTCAAATGCCCTGGCACCTATTCACCTGGAAACAGTAGCACCCCTTTTACCTAGTTCGAACGCCCCTTTTCTTTTCGCGAGTCACCTTCCTTTTGGAGTTTGGCTTCAACACCTGTTGATTCCCAGAATGTCTTGAGAAAATGTCATGGGTGATTTCATTCATGAAGAAAATTATTGGTTTGGGGCAAAGTTGCGTATTTCAAGCAAAAATGAAAAGAAAGAAGAACTTTCTCCAACTTTACCACAAAGGGAGCGACAATAAATCTCCCAAAAACATTAAGGAGTGATATCTTATTCCAAAGATTCGCTTTTTAGTCATCCTTAGTCATTTCTTCAGTTCATTTTTCTGTGTAAGAATCTGAAGAAAAAATGTTCTTATATCATCCCCTATTATACTGTGTTTAAAGGGAATAGACTTTGTTGAAACTCTGCTTTTTCTATTCGGTTTTCGAATTTCACACATAATATACTGTGCAAGCGTATTTGCCTGTGTCTGAATCACGTACGGAAGTTGTGAAGTTTTAGAGCATTGTTGTATTATTATTATATATATATATTTTTCAATGAGTTTTGATTTTTCAGTGGAATATTTTCCCCTTGTGCACGATGTTTCAATAGATATTAATGTGATTAAGGAAAAATTCTTTATCATTCTCCAAATTTCCAAGAATAGTTTATTTTATTTAAATTTATTTTTCAGTGTTTTTCGAATTAACAAAAATATATATAAAAAAAATCATATTTTCAAATGAAGCAATCATTTATTTATGATATAATTTATCTGAAAAAGTTTGTCTTAACAAAAACTCTCATACAAAAAAAAAAAAAAAAAAAAAAATCCAATTAGATTAAAAGTTTTGTTAAACGATACAATTTTAAAGTGAAAATAGAAAAAAAAAAAAATCTGTAGAAAGCATGTATTGATCCTTCATTAAATGGATTTTGGATTTTGTGATGAAATCCCAACATCTGCTCATTTTCGAAATTTTGTGACAAAATTGCAACATCCACCTCAAAACAATTTTGCTTGATTAACATCGTTTGGAAATTTGGCTTATTATACTCATACACAAGTCAACATTTTTAATACTTCAGTGTGTTTTAAAACATTTTTTAAAACGTCAATTCTACTAAACCATGTAAAACTAAACTAAACAATTCAACTAAACATGTAAATTGTTATATATTTACACTTAACACTATGTATCGTAATATTTGATGAACGTCTTCCCTGAAAATTGAAAATGTTCTTTTTTAGGCAATGTAGCCAAAAAGTGGCTATTGCCTAGACCTCTAATACATGACAACCTTGTTTGAGGTTGCAGTGTTAAATAATCCCCAGAAAACTGGTGCATAGATAATTTTTACTCCTTTATTGCATCTAGCCTCATATGAAGTTCAATAATGCTTCTGAAATACAGAAACAGATTGTAGAATCACTTTTTTTTTTTTTTTAATGTAATTTTTATTCAATTGTAAATTTCGCATTTGATCTTTTTTTTTTTTTTTTTTTTTTTTTGCTTTGTACAAGAGAAGATTTTTTTAAGGTGTTTCTGCTTTTGTGTCTAAAAAAAGCGTGGACAAATTTTTATTGTTTTTTTGCTTTTTATCTTTGTGTTAATGTATTTAAAATTTAAATTTTCAGAAAACTGTTTAATAACTATTAATAATATTTTTTTATTGCTTGTAAACTCTATCTGAGGTTCGTTTCGTAATTTTGTAATAATGTATGATTTTTGAAAATTCAACGTTATTTCATCTCAGCAATCCATTTGAAATCTATTTTAAGTGAAAAAAAAATTTTTTTTTTCTTATCAATTAAAATTTTGTTTTGTGCAATGAGAGTGCTAGTAATAACGCCCATGCGCCAATTTTACAATTTGCCTGAATTATATCCAGTCATTCAGCCGGTATTATTATTTTTTTGTATAAATATATTTTTTTTCTAGAAATCTTAAAATTAATTCATACAGATAAGTTATAATTAATCCGAATCCTGAAAAAAAAAAGGGGGGGGGGGGAGTAAGTCTGACCCAGACTAAATTTTTGATTCAGTGATTTTTCGTGTAATTTGGGAAGTATTTATTCTCAAATATTTTGTATAAGACATTTATAATATTTTATAATTTTATGATAAAGTATGAACTTGATGCATGAGTTTTTTCAGGTTTTTTTTTTTTTTAATGAATTTGTCTTGATTATTAAAGCGCTGGGTCAATTACCCCTTCCTCCCTTTAAGGTGAAAAAAGTTTCAGGAAAAGGGTTAACAATATAGTGAGTGGTGACACTGAAAATAACTCAGTTATACAGATAAAAGCTGACATAGAAACTGTTATGCTGCTTCCTTTGAGAATATTGTGCAATCATAAATTTCGATTTTTATTCATTTCGAAGGATATTTAAATCATAAATGCTCTAGTGATAACTGTAATAATGTTTTAGTTTTATTTGTCTGTCATATTATTTTTTTGTAATTATGTACAAAGTTTGTTAATATTATACCCGGAAGGGGATGAGGATAAGTCGTGGCATTATTTAATATAAATGCACGGTTGTACTTATGTATTAGATTCATTTCTTGTTGGAACTGTTTAATTTTTTTTCTTCTCCTGTATTGTGGAATATGTGAGATATATACTTATTTGAGTAATATTTTCAATTCTTGAAATTGTAAATTAACAAGAACATCTGAAAATAATTATCAGAATTCCTTGATTAAAAGCTAATGAACGCGTTTAAAAGCACTCCATTAACAATTAACTCCACCAACATTAAAATAAATAAAATGTGCAAATTTTATGTAATTTTTATAGAATTTGTAAAATATTTTTTCTTTCGTTAAAAATATTATAACTATATTTTAAGGAATAATATACTTTCTTTTAAAATATTACTTTAAAATTAGGTTTGATTTTGCCTTTTTAAAACATTAGATGATTACTACATTTTATAAACTTTATTCGCAACCACTTTCAAACATCATTAATAGAAGTCATTCTTTATCTGCTTATAATTATTTCAACATGACATAACACAGGTGTTCTTGATTCATAATTAAATTAGATTTCTCTTTCCATATATTTTAAATTTGTGACTAATGACTATGCTAAAGTTCTAGACGTAACAATTTCATAAATATTTTATAAGAATTTAAATTAACAAGAACTTTTGAAATATTTATCAAAATGTCTTGGTTAAATGTCAAAATATATATATTTAAGAAAAAATCCACAATTAAAAAAAAAAAAAATAAATGTGCGAATTTTATATTCAGAATTATTTATTTCCTTTTTACACTAATAATAATCTAAACACATTTTAAACAATATTAACTTCGTGAGATTTAAATGTTCCCGTTTTCAAAAATTCTTTCAAAATTATTTATCGCTGGCATGGAAGTCTCATATGCGGTTATATTGAAAAATAACCACCATTGCACTGTGACCTCATATGAAGTTCAATAATGCTTGTGAAACACAACATTAGATAGCAGAGTCATACCCTTTTTGAATATTCAGTTGGGTAATACGTCAATTTTTTTTTCTGTTCTGCACAAGAAAAGATTCTTTTAAAGAATTTCCGCTCATGAATCTAAACAAAAACATGACCCCCCCTTTCCCCCGTTTTATTTATTTATTTATTTAGAAAAGGTTCTTTTAAAGAATTTCTGCTCATGAATTTTTACAAAAACCTGATCCCCCTTTCCCCTGTTTTATTTATTTATTTATTTATTTAGAAAAGGTTCTTTTAACGAATTTCTGCTCATGAATTTATACAAAAACATGACCCCCGCTTTCCCCCGTTTTATTTATTTATTTAGAAAAGGTTCTTTTAAAGAACTTCTGCTCATGAATCTAAACAAAAACATGACCCCTCCCTTTCCCCCGCGTTTTATTTATTTATTTATTTAGAAAAGGTTATTTTAAAGAATTTCTGCTCATGAATTTATACAAAAACATGACACCTCTTTCCCCCATTTTATTTATTTATTTATTTATTTATTTATTTATCTGCTATATTTATTTATTTTTTAATTTTGTGTTAAGGTATACAAAGTTAAAATTAGGAAAACTATTTAATCACTCTTAACAATATTCTTTTAGTACTTGAAAATGTTACGTCAGGATTGTTTTTTAATTTTATAATAAATGTACACTTTTTAAAATTCAACATTATTTGTTTTTAATAATCCATTTGAAATTTGTTTTAAGAGTAAAATACGATTTTCAATCATTTTAAAATAATTCATTAATGAGGAAATAAATATTTAGTTAGCATTTCTCACCCCCACCCCTAAGTCATTATTGGATTTTGTAAATCCTGCTGTATACACATCATTAATGAGACTCAGGCTTTATCGGCTTAAAATTATTTTCGGGTAACATAACATACGCATCATTTCGAGTTTAAATTAGATTTCTCTTTACACTCACTCCAAATTTGTGGTTCATGATGATGATTAAGTTTGGACTAGAATAATTAATAATAATTATATTTACGTTTTAGAAATATACGATTCAATTACATTAAAGTTCTTTAAAACATTAGAGGAAACCCAATACACATTATTTAATTTACAGAATAATTTATACCGAGTACTGTTAACTCAATAAACAGAGTTCGCAGTTTTGAGCATTGCATATTGCCAGAAGTTATGTGAAATCAGAAAATAATCATATATGATTACATTCAAAAATTTTAATTATACGAATTTTCGTCATTATTTCAAAACCTGCATAGCATGTTGAATTTTGTAATAATGTAATTATGAATAATTATAAATTCCAGGAAAATTTTGTATTGATATTTTCCACGGAAAATACGTTTCATATTACTCTTAATTTGTGCTAATATGCAGTATTAAAATTATTCACACTATTTTCTCAGTTTGGTGGACATTTCAGAATTAAAGGGAAAAAAATAATGATAAATTTTTTAATTCATTAAACAAATTAATATCTTTCTTTAAAATAAATATATAAATGAAAAAGGTTTTTTAAGACCCATTTTTTCCTCTGATGCATAAAATAGATGATTGTATAAAATTTGCTATAATAGCAAAAATAAAACAAGAGTTCAAATTAATATCACATTAACCCATATTTCTTTAAGAAATATCAAGATATAAGATTGGATGTTACAGTTAAAAAAAAGTACAAAAATATGATAGAGCATCCAAAAGAATAATTAGAAACTGTTCTATCATTTTATATTCCGATAAATCGATATTCATTTTTTCTTCTTTCTTTTCTTTCTTTCTTTCTTTTTTTTCTTTTTTTTCTCTCTTTTTTTGCAAAATTTCAAAATTTTATATTTGATGATAAGATTCTGAATTTATTATCCAGTTTAAATCATAGTTTATTTATGCATTAAAATCTATTATACATTTTATGTAAATAAATATCTGAAATTCAAAAGCCTTAGACCGAAAAATCAAAGAAAAATTTTTACTAATCACTTCTGGCCAGTGTAATATCAACAGTAGCACATCGTGTGAATGTTTATTACTATAACAAAGAATGTGAAGTAAACACCAAAATATTGAAACGGAATAAATATATATCCGTATTCATTTAGTATGATTTTTTTTACATTTAAATAATTTTTTTCACGATTACCTAACTAACTAAGATCACTATTACTATTATTTTAAATTACTAATTTGACTTGGTAAATTCTTAAGTGGAAAAAAAAGAAAAAGAAAATATTCTTCTAAACATATTATTTCCATTCGTGTTAAAAGAATATTAGTTATCTATTATGTTAAAAAGACAAAAAGTTATTTAATAATATAAGATAAATTCATTCAAATATTAATAAATTTTATTAGTGATTAATTGTTTATTGCATTTCACAGTACATATGTGCCATGGTGAGAAATGAATCTAATAAAATGCTTGCATGAAACATATGATTTTTTGTTATGTTTTATTGTGGTTACAGGTATTGTATTATAAATATATTTTAACTCGATAAGAGCTGTAATTATTCTCAGCATTTAATATCAAGAATCGTAATTCAGATTTATTTTACAAACCACTGACGGATGAAAACAACAATAGTGGAGAATAAATTATCAACATTCAAATGAGATAAAATTCCGCTAATCCAAAGTAAATTTTAAAGCATTATTGTTAAAACTATTTTCGACAATGCACAAAATGACGGCTTGCGTGATAGTGCATTGTTTTTTATTTTTTTAACACACACGCTAACTCTTTGAACTCTTTATTTATTCAACAAAAGTATTAATGGCTATTCATTTTAAAATCTTTTTGCTTTAAAGGAAAATAATACTTGAGAATTCTAGAAATAATTTTGAATAACACATTGTCACAACTTATACCTACAAAATAATATTTAAAAATGCTATATTTCCTTATTTGCTTTACAGTTTTCTTTTCTCTATAAACTCAAAGGAAAAAATATTTAGAGCAGGCAAATTTATTCAATTTAGAAGAAAATATAAATTTTTTATAAACAATTAAGTATGAATATAATAGGCTGATTTTAGAAATTTTTGTCACAAGAAAGAAGAAAAAATACTGGAAACAATGATGATGAGGAAGAATTTTTTTCAGACAAAATACAAAAATTGTAAAATGAAATCTGTATCGTAATCATATAAAAACGGGCTAAATATTTTGACGCAGTTGTAAATAAATTTTGTAAAAAGTGTTCATCCACCTGGATTAAAGCAATGGCAAAAGCAACAAATTTCGCTCAAAAGCAGCACTGTAAAAAATTTTCAGAAACGTTTCTGAAAGTAACGGAGACCTGTGCTGCACGATACTAACAGAAAGGTTTCTGATTCGATCAGAAAAATGTTTCGGCTAAAACACGGAACCTTTCCGATTCGTAATGAAACCTTCCTGAATATATCTGAAACCTTCCTGAACATATCTGAAACCTTTCTGAATATATCGGAAATCTTTCATTACGGATCGAAAAGGTTTCTGAATATATCGGAAATCTTTCATAATATATCGGAAAAGTTTCTGAATATATCGGAAAATTTTCATAATATATCGGAAACTTTTCTGAATCTATCTAAAACCTTTCTGAATATATCTGAAGTGTTTCTGAATATATTTTTATCTTTTTTTATTATATATTATCTGAATTTTAAAAGAATACTTGAAAAGATAAGAATTTCTGTTCTTTTAAATATTCTAATCAAACTTTTTTTTTTTTATAATGATTCTTTTTTCTAGGCGAAATTATTCGGTATATTGCGTGATATTTTTCAGTTTATATCAAAATTTTATCAAATGTGTTTTAACCCTAATATTTAAGAATATTCACGAAGTGAATATTGGGGAATGGAGATATTTACCTTGTTTTTTAACAACATATCATGAAAAAAATATGGGATTCATACAGCTTCACAAATCAAGTATTTATTTAAAAAAAAAAAAAAAAAATAGCATATATACTTAGAAATAAAACTTTCAAAACTTTTCATTAACATGAAATAGACAAACTAAAGCTATACTAATATATTTTAGATACATTTCAAATTATCTAACTCCCAGCAACATAAAATGATTAAAACTTATGTATGAGCTTTGCAAAAGCAATGCAGCTTCAGATATATGTTTATCTGTTAATTTTTTCGGTCCTTAAAAGGTAATTTTTCATATTAAAACAAGACATTTCACAAAAATTCTCATCTTAAAACTGGACCCTTCACAAAATTTTTCGTTCCAAAACAGTATCCGTCACAAAATTCTTTGTCTTAAAAACAAGACTTTACCACCTCAAAAACTGAACTTTTCACAAATTTAATGATTTAAAAATAAAATCTGACCTATCACAAAACAATTGAACTTATCAAAGTGCATAGCTTTTTTATGTGTAAAGGATAGATACAAAGGAACCTGATATAACGATAATTTCAAATTCCCAAAGTTATGACCGGAATTTTTAAAAATATTAAAAAAAACTGCACAATTTCACAATAACAGGACCCTGTGAGAAAAATCTGGACATAACCCTGAGATTAATAAAATCACATAGGAATTTTTTTTTCAGAATTAGAATAAAATAAATAAATATAGTTTGTTTACTTTAAAACGATATTTTTAAAGTCAGACAAGTCAATTTTCAATATATAGTATTATAAAAGTTAGAGTTCTGAAACATCGTTAAATATATATATATATAAACAAACACACAGTACCGCCGGCAGATATTATTCTTTAAGAGATAAAATTGCTACTAAATGCTATTTTAAAATCATATTTATTGAAGCAACATTAAAAAAATTAAAAATGAGAGACAAAGGATTTGTATTTTTATATTTTAGAGTATATTTTAATAATTATCCTTCCAACTCAAAGTATCTAAATGCTCATGTAAATAGTCCTAAAAGTTAGGGTTAAGACATTTGTTAAAAATATTGATATAAACTGAAAAATATCACGCAATGTATGAGATAATAATGAATATAAAACAGAATCATTATAAAAAATATTATTAGAGTACTTAAAAAAGCAGAAATTCTTACCTTTTTTTAAATTCTCTTTTTGGACCGCTCGAATAACTAACATTATATTCCACAGCCAACAACGTGCTGCTTTATCTTTGCCGTTAACAGCGTACACTGTTTGAAATAGTTGAGAAGAGAAGTACTTGAAATGCGGACAAACTGGTTTGCTATAGAAGAGGGTCGGTTTCAACCACCTAAACCTAAACATTCGGAAAGGTTTCTGATGGTTTCAGAAAGTGAAAATAGCTATCAGATATCCGATGGTATCAGAAACATTCCTGTTAGAATACTAAACGTTCCAAATATTTTTTACAGTGAGGTAAAACAAACGAGAATTCAAATAATGTAACAACAGTTACAATTGAAATTTTGAAGTGTTTAGTCGTTCATCATTTTCATAAGTCAGTGGTCCCCACAGTAAATCTGAAACGTTCATTTACAGCATGTTAAAAATTTTGACGCGATTCAAAGCCAGTTTTTGTTTTGTTGATTTTCATCCTTTACTATATTCATGGTTTTCGAAATGTTCCTGACACCTTGTTGAGAGTTCGGCAATATGCTGGATCTTCAAGTGTTCATTCCCTTATTTAGATAGAACTAGTGAAAAGCAATGAATATCTACTTCTACAGAAAGAGGTATTCCTTATGTTGATGTAAATCACTCGTAGGATATGCTGTTGTACATCATTATTTTATGTTTGATTTCATGTGTTTTAGTACAACTGTGAAAAATTCAAAGAGTGTGATATTACAACATTTACTGTAGTTTCTTTGCCCTTTAATAAATTCTTTGTCTAGTAAATTGTGTCTGTTTAATGCCTTGTTTGAACAAATTTATTATAAGTTTACTATTTTTTTCCTTTTTGTAAAATTCATCTGAAAATTCAGTAAAATGAGTTGGTCCTCAATAACATATTTTTCTCCGCTCAACAACGCGACATTTTCTGACACATTCACAGACTCATTTTTAAACGTAAAAGGATATTGGCATGCGTGGCTATTGAAGTAATTTTGAATAAAATAGCCTTTTTAATGTTTGATAAATATATTATCGTCTTAAGTTATAAGCGATTATTGTCTCATGATGATCTTTCTCTGGGAATCGCGTCCAAAAATTCTGTTGAAAACGCCAAATTTGACAGCATTTTCTTTAATATCATTTTCTTTTATTAAAAGAATGGAAAGCACTGTTCGATTACATATTTTCGGAATAAGAGAACTTGCAAATGTCATGGCGTTTAAGAAAAAAGATGACTACGTGCATGTGTCAGAAAGTACCCAATTTGGATTTGAGCAGAGCCTTAATACAGGATGGAGCAAAAGTAACAAATTTCTTTTTCTTTAGTCGGTCATGTATATCATTACCATGGAGACTGTGTTACAATCGGGTAAGTAATGATAAGTTATACGAAATATACCTCTCGCTTCCTCCCCATTCCTAACAAAAGGAAGAAAAGCGGTGCAACATATCATATTCACAGGGGGTAATATTAAGAGCAATGTTAGAAATTTTATTCATTGATATTAAGACATGTACTAATTTATAGCAATCACACTACGCAAGCCTTATATTACAATTTCACAAAAATATTCACGATTTTCAAATTGCAAATGTTTTTTAAGTCAAGAACTGTTTCTAATAGCTTTTCATTATACACAAGATCTTTCAACCCGTAATCTGTTAACCTCACAGTGCAGTCTCTGAGACCGCACTGATCCACATGCTTGTCTAGGGATTGCTCGTCTTGGATAAGAGGTGCAAGGTTCAAATCCCAATTAGGCATGGATGTGTATAGTACATTGGATTACACTTTAAACGGAAATCTCCGTCTGTTTAGCCTTCGTGTGCAAAAGATAACCGTAGCGCCACCTACCAACCAAGACCGCACTGTGTCGACTAAGCCTAATGAGATTATTTGTTGAAGTAAATACCATGTTTTAAAATCCCAAGACCTGGAGTTAAAATAACACTACAAATACACATTCATTGCTTTTTCATAAGCAAAATGACACCATAGATAACAACAAGAGCCCTTTTTCTGAAATTGATACTTTAAGGGACTGGTAATTTAGGTTCACAAATATGGATCTAAAATTACTAGCCCCCTTAAAATATCAATTTAATTAACAATGACCTAAACTCATACGCAATAACAAATTGAAAGGTTTTAAACAAGTGAATGATCTTCAAATCCCCATACATTTTTATTGTAAAGGGTTTAAGTTGCATAATTATGAATTATTTTTACTTTCTTGACCATACTGCTGTCTTGAAGGCATTTTTCAAACTCAGATAAAAATAACATTTATCTCATGAGGAAATAAGCATTAGTGCTGTCACTTATTAGTTTTGTTCCAAAGCAAAAAGACATTCAACTATATAAAGTAAAGTAAAAATGTAATAAAATCAATTTAGTTTTTATGATGAGGAAGAGAATCGAAGTTTACATTTGTGTACCTGTAAGTCTGAAGAGGTTAAAAATGTCTTCTGTGCGAAATTTTATTTTAAAACAGATTTGTTTTCCTCATAAATTGAATGTTCAAAGTATACATCTGTACAATTTCATATACCAATGAAGGAAGCTTTGTTGGATTTAAAAATAAATGCTGTCTATGAGAGCAAACGTCCACTGTTATGTTTTATTTTTTCACCCCCCCCCCCCCCCCTATTGCGTGTAAAGACACCTTACGAAAAGAAGTCTGCTGCCATTTTACCCGAAAGAATCTGAAAAATAAAATGAAGAATAATTATAAGTATTAATAAAATGGAAATATGAAACTATAATATTATCAGTGGTCGACCCAGAAAAAAATTTGGGGCCTATTTAGGGCCCCTTCACAAAAATCCATTTAACAAAACCTGCCCCTTCACAAAATTCATTTTAATGAAACAGGCCCCCTTCTCAAAATTCCTCTTAATAAAATGGGCGCCTTCCCAAATTCTATTCCATAAAGACACACTCTTCATTATTTTTATTTTGCTATGTTTTAAAATATGTAATTTGCAAACAAAACAAGTTTACCGAAAAGGAAAACTTTAGCAGAAGGACTTAAAGAAGAAATTATTATTAAATGCTTTGCTTGAATTTGAGTAGCTAAATTTAATCTTTCGTTACAAAATGCTATTTTTCACGAAATGGGCCACAGGAAAAAAAAAAACTGCATCGACTCCTGATTATTCATGAAGAAAAAATATTCTGTACACTTGTAGGGTTAGTCCGACCAGTAAGTGAACAGCCCCAGTGAATGAACAATTAGTAAATATTTTAATAGAATAAGGTTTGAAAAAACTCCCCACTTGTTAATTATCATGCTGGGTTTAAAAAACCCGTAATTGAGTAAAAACGTGTTATAAGTTAATTTGTACAGGTTGTAAAATAAATAACACAGTATGGAATTTAAGAGTTTTTAAATTGCTGCCTGTTCATTCACTGGTAAGAATTGTTCATTTACTTGGTTTTCGCATTAGCTTTTTATTAAGAAACCACTAACATCCCAAAAAAATTATTTTATGAAATATAAACTTTCTTTTATTATGTTTTAATCATTTGTATAAAATGTAACATTTGCACTGTCAGACACCAAAAAAGTTGTGCTTATTAAAATATAATCAATCTTCTTCTTCTTCTTTTTTTTTTTTTCTTTTTTTTTTTTTTTTTTTAAATGTGTTTAAGAACCTATGCTAGTCACGGGAAGAAACACTCATAGCTAATGTTAAGTTTATGGGAAGGTTCTTTACAGATTTCTCGCTCGCATTTTAATGTTTTTAAATGATTTTTTTTGCATAGGATAGCTGAGGTCGATCTCTAACGTTGTTAGTTTTTACTTTTTTGATTTTGGTTACATTTTTTTAATAAGCGGACATTTTCTATTTTGGAACCGGTTGGAACCTGTTCTGAAAGTAATACCCTTATATATATAAAAAAGAACTGGAACAAAAATCGAAAAAGTAAAAACTAACAACGTTATAAATCAACATCAGCTATCCTATGCAAAAAAAAAAAAAAAAAAAAAAAAAAAATCATTTATAAATATTAAACTGCGAGCGCGAAATCTGTAAAGAACCTTCCATATAGACTCAACATTAGCGTTCGAGTTTCTTCGGATGACTAGCGTAGGAAATATTTTACGATATCTCGGTCGCATTTCAATATTTTTAAACTTTTTTTTTTTTTTTTTTTTTTTTTTTTGCATTGAATAGCTGAGGTCGAAACCGGTTCCGACAGTGAAAGTATCTTAATAAAAATAGCTTGTGACCAAAATCGAAAAAAGGGGTGCATAGAGATTAACCTCAACTATCCAATGCAAAAAAAAAAAAAAAAAAAAAAAAAAAAAAATCGTTTAAAAATATTGAAATGCCACCGAGATATCGTAAAATATTTCTCCCATAGGATTAACATTAGCGAGCGGGTGTTTTCGAGTGAGTGAAGTGTTCATTTACTGGCCGGACTATCCTATATACTCTTTGTATAACACTGCTCCTAAAGAAAGACGTTACTTATGCACTATCCTGTAGACACGTTCGACAAACATTTTTAAAGGACGATCTCTTCTATAAAAAGTTGAGAAAAGAATCGGTCACAGTACAAATCATTGCCACAATATTTATCTAAATCATCAAGAGTAAGAAATATAAGGAGAATTCCTCTGAATCATTTTACTACCTGGGCGTTTAGCTGTAGATTTTATTTCGTACATAACATTAGCATAGGGGTGGATCCAGAGAATTCTTTGTGTGTGTATGTGTGTGTGTGTGTGTGTGGGGGGGGGATATACATAGTTACACATTATCGACATAGCATTGTACAGTAAAACTATAAAAACGAAATTCTGTCTTAAACGGAACATTTTCATGGTCCCGACGGAAGGAACACCAATACAGTAATGTCTGCTCAAACGGAAACCTGTCTAATACGGAACTTTTCTTTCGTCACTAGCGATTTGCACAGGTTTTACTGTAAAAAAATCTAGTAAAGCGATTATAATAAATTATTGTTTAAGATTATATATGTCATAATTTATATTGGTTAATTATTACAGTAAAATCTGTGTAAACGGATCTTGTCTATAAGGAAATCCTGTATTTAATGGAAAAATTTCATAGTCCCGATGAAAAAGTACCTTACAAATCTACCTGCTAAATCGGAAGCCGATCAAAACCAGATTTTTTTTTCCGGTCTCTAGCGATTTCGTTTTCACATATTAGAAAAACCAGAATTTCGGTACTGAAAATGAAAAAAATATCTGAATTCAGGTATATAACCTGACCACATACTCACCCCTGAGTAGTTTACTAATGGTTTTTCAGTACTATACCGAAAAGATTTTACCTAATTGCTTTTTGTATATTAATACTTAAGTATTAGTCCTAAGGCACTCCCTAAACAGAGTTGTTATGGTACTCTTTTAATATGAAATCGAATTTTTACAGTTTTAAATATCTTGAGTGGATTTTTCTTTATATATCAAAATACTTTAAGATTACAAAATAAGCAATAAGCACGTGTTTTGGTATTATTACAGCAATTGCCATAAGTATTTCTATGTTATCCATGAGAAAGTTGACTGAAGCTTCACTATAGATATTTAAATATATGTACAAATTCAAATTTAAATGAGCATTATATAACAACAGCACTATATAAACAGATAAGCAGCAGCAGATCTTACGTTTTTAGTTAAACTAAAAAAATGTTTTAATAAGCCAATAGAAACAATAATATAAATAAATTATTACTAAATTTATAAAATATGCCTAAAATTTAATAAAATATGTTCTCATATAATTTAGACTAGGTGCGGATTAGAAAATTATTACAATTCAATTTACTTTTAAAGTAACTCAATTAATTAATTTGAATAATAATAACTTTCAAACAGTATGTGTAAATTATTCATAATACATAAAACTATGTAACGTGATCAACTTTTACTGCTTTACTATTCCAAGTCATCTGGGACAAATATTTTTTTTTTACAAAAACACATTTATTTTATCCGAAATACCTATATACATTTAGCAATATATTTGTACTAAATTCACAATTTTTAAGAACAATATTCAGTATATATAAATAAGCATTGTGCCTCATCTAATCTAATACATGATTTGAAATCCTGTATATTACGAGAAACACCATCTGTTTTATGTAAATATGCTTCTGAACTAGAAATGGAAATACAGTAAGTTTTGTGACTTAACAACCTTTATGGGACTTCAGCAAGTAGGGCATTTTATCAAATGATCATTTTTGAAAAGTTACAATACTGGTTGTTTTTGATATACTTGAATCTTGATTGATATCCTTTGATTTTTTGAAAGTTTTTTTTAAGTTTTTTGGAGTTTTCTTCAAATTTTTAATTGTCTCTCTCCTCACAAATTTTTTGCACCATCCACACTTAATACATTACACTTTTTCTTTAATATATACTTTATTGGCTTGTATAAGTTATGTTTTAAATTGAAATATAAAAAAGGTAAAATTAAATTTGTAACAGGACCACAATTTTGAAACTCTAAAATGGCTAAAGATCTGGGAACGTCTGAATTTAGTAGGATTCTACTGTAGTTACTTAACTTCTGGAATTAGAATATCTAACTGAAATAGTTAAATATACGAGGAGGTGATATACACACCTTAACATATATACGTAAAAATGCACCTCGGGGTTATCAATAGTAATTGTGGACAGGTTTCACACTTTTTAGTGCTTAGCAGCATGTTATAATCACTAAAGATGCCTAAGAAAACTTTCTGAAAGCAGAAACACTATTATTTTTTCTAGAATGGAAACAAATTACAAAGTTATATTGCTTTGGAAAGCATTATGAGCTTTTGCTTGTTGGGCATGCTTGAGATGCATTTTGTTATAAATGTAACATGCTGTGAAGGCTCGTTACTGCCTTTATTTGGGGGCACTAAATGCATAGTTGCAAAATTTATTATTTTCTTACCACTATTTTGTAAAAGAAATATTTGCCTTATTTGTTGGTAGAAAATTTTGCCATTAAACAACCAAAAAGTTCTCTTTAAAAAACTATTGGTAAGAAAAGAATAAAAATTTCAGCCATATGTATTTAGTATCCCAAAAAGGACGAATCACGAGCCGCCACTGGTAACATGCATATCTGTAAAACTAATAAATGCAATATGATTAAATGACAAAATTCAATAAAATATGAACAAATTTTATTTCTAAATAACAATCTATTGCATTCCTTACAACGAATATAAAAAATAAATTTAAAATATATATCTTACAAATATTACATAATTATGAATGCATATAAACAGTATTTTGCGAAAATTATCGATACATTTAGACAGTATTTTGCGAAAATTAACGATATATTTTATAACTTGGAAAAGATATACATAATTTTTTGTGTGTGCAAAATTACATTTTATTAGTTATAATACTAGCAAATGAGAATTAACAGTTAATCAGACACTATTTTCTGGAGAACAAAGGGAATTTTTCTTTTCTTTTCTTTTTTTTTTTTTTTTTTAATATGGTATTTTAGCCAATAATACTATATGCAAAAATAACATGCATTTTAATCCCAATGTTGAATATTGAATATCACATGCATAGTATACACAAAGTAAAAAAAAAAAAAGTAGCAGCAAATAAATCCAATCAAAACTTTATTCTCTCCTATAACTCTAAGTAGTCCCTGTACATACAATTACTGGATGTGGGGATAGTGCTTATTCATCTGACTAGACCGAACAGAGAGGTTTGGCAAAATCTAATTTTGTATGAAATTTCTTTCGAACTTAAGTTTTATCGTCAATTTTATTTAGTATGAAATTTCTTTTAAGTTTAGAATTACAAGGAGATGGCCAAGCTTGGTAATCATAGATTTTATACAACGCTCTTTAATTCTCTAGAAATAGGGGGTCTACTAATATAACACAACTTAAATATACTTTGTAGCAAAATTACTGCGTTGGTCATAGCTCAGTTGTTATGAGCTTATGACGTCTACTCGGTGATCCGGAGGGTTAGGTTCGAGACAGGGGACAAGCTACATTTTTTTTAAAATAAATATAAGATGTCTGAGTAAAGTATGATTGATTGAAGCAATTCCACAAATGGTTTTAGTTTTACTAAAATTTTGCGAGATTTTATATGTTCTGTTCAGTAGATCAGATCGGTTAAAATTAAACTTCTCCACACGCATGTTTAAAGTATCCAAATCAAAATAATTTTCAATTATCTCAGCTGTCTAAATACCAAAGCCAACTCATAAGGCACTATTCCTTCCAAAAGATCATGCATAGGATCAAGAAGAATGCCTTCAACAGCATGAAAATACTTTTTCAGTAGTTTCAGTAGTCTTTTTCTAAGTTTATTCAGTAGGCATTCACTATGTATTTCATAAATTCGTTATACTTTCATTAAAAATGACATTTAAAACTTGACATTTTCTGTTACTTCCTTACCTGCATTAATTTTTGTTTCAAGAACCTTTGATTTTTTGCGAATTTCTTGTACTCTATACTTCAGAGCCATTTTCCAGCAGTAGTGGCCTTCTCCTATGGGGTCTTTCAAAAACGGATAGTTTTGAACCAATTTCTTGGTCGCAACGGTGTACATTTCATCTGTAGAATAAAGCCCATATCCAGTTATTTCTTTCGACAAAATGTCATGGATTTCGCCTGTTAATTTACAACTTGCAGTGTGCAGTTTATCATTCTCTTCGAAGACTTTCTTTGCTGCTGTTAGCTCTTCTCTTGAAATTTGGCTGAATAGTGATAAAGGGATTGAAAAATTGTTTACGTTTGTACACGATTTGTTTCGTAAGTTTGGATTCGTTAATACTTTCTCATCAGCTTTCAATTTTGAATTTTCACAGGTAGTAGTTGAAATATCTTTATTAAGCCCACCAATGATTTTTAAACGACTTAAATGTTTCAGTTCTGAAATACTTTATATCAGAAACGGTGAAAATCACTGTCGAATATTTGAATTTTCAAGTTCTTCTTCAGACAGATTCAGTTCTTTTTTAACTGCACTGTAAAAAAAATCCAAGTTAAATTACGGACAAAGGCCGGCAGCAGAGATTCCAGACAACGTCCGTAAAAAAATATTTAGACCGTAAATAAAAAATCACCCGTAATTTTACATTGCAGCAAATGCATATCCAACCCGTAAAAAAAGTAGTATTGCCCGTAAAATTACACAAATTCTGCCTGTGAAAAAAGGGGCAATGTCCGTAAAATTATACAAATTCTGCCCATGAAAAAAGGGGCAATGTCCGTAAAATAATACAAATTCTGCCCATGAAAAAAGAGGGATTGTACGTAAAATAATAAAATTCTGCCCATGAAAAAAAAGGGGATTACCCGTAAAATTACCCCATTCTATTTTGGATTCGGGAAAAAAGGCACAAATCATAATTATGTCTTTTAAAATCTTTTAATTGCCAAGATGCACCTTCTGAAAATCCATAATAGATTTAACAGGGAATATGGATAATTCACAACACTAATCAAAGCCAAAAATTTTCACAGGAGTATTTATATGTTTTCGTAATACTTGAATAAAACATTCATAACTTATGTATAACATACTCGCATATTCAAAACCTAATTTTTCAAGATTTTAAGGTATACTTAAACTTACAATTTGTAGTTTTTTTTTTTTCAAATAAAGATTTAATTTCATTAAAAGAGAGAATTGCTCACTCATTTCCTATAATAAACTTAGTATTTTTATTGAATTAAAAGGTTCCTTTTTTTGTGTTGTTGCATTAATAACTTATGTTAAAATACTTTAAGATGTGTTTCAGTAGTAGTACAGTATTTAATCTACTTAAAACATTTTTATTTTTCCAAAATTTACCATGACACACTTTAGCAATAAGTGTGGGGGAGCATTAAAAAAAAACTGGTAGGATAACAAACTCTCTTGTGTTTAGATAATTGTGCGATATGTAAAATGAAAATAGAAAAATAGCTACTTCAACATTAAATTACAGGGGTTGATCCAGGCAAAACTTAGGGCCTATTTGGGACCCTTTTATAAAAATCTATTTAATAAAATAGGCTCTTTCACAAAAATGAATTTAATAAAACAGGGCCCTTCACAAACTTACTTTTAATAAAATCGACCCTTTTCATAAAATTCTTTTTCATAAAAACGGTTTTAAAATCTAATTTATAAATAAAACCAGATCATGAAAAACAAACTTTAGCAGAGGGATTTAAAGAAGATTTTGTTATTAAATTCTTGGTTCGAATTTGAATAACTGAATTTCAACTTTTGTTACAAAATGTTATTGTCACAAAAATATAAAATTCACAAAAATAAGTTTTTTACTTTTCACAAAATAGGCTCCAAGAATAAAAACCTACATCGACCCCTGAATTAATCAGAAAAATTATGAGTAATACCAGTAAAGTAGCTGTACTGCTATTGCTCCCGCTCCTCTCCCCTAAACCCCTTAATAATGAAAGGGAAGCTCTTTTTGATTTTTATGTATCACATAATTACTAAACATTACATGCAACACAAGTAGTCCATTTTTGATTTAACAATGATTCATAATGTCATGGTTCTTGATATTGTGTACATTGAAACAAACTTTTTTTTTTTTCCAAATAAAAATAATCATGAAAAAATGTGTTTGCTAAAAGCTCTGTGTTAAAATAACAGAGCAATGTTACACATGGGTTCTGCTTAACTAATGTAATATATACTATACTTCTTTCATTTTTATAGGATCTACAAATAAAAGTTTAGGAGAATTAGGTCTAGGTGACATCATTGCAATGGCTGTTTTACAAAATTATCATTCAATAAATAAAAAGAAAACAAGAATTTTAACAAATTTATTTAATATTACACAGTATTACTAGTGGTAACAAATTTAATTAAGAAAAAAAATTAATTTTTCCACACTGATTTATAATAACACAACTTGTCTACGAGTTTCTGCACTTTCACATTTATTTTGGATCTTGTAGATCGTTTAGGCGATTTTGTGCCTTTTTCAGGGTTAATAGCCAAGCATGCCCTATTAAAAAGAAAAAAAGTAAGAATAAATATTACATAAAAGTATATACAATAAACACAAATTGAATATAGTAGCAATCTCAGTCATCCCAAATGAACAGCAAATACAGCAGTTATGTGTCTTAATAGATAATTGTTATGAAGATCCTATTCAAACAGTGAACAAAAAAATAATGAATTAGAATGCATTCCATTTTAATCCAGAATCTAACATACTTTTGTAAAAGAATTGGCACTTTCATAGTACTCATGCCAGAAATGAAATTTATATTTCTGAGAAACAATCTCTAAATTATTTTGAAACTATTGATATAGATTGCACATTTGATTAAAAAACAAACTATTAAAAATCAATTATTTCTGAACACTGTGGAGTCATTTTTGGTTGAATTTTTTTTTTCTATGAGCAAAAATAATAGACCCTTTATTCTAAACAAGAATAGGAATGTGTTAATTTGTCATTATTCAGCAAGAATTCTTTAAAAAGGTTAAATTAATTTTGCCTCTCATCCCCTCTTTTTGCATATAATTTCCAATATCTTCCAGACTCTCCCCTCAGATACTTGTCCTTGTCCCTGTTCTTCGAAATGCTCTCCAAGCTCATGACAAGATGTTGTGAGCAAGCAATACTGAACTTCTCCGCCATACTAGTCGCACTTTGACCTTCTAACTTTAAATTTTATATTAGGTCTTTGTTTTAAGGAAGGCAAATCATAGTGATAAATAGTCAATATTTTTTATTAGAATTAATTTCAATTATTGTAAAATAATTCATATGTTGTAATGTTACATAGTTAGTAATTTATTTTACTGAACATGAGTAAAACTTGCACTTAACCAATTATTTCTATGTAAAATATTTTTAAATAAGATTAATTTTGAAGTAACTTTAAAATGATAAAATTTTTTTAAGCTCCGATATAAAATTTTTGGCCCAAAAACAAAAAGCCTGAACATCTCTAGCAGACATTAATGTTACTTTATATCAAAGTAAAATGCCTTTATAGTACTTCACAATTTATAATCAAATATTATGCTCAAATAGATATTTTCTTCAAAAAGTAATAAAAATTTGCAGAATAAACTTTCACAATTTAGGATTTCACAACCAAAATGACATTTTTATAAAATAAGAAGTGTAGTAGCACCCATTTAGATGAGCAATAATTACCATAGAATATAGGGTCACATTCCACCCTGAGAGGCAGAAAAGAGTAAAGTCTAAATGTGTCGAGCATGAACTAATCACGGCCTCCGATGTCATTTTGTACTTGCCTATCTAGCATATGTTCTAAGCAAGATAGCCTGGTTGGTAGTGCACTGGCATCCAGTCCAGAGTTTATGGGTATGAATCTCGGTGTAGGCATGGATGTTCTTGGTAGTTTGGAATCCACTTGAGACCATGCCATCTTGCATAAGAGATATGCTACGCAGACCAACACTGACGCTAATAGCGTTGGTGTTGCATAGGCAGGTACAAAATAACTTCGGTTGGTTGTAAAATAGACTTAACCAAAGGCGATGACTTCTACATGCTCGACGCATTTCAACTGTAATTATTGCTTATCGGAATGGGTACTATCACCTCTCTTATTTTGTAAAAATTATTTAGACTCATCCTGTACACAGGGTGTTTCACTACCAGACCGGCAAACTTGCAGGAGGTGTAGGGGATACAGAGACGACTCTGAATTGTACAGCAATGCCCGGTAGAAAATGCCATAGTTGCGAGCTATAGTGCAAAGAAGCAGAAAAAAAGAACAGAAACAACAACACATTAATGGTAGTACAGTAGACTCCCTCAAATTCGCACAGCTTGGGACCAGAGGTTGTGCGGGTTTTAGAATTTTGCGGATTTCTGGTCACTGTTTTGTTTACATATTTTAAACAGTAATTTGAATGTAATAATGCACTCGAAATTATCATGAATGGTTACAATAAAGTAAAATATTAAAATAATTATGGGAAATAATGTAAAGATTACATAAATAATTAATAATACATGACTAAATATTCATAATAATGAGATAAATTTTTCTTGCATTATTCAATGAAACTCGCCTCATAAAGGTACACTAGTAACTTAAATCAAAACCATGAAATTACAAAATTTTGTTTGATGTTTGGCCAGATTTAATAAACAAAAAAGCTTGATTAATACATAAATGTATTTGATAAAAAGATCAATCACCACTAACATCAGTGTTATGTTGAAAATTTTCGGAAATAAATTTATACTTCTTTTATGAAAAAGCAAGAGTTCAATGATATTAACCAGGACCGGACACGACATCGCGGGAAAGGTGAAAAACTGATGTCGTGAGATAATAATCACCATTAACTCAAGATGTGATTCATTTATCGAAAAAGGAAAAAAAAATTCGGTTACAAATTACTTCAATAATTATGTCTGCAAGTGTCATGCTTTTGCGTTTAAAAATTAATCTCAAAATATGCCAGAAAGTTTCGCTTTTGAGCGGGAGAAAACATTTTTTGGAACCACCTTAACCAGCAATATCCTTACAATTAAAATTATTTGGGTAATACTGGCAAACATTGTATAATATTTATGTAGCTTTTTTCAGACTATATGTCCACAAGCCATGAAACGGATTAATAACATTAATGATCACTTATAGCCAATAATCAAATGAAAATTCATTAAAGCAATTAATTTAATTTAGAACAGTGTTGCCAGTCCGCTTACATTATTTAGATTGCTTGATTGGTATCACTTTTTTGAAATAGCGTTATTTGATGTCAAATTAAATAAAACGAAATTAAGGAGAATTATATTACCTCAAAAAAGTTGTAGCAATCTGAATTTTAAACAAGAACGAAAAATCCTGCGTCAAGCATAGATTATGAAACACTTTCCAACACAGAAAGAAAACTGCAACGAAACTTCACCGTTAAATAAGGTGAAAGAAGTTATGTAAGTAAACAATTTAGAAAACACATAACACATTGAAAAATACAGTAAATTATATTACCTCAATAAAGTTGTAGCAATCAAGCAATCCGAATAATAATAAAAAATGTAGCGGAGAGGCAACGCTGGTTTAGAATGAAAGGAAAAATTGGTTAAACAAATCTTACTTTTTAAGCTCTATAAAGTTAAAAAAAAAAAGTTTTTTAATAATTTTCTAAACTATTTTTTTTAAAGATTCCGTTAAACAAATATACATCACGATTATTATTTTTTTTAATGCCGACCTTACACACCTGGGAAACAATGAAATGTAGGCCTGGCCCGAATATGCAGAAAAAAAACGAAGCCCGAGTTTGGGCTTCAAATTTTCTGGAATTCATGAATTCGGGCAAGGTCCGTACTCATGCAGACCTCTTGATGCTCTTGCAGTTTCATATTTTTATGCCCCCCCCCCTTTTACCCTTATTTTTGCACTAAGCTTTTAAAAAGCCACGAAATGGCTGAATTTGAATTTATTTGGGCTTTAACTTTATGTTGGTTTTTATTGAGTAGCTTTCTTCGTTAGTAAAATTAAAAAAAAAAAAAGAATATATAAAGAATATATGTATATAAATAATATATATACACACTCATGCTCACAAATTAAGGATAATGAAAGAACATTTTCTATTTTAAACGTTTTGTGCAGTATCTACAGAAACATAGGCGTAACCAGCTTATTTACGTGGGGGGGGGGGGGGGACAGATTTTTATTTGAAACAGATAACGGAACTGAAAACAGACACACACATACATGTGCGTATGTGTGTGTGTGTATACATGAAAGCACAAACCAGCAGTATAATAATTATGAAAACACAATAATAATAATGCAATAATAAATGTTACAAATAAAAAAGTTAAAGTATTATAAGTAAGGTTTTATGGTAAAACCTCACTATAAACTCAAATTCAGTGCCGTAATAAAGGTATTGCTGCTAATGTTTCTTAACCAGGTACCACGTCGGATAGGCGTTACCATTGATGGTTAAAGTTACAACTATTTAAGCAAGTAAAAAATGTATATAAATTTTGCACCGGGTGTCAAATAGAGTTAATGCATCTCTGTTCATATTATGAGATTGATAAAGTATTACCATTTTGTTGCGAAAGGAATCAACGTTATCGTTATGACATGTAATGATAGTAAATGAACTGAATAATTTAGTAACCGATATAAAACAAATTAATCATTTATTCCGTTACTGATCAAACAAGATACACGTATTTTGATAATATAACATGCATGTAACGGATTTTATTAAATTTCAATAATTTCAATGATAATAATGAAAAAGAAACATTTGAATTTGCATTAAACGAAAAAATACATGATTGAAACTATGTAAAAAAAATGTTTCATTATAATTAAACCGCTTAAATTAGTATACCGATAAAAGTTAGAGTACATTTCTATATAATAAAAATATGGAAAAAATACAATACAATATACAACCTACTATAGAATATAAATAATTTAAAAATTAAATTAAAAATCGATAAAAAATCCATGTTTTATCCCATGACATGCTAATGAATTTTTACAGTAAAAAATAAAAAATAAAAAATAATACAATATGTAATTTATACAAAAAATTTCCTTGCCGAAAATTCAAATTTTAAGACTATTGAATAAAAAAAATATCTAATACAAAAGATATAAACATAATAAACCTGTCTATGTATTATGTGAATAGTAAAAAATACAAATTTTTTTTTAATATAGGCACCAAATACTGAACAGATAGATGAATAATAGAGAAACATTTTGAAATACAATAATCACATTTTAAAATTATATCTACAGAAAATTACCCTAGAAAAAAGAAGACTACTGATTGAAACAGAGCCTGTCTGTATAACATTTGCAATGGAGAAAAAAAAAATTAAATTTCTTATTATAAATATCAAATATTTAAAACATAGAAGAATAAAAAAATAAATAATAAATAAATATTTTGAATGTCAATTAGGTTATTTTAAAAGCTTAAATTTATATGTGTATGAGAACATATGTATTTTTAAACATTTAGCATGTGTTCCAATTGTAATTTTCTCGGATGTAATCTAGCAAATATGTCAATTACTTCATCAATTGAAATGTTTTCATCATAATGAATATGAATCAGAGCTAACGAGCTTTTTCTTTCGTCTGTCATCGTAGCTCTATTATAATCATCTAGTTTTCTCAAACTACTGCTTGAACGCTGGCATTCACAAGAAGTTACCGGTAACGTTGCTGCAATTCGAAGTAAGACACTACTATTTGGATAGAAGCATTCATCTATGCATTTTAACGCTGCAGTCGGTGTTTTTGGAATAGCCTCTTCGAAATAAGATTGGAAATGGGCTTTCCATCGCTTCATTTCTTGAACTAAAAGTTCTGGACTTGGAAGTTCATTGTGATAATTTTTTTTCCATCTCTTCAAGTTCTTGTTTGTCTTCTGGTAGAAAAACAGGTGGCAAAATTGATAAAAGAGAGATTGCTTTTTCCTCCAATCTCGAGAATCTTGATTTTAAATTCGCAATAACGCAATCCAGAAACTAAATTGCTAAATTTATCTTGTAATGATTTAAAACTGAATCGCATTCGATATTGCTTCTATATATGAAATTCAAAGTTTTATATTGCTATGCAAACAAAAACATGCAATTTTTGCAAGAAAATAAGGAAGATAATAAATTAATTAAGTGAAGTGAGCTCTTAGCATGTTCATTAAGATTTTCACAGAAAAACACTGGAACTGTGAAACATTATTTTCTGCTTCCTGATTGGTTTGATTATAAGAGTGTCAACAATAACCCAGATTATAAAACATACAAGGGGAAGTTATGAAAAAATAAATAAAAGCAAAATTTTTATTGGTTATTTTTTTATAATCCAAGAACATTCGGGGGTGTTCATTACTGGCACATCTACCCTATATCAATTTTAAATACGGCTAAAATTCGTTTTAAAAATTAAATTTTATTTTTTTTTTATTTACATTCGGAAAGGATTTGAATATGTAGATTTTAAAAATATAATAATGAAACATACTTATAAATAACATATAGAACATACATACAAATTTATCCCAGACCACCTTAACAAAAAATTATTGAATTAAAAAATTTTTAATTTTTTTTCCAGAATTCATAGGCTTTTTGTTCATAAATCCAAAACAAATCTAAAGGGATACTTTCTGGCATATTAGGTAGCATTCATTACAAAAAAGCTACTTATTGCAGCCGTTCGGAGAAAAGCGATTCAAAACATTTTTGATATATTTTCACCGATCATGACTCCCAAACCCCCAAACCGCCCTCCGCTCAAATGTTGATAGATATATATATGTCGTAGACTAATTGAGAAATCCGCCCCTTTGCAAACAGCCTAGGCTGTTTGCAAAGAGCCGGTCTAATTGGAGAATCATTTCCCTTTTCCCAATCAGCCTGATGTTTTCAGGCTTATTGCAAAGAGCCTAGACAGCGTTAGGCTAATTGGAATATGGTCATTTATTACTCAATCAGCCTGCATTTTTTAGGCTCATTGCAAAGAACCTAGATAGCGTTAGGCTAATTGAAAAATGACCATGCCTATTTAGAAAATGACCAGTTCTTTGTCAAAAAATGGTGTTGTACCCAACTCGAACCTGAAAATTCCATTCGAAGTGGACCCGAACCCAACAGAAAAATTCCATCGAACCGTAACCCGATCCTCAAAGCACAAAATACATTTCTTTGAGTCACAACCCGACCCCAACCAGAAAACTCAAGTTAACCCGAAATCCGACACGACCCCGACAAAAAAAACCCATCGAACCGTAACCCGATCCGAACACGACAAAATAAATTCCTTCATGTCGCAACGCAACTCGAACCTAAAAATTCGATGTTAACCAGTAATCCAACTCGAACAAGGCATAAAAATTCCATCGAACCGTAACCAGATCCGAACAGACAAAATAAATCCCTTCATGTCGCAAACCGACCCGAAGCTGAAAACAATAGTTAACCCGAAACCCAACCCGAACCAGGAAAAAAATTCCATCAAACCATAACTCGATCCGAACCCGACAAAATAAATTTCTTCGTCTCGCAACCCGACCCGAACCTGAAAATTGAAGTTAACCCGAAAGCCGACCCGAACCAGAGAAATAAAAATCCATTAATACATAAACCGATCCGAACTCGACAAAATAATTTTCGTCGTCACGCAACCCGATCTGAACCAGAAAATTGAAGTTAACCCGAAACCCGACAAAAAAATCCATCGAACCGTAACCCGATCCGTACCCGACAAAAGAAATTCCTTCGTGTCACAATCCGATCCAAACCAGAAAATTCAAGTTAACTCGAAACCCGACCCGAACCCGATAAAAAAATCTATCGAACCGTAACCCGATCTGAACCCGAAAAATTAAATTTCGTAGTCACGCAACCCGATCCGAAACTGAAATTTTAAGTTAACCCAAAAACCGATTTGAACCTGAAAATTTAATTTAACTCGAAACATAACACAAACCTGAAAATTTAATTTAACCCGAAACATAACCCAAACCTGAAAATTAAAGTTAACTCGAAACACAAAGTTGAAACGAACTTGACCCGAACGTGAAAATTAAAGTTAACCCAAAACCCGAAACCGTCAAAATTTCATCGAACCGTAACCCAATCCGAACCTGACCCGAACCCGATAAAAAATCCATCGAACCGTAACCGGATCCGATCCCGACAAAATAAATTCCTTCGTATCACAACCCGATCCAAGCCAGAAAATTCAAGTTAACCCGAAACCCGACCTAAGCCCGATAAAAAAATCCATCGAACCGAAACTGAAAATTTAAGTTAACCCAAAAACCGATTTGAACCTGAAAATTTAATTTAACCCGAAACCGAATCCAAACCTGAAAATTAAAGTTAACTTGAAACACAAAGTCGAAACGCAACTCGACCCGAAACTAAAAATCGAACTTAACCCGAAACCCGAACCCGTCAAAAATTTCATCGAACCGTAACCCGATCCGAACCCGACAAAATAAATTCATTTGTGTCACAACCCGATCCAAGTCAGAAAATTCCAGTTATTCCAAAACCCGACCCGAACCCAACAAATTAAATTTCGTAGTCACGCAACCCGATCCGAAACTGAAATTTTAAGTTAATCCAAAAATTGATTGAACCTGAAAATTTAATTTAACCCGCAACATAACCCAAACTTTAAAATTAAAGTTAACTCGAAACACAAAGTCGAAACGCAACCCATCCCGAAACCCGAACCCGTCAAAAATTTCATCGAACCGTAACCCGATCCGAACTCGACATAATAAATTGCTTCGTGTCACAACTCGATCCAAGCCAGAAAATTCAAGTTAAACCCGAAACCCGACCTGAACCCGATAAAAAATCCATTGAACCGTAACCCGATCCGAACCCGACAAATTAAATTTCGTCGTCACGCAACCCGAACCGAAACTGAAAATTTAAGTTAACCGTTTTCGTCTTGACTGCAAATTGTGTTTTGTATATTTTTGTGGCAGAGGGCAAATTTTATCTATAAAACAGAATGTGTTTATTAACCTTAATTATCAACAAGGCGCATAAATGAAATCTATCAATAAAGCAGTTTTCTTTTCTTATCAAATTCATTCAGCAACACATCTTCTCTACATAATGATGGAAAAATATTAAAAATCTGTCACATCTGCAGTTTTCATAGACAAAGAACTTTTCTTATTTATTTTTATAATTTTTATAATTTCAGTAACCCATCTTCTACGTAACGTTGAAAATCAACAAAAGTCTGCCTGATCTCTAAGTGTCATTATTGAAAAATTTTTCTTACATATATATTATAATAATGTTCTTTAGATACCGATGTTATCTGAGTAAAACTGGGAAACATAAAAAATCTGCCTCATCTGTAGAAATAATTATTACAGAAATTTTCATATATATTTTTTATAATTGTTTTCATTGGCAACCCATCTTCCCTCATAAAAGATGGGAAAACTTTAAAAATCAACCTCATCTGCAGATTTCATTAATATAGAAATTTTCATATATATTTTTTATAACAACCTATTTTTCTACATATTTCTGAGAAAACATTAACAATCTGCCTCATCTACAGATTTTATTAATACTTCTACATGGGATGGTTGTGAAAAATATACCCTTAAAACAAAAGTGAAGTATTCACTAATCTTAAATTCTCAGCCGCGTTAATGAAATCTGTCAAAAAGACAGTTTTCTTATACATTTTTTATAAAATTTAAAGTTCCTACTCCTATTTGTTATACTAAAATTATGCATAATCATTTAATACCTTGGACGTTCTGCAATAACCCATGATTAGAGTCCTTCATCGGGTCCGGAAAACCGTTTTCCGCTAAACTGACCCGACCCGCGGTTGGCGTTTATGTAACATTCATTTTTTAGAGTTCGGATCGGGTTACGTTTGATGGATTCATTTTGTCGGGTTAACTTCAATTTTCAGTTTCGGGTCGGGTTGCGAGACAAAGGAATTTATTTTTTCGGGTTCGGATTCGGTTAAGGCTCGATGGATTTTTTTGTCGGGTTCGGGTCAACTCAAATTTTCAGGTTTAGATCAGGTTGCATGACAATGGAAATTATTTTAATGTTTTCTGTTTGTTCTGCGGTTCGATGGAATTTTTTTGTCGGGTTCGGGTTGAGTTTCGGGTTAACTTCCATTTCCAAGTTTAGGTCGGGTTGCGACACGAAGGAATTTAGTTTCGTCGATTTCGGATCGGGTTACGGTTTAACTTAAATTTTCAGTTTCGGGTTGGGTTGCGTGTCGACTTTGGGTTTCGCATTAACTTAAATTTTCATATTGGGTTAGGTTTCGCGTTAAATTAAATTTTTAGGTTCGGGTCGGTTTTGGGTTAACTTAAATTTTCAGTTTCGGTTCGGGTTGCGTGACGACGAAATTTATTTTTCGGGTTCGGATCGGGTTGCGGTTCGATGGAATTTTTTCCTGGTTCGGGTTAACTATTAGTTTTGGGTTCGGGTCGGTTTGCGACACAAAAGAATTTATTTTATCGGGATCGGATCTGGTTACGTTTCGAGGGAATTTTTATGTCTTGTTCGGTTTGGGTTACTGTTTAACATCGAATTTTTAGGTTCTGGTTGCTTTGCGACATGAAGGAATTTATTTTGTCGAGTTCGGATCGGGTTACGGTTCGATGGAATTTTTGACGGGTTTGGGATTTGGGTTAACTTCAATTTTCAGTTTCGGGTCGGGTTGCGTGTCGACTTTGGGTTTCGAGTTAATTTCTATTTTCAGGTTTGGGTTAGGTTTCGGGTTAAATTAAATTTTTAGGTTCGGTTCGGTTTTAGGGTTAACTTAAATTTTCAGTTACGGTTCGGGTTGCGTGACGACGAAATTTATTTTTCGGGTTCGTATCGGGTTACGGTTCGATTTAATTTTTTTCCTGGTTCGGATTGGGTTTCGGGTTAACTATTATTTTCGGGTTTGGGTCGGTTTGTGACACGAAGGAATTTATATTATCGGGTTCGCATCTGGTTACGGTTCGATGGAATTTTTATGTCTTGTTCGGGTTGGGTTACTGGTTAACATCGAATTTTTAGGTTCGGGTCGCTTTGCGCCATGAAGGAATTTATTTTGTCGGGTTCGGATCGGGTTACGGTTCGATGGGTTTTTTTTTGTCGGGTTCGAGTCGGATTTCGGGTTGAGTTTTTAGGTTCGGGTCGGGTTGCGACTCGAAAGAATTTATTTTGTCCTTTTAGGATCGGGTCACGGTCCGATGGAAATTTTCTGTCGGGTTCGGGTCGACATCGAATGGAATTTTCAGGTTCGTGTTGGGTACAACACCATATTTTGACAAAGAACTGTTCATTTTCTAAATAGGCATGGTCATTTTTCAATTAGCCTAACGTTATCTAGGCTCTTTGCAATGAGTCTAAAAAGTGTCAGGCTGATTGAAAAATGAATGACCATATTCCAATTAGCCTAACGCTGTCTAGGCTCTTTGCAATAAGCCTGAAAAACATCAGGCTGATTAAGAAAAGGGAAATGATTCTCCAATTAGACCGGCTCTTTGCAAAGAGCCTAGGCTGTTTGCAAAGAGGCGGCTTTCCCAATTAGCCTACGACATATATATAAATCTGACGTATGTCATGCTGTGACTCTCTTATTTATGAACCAATTTGGATGCGACTGAGTATGTGCATAGGACATACCAAGGTCTCGAACGAGTTCGTTGGTCAGCTTCATCAGTCATATCGTTTCAAAATGGCGGACATTTAAAACATTTTTAATTTTTAAAAAATCAAAATGATGCAATATATATATATATATATATAAATTGAAAAAAATGTTTGTGTTAAGTGTTAGACCGTGATACAAGGATTCTGGAACATTTTTGGTTTTTGCTATATTTAAAAAAATATAGCTGAGATATGGTAGTTTGGAATTCTAGAGTGGCTGAGATTTTGAAACAATCTGATATTTGTTATGCTGCAACTCTCGTATTTATGAACCGGTATGAATGTGACTGATCATGTGTAACTGAAAGTGATAATGTGTACCAACGTCTCGACCGAGTTCGTTGGCCAGCTTCATGCGCCGTCTTGTTTCAAAACTGAGGCAAGTTAAAAAAATTTTAATAAAAAAAAAAAAAAAAAAAAAAAAAAATCAATTTAAAAAGTTGTTTCCGTTAAGTGTTAGATCGTGTGATACAAGGATTCCGGAACATTTTTTGTTTTGGCTTTGTCTTAAAAAATGGCAGAGATATGTCAGTTTGAAATTCTAGGTTGGCTGACATTTTGAAACAATCTGATTTTTGTTATGCTGTAACTCTCGTATTAATGAACCGATATGAATGTGACTGATCATGTATACAGGACATACCAAGGTCTCGAGCGGGTTCGTTGGCCAGCTTCATGCGCCATCTTGTTTCAAAATAGCGGCCAGTTAATTTTTTTTAAAAATTCAAAAATATGTATAAAAAATTATAAATTGAAAAAGTTGTTTCCGTTAAGTGTTAGATCGTGATATAAGGATTCCGAAATATTTTTTGTTTTGTCTTTATCTTTTTTTTTTTTGAGACCGGCGACCAGGCCCCTACCTGCCAGGTTTCCCTAGCTTAAACGGGTTTAGTGCCTGGTACCGGGGCGCGTAGCGCCACTGAAGAGATGCCGCGTAGCGGCTGGCCGTTGCTGACAGGACGGCTATGTGGAGGACTTAGTTTTGTTTCCATTTTGTTTTGCTGCTAATTGATGTTATTCTTTTTATATGGACCTGTCATCGTTATGCGAGTTGGTCTCGTAATTTAGAGCCTTGATCAGGTGACGAGACCTTCACCTGATTAGGCACCCCCAGAGGTATTATTCACAGGGAACTTGGAGGACTTTACACCCACGACGGATTTTACATGCACCAGGCGCCATTAGCGTACATGATAAAAAAAAAAAAAAAAAAAAAAAAAAACCTGTAAGGGAAGGGGGTTAATACATGTTTATTTAACTTTACATAAAAAATAGAAGAAATGATTACTTTTACCTGTGTTGGATTGTTTTTTTCCCTTACTTTTTCTACCGTACTTTCCAGTTACCTGTTGTTTTTCTTTTGCTGCTTGATTTTTGTTGCACATTTAGGTTTATCTCGTTGCTTTTTGGTTTCTCATGTGATGCAGTTGTTTCTCTTTTGTTGCATTTATTTTGGTTTCTCATTTGTTGCAGGTTTCTCATTGTGATTTGGGTTTCTCATATTTCTCTGTTGATTTTATGCTCTGTTGCATCACTGGTAACCGTTGAATTTGTTGTCATGAATGCGCTCTAGTGGCGATCAGTCCATATATACCTTATGGCTGTTTTCATGAGCTCGATGAAGCTTTTTGAGGACTTGGTGCGCTATGGGGTGGGGCATATTCCTTGGCCATTAGTCCGTTAATTAGTTATTAACTTCCACCCTCTTAGACGCTAAAAGACGATTTTTTTTTCGCAGGAAAGAGGTATACTTTACACTGCTATTTTATTATATATACACATATATACATATAGATATTTTCCTTTTTTTTTTTTTTTTTTTTTTTTTTTTCCTGGAAGGTAAGATTAATTAGACAGAGGTTATACACACTTTGAATATAGAGGTATGGTGGCTGCTGGGACTTTTATGTTTTTTTTTTTTTTTTTTTTTTTTTTTGTATTAGTCTATGTTTGTCTGTTTCATGTCGTCTACATTGTTCATTAGCCATCTGATCACTGCTCTACCTTTGTTTTGTACATGTTTGTTGTTTGCAAGTTGTCTGTGCCATAGTATTTCGTTATTAACTGTGATGGTGACCAGATGGTGTGGTTCTGTGAGTGGGCAGGCCGTAAGGTAGTGTTTTATGGACCCTAATTCCCCGCATATGCATTCTGGAGAGCTAAATTTAGTAAATCTATGTAGGTATTGTGGGAATGCTCCATGATCTGTGTAGATTTGGCTCAGTAATTTACAGCTTATAAGCCGTTTTGTGTCTACTTTTGGGAAGTATCCATGAGTTGTTCTACCCGTATCCCCATAGTCCCACTCGAACTGCCATTGTTTTATTGTTAACTCTTTTAATATACGCTTAAGGTTTGATATTGGTCTTTCTATGTGGTAGGGTCTATCATTTTTTTTATTTTTAGCCGCTTCTTTTGCTAATTCGTCAGCATCCTCGTTTCCTTGGATGCCAACGTGTGCCTTAACCCAATTAATTTTAAATTTGTTGTTTGATTTTCTTATTTTGTTTTGTATGTCTGCAATTAGTTTTACTGTGTTGAATGGTTTGCTGAGTGCTAATATTGCTGATAGGCAGTCCGAGTGAATGCTATAATCCATCCCTGTTTCGTTGCCCCATTCTGTTGCCTTTAGTATCGACAGTAGTTCGGCTTGGAAGACACTGTTATGTTTCCGCAATGGTGTTGACCATAGTTTAATTTTTTTGTCGCTTTTGTATGCTACGAAAGCCGATCCCGTAGCGCCTGATTCCAATTTTGAGCCGTCTGTATAAATTGTTATATCTGTTTCGTTGTAGCCTATCTTTGGTTCTGTTGTTTCTGCTGGGTGCGTTTCCCATATGTTTATTTTGTTATCGTAGTCTGTTGGTTGAATTGTATTACCGTATAATTTACATGTTTCTCTTAACCTTGTTATTGTTCCATATGTTGCTTCATATTTGACCTGTAGGTGTATTGGAATCAGGCCCGCCAGTACCTGTAGGGCTGCTGTTGGGGCAGTTTTGTATGCCTTGACTATGGTCAGCAGAAAATGTCTTTGGCAAGTGGTTAGGGCCGCTTTGCTTCTAGCATTTAATTTGTGTCCCCAGATTGGGGCTGCATATGTTAGCACTTTTTCTGCTACTGTTCGATACCAAATTTTTATGATGTCTGGTTTTATTCCCCAACCTCTTTTTGCCATTTGTCCCAGCATATTGAATGATTTGCGTACTTTGGTTGTTTGGTGTTGGCAATGTGGCAGCCAGTTTAGGTTACGGTGTATTATGACTCCTAAGTATTTGATTTGGTCTTTACCTTCTAGATCCTTGTCCTCTAATTTGATTCCCTCTATCTTTCCCGAGACTTGATCTGGGAGGTTGTGTAAGCGAGGTCTGTTTAGATACAGTAGCTCTGTTTTTTCCCTGTTTAGCGTAAGATTGTTGCTTTTTATCCAGTTGTTGAATTCTTCTATTATTTTATTTGCTAAGATTACCAGTTGCTCTTTAGTTTTCGCTTTGAGTATTAGGATGAAATCGTCGGCAAATGCTTGGATTCTAACATTTTTACCCCAGTTCTTTTTTAAGGCTACGTCTGCTATTAGCAGCCAAAGTAGCGGGCCAAGACAACTTCCTTGCGGACAGCCGCCAAAGGTTTGTCTTGATTGTTTTATTCCGTTTTCCTCTAGTGTGACAAACCTGTTTTCAAGGAAACTAATTATCCAGTTTGTTAAATAAGTTGGGTTCGGGGAGTTTTTTAGTATATTTGCTATTATTGGCCATCTAATATTATCAAAGGCTCCTTTAATATCCATTGCTACTAGTAGTGTTTGGAATTTATCTTTTTTATCTTGTTTTATCGTTTTTATAAGGTTGTTTAGTGCGTGTTCTGTTGAAGTACCTTGTTTAAAACCATATTGCTTTTTGCTCAAATATTTGTTTAATGTCAGATGGTGCATTATTCTACCGTATATTATTCTTTCTAGGATTTTACTGAAGGCCGGTAGCAGGCATATTGGTCTATAGTTTTTGGGGTCCTGGGTTTTTTTTCCCGGTTTGTGGAACAGGACCACTGTACCTATTTTGAATGTTTTTGGGAAGTGTTTTAGCTTGAGGCATGCGTTGAATAACGAGAGCATTAACTTTGGCGTCGCTTTGTGTATTTTTTTAATTAAATTGTAGTCTATGTAATCGAATCCTGGAGCTTTGTTTTGCTTTATATTTTTTATTATTCTGTTAAGTTCGTGTTTTGTTATGTCTGGTGGGTTAATGTCTCTGAATTTTGGTGGCGCCGGTGTGAGTTTATGTTCTGTGTTTGGGTTTGTTAAGTACAGGTTATCTAGAAAGTGGTTAAGTGTTTCTTTTATTGTTACTGTTTGGTTGTTTGGTAGTACATTTACTAATCGTGATGGCTTTGGTTTTTTACCTGAGGCAGCTTTGTATTGTGGCCCGTATGTATCTATGGCTTCGTTACAGAATTTTTTCCAAGTTTCCCTTTTTGTTCTGTTGATTAGTTTTTTAAGTTTTGCCCTTTCTTTTTTATATTCTATGTGTTGTTTGTATTTTAGTTCTTCATCTTGTTGTTTTTGATATTTCCTTCTAAATGCTCTAACTCGGTTTCGGGCTGTTTTTATCTCCATTGTCCACCATGTTGGAGCTGTTATATTTGGTGATTTTCTTTGTTTGTAGCATTGTAATGCTATTGCTGTGATTTCATTTTGTATTTTCATTGTTATGTTGTCTAATTGTTCTTTGCTGGTTATCCTTGTAAGTTCATTTATATATTTGTTCCCTATTTGTTTTATTTTTTTCTCAAATTTTGCATGTTTTCCATGTTTTGTCTCTAGTTTGTGTCTGTAATAACTTATGTTGTCATATGTTAGTTTGAATTTAATGTATTTGTGGTCGCTATGGGACTCGTCGTCACTTACTTCCCATTCCGTTATTTTGTCCCCAAGGTTTGTCGTTGCTATTGTTAGGTCTGGCCACCCTTGGATAACTTTTTTCCTCCGCATTGTGCTAAATGAGGCTGGTGCGTTTGGTGGATTTTGTACGTATAAGTCGTTAGCTAGTAAAAAATCTGTTAGCTGTTCTCCTCTTGTGTCTATATCATTGTAACCCCAGACCTGAGAGTGTGCATTGAAGTCTCCCGTCAGCAGAATTTCACCTTTGGCTATTTTCAATGTGTCTTCGACCTCTTGAAGCACACTCATGAAGTCTGCTGAGGGGGGGACGTATACATTTATTATCGTTATTATTTCCTTTTTATTTTCTAGTGTTACTGCTGTTGTGTGGTCGGTTTCTTTTAGTGTTATTGGGTTTGTTCCTGTGTTTGTGATTATTGCCGCTTTGTTTGTTTTTGTTTTTGATATTTTCCATAATTTTGAGCTAAAACCTATTATGTCTCCTGTTTGTCTATTTTGGTAAAAGTCTTGGATCAGCGCGATGTTGATTTCATTTGCTCCCATATACCCCGCAAGTGATTTTGTGGCATTTGCACTACCGTGTAGATTTATTTGTATCATTTTTATTGTGTCTGTATCATTGTTTGTGAGAGTTGTGTTTGGGCTTGGTTTATTCGGGGGAGATTTACTTTGGTTTGTGGTGGCGGGTGTGTTTAAGTTTGTATTTTGTGTTTGTTTTGCGCCGCGCGGGCACTGTCTTTTATCGGTGTCCGCGAAAACGTTGCTCTTGTCTTTGCCTGTGTTGCATGTTGTTCATTTCTTCCTGCGTCCTCCTTTGTATTCTTGGGACCCCGCGGTACGTTACTACTGTGGCTTGTCCTCGCAATACTTCTAATCCGCTTGTTAACCTCTTTTTTCCCTCCTCCAATTCTATTTGTCTAATAGTGAGGAGTCTCCGGTATACCGTGCACCTCCCATCGTGAGCCGTGTGATCCGTTGATAGCTGAGAGCGTAAATAACCTTTAGTCATCTCATTGTAGTTTAGACACATGATACATCTTTCTCTTCTCTTAGGGCATTCGTCATGCTTGTGATCTCCAGCACATT
The DNA here is from genome assembly GCA_963931845.1 of Maratus michaelseni. NCBI lineage: Eukaryota > Metazoa > Arthropoda > Arachnida > Araneae > Salticidae > Maratus > Maratus michaelseni. The sequence goes on from OZ007599.1 coordinate 226,679,049, forward strand.
CAGAGCAGACTTGTCGCTGGTCGCAGTATTGTGCAATGTGATCAAATCCCTGGCAACGGTGGCACCTCAGAATCGTCACGTAGTTTTTTATCGGGCATTCCCTGAGCCCAAGGCACACCGTTCTTCTCTTGAGGAGATGGTCTGCCAGTGGCTCCGGGAGTGTGACTGGTATGTGCATTCGTTCTATTGGTATCATTATTGGTTTGAGTATATTTACTACTTCCTCAGGATCCTTTGATCCATCCAAACCTAGTAGTTTTTCCAGTTTTACTTGTATGGCTTCTTTACTTACCGTGTTTGGAACGTGGAAGATCATTATTCTTTTCTTCCTCAGGTTTGCCGTCTTGATATTCAGGTTTGAGCTTGTTTCCGTGTTTTCTTTCAGTGTTTCTTTTAACCTTGTGGCCTCTGTTGCATTTTCACACTCAATTCGTATACCATTTCTGATTCTTGTCACTCTGTTGATTCCTTCGTGGTCTTTTACTGTATTCGTGACTTGCTTTTCTACCTCTTCTGCACTTCTTTCATCTGTACCTTGTATTATGACCGTTGATGTCGCTGCCCTTATGGCCTGGGCATATGTGGCCGGCGCCCTTGGTTTGACCTCCTGTGTTTGTACTGGGGGGTTGGTAGGTTTGTAATTTTCCGTGGTTTGTACTTGTTTGGTTTCGATGAGATGTTCTATTGTTTCAGCTTTTGCCTCTGCATATGTTACTCTGTGTTCCAATTCCTGGAGTGAATTGATGATTATTTGGAGTGCTTGGTTCATCGCATTGGTTATTGGTACTAGCATCTTTGATTTCTTCTGGAGCATTTTTATGTAGCTAACTGCTTTCATGGCTTTATCCATCTCTACCGATCTTCTTTGTGCTAGGCCGCTTTTGTCACATATTTGCACAAGTTCTTTCTTGAGCTTTTTCACTTCCTGGTCTTCTGTTACCAGTTGCTTCTTCCCCATTTCTGCTTCTTCATATTTTTCCTCTTCTTCTTCACTTGATATTTCGAAGTATTTTTCTATTTCACTGGAACTGACATTTTCTTCTGTCTCTCTTTCTTCTTCTTTCGTTTCATTTATTTTCCTTGTGCTCTTCTGGTTCGCACCCGATGCACCCGAGACCCCTGCATTTTTTGTGTTTTGTGTGTTTTGAGATATTTTTAGTTTTGTTAGGTCTTTCTTTATTAGGTCATTCTTTTGTGCGCCTTGAGTGGTTATTGTTTTCTTTGTTGACGATTTTTGTAGAGGTGGTGAGTTGTTTTTATTTGAATGTACTGAGCTCGATCTGGAACTCGATCTTGAAAATCGCATTTTGTCTAGCTGGTGTTTTTCCTACAATTTATGTTTTTGTGGTCCCAGCAGTTATAATAACAATTCTACACTTTGTCTATCTTGAATCAGACTGAACCATGTAATTTAATACTTTATAGAATTAATTACTATTATCACTAAAATAGCTATAGGCAATACGGGAACCCTCAATGGTCGGGAGTTAAGGTTTCTGTTTTGATTTGTTGTTTTTACAAGTGATGAATATGGGGGAGGGGGGGGATGATGTTGTTGTGGCACCAGCAGCGGGGGGAGGGGGGAAACAGAAATTCTTTCTTTCCTACTTATCTTAGTCTTGATTAGTAACAAGTAAACCGATGTGTTACTGAATTTAAGCCCTCCTATGAGGAGAAACTGGTTTTTATTTGTTCTGGATGAGCACATACATGCTTTAACAAGTGTAACTGGTTTAGTGCTCAACTTGATTTGTTACGGGATATGACTTAAAAACGGGTAATTGATTGTTACCGTGTTGCTAGTGTAATCCATTACTTATGGTGTTACGGTGATGTAGTAAGGGGCAAGACCTCCTAACTTACCTTAGCCTTTTTACATATTTCTGGAGTTGTAGCTAAAAACTAGAGAAGAGATGAATAGTATATATCATTCTGCCCCACCGGGAGGGGGGACTAACTCAGCCCCCGATGGATATATAACGATAGAGGTTCCCACCAACATGAAGAGCGTCCCAAAAATACTACGGTATAGGGAAACTAAATTCTAAACCCTTCCTAATTTGTTAGAGTAGAAAATGAGGTAGATAAAAAAAATGATTTGTTAGTAGAAGAAAAAAAAAAGAGCTTGGTGGGATGAAAATATTGAGTCAGAAAGCTGCTCATTAATTGCAGAGCCAAGAGACCTAGCTAATAATATATTAATTAAATATGAGAATTTTTTTTTTTTTTTTTTTTTTTTTTTTTTTTTTTTTTTTTTTTTTTTTTAAGGGGGGGGGGGGAGATGTGTGCAGCAGTTGTCGAGAATTTAATTGTCCATCTATAGACATGCTGAATGCGCTGGAAAAAGCAAATAAAGGCAATAAAAACCCCACCATCGTGGAGAGCGAACCAAAATTACTACTAATGGTAAAACCAGGTCATAAACCTAATGATTTAGAGTAGAAAATTTTGACTATGAAATCTAATTAAAGAATAGAAAAATAAATGATCAATTATTAAAAAAAACGATAAGCGCGGTGGGATGAAAAAAAATGAGGCACAATGCTCTTTATTAATTGTAAAACCAAAAGACCTAACTAATGACATATTACATGTGGGGATTAAAGTTGGAATAGTTGGCGCCGCCCCCCCCCCCCCCCCCCAAAGAGCATATGCCCATGGCGGGAGAGGGGTGGAAAAGAGGAATGAGGTGAGCAGTTGTTGAGAATCTAAAAAAAAAACTAGAAGGGCAAAGAAGGGGAAAATTATTATTAATATTATTATTATTATTCTCCCCTTATTAGAATTTATTTTATTTGATGTTATTTTTATTTTATTTTATTTTATTTTATTTATTTATTTTTATTATTATTTTTTAAAATACTTATTTCTTTCTTTCTTTCTTTATTTTTATTATTATTTTTAAAATACTTATTTATTTATTTATTTTTATTATTATTTTTTAAAATACTTATTTATTTATTTTATTATTTTTTTTAAAATACTTATTTATTTATTTATTTTTATTATTATTTTTAAAATATTTATTTATTTTTTATTTTATAGAACCCCACCGGGGGGGGGAGAACTCAGCCCCTGTTGGAGATATTGAAAAAAGCCCCCTTCCCCCGAGTGAAGAGCGCCCCAGAAAAACGACGAAAAGGGAGAAAAGGCCGAAGCCCTAAGCGGTGGGATGAAAATAATGAGGCAGAATGCTGTTTATTAATTGCAAAACCAAAAGACCTATCTAATGAAAAAACACATGTGGGGGAAAAAGTTGAAATAGTTTGTGCCCCTCTCCCTCCAAAGAGCATATGTCCATGGCGGGAGGGGGGCGGTAAAGAGGAATGAGGGGAGCAGTTGCGGAGAAGTTAATTGACTATATGAGCAAAACGGGGAAAATTATTATTATTTGTATTTTCCCCTTATTAGTCTATTTTTAAATTATTGCTAAGCGAACTCAGCCCCTGCTGGAGATTTTGTAACCCCCCCCCCCTCACCCAAGTGGACAGCGCCCAGAAAAATTACGAATAGGGAGACTAGACCGAAATCCTAATAATTTAGAGTAGAAAATTAAGTATATTAAAGCTAATTAATTAGTAAAGGATTATTATTTTTTTTTTTCCTCTCAAGTTTTAGACTCCAATGGACCCTTTGCAAAACCAAATCAGTAAAAATTTATCAGATGTTTGGGTGAGGGAACCGCCATCTTGAGCTGTGCATTATACAGCAGTCCTCTCTGGTACCTTTCTGTGTAACTACTATGAAAAATTTTGGCGTGGGGGATCCCTTAAGAGCGGAAAAAGCGCAGCCATTTCTAATGAACAATTACACATATTTTACAAAATTTACGTGATGAGAAGAGACACTTAATGTAAATTGATTTAAACAAATAGGGTACCGATCGAAAGCTTAGATTTTAATTTGAGAGAATAATTAACTTTTAAGAGGTTTTAATTGGGTAAGTAAGAGAAGGGAGGGTTCAAAGTGGACACAATCCCAGGAAAGTGGAAAAAAACTAAGTAACAAAATGCACTGAATTGCTTATATATCATAAAAAATGCAAAAAACATTTAGCAAATCTGTCACCAGATAAAGAGAAGAGTTTATTATTTGACTTAGTTACCTTTAAGGAACTAGGGGAGGGGGCAAGAAGTTAGTGATAAATGTAGTGTAAACAAACAATTTATTTGCGAGCAAGAACAACATGCACATATTAAAAATAAAACTTTTTGCAGCTTTTAAACATTAAAACATGTACCAGGTGATTCTTTCTTGAAATACACATGAAATTAACCAGATTTTCCGCTAATTGAGCACTGCGGGATTAAAACTGGAGGCTAAAACCCCAAACATTGCCCTGAAAACCATACTAAACCAATGGGGATTTTTAGAAAAAAAAACTCGTAAAATACGAACCCATTGGAATTTTTACATGCTGCTGGTACCAAAATGAAGCTTATATATTCATGAACAAATTAAGACCATTGAATAGATTCCCGCTTACCTTTTGCCGATGTATTAGCCCTTCATCACGGGAGCTTTTGCACAATACGTCATCAGTAATGGCGGACGCGGAGGCGGGGTTTTGTCTTTATCTTAAAAAATGGCTGAGATATGGTAGTTGGAAATTCTAGAGTGAGTGACATTTTGAAATAATCTGATTTTTGTTATGCTGAAACTCTCATGCTGAAATTCGCATTCAAATTCAGTATTAACGAAAACCGGGATTGAATCTTCTATAATCGGGTTCCAAGCATTTTACTTTCGGGTGTTTGAGTAAAATGATTCGAATTTTTAAAAACATGGACTATGAAGGCTACCTTTTCCTCCCGGTACAGGCCGGAAGGACTTTTTTAAATTCCTTTTTTATTGGAAAATGCATTGACACATTTTTTAATTCTTTTTTGTTCAAAAATGCATGAAACTGGAAGGTGTTGTTATTCAGAATTGTTGTAATCGAAAGACGTTTTCCCTTGATTGGTAAACGCAATTTTCAGAAAATACTGTCAAAGTTGGTGTTTTGCATCAAATTTCCAGACGTGACAGCGAGAGAAAGGAGAAAAATCTACCGCTATGACTAAAGTCACTTATAACTCGATAAGCATTTTATTTATCAAAAACTGGAAAACGCAATTCGATTCCAAATCGCTTCAATAGACAGACCTGCCAATTTTGTGCCTTTACGTTTAAAAATAAGTCATAAAATATGTCAGAAAGTTTCGCATTTGTTCAGCAGGGAATTTGACAACAGCTTTAAGAGAGTATAAACTATTCTCACTTTCTTTGGTGACTGTGGTTTCTGAAGATTTGACGCCATGTTGGACAATTATTTTCTGTTTTAAAACATCCTCAATTGTCTTGCACTTTTTTTGCAGATTTTTCTAACGTTTGTTTTCTCTTTTCAGGCCGTCCCATGTTTTTTAAATACACATGATAAAGTGTGAAGTATATTTATAAATTAAAATAATTTTCATTTGGCTTATTTCGGAATCATACAAGCGCAAGAGAATGAAAAACTAAAACTGAACAATAAACAACAGAATTTTCTCTTCTCGAAAACCCTCAAATGATTGGCTTTATCATTTACCACTTTGTTGCGTCTTTTTTTTTCTTTTCTTTTACTTAAAAGATAAAAAAATAACTAAGCATAGCTTCCATATGTAAATGGAAATGCTTGTTTTCCGAAAATACTCTCGGTGAGAAAAAAAAAAGTTTATTGTCAGTGTGAACATCTATTACGACTGACGCCTTGCAAACGTTGGACGCGCCAGTATAGTGTCTGGCGCCTGCGTTACGGAATATTTCGCTTCCTAAAATATTTTACTTTATAAAATATGCTGAATGAGCACAAATGTAATGCGAAAAATATTAATTATCAGTTATTGTATCATAATACTTGAGAAATGATTGTGTTCTACATGAGTAATAATATATGAAAAATAAAAATATCTATTTTTTTTTTTTTTTTTTTTTTTTTGCAACCTTCCTTTCAATTTTTTTTTTATGAATTTTGATTTTTTAAATTCGATTTTAAAATCCTGCGTGTATCAGTGTGAGCGGGGGGGGGGGGGGTTTCCCGGGCATGAGAAACGATTGAAAAATTGTAATTGAACTGCGGGGTTGAAAATAACACGCATGCATCTTTGTAAATCTGGTATTTTTCAGTGAAGCTATTAGTCATGAGCGTAATTAGGAGACCCCCAATAAATTTAATAAAATGCTAACAATTAGGATCACTCTGTAACAGGAAACGCTATAAATGGTCTGTCACTGTATAGCAAATGACTATGAGAGCCCTGTAAAACGTTTGTTTGCATTTGTGTAGCAATAGCATGTATATTCCTGAACATATAAACGTTTCTGTAAAAAAAGAAAAATCATATGTTCTTAGGTAGATTTCGTAAGAAATACTACCTATTACATTCTCCCCTAAGTTCGAATTTTTGAAAAAGTTTTGCAGATCTATGCCGATCATGACTCCCAGAACCCAAAACCACCCCCAGTTCAAAACATATATATATATATATATATGTGTGTGTGTGTGTGTCCACTTTGTTATATATATATATATATATATATATATGTCACTTTTTTATGGACACGCACACGATACCGTCAATAATTCTGCACAAATCTCTTCCAAACTCATATATATAAAATCAAGGGACATAAAATATCTCGGTCAAGTTCGTTAATGGGCAAAATCGAACCAAGGGGGGGGGGGGGATGGAGGACGTATTGTGAAAACAGAAAAAACCCATAATTTCTTAATTATGATACGTTTCGAATCCGTTTAAAGTTATTACTTCTAGGAAAAGGGTCGAAAATTTATGTATGACAGATTTTTGATATAAGTAAAAATGGCCTTAAGGGGGGGGGGGGGGGAATAGGGGTTTAAGAAAAAAAAATTCTTAACTTTGTCAATTCACAAGATATCAATTCCGCTTAAATTCATTATAAATCCTCTTAATATTATCTAAAACTTTTACACTGACAAGTTTTTTATAGGACCAACCCTTATAGCAAAAAAAAAATCCCTGCCGGCTTTGCCTGCAAACAAGTTAGGTTTTGAAGTGGGCGGTTCCAACTGCCGCAACATGGCAAAACGGTCATTTCTTCTGCAATTCCCAAAAAACAGGCGCCCCACGGTCTACGTCTTCGAAATCTACCTGTGCCTGTAGGCTGAGCCGTCAAGGATTTTTTTCTTTATAGCATGCAAAGTAAAAAAAAAAAAAAAAAAAAAAAAAAAAAAAAAAAAAAAAGAACGAAAAATCATGCGTCAAGCATAGGTTATGTAACACTTTCGAACACTTCCAAACTAATTTTACAAATCTTTACCATTCAATAAGGTGAAAGATGATATCCAAGTTTTGGAAAACGCATAACATTTAAAAACCCAATTTCAGGAATTACCAACCACTATTCGCATAAATATCCGAATATTTTTGTGCAGCCCTATATATGATCTATAGAATCGTATACATATTACTACGTAGACAGCTAAAATTTAGTTCAGAAACGCGTAGCACATTTTAAAATTCCCATTCTGGAATTTCCGTCAAGAAACGGCAAAATACTAGAAAACTTTTGTGCTACCATGTATATGATCTATAGAATTTGTACATTCCAAGTAATAGACAAAAAAATGAGTTAAATTTCATAATGCGTTCAGCTATAACGCGCTTAGCAATTATTGTTAAGAGACAGTTACCGAATTATTTTGTGTGTCCCTGTAAATGAATACTATACTTACAATATTCTACAGCAAGCCTCTTTTAATTCACCTTAGTGATATACTATATCAATTTCAATTATTTTTGAAATAGTAGAATATTATTAAAATAAACGCAAATGATTTTTCTCCATAGACCGTAATGTAACGAAATTCTTTTGAGTGTCCCTGTAAAGGAACTATAAATGCTATGCACACCATATTCTATAGTAAGCCTCTTGTAGTGTACCCCAGTGAAATATATATCGATTTCAATATGTTTGAAATTGTGTAACAACATTAAAATAAACCGCAATTGATTTTCCCCCATCGTAATGCAACGGAATTCTTTGGAGTGTCCCTGTAAAAAAACTGCAAGTGCTACATAGTTCATTTTAAATATCGAACGTGCTATAGTAATCATCAATAACATATATCAATTGCATGACAATCCGAGTATATTTACGTGAGCACGGACAGACAGACAAATCGAATTTATACACTTTTTAACTACACTGCAAAAAAAAAAAAAAAGGCGTTGAATTTACAGTATATTACTGGAATCACAGCTGCTAGTATTATACCGTAAAATTAACAGTAATAAGCAGTAATGGTGGCGTATTACTGCCTATTTTACTGTTTATTACTGTTAATTTTACGGTATAATACTGGCAGCTGGGATAGCAGTATTATACTGCAAAATCAACATATTATTATTTTTTTTTTTTTTTGCAGAGTATATGTTGGAAAATGTTAAAAAAATAACGCCACTTTCCAAAAACTTGACAAAGTGCAATAGAAACATTATACTGCAATTAAAAATGAAACCCTTATATTGAATATTTAATCTGGATGAGATAGGAATATTTGTATGAAATAAGTTTTAACTGCAATTGTGCGAACGATATTAAAAATTTTAAATTTTATTTCATAATTTGGTAATCAACTACATAGAGCAACTTATATAAAAAGTCCAGTGGAATAACGTGGAAATTCAGAAAGATATGGACTGATTGAGCTGATTGACAATTTGTGGAAAATCTTTTATCCCTTTTAAAAAGCAGCGGAAATTCAGCTTGCTATATCTCCAATACCTCTATGAATTTTCACGCTTTTTAACTGACCTTTTTATATAAGTTTCTCCATATATGTTGAGTATTAAATTATGAAAAGAAAAGTAATAATAAATCTGTTATCGTATGCGCATGCGCAGTTAAAAAATATTTCATACAATACTCATTTCTCATTAAATATTCAATATATTCTTCTTTTAATTGCAGTATACTATTTCTTCTGCACGTTGTCAAGTTTTAATAAAAATACGTTAAAATTGGCTGAAAAATCTGCAAGTATAAAAAAAATTACTTTTTAACACTTTCCAACCTAGTTGAAAAGTGTTTATGACTTCGGTTTGTCTGGCCGTCTGTCCGTGCTCCAAGTACCGTAAATATACTCGGATTGCTCCGCAATTTTTATATGTTATTGTCGTTATCTATAGCATGTTCCCTATTTCAACGGAAGTGATGTGTAGCACTTATACTTTTTTTACAGGGACACTCAAAAGAATTCCATTACATTGCGGTCTATGGGGAAAAATCATTCGCGGTTTATTTAAATAATGTTTCACTATTTTAAACGCATTGAAATTTATATATATATCACTAAGGTGCATTAGAAGAAGCTTAATATGGAATAGGGTGTGCATAGCACTTATAGTTACTTTACATGGGCAGTCAAAAGAATTCCGTTACATTACGTCTGTGGAGAGAAAAATCGTCTGCGGTTTATTTAAATAATGTTTTACTATTTTAAACGCATTGAAATTTATATATATCACTAAGGTGCATTACAAGAGGCTTACTACAGAATAGTGTGTGTATAGCAGTCATCGTTCATTTACAGGGACACACTTAAGAATTCTCTACTGTCTGTTAACAATAATTCCTGGAAGTGCGTTTTAAGTTGCTGAACGCGATTTTGAATTTAACTCACTTTTTGTCTATTACTTGGTGTGTATAAATTCTGTAGATCCTATACAGGGCAGCACAAAAGGTCACGAACACATTTCCGTTTATTGACAGGAACTGCAGAAGGAGAATGTTAAACTGTGCTACGCGTTTCCTAACTAAACTAAAATTTAGCATCCTATGCAGTACATATACAAATCTATAGATCCTATACAGGGCTGAATAAAAGTATTCGGATATTTTTCCAAATATTGTATATGTTGGAAATATATGATAGAAATTCCTGAAATTATGTTTTTTAATATGTTATGCGTTTTCCAAATTGTTTACTTAGATGTTATCTTTCAGCTTATTACACAGTAATGATTTGTAAAATTATTTTGGAAGCGTTGGAAAGTGTTACATAATCTATGCTTGACGCATGATTTTTCGTTCTTGTTTGAAGTTCTTGACGATTTGCAAAGCCTTTCTGTAAATATTCGTCAAAACGGTTAAAATCGAAAATACCCGGTCATTTGTGAGATCTAAATCGTAATAAATCGATTTAATATGTAACCACGGTGAGAGATATTAATAGGATGTTTTTTTCAGGGATTGGACAGACTCCCTGACTTACTTTGGAGGAGTGAGTTCAGAATTGTAAAAATTGCAAAATCAAAGATTGGCATAAAATTACAGCCACACAGAGCCGAAATAAAACTGGAGTGATGTTAAGGGGTAGGGGGGGGGGGGTTGAGAAACTCGTAATATTTTAAATTTCACTTCTTGGCATATTAAACCATAATTTTTGCATGTCAAGTAATATAATATTATCACAAATCATATCATAATATAATACCATAAAATTTGCAGTCCCTAAAGGAATTTTGTGCCATTAAATCATATACAAGCAATCTGTATGTCAAGTAAAAATTATATAACAGGAAATTTATAATTTTATTAACATTGCTACTTTCAATGTATTTTTTTGTAGTTTAATATCAGAACTTCGCAATATGCCCGGAAATATCACACATCTTACAATCTTTTATGAGATGGAAAAATAGCCTTTAATATAGTTTCCAGATATTAATAATAACAATTGAAAGTTGACGTGAAATAGATGTTCATTCTTGACCTGACATTACAAATTTTTATTGATGGCGAAAATACACATGGTTCTGAAAATTTTGTTTTTTTAATAATTATACAAAATTTTATGAAGAATTTTATGACCATTCACTTTTGATAAATATAGACTTTTATTGGTGAAAAAAGTGAATGCAGGGCTTCTAAATACCTGAAGATTATTAATTACTCATTATTAATAATTCAAATTGGTAAAGAAATCATATATGTTTCCTAAAATGATATGATTTCTTTACCAATTTGAATAATTGTGTTAAATTTAATCTAGTGTAATCACGTATCCAGTGTTTACGGGAGTTCCAAATTACCTGCGATTTATTCTGTTGAGCTGATTCAGATATCAGACCAGATGCTATGATTAATAAGGTTAACTGGATGAATTAGGTCCTCCAGATTCCACCGGGATCGCTCAGTTGGTAGAGCACTGGCAGCTTCAGCCAATAGATCCCAGGTTCGAATCCTGGCCCGGACATTTTTCGTCCAGTTGTAAAATTACAACTCATATGATTTCTTTACAGATTTGAATAATTGTGTTAAAATTAATCTATTATTAATAACTGTCTAAGCAATAAATATGGTAAATTGTATTTAAAAATACAAAGCGTGTAAGAAATTAAGCACGATTTAATTTTTTTTAAAGCATATTTTTTATTTTTAAAGTGTGAAATACGCTTGTTGAGGCGTTAAAAATACCTCTTACCATAACAGTTTTTTTTTCCCTTATAAGGCTTATCTCAAAAAAATATTCTCCCCCATTCAACAACGCAAACCTTCCTGACACATTTACGGACTCATTTTTTGACGTAAAATATGTGCAGGCATGATTATTAAAGGCATGATTATTATTTGAAATCGAACAGCTTTGTTCATTTTAAAATAAATTAATTACATTTTGAATTATAAGCGATTGTCGTCTCTAAATGACAGTTTTCTTCCTTTCCTGTGCTGTCACATCCTGAAATTCGGTTCAAAAAGCCACTTTGACAGTTTTTTTTTCTGAAAAGAACTTTCGCCTTAACCGAAAAACTTTACAAAACAGATTCTAATAAGAGCGCCTGCCAATTTGATGCGTTTGCGAACAAAAATTAGTTTAAAAATGTGTCAGAAATTAGCCAGTTTGATTTTGAGAACAGCCTTAACAGCATAAGGATTTAGCTGACATAATACCTAAAAATACTAAGTTATCAACAACGATGTTCTTTTTTTACTTTAAGTAAATATAAAAGCATTTTGGGTTAGGATTTTAAGAAAATGAACATAACACGGTGATAAGTTATAAATTGGTTTATTTCAAAAATTATTTAACAACCAAAATAAGCACAAACTTAGAAAATACAACAGCCTTTGGAAGTCCTCCAATGAAGCGAAAAATTATTTAAAAAACAAAATAAGCACAACTTAGAGAACAATTATGAGAATACAACAAGTGAAAAATTATTTAAAAAACAAAATAAGCACAACTTAGAGAACAATTATGAGAATACAACAAGTGAAAAATTATTTAAAAAACAAAATAAGCACAACTTAGAGAACAATTATGAGAATACAACACCCTTTGTGCAAGTCCTCCAATGAAGCGAAATATTATTTAAAAAACAAAATAAGCACAACTTAGAGAACAATTATGAGAATACAACAAGTGAAAAATTATTTAAAAAACAAAATAAGCACAACTTAGAGAACAATTATGAGAATACAACACCCTTTGTGCAAGTCCTCCAATGAAGCGAAATATTATTTAAAAAACAAAATAAGCACAACTTAGAGAACAATTATGAGAATACAACAGCCTCTGCAAGTCCTCCAATAAAGCGAAAAATTATTTAAAAAACAAAATAATCACACCTTAGAGAACAATTATAAGAATACAACAGTCTTTACAAGTCCTTCAATGAAGCGCGTCGTGTACGTGTTATATCCCATCAATGTAACAGTTGTTACAGTAACAGCATCAATGTTTCAGTCATATCTTATGTGGTATTCTTAGGAACTCAATGAAGGATAATTTCGTTCTTGTACAACAGTCTGCTCTGAAGAAACATTTCCACTCTTTTCTAATTTTTATTATTATTGATTAATTTATTACAAACCTCTAAAATTGTAAGCTTGATTTTAACGCACTTTATTACTTTAAGAACTTTTTTTTAAAAATCTTTTACCGGCTTCTATAGTATTAGAAAGAACGATCATTTTAGACTGTGAGTGAAGCGCGCCTTGTGTGCTAAGCATCTCATCAATGCACCATTCAGTTATGTTGTATGCGCTTTCTTGAGATAGTAATCAAATTACCAAAAACAAACCTTCGTAAAATGTTGGGTAAATTAAGATTTTTAATGGCTGCAGGTAGAGACACGTTAAGTTGACTGAGATTTTGTCTCAACTGACAGCGAGCCAGATCCATGAGATTTCGAGGCTCTAATCTTGTTGTACATTCAGTCATCAGTCTGCCAAACACTTGACAGAAATTATCACACACAGGTGCATAAAATGTTTGTGTAATAGTAAAACATGCATACAGAAGAACCTTCACTTCAGAAGCACATAACCAAGGATCCGGTGTAGCAGCAAAGTACATCTTGAGACAACTGGTAAACTTTTCAGCCGAGTAATGTTGCTCCATCTCGTTAAGTAAAGTGGCCTTTATTGCAACAGATGCAAAGAAGATTCGCTTGAAACGTGTGTCGTTCTTGTTTCTATAGAATGCATGTTGCACTAGCTTCATAATCTTTACAGCCTTGACATCAATGTCATTATGAGTCATAAAAGATCTGAAAGTAAGAAAAAAAAATGATTATGCAAACTAGAATGGTTAATAAATGCCTATTACTACAACAACAACAACAACAAATGCATTCCGACTAGAATTTATAGATTCTAGATTGTTACACTAACTCTCATTTTAACCGTATGGCAGTAGCGGATTGTGATTACCTTTTTAGGGCGCTACATATGGCTCCAACTTTTAATCGTAGTAATTTTCCAGTTAAATAATTCAAAGATATCTATAAAAAAAGTTACCGGTAATAAAAGCATGAATGTCGGAGCCATGCATGTAACGCACTGAAAAGCCGCAGCCACGAGCCGGCACTGTTTTTTAAATAACTTAGTATTACCTATATTATATTTTGTTGTTAGTTAATATGAATAGTTTTGTTAGTGAACTCCTGATTAATTTGTATCATCGTAACTTAGATAATGTGGAATTTACTACAAAAACAACATTCTGCCTTTTTAGGTGCGTTCGTAATTATATAAATACGTTGCACCTATTGTCGTCGTCTGGTCTGTCCGTCTGTCTGTCCGTCCGTCCGCATATAATAACGCAAAAACTACCCAACCGAATGGTTTGAAATTTAAGATATATTATCTTTGCAGAATTTTGTCGAGACATTTCAAATTTTATTAAAATCGAATCAAAACTTTAGCCGATATTAATAAAAATATTTATTAAGAAATTTGAATTTAAAAAAAATGGTTCTTTTTTGTCATAGGAGCTTCCGAGGTTTAATCGTCAAGCGACCGAGATACTTATTTTTTTTATTACATAATCTGCAGACGATATAATTTATTTCACATAATTAAAAATCATCAAGATCTGATTATTTATATAACTAGCTATAGTACAAACGCACCTCATTTGTAACGTTTGACGTACAATTTTCAACTTGTTTCTGTCTATGTTTGTTTACACATTAACACATCATAACATATATTTGTTAAAATCAGCCCATATGTTTACATGGTTTTACGCAGGGAGAGGATCCTCCAAAATTTTTGAAATTAGTAGAATACTAAGAGAATGTACCAAAAATTCCTCACCCCCCCCCCCCCCTGACACACACACACGCTCTGTAACGAAAATCGTGTGTACGCCAACATACGTTTGTGCTGCAAAATCTATCGTTACGTATACTATAAATTTTCAAAACTTGTCTACATTAGAGCTCCTATAATTATAGGAGCCTTAGTCTACATATATGTGACAATATAAAGTAATTAAGAAATAGCAGACTTTTCGATACTAAATTAGCAGATATTTTCCTGTATGAAATAAAAACTAAGTCGTTGGAGGCCACCGTAATACTTACCCATCATGGATATGCATAATATAAATTATGAAAATAAAACATGTGTAAACTACTTATAAAATGCATTTCAATTCGTATAAAATCGTGGCTTGATGACGTCATAAACTTTAAATGCTCTATTACTGAATTGCGTAAAAGAAACATCCTCATATATCTCTAAAAATGATAATCATATTAACTAACAGTTTACTCTTTCGGATTAAGAGTCTCATTTACAATTGAAATATATCTTTGAATTGAAATTTGGATGGAATACAGGGTCATGAAAAATCGAAGAGTGTGGGAAATAGGATTACAAATATCTCGGCAACTCATTATCCTATCGACTTCGTTCTTTATGCAAAATGTATCTGTTTTTTAATTGTCTTTTATATTCACTCCTGAAAATAAATAAATTTCGAAAGTTTTTATATACCTTTAATCAGAAAGAATATTTCGAGAGTCCGAAAAAAATAGTTCCGGATAATCGAGGTTACTGAAATTCAATAAGCTTCTTCTCATTATTACATACTAAGTACATACCAAATTTCAAGGATCTATCTCAATTTCTTCGGGAGATAGAGCGTTTACAGACTGACAGACGGACGGCAATTTTTTTTTCTTCAAAAAATATGTTTTTCGGAATCTCCAGTGTCTGAAACGAGTAAATCCGTCATTTTTTTTTTCAAGTTTGAAAACGATTACAAGACTTACCCTATACTACGTATGATGGGTAAGTAAAACTGAAAAGAAAAAGAGTTAATTTTCAAGAAGAATTGGTGCACTTGTTGCTTGGATAAAATAAAAAAGATACCAAATTAATTCCACAATAATAAAATGATTTACTCCTGGCTTCATATTATACATTTCTTTACAAAGAAATTTCATCAATCTATATTATAAAGCAAAAACATGTCTGGAAGTAACGCTGACATCATAGTGACAGTAGCAACGATCTCACTAATACATTTTTCTTTTACTGTAATTTTTTTTAACTTCATAAACATCGCACAATTTCAATTTTTACACCGTCAAATACAAAATGTCAATCCAACTTATGTGGCATGTAAAAATTGGATGCAATGATAAAAAAGGCTTGCGCTTTTTTGTAAGTTTCAAATCAGATTTTTGTGTTCAGAATTAAAACTGATTAATCTATCACACTCATTTGAAAGAATAATAACATATAAGTGATTATAAGTAATTCATTCGAAGTAAATCTATAAAACTTAATTAAAATTTCAAGAATAATTCATTTTAATAAAAATAAAAATATGTATTTTTTAAATATTTGTTCCCGGCTTAAAGTGCTTAGCGCCTCGCGTCTTTGTGCACCACACACGTTGGACATTAGTTCGGCGTCACTTTGTCTTGCCGACAAATGTCTGAGTTGTTTCTTAATAATATTTTATAATTACATTGTTTGGATTATTATCTGCAGTAAATGGAAATAAAAAATCATTGATTTCACTTCAGAAGGGAAAGATTATATATATATATATATATATATACTACTTAAATTCTTATCATAGATCGTTGAATTAAAAAAAAAAAAAAAAACTCAGCCGGCTGCTTATTTCGATCATATAATCCAGCGCGAGGAAATGTTTTTCTTTTCTTTTCTTTTTAGCAAAGAATATTACGTAATAACTGTCGAGTTATTTTGCGAACATCACAATGTTGAATTAAATTTCTTGTAAGATGTCTCATTATATAGATGCTGCAAAGTTACAAAATATTAAGAAATAAACTTGAAATTATATTCACAAACAACAACATAAAAAAAACTTTTATTTTTAATTTGGGAAAATTCAGAGAGGTCATTAAATGAAAATTTTGAAATAATTAACTCAGAATTATTCGACTTTTTTAATTCGATAGGCTAAATAGGCAAAAAATCGCTTTCCGGCTTCACTATTTTATAGATGCCCTCTCATCAGATATAGATTTTGTAGAAATCAACTATTTGGACATTTGAAGCATACGGCAATCAGCATTTCCCGAACATGTCGGTTAATTCAAAGTTTACAATATTAAACCATGTTTGTTATTTTTTCTCCACTTAATTAATAAACAAACGTTTGTGCCTTTTGAAAATAAATAAGGGGGGGGGGGGGAGGGGCGATAAGATACTTCGTTTTCGGAAACGGTTTTGAAAGTGAAAGTATCCTCAATTAAAAAAAAAAACTACAACAAAAATCGAAAAAGTACAAAGGAACGTGCATAGAGATTGACCTCAGCTATCCAACGCTAAAAAAATCATTTAAAAATATTGAAATGCGAACGAGATACCTTAAAATATTTCCTCCATAGGATTAACATTAACGAGCGGGTGTTTTCGTCTGAGTGAAGTAACCTCTTAAGGATCGGATTTATAGTAATAGAAACAGTTTATAAAAATAAAAAAAATTTTAAGCAAATAGTAATTTTTATTGTAATATTTTTTGCATATGGCATCCCATTTTATTTATTCTTTCTGACACTAATTAAATTTTTGGAAATTCAGTCCTTACAGTTATAGAGAACACTTTTTAGAAAAGCAGTAAATAAACATTGTTGAAAAAAGTATAGTTGTAGGAGTTGTAAACTGTGGAAGTTAAGTTTTAAAATTGTTTAAAAAAAAAAAAAAAAAAAAAAAAAAAAAAAAAAAAAAAAGAGAAAAATCATATTCAACATAAGAATTAATTTTACCATAAGATTATTTTTTTCTTCATAAATCAAATTAATAATATGTCAAAAAGGTATAACAATATGTGAAAAAATGTACACACTCATTTACAAATTAGAAGCAATCCATTGGAAAAAGCATAAAGCAATAAACAGAGTAACCAATTTTAGATATAACAAGAGCTATCATCTGATTGGATACTGTCAGAATCAAAAATAGGTTATGTTATATACTTTACAATTTTTAAAGTGCCTTTTTAGATTGTTTCGTTCAGCAATTAACAAGTTGGAAATTGTACGGCAAACGTGACAATGTTTTCATTTTTAACACTTTCCAACCTAGTTGAAAAGTGTTTATGACTTCGGTTTGTCTGGCCGTATGGCCGTCTGCCGTCTGGCCGTCTGTCCGTGCTCTAACTCCCGTAAATATGCTCAGATTGCTCTGCAATTTTTATATGTCATTGTCGTTATCTATAGCATGTTCCCTATTTCAACGGAAGTGTGTAGCACTTATAGTTTTTTTACAGGGACACTCAAAAGAATTCCGTTACATTGCGGTGTATAGGGAAAAGTCATTTGCGGTTTATTTAAATAATGTTTCACTATTTTAAACGCATTGAAATTTATATATATCACTAAGGTGCATTAGACGAAGCTTAATATGGAATAGGGTGTGCATAGAACTTATAGTTACTTTACAGGGACAGTCAAAAGAATTCCGTTACATTACATCTATGGAGAAAAATCGTCTGCGGTTTATTTAAATAATGTTTCACTATTTTAAACGCATTGAAATTTATATATTTCACTAAGGTGCATTACAAGAGGCTTACAACAGAATATTGTGTGTATAGCAGTCATCGTTCATTTACAGGGACACACAAAAGAATTCTCAATTGTCTGTTAACAATAATTCCTGGAAGTGCGTTTTAAGTTACTGAACACGATTTTAATTTAACTCGTTTTTGTCTATTACGTGATGTGTATAAATTCTGTAGATCCTATACAGGGAAGCACAAAAGTTCGCGGACACATTTCCGTTTAGTGACAGAAACTCCAGACTGAGAATTTTAAACTGTGCTACGCGTTTCCTAACTGAACTAAAATTTAGCATCCTATGTAGTATATATACAGATCTATAGATCCTATACAGGGCTGAATAAAAGTATTCGGATATTTTTCTGAATATTGTATATGTTGGAAATTCCTGAAATTATGTTTTTAAATATATTATGCGTTTTCCAAATTGTTTATTTAGATGTCATCTTTTAGCTTATTAAACGGTATGATTTGTAAAATTATTTTGGAAGCGTTGGAAAGTGTTACATAATCTATGCTTGACGCATGATTTTTCGTTCTTGTTTTGTTTTGTTTTCTCCTCTGGCGTATGCTCTGATTTTCTGAAAACAAAACAGTTTTCATTGTTAGAAAGAGAAGAATATTATTATAATAACAAAGTTTCTTTTAAATCACAAAAACATTTTTCTGATTTTGGGATAATTTTTAAAAACTCGTTCTTTTTGTAAATTTATCTTGAATTCATATTTGTCAATTATAAGTTAAAAAAAAAAAAAAAAAAAAAAACTTTTTTTTTTCAAAAACTTTAGACAATTTAAAATAAAATAAATGGTAAAAAACACTAATTAGATCAATTTTGAAACAACATCATAAAAAAACTTAGTTCGGCTTTGTTTATGTTTCCGATATGAGGAGTTCGAGATCACATGATCAGTATTCTTGGTTATAGTGACTCATAAACTCGTAGTAAGTCAATTCAGAACACTCAGCAGTTAAATGAATCATTTCTAAAATGAGTGTATGTATGCTCATTTTTATACTTAAAAACTAAAATTTAAACTAGAGATATAATTGTACACTACCTATCCATAATTATATTAAAATATGGATTCATTTTCTATCATTTCAGGTTCAGGTCGATGAAAATGCTTTTGTGGGTTTCGGGTCGAGTTGAGTTATAAGACCCGAGCAGGACACACACACACACACATATATATGCACATATATATATATATATATATATATATATATATATATATATATATATATATAAGCATAAAAAATAGTTTTCAACTTGTCAATAATATAAAAAATTTAAATAACATAACTTACATGAAGACGTTTGACTTTAATGACTTATTTAATAATATTGATATCAAGGATATGTTCAGGATTGTCAATTTATTATACAAAGAATACAAGGATTCCATAAAATTAAAAAATAACATTTCTTTAAATTACTTTAAAACTTTAACTAGATTTATTCTACATCATAATTATATTGTTTTTAATGAGAATATATATATTCAATGCTGTGGATTACCACAGGGTGGTATTGTTTCTTCAATTCTTGCAGAATTATATTTATATTATTATGAACGTAATTCACATATTGCTAATTGTAAAATGTACCGTTATATAGATGATATAATTGTCTTCTATTTTAATAATAATTCAAATTATTTACTACCAATAAAATATCATAAAAATTTAAATTATAGTTTCAACCTTATGGTAAATAATGAAATTAATTTTCTTGATCTTAAGATAATTCTTAAAGATAATAAAATTTTGTTTGACATTTATGACAAAAGAAATGATTTTACATTTAAAGTTAACTTATTTACTAATTATAAGTCTTGTATACATAAATCAGTATTTGTAAATATTTTACTAAATTTTGCACATAGAATAAACAATCTTTGTTCTAATAATTTTAAAACTCAAAATTTAAAACTTATTCTTCAACATGCAGTAGAATATGGCTATCCCTTTTATTTAGTTAAGTCAATTTTACGAATATAAATTTTGCTTTCATTGGGGTTTATATGTTTGCACATTCTATCTGTTAAAACACTTACATTTTGATTACTGATATATTTGGCTAAAGAATGAATTACTTTATGTGAGAGCTGAGTGGGAATATTTTGGTTAAATATCTTTTATTAATTAAAAAATTTAAATAGTAAATTATAATTTTTTTTTCTTTTCTAGGGAGAGAACTTTAAATATAATATTGTTCCAATAAGTGCGTTGCCATATTGGAGATTTAATGTTTTTTTTTTCCCTTGCCAGGTAGAGAACATTTAACAATTTAGTTAAATGCTTTTTTATTTTTTATTTTTTGCAAGATATTAGATTCAATACGTGAGGTTAACATATTGGAAATGTTTGGTTATTTTTAGCTATCAGTGTGTGAAATCTAATTTTATTTTTCAGAATAAATAATATTTAGCAAGATGTTAGTTCCATTAAGTGTGTGTAGCCATTTTGGTATTTCTTTTAAACTTGCATTGTTATTTATAAAATGAAAATCTAATTTTATTTTTCAGGGTTAATAAAATTTTGCAAGATGTTAGTTCCAATAAGTGCATGTAGTCATATTGGTAAATCTTTTAAGCTTGCATATAATTATTTATAAAATGAAAATTTAATTTGACTTCTACAATAATATTTTAGATTTTATGGGTTTATTTATGTTTTGAAATTATTTAAATGTTGACATATGTAAAAATAAATAGATAAAATAATTTTATACTGAAAATTTACTTAATCAAAATAATTAATAGTTATTTAGATATTGTTTTAATCTTTAACTAGATGGCAGCACCATATAATGATTTTAAAAAAACTATTACTATTATTCTTTAGTATTATTTTTTAGTTATTGTTTATTATAAAACCAGATGGCAGCACCATATAAATTTTCACAATTTTTTTTTTCTCTTTTAACTGATAACTTGGAATACAAGTGAAATTTTTAAATATTCCAATAATATAATATATATATTAAAATTATTTAAGTTAAAAAATATTTTTAGTAAATGAATTTATAGTTTTTATATTATTTATTTGTATTTTTATATTTTAAATTAGAAATAGTTAAAATCACAATGGTTAAATTAATAACTGCTACTTTTAGAAAATTAACTGTAATTTTAACTTGTACGTTTGAATTCACTTATTCACTTTACCATGTGCTTAGCACAAAACATTTTTGGCTTCGGATTCTGGACAAATTTATGTTGTAATGTATAGATTTTCTTTGTCTTCCTTTGTATTTATTTGTTTATAAATGGATTTATTTTCTTCCGTTTGATTTGTAGTGTTCTATTTTCAATGGTATCCTTTTTTTTTTTTCCCAATTTCTTTCCAATGATTGTTAGGGCTTGGAATTGTCACAAAATTTTGGCTTTAAGCTTGTGACAGTTACAGAAAACAATCATTCTTTGCTTATAATGTGGTTTCCCAGCCCTTGAAAAAGTAAATTACATTATAAGCTTGCATTTGTGTGTTTTTTTTTACTTATGTTTCACTTTTTGAATAAATACTTCATTTGTTAGGACTATGTTTTATAATGTGTAATTTGACATAGCTATTTGGGATAATAATTTCATTGCATTTGGTCAGTTATTTCTGTTTCAATGGTTAATTTTTGCAATAAGTTTATATATATATATATATATATATAACCAATTTGGCCCACCTCTCGGGGAGACCAAATGAAAAATATCAAATGAAAAATATGCTTTTGCCTGACTAGTGCCACCAATTGTTTTTGGTGGATGTAGCTTTGCAATTATGTCTTGTTCATCAATGATGGAACAGTCATAATGTACTTTTACCTATTAGGTAGATTTCGTAAGAAATACTACCTATTACATTCTCCCCTAAGTTGGAATTTTTGGAAAAGTTTTGCAGATCTACACCAATCATGACTGCCAGAACCCAAAACCTCCCCCAGTTCAAAACTTTATATCTATCTATCTATGTCACTTTTTTATAGACACGATAACTGCAATAATTCTGCACAAATCTCTTCCAAACTCATACATAAAATCTCGGTCAAGTTCGTTAATGGGCAAAATCGAACATTAGTTATTATTACTTCTAGGAAAAGGGCCAAAAATTTATGTATGACAGATTTTTGATATCATTAAAAATGGCCCCAAGGGGGAGAAAAGCGGGGGGGGGGGGTTAGAAGGAAAAAAATCATAACTTCGTCAATTCACAAGATATCCAATCCACTTAAATTTATTATAAATCCACTCAATATTATCTAAAACTTTCATATTGACAAGTTTTTTATAGGGCCAACCCTTATAGCAAAAATAAATAAATAATAATAATAATAATAAAAGATCCCTGCCAGCTCCGCCTGCAAACAAGTTAGGTTTCGAAGTGGGCGTTTCCAAATGACGCATCATGGCAAAAAGGTCATTTCTTCCGCAATTCCCAACAAACAGGCACCCCACGGTCTGCATCTTTGAAATCTACCTGTGCCTGTAGGCCGAGCCGTCAGGGATTTTTTTTTTTTAGGTAGATTTCGTAAGAAACACTACCTATTACATTCTGCCGTATGTTGTAATTTCTGGAAAATCTTTGCAGATCTACGCCGTTCATGACTCCCAGAACCCAAAACCACCCTCAGTTCAAAACTATATTATATATATATCATTTTTTTATGGACACGATAACTTCCATAATTCTGCACAAATCTCTTCCAAACTAATAAATAAAATCAAGGGGCATAAAACCTTCGTCAAGTTCGTTAATGGGCGAAATCGGGCTAAGAGGGAGGGCAAATGGGGAGGGGGGTGTTGTGAAAACAGAAAAAAACAACCCTAACTTCTTAGTTATTATACATATCGAATCCGTTTAAAGTTATTACTTCTACGAAAAGGGCCGTTTATGCATGACAGATTTTTGATATAATTAAAAATTACTTCGTGGAGGGGGGGGGGGGGGATAGTAGTTTCAGAAGAAAAAAATCAGAACTTCGTCAATTCACAAGATATCAAATCCGCTTTAATTTATTATAAATCGTCGTCGTAATATTATCTACAACTTTTATACTGACAAGATTTTTACAGGACCATCTGTTACAGCAAAAAAAAAAAAAAAAATAAATAAAAAATAAATAATTAAAATAAATAAATAAAAACAAAAAATCCTTGCCGGCTCCGCCTACAAACACAGCTAGATTTCAAAGTGGGCGGACCCAACTGCCGCATTGTGGCAAAAAGGTAATTTCTTCTGCAATTAAAAATAAACAGGCACCCCACGGTCTGCATCTTCAAAATCTACCTGCGCCTGTAGGCCGAGCCGTCAGGGATTTTTAAATAGTGTATTGCAATGAAAAAATAAAAGTTCTCAATTTGAGTTCAATAATTATTTCAAAACAGTAATATTTTATTAAAAAAGGCTAAAGAAATTGATGTTATAGAAATAAATATAAACATTTAAACTAATGGTTGACATTGATAAATAACGCATGAGTAAGAAAAAACAAATTGCACTGCTTTAATTTTTCAATGTATATTTGTTTTTAAACAAACATCATGAAAGTTGTTAAAATTCTTTTTTAACTTGCAAAATAATAAGTTTTATTTGTTAAACTATTCATTTCCAAAGCAACATAGTCTTATAAATAATAAAATACCAAAAAATTGTACTTAATTAAACATAATTATTTGGATAAGGATATCATTTGGGACGGGTGGACATGTCCCATCCCTTCCTTCAGTCATACTGTACCCAGAGCCGTCCTTAGTGAAAGCGAGGCCCGGTGCAAGAATTTTTGCAAGGCCCTTTCCATCCAAACTAGTTAATAAGTACCTTACCTACATCCGACACCTAAACCCTGGCCAAACACGGGCTTACATTTTTTTGCAGACTCTGATCGGACCGGACCGTACTTGGACTTCATTCTCTCCATGTCAGCCCGAGCTCTACCCTCACTTCCCTCTGCTGGCTCTGGCCGGGTTGGGCATGGACTTCATTTTATCTGTGCGGAGTAGGGGACTGAATTTTATTCATTCCAGGAAAGAAAACTGCCCCAAGCTCATGTCTGTTTGGTGGGTTTTATTTTTAAGTAATAGTGATATTGCACTTTTGTTTAACGAAATCTTTAAAATTTAATTTGACTGAATAAATTACCAAGAAATAGTTTTAAAAATCTACTTTTTTTCCGGTGCCCAAGTACAGTTGTTGAAAAAAAAAAAAAAATGCACCAGCCCATTGATCACCAAATTGTCGCAGAGAAATATAACAGGTACCGCGCAGTTGGAAATCGTGACTATATTTCGAATATGAATGCAATTTTTGAAATAGGGGTCGTCTACATCTTAAAAGTAGCACCAACTTTCATTTTTCATATGTTAGTATTCAGTTTTAACGCTTTATTTGAATTCCTTGGATCAAAGCAGCCCAGAAAAAGGTTTAGTTTATATACTTTTTTAACACGTTCCAACACAGTTGAAAATAGTTTATGAATTCAGTTTGTCTGACTGTTTGTCTGCCGTCTGTCTGTCTGTCAGTTTCAGTCGTCTGTCTGTCTGCCATTTGTCTGTCCGCCGTCTGTCTGTCCGTGCTCTAACTCACGTAAATATATATGTATGGTCATGCAATTGATATATGTTATTGAGGTTTACTATGGCATGCTCGGTAATGAATATGAAGTATGTAGCGCCTATAGTTTTTTTACAGGAACAATTCCGCTACATTACGGTCTATGGGAAAAAATCATTTGCGGTTTATTTTAATGATGTTATACAATTTCAAACATATTGAAATTGATATATATCACTGAGGTGCACTGCAAGAGGCTTACTATAGAATATGGTGCGTATAGCACTTAAATTTGTTTTACAGGGACACTCAAAAGAATTTCGCAGCATTACGGTCTATGGAGAAAAATCGTTTGCGGTTTATTTTAAGAATGTTTCAATATTTCAAACAAATTGAAATTTATATATGTGACTAAGATGCATTACAAGAGGCTTACTACACAATATATCGAGTATAGCATTTATCGTTCATTTACAGGGACACACAAAATAATTTGGTACTGTCTATTAACAATAATTGCTGGAAGTGCTTTTTCAGTTGCTTAACGCGTTTTTAAATTTAACTCATTTTTTTTTATATTACTTGGTGTGTATTATAAATTCTATAAATCACATACAGGGCAGCACAAAAATTCAGGAGTACATTTACGTTTATTGAGGGAAATTCCAAAAGGGAAATTTTAAATTGTGCTACGCGTTTCCTATCTGAAATAAAATTTCACGTTCTATGTAACATATATACAAATCTATAGATCCTATACAGGGCTGCACAAAAGAATTCGGAT
Organism: Maratus michaelseni; assembly: GCA_963931845.1. Taxonomy (NCBI): domain Eukaryota; kingdom Metazoa; phylum Arthropoda; class Arachnida; order Araneae; family Salticidae; genus Maratus; species Maratus michaelseni. The sequence continues at coordinate 226,704,723 of OZ007599.1, forward strand.
ATTTTTCCGAATATTGTTAATAATTCCTGAAATTGGGTTTTAAATATGTTATGCGTTTTCCAAATTGTTTACGTAGTATTATCTTTCACCTTATTAAACGGTAATGATTTGTAAAATTATTTTGGAAGAGTTAGAAAGTGTTACATAATCTATGCTTGACGCATGATTTTTCGTTCTTGTTTTAAACCTTCAAAGAGTTAGAAGAAGTCAAAATTTGAAGATTCTAATGTTAAATGCGCGTGAAAAACTTAAAATTATATATTTCCTAAAAAATCATCCAATTCGAATGTTTCTCTTTTAGTGAGATACAGTGAACAGGCCCAAACAAGTTCCAAGCATTTTTTTTTCGATTCAAAAACATATTTTTAATTATGAAAATTAATAAATCTATATTTAAAAATTTTACGAATTACGGTTTGCATTAATTTTTTTCACAAAAAGAATCAGTGTCGTTTGAAAACATGGCTATGTGCTTTTAAAGCTCCTTCCTATAATTTTTTTTTTTTTTTTTTTTTTGAGATATATAGAAATTTTACTTTTCAACGATGGGTTTGAACCGTATCCTGCATTCGTTGGCATCCACAAAAAATAAGTCTAAAATTTTCTTTTAATTAAAATAAGTTTATTTTATGTTTTGAATTTCTAAATACTTTTTCTTGTAATAGCTTAATTTAATTTTTTGAAATTTATAAAAGAAAAAAAAACGAAAAAAAAAAAACTTGATACTTTTTTTTTTTTCATAACCATGAAAATCTAAGAAAAAGTACATAAACTATACCTTTTTGCGGGCAACTTTCATCCAAGGAACTGAAATAAAATATCAAAAGTGAATGTTACATTTGAAAAATCAAAGTTGGTATATTTTTAATATGTAGATGACCCCTATAAAAAATTTTCATTCATTTTCATGTACACAATTTTAGTCGAACTCTCGATTTAGTCGAACCTCTAGGGTCTCTCTGCTAGAATCTGTGATAAAAAAAAACATGGGGTGTGCTTTTTTCTTCTTTATTTCTCAAGATTAGCATTATTATTCCGTATTCCATAACTTAGAAACATATATTCTGAAAAATGCTACTTTTTTTTTTTACAATATTATTAAAATACTTTTAATTTTAAGATAATGTTTTAGATAATGTCATGCGCCTGATTCCATTGCATATAATACCGGATTTCATCGCTTTTTTAGCAATTTAGATCGGGGCAATAAGGTTTTCGTTTACAATAAGGCATGGTCGGACTGGCTGAGGCCTGGAAATTTCGGCACGTGTAGACCTATTGCTTGTATTGATTGTCTTGAGTATAGTGGCATGTACTAGTTCAACTTCATTCCTGAAACAGTGTTGAATTCAGGGGGTGGCCCGGGGGGGGGACATTCCCCCCGGAGCTTTGAAATGTCCCCCCCGGAAGATTTGAGATTTTATGCTTCAATGGTCAAAGAGTAAAATCCCCCCCCCCCCGGAGACACAGAAATCCCTCCCGGAGAAAGTAACTTGCTGCATTTTAAATAAGTATATGATATGTTGAGAAAAGAGCAGAATCAGCTTTCCTTTTCAGTGTTAAGTTTAGAAATTAAAACACACAATATAATACATTTAACTGAAAAACTCTCTTATTCGAAATAAAGTGATTTACCCAAATAAATGCTAATTATCTTAACATTTATGCAAACGCTAAATTTTTATTATTATTTTTTATTAAATTTAAAAAAAAAATCTTTTTTTTTTTTTTTTTTTTTTTTTTTTTTCCCGAGAGCGAGGCCTTTTTAGGCGCGAGGCCCTGTGCGGCCGCACCTGTCGCACACCCCTAAGGACGGCTCTGACTGTACCATATCTCCCTTAGAGTAACATAAAAAAAAAAAATAGGTTTTCACAAAAAAGCATGTGACTGTTAGTCTTAAGTTAACTGTTCATTCATAAAATACATATTGTTGAGTTTACAAAGCATTAAAACAATTAAGTTAGCAACAAAGAATGAGACTGAAAATTTACATTAAAAGTCTGAGTAGTTGGTTTACTTTTGGTATGGTTAAAATAGTCTTTTTAATTCACAAACTCGTAGATGCTTGCAACTAAAAAGATTTTCAGCAACAAGTATGATGCAATGATTACTCTCTCTGGTGAAATAGTCATAAATTAGAAATAAAGCATATTTTAAGCATTACTGCTGATGTCCCATCCCTCCCTAATCTCCCCTAACTAATAAAAATGAAAATATTTTAACGAATTTTTCAAAAGACTAACATGAATTAGATTAATTTTAACACAATTATTGAAATTGGTAGAAAGAAATCACACGAGTGTTAATTTTCCAACTGGACGAAAAATGTCCGGGCCAGGATTCAAATTTTGGATCACTTGGCTGAAGCTGCCATGCTCTACCAACTGAGCTATCCCGGTCGAATCTGGAGGTCATAATTCATCCAGTTAACCTTATTGATCATAGCATCTGGTCTGATATTTTAATCAGCTCAACAGAATAGATCGCAGGTAAAGGAACTCGTATGATTTCTTTACCAATTTGAATAATTGCGTTAAAATTAATCTAGTGTAATCACGTATCCAGCGTTTACTGGAGTTCCATTACCTGCGATCTATCTGTTGCGCTGATTATAATATCAGACCAGATATGCTATGATCAATAAGGCTAACTGGATGAATTATGCCCTCCAGATTCGACCAGCTTAGCTCAGTTGGTAGAGCATTTGCAGCTTCAGCCAAGTGATCCCAGATTCGAATCCTGGCCCGGATATTTTTCGTCCAGTTGGAAAACTACTAACATGAATCTTTGAAATGGAATGTCATTACGAGAAATATTGTAAAGGACTACAATTTGCATATAAACAACAGCAATGCATATGGTGTTATTTACCAAATTAAAATGCACTTTTATCACTTCTCGTGACGTCATCATATGTCACAAAAACGAAAGTTAAAAATTTCCTTAAATAACTTCATTAATGTTAAAATTATGTACGAAAATCTGTGTTCAGCACATGAAATCTTCTGTTATTAACTGAATAATCGGATTGCAATGCAACCCTACAAAATTTGCTCGTCCTGATGGGTACTATCAGCCCTCTTATTCAGGGCCCGATTTTCACTCGAGGGGACCCAAGGCAAAGTTGACAGTGGTTGACTCCTCCATGACAACTGAACTTAAAATGCTTTAATAGTCGGTGACTAATGCTGTTAATGACCATAGGAATACACTAAAGAATTATCAATACGAGTATATTGAAAGGGATTGAAACAAAACTGATAAGAGAGCTATGAATAAATGTAAATGTAATCAGTATTTTTTTAACAGTAGGATGAAATATAGGGAAGAGTCAGTGTTATACACACTGTTAAAAATAATCTGAAATTCACGGATATTTTTTTCCTGAATTTCACAAAAAAGTCCCTTTTCGCGACAAAAGGGTATTTTCCGTTAAAAACAGAAAATTTCCTCATACTTCATGAAAACAACAGAACGGACGGAGACGAAAGGGGCCAACGGAGATATTTCGTTATCCGCTAAATATTCATTTTTAATGTTTAAAAAACTGACATGTTACTGCACAGAAAAACTAAAAATTCAATAAATTAAAATTTCGAGTTTATTTAAATCAACAACAACAACAAAATAGTGCATTCGAATTAAAAAAAGTAACAATTTTCCCATTCTTTAAAAATTATTTGCAATTTTTTTTGTAAAGTTGTAAGAAAATATTCGCTTTTAAAATATATTCTAAACAAACAGATTAAAAAATATATCTAATAGTTAAATTAAGTGAAAAAAATCGATTTTATTCAAAAAAACAGCAAACAAAAATAACGCTTTCGAATTAAATAATAATAATTTTCTCATTCCTTTAAAATTATTCGAAATTTATTTTTTAAAGTAATAAAAAGCACTCTCACTGAAAATATATTCTAAGCGAACACATTTAAAAATATATATAATAGTTAAAATAAATCGATTTTCTCAAAAAAGCAAACATTTTTTTATCGAATTTATTTCAAAATATAATATTCATATTTTACATCTAACAATCAAATTAAGAATATAGATAATTCACGTTTTTATCCTCTATTAATATTACAATTTTAAAACATCAACATCATCTCATAACAAAATCTCCCGGCAATTAACTTCCAGATTCGAGCAATAATGCATGCGAATACCGTAAAAAAAATATTTTAAGGTATATAATACATATAAATGCATTATATACCTCGAAATAGGTATCAGCAATCAGCATGATCAAAATATCATTATTAATATCACATGATAAATAATATGATTAAAACAACATTAGAAATGGAGATTACTTTAAAAATATCTTCCTTTCAATTTATTCCTTTCCTTTCTTTCTTTTTTCTTTTTCATTTTTTTTTTAATAAAATAGGTGAGATAGTTATACTCTTCTGGACATTTTAACATTAATATATAAAAACACATAAAAAAGTAAAAAAAATAATATTTTTTAATCTCATAACGGCAAACATAATACTATCAAAATCTAATTTTAAAGCTATTTCTAATACAGAAAATTATAATAAAAGAAACAAATAATAGATACTAAATAGAATGCTAAATTTTAGTTCAGTTAAACGCGTAGCAGAGTTTAAAATTTCCCTTATGCAATCTCCGACAATCAACCGTAATGTACTCGAGAACTTTTGTGCTGCCCTGTATACAATCTATACAATTTATATACACCAAGCAATAGACAAAAAAATGAGTTAAATTTAAAAACGCGTTCAGCAACTGAAAAAGCATTCCCAGCAATTATTATTAATAAGCATACTTTACTTTAACCGAATTATTTTGTGTGTCCCTGTAAATGAATGATGCAATTAACACAAATTCTAAACACAAAACTATAAACACAATATTCTATAGTAAATGATACTAGTTTAATAATTTTCGAATAAAGTAGAAAGAAAAATGCTGCTATTAGTAAAATTCCAGACTTTATCTTTTTTCTTCCTAACACTTTTATCAGTATAGATATACGGAAAAAAAAATATCATAACATAAAATAGTGACATGCCAACATAATTTTAAAGACAAGTGTGGTTTTAGCAGAAAAAAATATTTAAAATAGCCATATTCTTTTCTTTCTGATATGAAATAATTGGTGGCATGGATTACATTAAAAAAGAAAAAGAAATAGAAAAGGAAATATTTTACTTACATGAAAAAACAGATATTGTTCTTTGCTTCGTTATATAAGTAAGGGGATTCATCAGGTATACTCGAAATAAGTCCAAAATGCATTAAAACTTTCATAAAAGGCGTATATCCACGAAATGCAGACAAAATTTGGAGGGGCTGTCTTTCGTTGGAAAAAGAGTTCCGGTTTTGAATGTCAGTTGAGAAACATATTGTTTCTTTTGAAATAATGACGCTTAGAGCTTTCACTAAAAATGTCGCGAACGCCAAATCATTACGTTTTATGTCTTTTGCTAGACTCAATAAGGCTGAGCATATTATCATAGAGCATGACCTACGGAAATATGATCCACCAATAAGGAGGAACATTCTTTGACATTTTTCTAGTCTTTCTTGGAATTTAATTGCCATTAAATGTTCGCTTTCTTGAGATAATGTCCGATAAATAATTTTTTTTAAGTATATACAAAAGTACTCGCAATCACATATTTCATGTAGATTCATTTCTTCTGTTGTCGTACATAGTGCTTCCATTTTTAACAGTTGATTCAGTCTTCTTCAAAATGTGAATAATTAAAAATTATAAAACGTTGTCCAAATTTTCTGCTACAACAAGACAGAATACTAGTTGAAATGAAGAGAACTAAGTCCAGTTATGGCAATATGGGGCTTAATGTTCATAATAAGTCTCTCGAAATTCTCGGAAAATAAAGGGTTTTTGGATTAGCATGGGACGAAGCTATAAATTAATCAAAAGCACCAACAATACTTTGTATTAAAATGGCGTAGAACTGAGAACTAACTACTCCAGACTTTGTTCAAATGAGATGAGGGGCGACAATTTGTCTGTTTCACTCATCAAATGTTTATTCTGCGTAAAATCACTCTTTTCTCTCTCTCTCTTTTTTTTTTTTTTTTTTGATCTTGTAAGCGTTTCAGCTCTGAGAACAATCTTTTATTTATTTGTTTTCATGTTTTTGAGTTCTGATGAAGATTCAGATTGTCACAATGTTTTGTTTTTTTTTCGCATAATTTTTGAATGGTGAAATTTTACTTAGAAATTTAAGTCGTAACCCTAAATCTCCTCAGACTTATGAATAATCCAGAACAGGAAGAAAATTTTGTTTAATTGTTGACAAAATCAAGACAAAATTTCGTTTTTTTTTTTTCAAAATATACAATTTTACGTTCTTGTATGCGAAATTGATTGTTTTACTGTTGTTTTTATTTCAAATGCTATATTTCTATTTTTTTTTAAAGTACATTGTTCAAATGGGTATCATACAGGGTTTAAGTGGGTACCACTATTTCATAATAGCAATATTCGTCTTATTTAATGACGGAAATTCTGCGATTAAATTTGGTGACGGTTACTGTTTGGTAATAATGGTATCTGAAATTCGAAGATCGTGGGAACCCTCTAATAAACCTTGTTATTTAATACTTAATACCCTTTATACCAGATAACCTTATGTATGCATATTCTAGAAAATTCAGTATGGGCGTAAGCAGAATTTTATTTATTTATTTTAATTTAATTAATTAATTTTAATTTAATTTATTTATTTTAATTTAATTTATTTATTTTAATTTAATTTGATTTTTTTTTCTTTCTTTCTTTCTTTTTTTTTTTGTTTGGGGCCTCAATTTTCAGGTTCGAGTCGGTGCGTTGTATTTTTTGTTTGGTTCGGGTGGGTTTTGGGTTAACTTGAATTTTCTGGTTTGGATCGAGTTGCGACACGAAGGAATTTATTTTGTCTGGTTCGGATCGGGTTATGGTTCGATGAATTTTTTTGTCGGGTTTGGGTAGGGTTTTGGGTTAACTTCAATTTTCTGGTTCGGATCGGGTTGCGTGACGACAAAAATTATTTTGTCGATTTCGGATCGGGTTACGTATCGATGGATTTTTATTTGTCTGGTTCGGGTCGGCTTTCGGGTTAATTTCAATTTTCAGGTTCGGGTCGGGTTGCGAGACGAAGAAATTTATTTTGTCGGGTTCGGATCAGGTTACTGTTCAGTGGATTTTTTGTCTGGTTCGGGTCAGCTAACAGGGCGATGGTAATTTTTTGTCGGGTTTGCGTCGGGTTTCGGGTTAACTTAAATTTTCAGGTTTGGGTCAGGATTCGGGTTATTTTAAACTTTCAATTTCGGTTCGGATTTCGGGTAAACTTGAAATTTCAGGTTCGGATCTGATTGCATTGGACGGAATTTATTTTGCCGGGTTCGGATCGGGTTACGGTTGTATGGATTTTTTCGTCGGGTTCTAGTCGGGTTTCGAGTTAACTTCAATTTTTAGTTTCGGGTCGGGATGCATGGCGACAGAAATTATTTTGTCGTGTTCGGATCGGGTTACGGTTCAATGGAATTTTGTTTCTGGTTCGGGTCGGGTTTCGGGTTAACTAGGATTTTCTGGTTCGGATCGGTTTGCTTGACGACGAAAATTATTTTGTCGGGTTACGTATCGATGGATTTTTATTTGTCTGATTCGGGTCGGCTTTCGGATTAACTTCAAATTTCCGGTTCGGGTCGGGTTGCGAGATGAAGAAATTTATTTGGTCGTGCTCGGATCGGGTTACTTTTCAATGGATTTTTTTTATCTGGTTCGGGTCGAGTGCGGGGCGATGGTAATTTTCTTTCGGGTTTGGGTCGGGTTTCGTGTTAACTTAAATTTTCAGATTCGGGTCGGGTTTCGGGTTAACTTGAAATTTCAGCTTCGGATCGGATTGCGTTGCGACGGATTTTATTTAGTGGAGTTCCGATAGGGTTACGGTTCGATGGATTTTTTTTTATCTGGTTCTAGTCAGATTACGAGTTAAATTCAATTTTCAGGTTCCTGGTCGGGTTGCATGACGACGGAAATTGTCGTCATTGAAATTGTCGTGTTCGGATTGGGTTACGGTTCGATGGAATTTTTTTCCTGGTTCCTGTCGGGTTTCGGGTTAACTTCGATTTTCAGATTCGGGTCGGGTTACGACACGAAGGAATGTATATGGTCGGGTTCGGATTGAGTTACGGCTCGATGGAATTTTTATGTCTTTTTAGGGTTGGGTTAGTGGTTAACTTCGAATTTTTAGGTTCGGGTCGAGTTGCGACATGCAGGAATTTATCGGGTTGGGATCGGGTTACTATTCGGTGGATTTTTTTGTCAGGTTCTGCCCGGGTTTCGGGTTAACTTCTGTTTTCTGGTTCGGGTCGTTTTGCGATTTGATGGAATCCACTTAAATTTATTATAAATCCTCATAGTATTATCTACAACTTGACAATTTTTTTTATACGACCAACCCTTACAGGAAAAAAAAAAAAAAATCTTTGCAGATTCCGCCTACAGACACAGGTAGATTTCGAAGTGGGCTCTTCCAACTTCCACATCATGGCAAAAAAGTCATTTCTTCTGTAATTCCCAATAAACAGGCGCTCCACGGTATGCGTCTTCGAAATCTACCTGTGTCTGTAGGCCGAGCCATCAGGGATTTTTTAATATATGCAAGCGATAGGAACAATGAAAAACTTCCCTTTCTCTTCAACCCCTAGATTAACGAGAAGGAAAACGGCATGAAACAGACATGGGTGCAACACCTGACTCATTGTTTCAGGTACAACCATATTTTCTTTGTGGTCTCAAATGACCTGCTCAAAGACGCGAAACTCTGACACATTTTCTAACTCATTTTTAAATTTAAAGGTATAAAATTGGCAGGGTTGTAGAGATCTGCACGGGCCGGGCTCGGACCTATCTTCCTTCACGGCACTCGGGTCAGGCCGGGCCTGGTCTCCACTCGTTCCGGGTCAACCCGGACCCGGGCCATATTTTTTCTTAAAACTCGGCCCGGGCCTAGTGATTACTCTTACGGGTCGGGCCTTACTTTTTTCCTGAAGGATAAGGCCGTGCCTTAATTTTTTTTCCCGTACAGAACCGGGACTGGTTTCATTCTTCCTAGTCTTCACGTCCCAAAGTTTTCAGTCCTGGTTTTTACCCGTATGAAAATCATTGTCTCGGCGTGGCCTGGTCCGTTCGAAGGTCAGTAAAATAAGACCTGGCACAAAAATCTTTGCAAAACATGCATACATTTTTAAATCGCCATTATTCTACAATTAAACATTAAAATTTATTTTTAAAGAATTTATACACTTATTTAGAAAGATTTATACACTTATTAAAATATGGCTAAATTAAAATATTGTAAAACGTGGGAAAAAGAACCTGCTTATGACGGAATCCTGTCTTAAACTGAAAAATGTGTTGATCCATGAAAAATGAATATACTAATACGTAAGAAAAGAATATATAATACATTAAACCTGCTAAGAAGGCAAATTGTCTATAACTCATTTTTTTCTTTCCTATGCAATTCCATCTTAGAAGATTTTACTGTATAGCATTTTTCTGATTTTTAACACTACAATAAATGGAATATGGATTAACAATATTAATGATAACTTAAACACATACATACAACAAATAGAGATTTATTAAAAAAAATAAATATTCCAGGTTGCGGCACCTCTATAAAAATGAAGATTATAAACATTAAAAAAAAAAAGGCTAAGATAGGAATTTTTGGTTAAATCTCCTCCTACGAGACAAATTTTTCACCAAATCGACGTAAAAAATCAATGTTTTGTAGAAATTCACTCGGGCCGGGCCGGGCTCGGGGCAGAGATTTTAACTTTTTTCCGGGCCGGGCCGTGCCGAACTTTTAGCTTTTATACCGGGCAAGGCCGGGCTCGGGCCGAACTTTTAACTTTTAAATCGGGCCGGGCCGGGCCAATATTTTTTTTGTTAGGGCCGAGCCGGGCTCGGGCCGAACATTTAATTTTTGTATCGAGCCGGGCCGAATTTTTTTGTATGGGTTGGGCCGGGCCCGGGTCTGGAAATTTCGGCCTGTGCAGACCTCTAGGTTGACTATGGGAGAGATTTGAAATCGAAATGAGTTTTCCATTTTTTGATAAATAATTTATTTTTCGATTCATAAGCGATTCGTGTCTCGTGAAGACAGTTTATTTTCTCGCTCTGCTGCCTCAGGAATTCGATTCAAAACAGCGACTCTGACCTGAAAGATATCCCGCCTTTACCAAAAAATGGAAAACTTATTTCGATGACATAGTTTCTGAATAAAAACACCTGCCAATTTCATCCGTTTCCGAATGTAAAATAATTCAAAATTGTGTTAGAAAGTAGCTCCTTTGGATTTGAGAATAGCCATAAGAGGACTTATCTAGTGGAGGAAAATTGTAGAATCCCATGTTATCTAATGAGAGAAAATATACAATGTTCCAAACAAAACCGAACCTGACATTAAAGATCTCTAACCGATGAAAACAATAAGAACTACATAAATTGAATTTCTGTGTGCTCAAGACAACTTTTATTTGGACACCCAGAGAGACCGGAAAACTCCAAAGTTCACAGTATGTAGTTCTATGCTTTTCATGTATCGAAGAGCTTTTAAAGTCTAAATCGGTTTTACTTTTTTCTAATTATAATTATTCGAGCAGAGCGATAGAAGGAAAAAAAAAATAAAGTCTGCTTTACGATAGAAACGTGAATTGTACATGTACAGTCAGCATTAGTCATACTCATCCTTATCTCTGTAACGTGGAGATAAACAGTCATAATAAAAATTAGATCGCAGATAGAATGATAGGAAATAAATAAATGTGGAATAAATAAACAAAATAAATGATGATTCTTCAAAATATACCACGGACAGTATATATTAAAAACTTTTAATGAACTAGAAATAAAATCCCGATTTCTTGTTCGATAAGTACTTAATGATGTATTCGCATTCAAAGTTGTTACTTTCTGACACATTTTTTTGCGGACAGAATGCAGGCACACGAAATTAATAGGTTCGCTTAGTCAGAAACTATGAAATAAAATAGTCTTTCCATTTGTCCAGTAAAAAGAAACGCATATTTCAGAAAATGCTGTCAAAGAACATATGTTGTATGACGATGTATTATTTCCCATTAAGTTAGGATCATTTTGTAGGTTATTAAGGAGAGGGGGAGAAATTTAACCCTTTAACTGTGACAGAAATTGTTGTATCGCTACTGTGAGCTATCTCTGAGACTGCTTAATCGAAAGATGAATTAAAAAACTCGATTAAACCAGAAGTTATTACTTCTGTACTAAACTCTATTCTAGAGGTCTGCACGGGCCCGGGCCGGGCCCGAAGCCCGGACCAGACCGCGGTTCGGGCCTAGTCTTCACTCGCCCGGGCTTTACTTTATTTTGAAAACTCGGACCGGGCCATGACTGGTCTACACTACTTCAGGGCTGGGCTGGGCCAGGTCTTTACTTCTTCCGGGAGCCTTCTTTCCTTGAGCCTTTCTTTATTCTCCATGTTTGCACACGGTCGGGCCTGGTGTTTACTCTTTCCGGGCTTTACTTTTTCTGTAGACTCGGTTTGGTTGGGCTAGACTTCGTTTTTCTGGGCCGAACAGAGCCTAAACTTCGTTCTTCTTAGAAATCTGCAAAGGCCGAAATTTCTAAGTGGTATCAAGATCATTATTGGCCGAGCTCGATCCATGCAAAAATCAGTCAAATGTGTCTCGACGCAACAGGACGGATCAGCCCTCCACTTAAACGAGGAGAAATAGCCTTTTTTTTTTTTTTCCTTTCTGTGGTGGGGTCACATCTCTTAATAAGCAACTTTTATATTAAAGACAGTTGCCATATCCAAAATGGCTACCATGTATAATTTTACGATTTTTTTTTTTTTTTTTTTTTGCTTTTTTTTTTCCATTTATTCTAAACTAAATTGACTGTCTTACTGAATATTTATTTGAATATAATTGTCTAAGTAATTCTTTTAAAATCAGTGCTTATGTACGTAATTGTTTAAATGGCCACTAAATTGTTGTTATTTTGTATTTCGAACATAACCTGAAAATAAAATCTATGTATAGCAATTGTAATAGTAGAATAATGTTGTTTCGGAAATATCGGCATGTTCTTCAGAAATTCGATCGGGTCGGGCAGGAGTAATTAATTTTTTGTATCGGCCGGACTCGGGCCAAACTTTTAGCTTCCATATCGGGATGGGCTCGGACTTTTAGCTTTAATACCGGGCTTTTATAATCTTAGCTTTTATACTTTTTACCTTTTATACCGGTCAGGGCTCGGTCCAAGATTTTAGCTTCACTCGTATATCGATCTGGGCGAGTATTTTGTTTTTCACAGGCCGGACCTGGCCAGCATTTTTTTTTTGTCGGGCAGGTCGGGCTGGGCAGAACTTTTAGCTTTTATACCGGGCCGGCTCTGGCCGGGCCATTAATCTGTTTTCACGGGCTGGGCTCGGGCCGAATTTTCAGGTTTTATACCGGGCCGGGTCGGGCCAATCACTTGTTTTACGCGGGTCGGGCCAAACTTTAAGCTTTTATACCGGGCCGGGCCAATCCCTTTTTTTGCACGGGCCTAAATTTTAGCTTTTATACCGGGCCGGGCCGGACCAATATTTATTTTGTACGGATCGGGCCAGGCCCGGGACTGGAAATTCCGGCCCGTGCAGATCTCTGCTCTATTCACAGGAATTTTATAATAAATATTTATTTATTCAGAAGTTTCTAGCAATAATAATACGGCTCCAAATGGTACATTTACTGTGTCTGCAATCTAATATAACAAACATTGTTACTGATAAATTATGCCACTACTAATATTGCCTGATTTATATTTATTCATTTTCAGCTTAAATTTTGAAATATATATATATATATATATATATATATATATATATATATATATATATATATATATATATATATATATGTATATAATTTATATTTTCTAAGCAACGGCCGGAACAGGCTAAAATTTTGCTTTACAAATGCCAGATGTTTAAAATTTTTAGTACCAATCATCATACATTAATGCTAACGAAAAAGTATACATTTAAACAAAAAATAAGAGAATATAAAATAAACTTACCTCAAATTATTCTAGAGTAGAAATCCTTGAAGAATTTAACCATGATGAGAAATAAGGTAAAGCCAGGAGAGATGACGCAGTCGGAGAGATTGCGCACATAGTGGTTTGGGGGGGGGAAGGAGTAGAGTGAGCGTGCAGTGACTCCAGGTAGTTGTACAACAACAGTAGTGGAGTGTCTACTTAAAAGTGCACGTTGATTGCTTTGAGCGTTTAAGATAAAGTATTGCTATTTTGTTTTGTTTTCCCAAAGTAAGTGCTTGAATTTTCATAGCTCTTCATCAGAATTTCTATACAATGTCAATAGTACAAAATATTTTAAACTTAAACGATTTCTCATAAGCTACTAATCTAGACTAACAATGTGAACATCAACGGTTCGTTTTAGAAGAGGTCATGTTTAAATAAAAGGCCCCGCAATCTCTCCTACCGAAATTGGAGAGTTTGTGCATTTGCTACTTAGGAGAGATGGCGCAGTGTTCCCATTCGTTTCCATGGTAGGAGAGATTACGCAGCTTATTGGTAAATTTGCATAAAAAAAATGAAAAATGAAAATGGACTAATTTTAAGTTAAACGTGTTATTAAGTATCATTACTTTATTTTTTAATCTTATCTAGACTTGCTTTTTCTGATTCTTTAATTTTTTTTCCTTTAATTAAATTTTTTTAATCGTTTTTAAAATTATTTCCTTTTTCTGATTCTTTTATCATTAGGTTGAAATATTCACTCCTAATACAATAATATTTGCATACAAAAACCTTACAGCAATATCATTTAAGTGTAATTATTACTGTTAACAATTTAATTGTAGTTATTATAAGTAACAATCTCTCCTACCCATCTGCGCAATCACACCAACCCTATAAGGAGAGATTGCGCAAAATAACTTTCTTGGTTTTATTACAATTGTTCTATTAAATTGCAACATAACAACAAAATAGCAATGGAAATGCATAAAAAACAAATGAAGTAAAAGTTATTCATGAATAGTTTAGCAAAAAATTAAAATTTAGATTTTTTATTGCTATTCTTTTGAATTGTGCGCAGACTATCCTAGCTTTACCTTATTATTACTACCTCTTTAAATTCGATAATCAGTATTATCCTAAAAAATGCAGAAGTTCACGCGGCAAGAAAACAACAATGGGAAGCTTTGACCAGCAATAGGTTTAGCAGCAAGTTCTGCTGCTGAAAAATTTGAAGATTGTCACCATTATCGTTTGTATGTTAAATAACAAGAACGAAAAATCATGCGTCAAGCATAGATTATGTACAACTTTCCAACACTTCCAAAATAATTTTGCAAATCTTTTACCGTAAGGTGTAAGATGATATCTAACTAAACAATTTTGAAAACGCATAACATATTTAAAAATCCAATTTCAGGAATTACCAACAATATTCGGAAAAATATCAGAGCTCTTTTGTGCAGCCCTGTACATGATCTATAGATTTGTACATATTACTAAATAGAATGCTAAATTTTAGTTCAGTTAGGAAACGCGTAGCACAGTTTAAAATTTACCTTCTGCAATTTCCGACAATCAACGGAAATGTACTCGAGAACTTTTGTGCTGCCTTGTATACAATCTATACAATTTATACAAACCAAGTAATAGACAAAAAAATGAGTTAAATTTAAAAACGCGTTCAGCAACTGAAAAAGCATTCCCAGCAATTATTATTAATAAGCAATACTTTAACCGAATTCTTTTGTGTGTCCCTGTAAATGAACGATGAAAGCTATAAACACAATATTCTATAGTAAGCCTTTTGTAATCCACGTTAGTGATATATATCAATTTCAATATGTTTGAAATCGTGAAACACTATTAAAATAATCTGCAAACGATTTTACTTCATAGACCGTAATGCAATGGTATCCCTGCAAAGGAACCATTAAGTGCTATGCACACCACATTCTATAATTAGTCTCTTGCAGGGCACTTCAGTGATATATATATATCAATTTCAATATGTCTGAAATTGTGTAACATCATTAAAATAAACCGCAAAACGATTTTTCCCCATAGACCGCAATATAACGGAATTCTTTTGAGTGTACCTGTAAAAAAAACTATCAGTGCTACACACTTCATTTTCAATACCGAACATGCCACTGTAAGCCTCAATAACATATATCAATCGCATGTCGATCCGAGCATATTTACACGAGTTAGAGCACAGACAGACTAAACACTTTTCAACTAACACTCATGTCCAAAATTAAGGTCACAAACATAAAATCTATGAAAACTGATGAACTACTCACTGTGTTGCCACGAAATTTGGCACAGAGGTATATTACAATAGGAGAAAGAATATAGCAACATAACAATATGGAAAGTATTTCAATTGTGAATTAAGATACAGGGTATATTAAAAAGTGTCATATCATGAATCGGAGATAAAGCATTTATCTCGGGAAAAGTATGTCTAATATGGAGTGTGACCACTGTGCACTGCTATACAAGCCTCACAACGAGCTCTAATACTGTTTATGAGGGTGTCAGTAAATGTTTGTGGCAACAAAGCCCATTCTTCCAAAAGTGCGGCTTTTAACTCCTGGAGGGTCCTAGGAGTGGGGTTACGCTGTGCAATGGCTCTTCCTAGACCATCCCAAACATGTTCAATAGGATTGAGGTCCAGAGATCTCGAGGGCCAATTCATACGGCGAGTATCCTCCTCTTCAGGAAAATCATCAACAATGTGAGCACTGTATGACCTCGCATTATCGTCCATAAAAATGAAGTCTGGTCCTACAGCACCTCGGAACAACCTCACATAGGCTTCAAGGACCTCATCCCTATCGCGATGTGCATTGACAGTACCCGCATCGAAGACGTGCAGTGGGGTACGGCAGCCCAACATTAAGCCTTCTCAGACAAGTATTCCTTTGCCACCAAATCTGTCGATTAATTTTACGTAGGAGGGATGATAGCGAGCTCCACGTTCTCTCCAGATGAAGATTCGAGTAGAATCACTTTCCGTGGTGAATCCGGACTCATCACTGAAAAGAACACACTACTACTCTAGTTGTGTCCATGACTGATGTCTTCGGCTCCATAACAACTGGGCTCTCCTGTTCGATGCAGTGAAAGGGACACACACAGCTTGTGGCCGGACGTACAGTGCCCTCTCTGCTAGTCGTCTATATACTGTTTGCCTGGAAATTCTTATTCCAGACGCAGCAGTAAGGTCATCAGCAAGCTCAGGAGTCGTTGCCAGCATATGTCGTCGTGCGCTTAACGCCAAATAGCTATTCTGTGCAGGTGTCGTTGCTCTGTGGTGGTCTTGGCTGGCCTTCCTGGTGACATTGGGATGGTCTAGGAAGAACCATTGCACAGCGTAACCCCCCCTGTCATGACCCGCCAGGAGTTAAAAACCGCACTTTTGGAAGAAATGGCTTTGCTGCCACAAACATTTATTGACACCCTCATAAATAGTATGAGAGCTCGTTGTGAGGCTTGTATAGCAGTGCACAGTGGTCACACTGACATGCTTTTCCTGAGATAAATGCTTTATCTCCGATTTATGATTTAACACTTTTTAATATGCCCTGTATTTTAATTCACAATTGAAATCTTTTCCATATTGTTATGTTTCTATATTCTTTCTCCCATTCTAATATACCTCTGTGCCAAATTCCGTGGCAAAACAGTGAATAGTCCATCAGTTTTCATAGATTTTATGTTTGTGACCTTAATTTTGGACATGAGTGTATGTTGGAAAGTGTTAAAAAGCAAGAGGTTTACACATTCTTTGTGCACAGTGGAACTGATTTATTAATTATTCCTGCTTCAGACAAGCATAAAAGAAATAAATTATTTTAAACTACAGGGTGACTACTAAATACTGTTACAAATATTCAGTCATTTTATTTTACAAATATAAAATATAAAATGATAAATACACTAATGTGATGAACATCAGAGATGAAAGTTTACCTGGAAATAATTTTACTCGAATCGACCGCCATCTTCATCGATTATCGAAGATAATCTCTTATACCATTGTCTGACTGCGGCACGAATCATATAAACAGGTACTAGGTCTCATTCACGCAATATGGAAGCTTTGAGAGTGTCCAAACTTCTGTGTTGCTTGCTATTTACTTTAGCTTCTAAAATCCCACAGACGCAATAATCTAAAGGATTTAGATCCGGTGAAGAAGGTGGCCAATCTTCTTGCATGATTATGTTCGGACAATTGACATGGAGCCAAGCCTGTGTTGATTTAGCTCGGTGCGAAGATGCAGAATCTTGCTGAAATATCCAATTCTTTTTGGGATACAACCTGTCAGGATGTGGCAATAAATTTGTTGCCAATATGTCCTGTTTGTAATATTCCGCATTGATTTTTATCCCTTTATCGATGAATTTCAAAGGCAATTTTCCATTGTTTGACACTTCAGCGTAAACCATAACAGAATTTTTGTTCTGAAAGCGTTTAACAGTTCGAAGGTTTTCAGGTATATCCTCGAAGGTTGCTGAATATACGACATAATTTTTAGCATTATAACACTGTTTAGTGAAAAATAGCTTCTCATCAGAAAATATTATTCTGTCAGCACTTTTCCTACCATGCCGCTTCAGCAATTTCTTGCATCTTTGTAATATTTTATTATTTGTGCAGCAGTCAAACCATGAACTTTTCTTTTGCGATAAGAGCAAAAACCCAGGTCTTCATTTAGAATAACTTGCATAGTTCTACGACTCACGTTCTCTTCTGTAAGCTATTTTATTTGCAGAAAGTTGTGGATTTCTTCGTATCATTTTATGAATTCTTTTGATGCGCTTTTTTGTGTGAATTGAGCGTGGACAACCAGACCTTGTTCGATCTTTACAGTTATTAGTATCCAATAATCGATTTATAGTTCTGCATATAAATGTTCTATTAAAACCAAGGCATTTTAATTGCTTAAAGATTTTACTTACGGAAAATCAGCGATCAAAGAGCTGTTAAATCATCATTCTTTTGGCTTCCATCTTTAAAATAATTTTATATATTCACTTTATACAAAAATCGTCTGCACTAATAGAACATTACAAAACGTTGAAATAGATTTTTTTTTTTTTTTTTTTTTTACCAAACGATTAAAATTAATTCTTATTTTTTGGAGTATAACAGTATTTAGTAGCCACCATGTATATATGTTGTAAATGGTACAATTATACCTACACTTCGTTTCAAAATTTGAAAAATGGATTTAGGTATAAAATACTACCTACATATTTGTTCTCAATCGTAATTATTCTGCCTAACGTTTCTCGTGTGTCTTTGCACGCATGCGTAAAAAGGCTAATTTTATTGTTTGCAATTATCTTAACGGAATATTTCCTGAAATTACCATTTCACCTCAGGAATTTTCCGTGATTTGAGGTAAAATTGACAAATCGCTGTTAAAACGGAAAATATTCGTGAAAAATCAAAAGGAAAAATGTGCGTCTATTAACAGACATTTTTGAGAGTGTACTGTCCCTCTCTAGATTTATTTCTCCCTGTGACTATGTAAACCATTATTTATTTTTTTAACGCATCACTATTTGTATGTAAATGTCTGATTTATCATTAATATCTTTAATCCATATTCTATGCTTGGAGAGTTAAAAATCTGAAAAATGCCTCAGTAAAATCTTCTAAGACGGAATCGCATACGAAAGAAGAAAAAGTAGTTATTCCGTTCTTAGTTAGGTAACATCGTCTGTTGTAATATCCTTTTCGCACATATTATATTCATTTTGCATGGATCACTACATTTTTTCGCTTAAGGCTGCTCGTCAGTAAACTTCCCGATTCCCCTCGCTAATGTTATTCCTATGGGCGTAGGATGCATTCGTATTTTTAAAATATCTCCTCGGGAAATTAATATTTTTAACTTCTGTTTCCTGTGTACTGTTCTTAAAGAATGTCTCTTTTTTTCTTAGTTGTTAAAATATTTCTAAACTATGTGCTTAATTTATATATTTATGTGTTAAAATTTTAGCGAAATTGAATAAGATTTTAAAATTTCATATAAAACTAAGTATATATTTTAGAAAAAAATTGACAACTAAGAAAAAAAGAGACATTCTTTAAGAACAATACAAAGAAAACCGAAGTTAAAAGTATTAATTTTCCGAGGAGATATTTTAAAAATACGAATGCATCCTAAGCCCATAGGAATAACACTAGCGAGGGGAATCGGGAAGTTTACTGCCGAGCAGCCTTAAGACAGAATTCCGACATAGACAGGCTCCTTTCCACAGGTTTTAATGTACTTTAATTTTATTATCTAGAAATATATGTACTATTATTTTGAAAATAATCAATTTAAAATTTTAGTTGTAGAATAATATAGTGATTTAAAAATATGTGCGTCTTTCGCAAAAGTTGTTATGCCGGGCCAAATTTTACTGATATATTAAATTGTTCTGGCGCAGGCCAGGACAATGATTTCCATACGGGCTGGGTCGGGATCGGGCCTGAAAATTTTGGCCCTTGCAGACATCTAGGAAGAATGAAGTCCAAGCCCAGTTCGGCCTGGAAAAAAGAAGTCCGAACCGGCCCGGCCCGGCCAGTGTCTGCAAAAAAAAAAAAAAGCCCGGCCGAGCTTTAAGAAAAAAGTCCGGCCCGTGCCACTTTGCCTATCCATTTTGAGAATTTGAAGACAACATTTGCTTTTTTTAAATTTCTGTTACGATTTATTATCTTTAACTTAGTGAATGTGGGCGCTGTTGTAGCGGAATATGGCACATCATGAAGTGTTCAGAAATATTTTGAGAAATAGGGAGGGCATTTTTTGAAAAAAGTTAGATAAAAAAAGTTTATTATATACAGAACGCACTTTGCTATTTTCAGTTTATTTTTCAAGAAAATTTATAAAATGATCTGAGTTCGAAGGAAAAGTACAGTAGAATTATTTTTTTTTTAAATAGAGGATGGTAAGAGATCCCCAAATGAATTCAATACAAGACAGGCTGTTCTCCAGAAAATAGTTCTTCACCCGCCAACAACGCGAACATTTCTGACATACTCACGCAGTCATTTTTATATGTAAATGCACGGAATTTGCAAGCATGACTATGGATGTAATTTGGAATCGAATAGCATTTCTTATTTTTAGATAAATATATGTTGCGTCATAACGATGACTATCTTTCTCAAACTGACGTGTTTAAAATATCAAATTTGACCCATATTGTGAAAAATCTTTTGCTTTTGTGAAAAAAAAAAACAGGAACGTTATTCAATTATAGTATTCGAATAAGAAAATCTTGAATTTATATTCGTATGAATAAAAATGGTTTTGTAAATATGCCAAAAAGTTGCTTGTTTAGATTTGAGCCTTAACAACCTTAAACAGCCTAGAGCTCGAAGGCTTAAATTTTCTAAATTCTAATGTTATACTTTCGAGGATGATGATTCTAGAACAGCCGTACTCAATCTTTTTTTTCGCGCGGCCGCAAACATATATATTTGTGACGTTAGGCGGGCCGCAACACACTTGTATAATAATGTAAAAAAAATATAGATTTCTATAGCAAATGCCGCGAACATTGTTGTTTTAAAATAGTGTTATAAAACTTTTTGCTGCCAATTTTTTCTGCGGTAAATATTTAACCCCAATAAGCCTTATTAGCTATATAAGTATAAAACGTAACAATATAACAATGCAACAATTCCAAATTCTCAAAAACAAGGGATTTTTTCTAATAATCATTTTTTTTTCCTCAATGCAAAAACTTTATTAATGCAGAAATATATAGTGCAAATTAAATAATTTGGAATAATGTTTGTTTAGTGTTCAGGATTAAGAAATGTTTACACTACTGTAGCCCCAAGTAAAACTATATGTAAAAAGAACTTTGACTAAGAAAACGACATTTAAGATAATTTAAAGTAATTTTAAATTAGTAATTATAAATAACAAGAAATTTGTTCCCATGAAAATATATAAAAGAGCAGTGAAAACATTAAAAACTTTTTATACACATCAATTAATTTTATAAATAGTCAATGATTATGTGTCTCGGGCCGCACATAAAATGTCGCCGGGCCGCAGGTTGAGTATGGCTGTTCTAGAATCATCACAGTCTATTCAAGTTTTCGTACTTTTAAAAAATTATATTATTTCGTGGCGCACTTCTGCACACTTAAATTACGATCATTAAAAAACACTTCTTGATTTATTTATTTACATAAATAAAATATTACATCTCGACCAAATATTAAAACAAAACAATTTATGATAATATGTAATAAAAATTGTAAAAAATTAACTTTTTGAACCTTTTAGGGTCAAAGTATTACTTCTTTTGCTAAAATGTTGAAATGATTGAATGGCACTAGGATTTACGAACAAATTTATTTGAAAATAAGTAAAAGCTTTTGTTTGCGTACATTATAAAAGCAAAATTTCATCCCAAAAAGCCTGATGCTATGGTGGCATTTGTGGATTAAAATAAAGTATGGTATATAAAATATACCACTGCCCTTCAATGAGTTCATTTTTCCGCTTATTGTATTTTAATATTTTATAAAGCAGATGATTTTTATTTTTTAAAGAGATGGGTACATTTTGGATTAAACATGCCCATTCTCTTGAAGGTGAAACAGCATTTGCGAAATCCTACAGAAAATAGCTGATATTGAAGTACAGTTTCGGAAACAACTGAATCAATTTCAATAATTCTTTTTTAATAGTTTTCGCATTAGCTAAACTATAAATTGATAGTTTGGCAAGAAATAAAATTAAAAAAGGCAATAGTTACGTGATTTTGCAAACAAAAAATTCTAGCTTTATTTTTTTTTAAATTAACGTTACTGTGTAAGAGGTAATTTATTTCGCAGAAAAATAAAACGATAGGTTTAACACACACACACACACACACACACACACATATATATATATATCAATTTATTTTTCTGATAAATCAATACCTTCTTAGTAACATTAATAAAAAAAAAAAAAAAAAAAAAAAAAAAAAAGAAAATCTGGAATTGTTTGTTTGCAAAATTTCTTAACTTTTCTTTTTTTTTTAAATTTTACTTTTTGCCTCTCTCCCTCTCTTTCTCTCTACCCCTCTATCTCTCTCTATGTACATACATATATATGTTGCAACAGGACTAATCCTGTCGTACTTTATTTTAGGACACGAAGCACCTTTTGTTGTAGCACCTTTTAATCAATTAGTAAATTGAAGTAGTTGGAATTTAATTTCGTAGAATTTATTCTGATCTCCAACATAATCGTAATGCAGTCGTAAATATGATTCCATAAGGCCTTTGGTCAAAAACTCATTGGAAGTTTTCCCACAATAGAATAGACGAAACTTTGAACAAACAGAAACTTTATTTATTCTCTATAAGAGGCGCAGCACAGATGTCAACATTCACCACTAGTCTCTGTTATCAACCATGCTTATACATTCATGAATGCCATGAATCGAAAAATCTTCACCTGTTGCCAAAAAACATTTACAAATTCAGTATATTAATTACAAGAGAAGTGAATGACTCATAAATATTCAAGCTAAATGATTCAAACCATGACAAATGGAGCTCAAACAATGAGTTAAAACTAGAAATTAAGTAACATTAAGAAACATGACTGCCATCTTTTGGTAGTTCAAGAAAGTGTATCAGAGTTATTAAAAGACAGGTGAATAAGAAATTTAGGAACAGAACTTCCATCTAGCGTCAGTTTCAGAAACAATATCAGAATTAGGTATTACAAGTGGAATATTACAATATAAAGTAAGTGCTTAATTTGAAGTTAATAAATTAAGAAAATTAATGTAAATAATGAATGAAAGAAAAGAGGTAGATGAAAACATTAAATTAATAATTAATAAAATTATGTAGAAAATTAATAAAAGAAAATTAAAGGAATTAATACGATGACAGAGCATAACAGTATTATATCTATAAGAATTTGTCCCACAGTGGCGCAGACGATTAAGCTCGGTTCCCGTCAAGATCACCGAAAGTGAAACAGCATCCACCATGGTCATTGCTTGGGAGGGCGACAACCTCTCTCGACTGCGGCTGCTGTGGGACCGTGTACTTTAATGGGAGCTGGTGCACGTAAAATCTGTTCGTGGCTCCAATGTCCTCTAAATTTGAAAACAATTCTTCTGGGGGTGCCAATCCAGGTGCACGTCTCTCATCTAGAATTGGTTCAAAATTAGAAGACCAGCTCTAGAAGTCCAACCTCTCTTGAGGATCTGGCACCCCTGCTTTCAGAGAGCTGCCAAGGCACTTTCTCTGACACGAGGACAACAACAACATCTATAAGAAAATAATAATAATAATTAAAGGGATAAACTATGTTGCGCCTCCAGGCGCCTGAGGAGCGCCCGGCGCGTCATACGACCACCGGACCCATGTCCTGAGAGACATTTAACGCGCACATCGGCTTTGGGTCACCGAGTGCGCTGCCGGCCGGTCCGGAGGATCGTCATCCAACGGAACATCCAAACCTCTTACCCGAGCTCGCGACGACGTAGGTCATTGCGATTGCGCGGAAGATCCCATATCTTAGAGGAGACTTCCACACAGGCACTCGATGAACCGTCGAAACAACCCAGCGACTTCGTAGCCGAAACCGCATAAGGGGAGACGGTTCCTAGGTCACATGCTAGATTTCGCGACGGCTCTTACTTTCCCACGGCGTCCGATCATCGGCATGTATGAAAGGACAAGCGACTAGTTCATCTTCCGTGGGTTAATTAAAGGGGTAAAGGAAACATTTAAATACGACAAATATTTTTTTACATTAAAGAAAGATGAATGATGAATGATGAAGTTATTTAGATATGACATTATCCAACATAAATCAAAGAAGTTAATTAAATTTTAATAGATTAAATTAAAACTGCATATTAGAAGATATGAAATCATTTCTATTAAATAGAAAGGAAGTACTATGAAAGAATAACTAATGGGGAGGAAATAATAATAATAAAAAATTTAGTTATATTAAATTATGATGATTGATGGAGGGATTGAAACGACACTGTCCTACACAAATCAAATAAATTAATTAAATGAAATACTGCATAAAGTAAATGCTATGATACGAATTTTGTTTAAAAAATGAAGTGTACAGAATCGGCAAAATAATAACATGTAATGAAAGGAAGCATTATAAACCAATAACCCAATCTCTCGCTTTTTAAAATTAACCATTGCATTTTAATTATCCATACAACGCCACCACACCTCCATACTCTAATATCTACCCTCTCAACCGTCCTACTGTTTTTTTAATTATTTTTTCATTTGCGCCTGACGAAGAAAGACAAAGTTCTTTCGAAGGGCCTTGCCAATCCTTATTTTATGGTGTTTTTAAGAAGTTTTTATGCTTTTATTTTTTATCACACCAGTTTTTCAATATTTTAATGTGGTTGCCATTTTAGTTTATTTTTTCATTCAAAATACCTACCACAGTTTCGGAATGATAATCTTTATTTTATTTAATCAACGAAAGTCTGTCATTAAATATAACGGAAAAATCTATTCGGAAATTATGATATAGTTAAAAAAAAAAGAAAAGAAAAGAAAAAAACGCTGCTGCGGGACCCGCAGTTTGTGGAATTGCAATTTCTAATAATTTGGAGTTTCGTGAAAATGATTCCCTTCTTTTCTTTTCTTTTCTGATCCGTTGTATATTTCGTTTCTTCAGTTTTGTGACAGGACACTATCTCTGCGATAAATGATGGTTTAGAGAAGTCGCAGCAGCACAGTTATTTGATGAATTATATGTCTTTGGAAAGATTCTTCCCTTCTCATTTTTCTTCAAGACACGGAACAATTAAAAAAAAAAAATCAATGTCGGATGATCTATTTCTGTAATGCAAAGAAAAGCTTCTTTTGATTTTTGTTCATTTCAAATTAATAGAATGTTTTTGGGTTGTGGTTTACCCTATGAATATTTGGTAATTTAGACAAGTTTATCAATTTGACTTATTTTATTTAATCTTAGGGGATCCAACCTGTGCCTCCCAAATTACAGAACATAAGTGGAAAGCTTCTTTTGTGTGGAAAACTAATATATTTTTTTACATTTAATGTATTCTTTTAGATTGCTCACTTACAACACCAAAATGCATTTTCATATCAGAAATATCAGTAGTGTATTCAAATAAAGTTTTGAAATGTACATATTAGCCGCATAGGATTTAATATATTCAAAGAAATAGCCAAATATTTCGCTACTTAGAGCAACCTTTTTTATTCTGATAATTTTAGTAGTTTAAGCGCGTAGTTCAAGTACATGTCTATTTGTGTTTTATTTATGCTCACTGTTTTATTATTATTTTTTATTTTATGTATTTATTAGTGAAGTGTTAGTTTAGTTATGGAATATTAACCAGCACATGCTGAACTATTTATATTGTTTCAAGCGCAAACAGGTTATCTTCCGTAATCAAGCTGCACGCGATAACGATAGATATAAGAAATCAGCTGTACTTAATCGAGATTTTATTCTGTAGCTAGGTTACCATCATAAGTTCAACCTGTTTGGACTGATAACTACTATAGGTTATTCTTTTAGAGATATATATATATATTTAAGCGGTCTCGGAGACCGCTCACAGTCTTTTACTTGGCTCACAGTGTCTATGCAACAGTTTCTGTCACATCAGTTAAGGGTTGTGTACAACTTTGTATTTTAATAACAAAAGATAACAGACTACTTTAAAGTAAAGAAAATTTTGATTGGATCAAAAATGATAACGATATGAACAGACAAATCCTCCTTAAGATATCAAGTGCCAGTCCCCACCCTCCCCACTAAAATGATAACGTTATATATGCACAGCCCCTGATAAGACATTTAGTGAACTGTTTGAATTTTTCTAGATATGAAAAGCTCCCCAAAAATCAAGATCGTGTATTGAGGAAAATTTATGATGTATTATTAAACTTTTGTAAAAGTTGAAAATGTGGTTGCTAGACCAACAATGGTTAGTAACAGCAGAACGTTTAATATCACAGTTTCTTAGGCTCCCCCACGTGGATCTTTAGAGGGCGTTTTGTTTGACCTTTATACATAAGATCACATTAAAATAAAAATGTATAAACTACTTATAAAATGCATTGCAATTCAAATAAAATCGTGGCTTGATGACGTCACAAACTTTAAAGGCTCGATTACTGAATTGCTTGAAAGAAACATCCTTATAACTCCAAAAATAATAATCCTATTAACTAGCGGTTTATTGCATCTGATTAAGCGTCAAATTTCCAATTAAAATATATCTTTGAAGTGAAATATGGATGAAATACAGGGTCATGAAAAATCGAAGAGTGTGGAAAATAGGATTCCAAATATCTCGGCAACTAATTATCCGATCGACTTCATGCTTTATTCAAAATTTATTTTTTTTATTGTCTTTTATATTCATTTCTTAAAATAAACAATTTCGAAAATTTTTATATACCTTTCATCAGAACGAATATTTCGAGAGTCCGAAAAAAATTGTTCCGGTTAATCGAGGTTATTGAAATGAAATAGGCTTCTTCCCATTATTACATACTAAGTACATACCAAATTGCAAGTCTCTATCTCAATTTTTTCGGGAGATAGAGCGTTTACAGACACACACACAGACACACAGACGGACGGCAAAATTTTTTTTCTAAAAATATGTTTTTCGGAATCTCCAGTGTCTGAAACGCATAGGCGTAGCCTCGGGGGTGGGGGGGGGGGGGGGGGGCACGAGGGGGCACGTGCCCCCCCCCAACTTTCTGAACATCAATTTCTAAAATATGATACAGTCAATTAAGACTTGTCTTGTATTGACCCAAAATAGAAATGAAATAACTACTTTAATTTTCATTTTATATTTCTTCATTTTTTTTTTTTACTTAATCAGATGTCAGATCAGTATAGATAGCTCAGCTCTTTTTCTTTGAAATGATGAATTTGGTAGCAAAAATTGTGTTCTGCACTACAAACCCTGATGCGAACATTCATTAAACGAAAATTTGAACTATCAGTCTCTTACAGCTGCGGACAATTTCAATGTGTCAGCTCTTTTTCCCGCTGTTTGCGGTTAGTATCTACATATACTTTCCCCCCTTCTCATTCCATCTGTAGACTTTAGAAAATGTAGTTGTGTTTATCAGAGCGGGAGTTCTGTTGCCCCGCAATATATATTTCATTTAATTTGTTGTAACTTTAATTATAATTTAATCAAGTCATAAATATCCTGCTTTTCCAAGCTTTGTCGCTGGAATTATTTACCAATGGAATGCAACCACACATCACTAAGATTATAAAAAATAATTAATATTTTCTTCATTTAGTTATTAAATATGTTCCTCTCTCTTACTTTACTATTATTTTTTATTGAAAGCACTTAATCTTCTACTATACCTTCGCATTTTTGAGATGCAAAGGTTATGATTTTTTTTTTCAAAATGTAAGCCTTCTTGAATGAGCTGTTTTAAAGTTAATATACAGCTGTACCTTTTGGTAAACGATGGTAATCCGTTCCAGAAATACCGTTGTTAAGCAAAACCGTTGCTATCGAAGGTGCAATTTTCCAAACAATTTTGCAGGCGCACATACATTAAATGATTAGTTACTTCTTAAAAGTGCCGTTTAAACTTATTTCAAATGCCTTAAAAGTTTGATAAATGTCTTTTATTTATTAACAGGGCCATACCAAAAGTGGTACGGGCGGTGCCCCTCCCCCCTCACCAGGCGCCAGATACAGTTGTTGTGGTGCTGTTTATTATATTTGTTACAAAAATATTAATTTCAATAAAATGATCTAGCGGAGCTTTCCTCATTTACTTGGTCGTTTTTATTTTCAAGTGAACCTCGAATTAAATGAACCTGGTAGTGGGGTCCAACTGATTTCAACAGCGTACACCCGTGCAGGCTACGCCTGATCTGGTCTCGAATCAAACTAACCTTTAATTTTTTTATTTCGACCGAAATTAGTTTAATATTTTGAACATCGTAGTTCACGTTACGACGATTTTTCATTCTTCCAACTTTAATTTAATCGCATGAAAACAAAATTTAACAGAGTTAGTTATTTCCGTTTCGAAAAAAAATGTCAAAAATTTGCCGAAAAAGCGAAAAAACACTAAAAAATTCGCGAGCAATTCAAAACTTGCAGAGGACAAAATATACTTATATTGGTCTAAAAACTTGAAAACGAATTCATTTTACAAGTGTTAAAAAATTGCCGCTAACAGCGAAAAACCGCAGAAAATCGGGTACTGTGACATGTTGAAAATTTCACATGCTCACATGCTTGGAAGATAAAGATAATCCCTTACGAATGAAAGGCCTTTTGTGAATTGTCACTATTCAAGTAAGAGTACTATACAGAAGGTTGACAGGTGGACGTGAATCGGATAAACACTTACTTGGAGAAATGGGATAATCTCCTAAGAATGAAAAATAGAACTAGAGATTGGGGTCTTTCATTGTCCACGGGAGATAAGAGACTGGTGCAGGTGTGGGAGTGAAAGAATGCTTTCTGCAGAAATTCCTGGAATGCAAGGAAAGCCCCTAGGAAGTGAAATTGCAGACGGCAGTGGGATGTTGAAGGGGTTAGAGAGAGGTTCGCTTTGAGCGGAGGTCAGAAAGGCTGGTTTCTGAAATGATGCTTATACAACGTGGATATGTTCATCGTATTTTTTTACTTATATTTTTTTAAATGTTAATTTAAAATAAAGTTTTTTTCGTTTCAAACGATAAATGGATTTCATTAATTATATATACATGTGTTCACGCTACCACAGCTATAGTATAGTATATATAAATAATTGGTGGCAGCAAATGGGATATGTGATCTAAAGTAAATTAGATTACGGATCTATGCGTTAACCTGATTAAACAGATGATGAGCCAGTGGAAAACGGATAAGCAGAATTGTGGAGTTTTGAAGTATAATTGGAGTCGTGGTTTTTTCTCGGAGTTCTAGCAAGCAGAGAACGAGTAAAAAAAAAAAAAAAAAAAACTTTATCGACAAAAGCTGTGTAGTGTATGGACAGTCAACTATAGATTTGGTGATACGTGTTTGTGCTTCTTAATATATCCAGTGGAATGAAGATATGCGGCGTACCGTCTAAGTTGTCTACATACGGATCTAAGGTGCAATTAGTGCCTCATCAGCAAAATTTAGTGTCTTCAAATCTTCAAACATCTGTGTGTGCCATCTTTAAAAGTGCTTGGAAGCCTGGTATCAGTGTGGAGGAAATATCTGCATCTGAAGGTAAGCTCTTTTATGAAATCTTCTATAGAGGTCTGTTTTAAATTAAATTTTGTGTATAAATTTTAATTTTGGGGAACAAAACTCTATGAGAAATTTAAGAATTCTAGGGAAGCTATTAATTTGGTATTTAAATTTTAGTTAGAATTTTTATGTTTGTTGATTTTCTGGTATCTGTTTGGTATAATATTGGGTTAAGAAAATTATATACTTATGTATATGTTAAAATTTACTTGGGGTATAGTAAATTGTTATTGATTAATTGAGATTATTAATCAGGGTATTTTAATCATAATTTTGTATAAAACTTTTGGAAATAAGAGTTTTGTTTATATACATTTTAGTTATTACAGTAATAAAGTTATAGCTTAATTTTATGGGTATACTGTGGATGATTATGATTAATGTTACAAAATAAATTGATGTTATACTGTACTGTTGGGTATAAAATTTATTTTGGGGGATATACTCAGTTTGAAAGACGTCACTGTTGCATGAGAATTTGCTATATTAAAATTGTGTCGTTTTTGAATACATTATTATACGTATAGTGAAGAAAATTCTATTTCTGTGTTTATTGTATTATTGTAAATTGAATATATCTGATATTTTGAAATTTATTATATTTTGGAGGAAAATATGGCAGAATATTTAGGAAAATATAATAAAAGTGTCTTGCTGTTATTAGCAGAGGAATTTGAGACCAGTGTGTCAAAAACGTGTAGAAATAAAGCTATAATTCAGGCTATCGTAGATGCAGAGGATTATGATGAAAGTTTCGCTAAAATTCGATTGCAATATTTTAGTGAACAGGAGGCGGAGCGGAAAGAGCAGGAAAAACAAATCGAAAAAGATCGTAAAGAAAGAGAGAGGCAAATTGAATTAGATAGGATTGAGCAAGAGGAAAAAGATAAACTTAGGAAATTTGAGTTAGATAAACTTGAAAAACAACTTGAGGCAGATAAACTCGAAAAACAGCAACAACTGGAATTACAAAAACTTGAAAAACAACTTGAGGCAGATAAACTCGAAAAACAGCAACAACTTGAATTACAAAAGCTTGAAAAAGAACAGCAATTTGAATTAGAAAAATTGCGTATTCAAAATTCTGCGGATATTGTTAGTGTTTCATCTAATGAATCAAATGTAGATTTTCATAGAACTCCTAAGGTAAATTTAAAGGATTTAGTTCCGCGCTTTGATTCTAAATTAATTGATATAACTCTTTTCTTTATGATTTTTGAAAGGCAAGCCGAGAAAGCTAAAATTTCTCAGGAAGATTTGGTCAGTCAATTAATTCCTTTGTTACCTTCTGATATTGCCGAAATTATTGTAAAACAACCAGCAGATAAATGTGATGATTTTCAACATGTAAAGAAAGTTTTGTTAGATAGGTTTAGGCTAAGTACAGGCGCCTTAAAACAAAAATTTGAAACTCATCAAAGAAAATCTGGTGAATTATGGGTGGATCTGATTTATGAGTTAAGGGGTTATCTAGATAATTGGTTAGAGTCATTAGAAGTGAGGGATTTTGAATCCTTAAAAGAACTAATGCTCACGGAACAGTTGAAAAAACGTGTCCCTTTTGAAATAAAAGAAAAATTTATGGATGAGTGGGAGGAAATAAAGATTGCTTCTAAACTTGCGGAAAAATCGGATAAATTTGAGAGTATAAGAAGAGAATTTAACAGGTCGGATAGAAAACCGTGGGAAAATAAATCTTTTCAGGATAAGCAAAAAGACGGCTTTAATTCTAAAAGTAGAAAGGAAATTAAACCAAAATTGGAATTTGAGAATACGAAAGAGTGTGGGAAATTTGATCAATTTAAGAAGGACAATGCTTTTGAAAAGCAAAGACAAGTCCAATGTTATAATTGTTTGGCCGTGGGCCACATCAGACCAAATTGTCCTGAATTGTTAAAAAGTAAATCTAATTATGAGGATAAAAGCATAGCTTGGATTGTTACTAGTGATGGGAAAAGTGTAAATAATAAGGAAGGTGTGGAAACCGAATTACCTATGGTTGATTTATGCGTGAATGGTAAGAAAGTAAAAGCGATTAAGGACACAGGTGCGCAAATTGCGGTTTTTGATGCTAAAGACATTCCGTGGAGTGCTAAGAAAGTGGGAAATGTTTTTCTTATACCGGCCCTCGGAAATAGACAAAAAGCGGATTTGGTGACCGTGCCGATTGCTTTGATAGAAGATGAAAAAGAGTATGTTGAAAAAAATGTGGTGGTTGCAGTTGTGAGAAAACTAAATTCTCCGCCCCTTATAACACCAGCTGTTTATGACTTATTAAAGTTAGGAAATATGGAAAAGCAAAATTCGGTGTATAAACAAGTGGGGAATCAAAGAGAATTAAATGGGCAGGGAACCCTCAGATTATCTAGCGATCATGAGCAAAGGGTTGTTAGAAAAATGGTTGTGAATGAAATCTGTGAAAGGGATAATAAGTCTGTTAATGAGATAGAGGTAAATTCACTGGAAGACGTGACTGATAGGTATTTGGAAAAAGGGTCTAAATTGATCGATACAAAAGAGGGTGCGTCTAAAAAGGATGGTGATAAAAGGTCAGGTATTGGAGGTCAATTTCGGGAAAAGAATTCTGAGCATGATGTAAATATACCCAGGTATTTTGTCGGTAGTATGGGATTTATACATGTTAGAAATAGAATTAGAAAGAAATTGAGTTCATCTATGACTGTGGCCAGTAAATTTAACTCTAGGATGAAGGAAAATAATAGAGTAAATTGGGGGGCTAAATGTCAAGAAGATGTGAATAAGAAATCAAAGTTAAAAAGAATGGAGCATTCTTCTTTTAAAACGGATCACAAAGAAAGATTTATTGAAATCAAACAAGACTTTGAAAGGAAAAATCATGATTATGAAGTTGTGAGGCGAAAATTATTGTCAAAAAGATTTTCTGATAGAAGTAATATAGATATTGGTTTTCGGGAGAATTATCTAAATTAAGTTTATTCTAAATTTGGGAGTACTCATTATTGTAATATCTGTATTGTGTTTATTTATCATTTAATGCTTAATATTATTTTCGTAATAGTAAAACTTCATTAATTTAATAATTGCATAATTTAGTATGCTTTCTTTTTGTTTGTAGAAGTGTCCAAATTTAGGCTTTTAAGCAAGTTTTTAAGAGAATCGTTTTAGGCATTGTGTTGTATATAGATTTTTTTTTATTATTACTTTTTTTTGTTAGAGTCATGTAAAGTGTAATCTGTATTTGGTATTATATGTATGTGAAGTATTTCAAAATTGTTTCTTAGGTCATCAATTGTATAAATTATTCCTGGAATTATACTTAGGTATTGTAGGTGAGGGAGTATAGTAAATCCTATTGACAGTGTGGTCTATCAAATACTGAGTATAGGAATGTGTTTGTATTCTATAGGGATTTCGTGTATTATTTTAAATTCCTTTATACTTTGACCTCTTTAGAAGTTGATTGAAGGAGCTTATTGTATTCATGTATATGCCAAATTTCCTGCAGAAATTTTTCCTTAGGGGGGAGGAGTTGTGACATGTTGAAAATTTCACATGCTCACATGCTTGGAAGATAAAGATAATCCCTTACGAATGAAAGGCCTTTTGTGAATTGTCACTATTCAAGTAAGAGTACTATACAGAAGGTTGACAGGTGGACGTGAATCGGATAAACACTTACTTGGAGAAATGGGATAATCTCCTAAGAATGAAAAATAGAACTAGAGATTGGGGTCTTTCATTGTCCACGGGAGATAAGAGACTGGTGCAGGTGTGGGAGTGAAAGAATGCTTTCTGCAGAAATTCCTGGAATGCAAGGAAAGCCCCTAGGAAGTGAAATTGCAGACGGCAGTGGGATGTTGAAGGGGTTAGAGAGAGGTTCGCTTTGAGCGGAGGTCAGAAAGGCTGGTTTCTGAAATGATGCTTATACAACGTGGATATGTTCATCGTATTTTTTTACTTATATTTTTTTAAATGTTAATTTAAAATAAAGTTTTTTTCGTTTCAAACGATAAATGGATTTCATTAATTATATATACATGTGTTCACGCTACCACAGTACAATTTTTTATGTACGCGATTTTAATACAATATATTTAAAACGGATTCCTTTCGCCACAGAATGCAAATAAGCGCTAAAAATATCTTTCTCTCTCTCTCTTTTTTTTTAATCGCAGAGGACAAAATTTACTATATTGAGCTAAAAGATTGAAACTCGATTCCTGTAACAAATGTTAAAAAGTTGCTGCGAAACGCAAAAAAAAGTTGGTAAATTAAAATCATTGTACGAATGAAAAATAATCGCGAAGAACCTAAAAATCTCAGAGAACAAAATTTATTACATTAGGTTAAAAAATTGTAGCTGGATTGTTTTTACGAATGTCAAAAAAATCGCCACAAAACGCGAAAAAGCGTTAAAATCGCATGAAAAATTAAAATCATAGTACGGATTCCGAATAAACTTTATTGAAAATAGAAAAAAAAATTACTCTATTGGGCTAAAAGTTTAAAATCGGATTATTTTTACGAATGTGAAAACATCTCCACGAAACGTGAAAAAAAAATCACATAAAAAAATTCACGAAAAATTAAATAATCGCAGAGGACAAAATTAACGGTATTGTATTTAAAAACTGAAACCGGATTTATTACTTACCCATCATACGTAGTCTTGTAATCGTTTTGAAAATCGAAAATTTTTTTGGACGATTTACACGTTTCAGACACTGGAGATTCCGAAAAACATATTTTTAGAAAAAAATTTTTGCCGTCCGTCTGTGTGTCTGTAAACGCTCTATCTCCCGAAAAAATTGAGATAGAGACTTGCAATTTGGTATGTACTTAGTATGTAATAATGGGAAGAAGCCTATTTCATTTCAATAACCTCGATTAACCGGAACAATTTTTTTCGGACTCTCGAAATATTCGTTCTGATGAAAGGTATATAAAAATTTTCGAAATTGTTTATTTTAAGAAATGAATATAAAAGACAATAAAAAAACATAAATTTTGAATAAAGCATGAAGTCGATCGGATAATTAGTTGCCGAGATATTTGGAATCCTATTTTCCACATTTCTTCGATTTTTCATGACCCTGTATTTCATCCAAATTTCACTTCAAAGATATATTTTAATTGGAAATTTGACGCTTAATCAGATGCAATAAACCGCTAGTTAATAGGATTATTATTTTTGGAGTTATAAGGAAAAACCTCTTTCAAGCAATTCAGTAATCGAGCCTTTAAAGTTTGTGACGTCAACAAGCCACGATTTTATTTGAATTGCAATGCATTTTATAAGTAGTTTACACATTTTTATTTTAATATTTTACATTATACATATCCATGATGGGTAAGTATTACGGTGGCCCCCAACGACTAGTTTTACGAATGTCAGAAAAATCGCTTCAAAATGCGTAAAAACTTAAAAATCGCAGCGAACTAAACTTATTATATTGGGATAAAATATTGTAGCTGGATTCATTTTACGAATGTCGAAAACATCGTCACAAAGCGCGAAAGAACGCTAAACCCCGCATAACAAATTCGCGAATGAATTCAAATTCACTATAACGAGTTCCGAATAAGCATTATTGAAAGAAGCCAACATTTACAATATTGGGCTAAAAGTTTGTAATTGGATTCCTGTTACAGATGTTAAGAACTTCCACGAAACGCGAAAAAACCCCGCAAAAAGTCGCATGAAAAATTCGCGATTAAAATCAGTAGATACAAAATTGAGTAGAAAATGTAATCGCAGAGTTCAAAATTTAGTACAATGGGCTGAAAGATAAAAATTGGACTAATTTTACGAATGTTTAAAAATTGCAGCAGAACGCGAAAAAACAGCAAAATATCTCATAAAAAATTCATGAAAAATTTAAAATTCGCAGAGGACAAATTTTACAATAATGGATAAAAAGGTTGAAACCAGCTTCGGATCACAAATGTTAAAAAACTGCCACAAAACGCGGAAAAACACTAAAAATCATATTAAAAAATTAAGAAAAATTTAGAAATCACTGAGGACAAAATTTAATATATCGGGCTGAAAAATTGAAACCAGATGTATTTTACGAATGTTTAAGAAAATCGCCACGGTACGCTTAAAAATGAATAAAAAATTCGTATAAAAAATTTGCTATATTGGACTAAAAGATTGAAGTTGGATTCCGTTTACGGATAAAAAAATCGCCGCGAAACGCGTAAAATTGCTTATTAACTTTTCAAAAAATTTTAAAAATCGCAGAGTATAGAAAATGTACTATATCGGCTGAAAAAATAAAACCAGATTTCTCGTTCTTTGTTTAAAAAATTGCCTCGGAAAGATAAAAAAACGCTAAAAATCACATAAAAATTTCGCAAAAAATTAAAAAAAGGCAGAGGACAAATTTTACTATGTTGTGTTAAAAAATTGAAACTTAATTCCTAACAAAAATGTTAAGAAATTGCCGCAAAACGGGAAAAAACGCTAAAAATCACATAAACGTCATAATAAAATCACATAAAATTCAAAAATGGCTGTACGACGAATGTTTAAGAAAAATAAACTTTTAGGTCTAGGGGGCTAGGAGATCGAAACTGAATTCTTTTTACCCAATGTGAAACATTTCTGCTAGGACGTTTTTAACCAAGATACCATTGTATATATATATATGGGAATATGAACGTGCGCGCGCGTGTCTTTAATAAACATTTGTGCCCCCCCCCCCCAAACTTTTCGGTCACGCTACGCCTATGCTGAAACGTGTAAATCCGTCAAAAAATTTTTTTGATTTTCAAAACGATTACAAGACTTATCCTATACTACGTATGATGGGTAAGTAAAAGGTGACAAAATAAGTGTTCTGAAAAGTGTATAAAGATTTGCAGTGTGGTGTCGAAGAAATAGAAGAAATGTAAAGACGCTTGTTGCGAATGGGTTATTAAAAGGAAATTTTTCATTCCAAAATTCTGGTGCCAATGTGGCATTTAGGAATTAAAATTAAGTGAATCAAAAATGAACCACCGCCCTTCAAGGGGTTAATGGTAATTTCTGTATATCTAATATCGCTTTGTTCAAGAAGCATCAGCATTCTTCATTATAGAAAAATAAATTTCTTATTTTGCGGTTAAAAAAAAAAAAAAAAAAAAAAAAAAACAACATTAAACCTTACTAGAGTAAGGTTAAATTTATTAAGTGCTGACAAAATTCATTTTAGCTTTAAGATAATACCCTGCTGGGAGATGCAATATCTGTTTGTTGCAAAAAGCAGGATAACCTGCTGGGAAGCTTTTCTCAAAGATGCTAAAAAAGGAGAGGAGCAATACATATCATCGCTAGTCATTATGTGTTCTTGTAAGATGTTCTGTTAAATAAGTGAGGATCAAAGTGTGTCTGCGAATACGTTAATGGTATTTGAATGAATAGTATTTTTCGCCTTCTTCGCAGGGAGTCTTTATGAAGTAATATTACCTGGTACATCAACAAAAGGTTCACTGAATACATATGACTTTGGAGGGGTCCATCCGCCTTGCCTGGAATTAATTATTTTTATTTTAAATTTAGTAATGTACCATATTGTTCGAAAATTAAAAGGTTGACTAAAAGATTTATTAACCAAAAAGACTTAGGTTGAGTTGAAATCTGTAATAAATTAAGAAACAATTTTAGAGATAATTTTGTAAAATCACAATTTGGAGCAGCCACAGAGTTTTATATTCGACGCATTTAAAACAACTTAGAAGCAGCAAATGTTACATGGTGATGGAAGGAAGATTATGAAATTATATGTCACTAGTGTGTCACTATGAACAAAGTAAGGAGATTTAAATTTAAAAACATTAATATTTCTGTAAAACTTTAGATTTTTAAACCTGAGAGCTGTTTCCAAACTCACTATATTTTCTGATATAATTACAAAATTATTTTTAACTAGTATATAACCCCGTCAAAAATGACGGATTGTCGATCCGCGTTTCATTTTCATAAGACTTCATACAAACAAACAGCATGAAGATTTATTATTGAAAGGTTTGTATTGTAGAAAAATACATTTTAAAAATGACAAATGATTTCTACAAATAAAAATAATGAGGATATATATATACACACACACACACACACACACACATATATATATATATATATAATTATAATATCTATAATATATATATATATATATATATATATAATTATAATATCTATAATATATATATATATATATATATATATATATATATATATAATTTACTTAGTATTACATTTCTAAAATAGTTCAACGATTGGACAAAACATTCAAATTAAATATTAACAAATAATCCATGTGGAAAGTTTTTGTAAAAAAGTGTTATCAATGAGTTTCTAAACAGCTAGACTCACCACATAACTGATTGTTTGTTTATATAAGCAAAATTAAATGCAAATAACGCTGTACTATGTGTTTCTTATATTTTAATTACGTTTGGTAAGAAATAATCATTTTACAGTTTATGACCCATTATCCCGAAATCCAAAATCCAGAAGGAGAAAATTCCAAAATTTTCTAAATTAGAAAATTTTTTCTAAATTTTTAGATTTTCTGAAAATTTTCGAAAATTTTACCAAGTCTTAATTTTTTTTTCAGTCCATTGTGTTTCAATGTCTAATCACTCAAATATTGTTACTTCGGTGGCGGGTGAACACGGTCCCCTCTTCCCGAAATTAAAAACAAATCATTTTTCTCTCAAATTTTATTTTAAAATTAATTTATATTACGATTCGTTAGAAACAAAAAAAAATAGTTATATATTTATTTCATCAGGGGTGATTCGGTTCAAGTTTTCCTAAAAATTTAAGGCATTCGGTTTCGAAAATTTTTGTCTTCAGTCCAAAAATTCGAACTCTAATTTTGAACGACCGTCGCCGAAAAAATCAATTATGTCTATCGTTCACAGAAAAACAGTAGACAATTTCTTCAAATGATTGTGAAAACAACGTGAATTTCGACAAAGGATCGAAAAAAAACGCAAATTTTATCGCAGGATTGAAAAACAAAAAAAAAAAAAACGCTTATTTTGTTCACAAATCGCAGAAAAACGCGAATTCCGTCAAAGACTTGCGAAGAAAACGCAAATTTCTTCCAAGGACTCCGAAAAAGTGTAAAATTTCATCAATGGATCACACACAAAAAAAAAATTGGTTAAAGGATTGCAAAAAAAAAATCCTCGAATTTCGTCAAATAATCGCGGAAAAATATGAATTTTTTCAAAGGGTCGCGAAAAAAAAAAAAGACACAAATTTCTTCAAAGCACTGCGAAAAAATTTCTAATTTCGTTAAGGGATCGCCAAAAAAGTGAAGTTTCGTCAAAAGATCGGAAATAAACGCTAATTTCGTCAAAGAATCTCAGAAAAAACTCGAATTTTGTCAAAGGATCGTGAATAAAAGGCAAATTTCGTCAAATAGCAAAAAAAACGCAAATTTCCTCAAAGGATCGCAAAAAGAAAACGCAAATTTCTTCAAAGGACTTCGAAAAAACGCAAATTTTGTCAACGAATAGCAGAAAAAATGCAAATTTTGTCAACGAATAGCAGAAAAAAAATGCAAATTTTGTCAAAGAATCACGAAAAAAACATGAATTTTGTCAAATAATCGTAAACTTCGGAAGAACCCGAAATCCGGAAAATTCCAAAACTCGGAAAGCCTTTTTGGTCTCGAGGATTCCAGATAATAAGTTTTTACGATGGAAGTTAATTTCAAAATCCGTCAGTAGATGACGCCTGTATACTGAATCAACCTCAAATCCTCCCTACGAAATAAATCTCCGCTACTTCTGAAAAAAAGAAACTTGCTGACAGAAATTTTTTTTTACAGAAATGGTGATATATATGTTTTATGTGATATAGTTTTTGAATGCTTTAAACAAAATTAAAATATTTAAAAGCTTTAATATGCTTTTACAAATATTTTAACAGCAGAATCGAATGTAGCATAGATTTTTTAGTAAGCCTAACATGGCGTTTAACTATGGTTGATTCGCAAACCGGAGTGGTCGCACCCGGATGCGTTACAGACAGTTTCTTGCCTTTGGATTTTATTATATGGAAGATTGTACTAGCATTCAAATTTCAGATATTTTTGTTCAGGTAATCTAATTATTCTTAATGTGTTATTTTAAAATAATGCAGCCATTTTCAGAACGTACTGTCAAAAATTGGTATTTTAAG
The DNA here is from genome assembly GCA_963931845.1 of Maratus michaelseni. Taxonomy (NCBI): domain Eukaryota; kingdom Metazoa; phylum Arthropoda; class Arachnida; order Araneae; family Salticidae; genus Maratus; species Maratus michaelseni. The sequence continues at coordinate 226,744,232 of OZ007599.1, forward strand.
CCAATTTTATGGCATAAAATCGGAAAAAAAATTACTTATCGTGTAGACAATGATTCGTCAATAAAAATGTTTGACACATGAATGTGTGACACTTTAAATGTTCACACAAAAATTGCATATCAAATTTGGGGCCTCTAAAATCGAAGAGGGGAGCAGGGTCACGGCCCACTTTGCCCATGCTTTAATCAGGTTCTTGCTTCTGGAACAAACCCAGACCAGCTTTATGGTCAAATATTTTCTCATTTATTGAGGACTCAATGTAGTCAAACATGGCTGCGTTTCATGCTTAAAAAAGGACAGAAATGACTGCCTATTGTCGACAATTGACAGGTCAAAAAGGGCCGCGTTTCAGACGTTTCAAATGTCTGAAATTCAGAAGCAAACAAGTGTCTTAGAAAAAAATTAAGACACTTTAAAGTGTCTTTTTTTAACCATTCGTTTCAGACATTTCAGTTTACAGTGTATAATAACCATCAAATCTCATAAAAAATCGACAATTTTTGAACCGATAATTATAATACAATACAAAGACATATATTAAAAAATGTAAGATTATCAAAATGAAATAAGTGAAAAAAATAAAGATATATGGATAAAAAAAATCTAATGTGCAGAATGTGAAAATATTACAAGGAGCAAATGGAAACTTATACTGTGAAACATGTTATCAAGGACAATATTCCACAAATATAAGTAAATCACAATTGATTTCTGTTTGAGTAAATAGGCCTGAGCCGAATTTTCTTTACCCAAATTGCCCGATCAACCCCACGATGCGTCAGGTAAAGAAAATGTAATAAAAATGGGCAGATATTGAAAAACTAAACATAATAGGTGCAAAATGAATTATTAGCGAACATTATGAACTATACAAAAACGGATTTAATGAAAAAATGATAAACAAAAAAGAAAAATATAGAAGCAAAACGTACCCATTCAATGGCATTTCATCGAGCTAATAAACACATTTCATAGTTGTTGAGAGCACACGGAAATACTGGATATGTACAGATATATTATATAACCATTAAATGAACGTTACAACCACCTATAAAAACTGTGAAATTATGAATAAAAGTAAAATAACTAATTGACAACAAAACAGATCCCCCCCAACAAACTGAACATAGATACCAAAAACATAGAATTAAAAACAGAAATTGAATAATGGACATTTGTGGAATTTAGACAGAATTTTCAGGTTCCAAATGCCTAAATTTCCACAAATAAAATGTGTGGTTACATCTTCATATTAGCCATAAAATAGCTAAAGAAAATGAATTTGAGACAACCACACACAAAATGTAGAGAAATACACAATGAAACAACAATTAAATTCAAAATAGAACATGATTAAAAAGGAGAGAGGGAAAAATAAAATAAAAACATGAAATTACCCCATTTGAAAGCAAAATCCAAACTTGAGTCAGCATATATTACAAGAATTGGAGTTTTAAGCATACGTTGCCAAAAACAAGGGGAAAAAAGTTATTTAAAAATTGATGGACCATGGATCAAGGAACAACATGTAACTCCAAGCAAATACCGCAATATATAAAACCAGCTCCCTCTATAAATAGTTTAAAATTGAACTCCACCATAAATTCAAAAGAATAAATCAATGAGGTGCTGCCATCTATTGGTAAATATATACAATTATATAATTTATAACATTATTGGATGATGTTTTAAAACAAACACTGTCTTAAGACATAATTGAACAAAATTATGTTAATAAATTTATTGTATTAGAATAATGAATAACAGATGTATTTAAAAACATAATATATACACACTCTATCTGTTTGCATAAAAATTTGCACTGTGTTTTTACAATTAATTTAAAAGTTATTTATTTTATAAAGAGCCAATTGAAGGGGTTCTTTCCAAATTGAATTCCGATATAGACCGGGAGGCGGCAGCACAGACAATCACCTCATCGAGTTCACGGTTGAAATTCCAGAATTAGTTAAAACTTGATTCGCATATTAAAACGCAATCGCTCTGCCAAGTCATATCTTGGTGGAAAACAACCGAAAACCCGATTTTAGCGGTTGGCTCGTAGGTTTACCATTGTGTGTTCCTGCTCCCAGTCCTCCATGTTTTCATACCTTTGGGTGCAGGAAAACACAATGGTAAACCTACGAGTCAACCGCTAAAATCGGGTTTTAAGGTGATTTCCACCAAGATATGACTTGACAGACCGATTGCGTTTTAATATGCGAATCGAGTTTTAACTAATTCTAGAATTTCAGCCGTGAACTCGATGAGGTGATTGTCTGTGCTGCCGCTTCTCGGTCTAATACTTATGTTGTGTATATACAAGCATGGGGTATCTTATACATCATTCCCTGATAACTAAAAATAATACTCTTTGATGAAAAAGCAAAAGGTTCGTATACGCGTACAGGAAGCATTTATCAGTCGATTGCAATAAAGAATTTTGCAGGTTTTAATTCATATTTTTTTCGAATATGAATAATAATTCCTATTTCATACTGCCAAAATCACGGAAAATAAAAAAAAAGAGACGTTTGGGCTTGTAGTATGATCGTGTACAGAAAAAAGAACAAAAATAAAAAATCATGAAAGATTAAAAAAAAAAAAAATGTGTAAAAGAAATTTAACATTAAAGAATCACAATTTTTAATACTTGTGGTTAAAAAAATATAAATCTCCACATAACTTATAAATTTGTATTCGGGCATAAAATTCAACGGAGATTAAAAACATTTTGTGAAAATCGAGTGGGGGCTATTAAAAATTAAAAATTTAGTTAAAATTTTAATATGTAGACGACCCCGAAAGCTTAATGAGTTGATAGCACATGATATTTTCTATTGATAGGTAGCTTTCTTTTTCCTTACTATAAACGGTGTCTGAAAAACCATAGAGCGGTGCGATTATTATTTTTTTACCCCTCATCTGTACTAAAAACTTTCAGAGAACTTTCTATCGTTTACCTCAGATCTCATATTTTTTAAAAAGGTACTGAAAAAACAATAATAGCGTTTTAAATTATTTTTAACAAAATCAACTGATTGGTAAATAATTCTACGAGTAGCAATTTTCTGAGCGAAAATGCAGGCTTGGACTCTAACACAGAACCTTTGGCTTCAATTGCCAATGCTCTTTCAATTGAGCTATCTGGACCACGTCCCAAATGAATTATGACCAAATGGCTGTTCTGAGCGAATATCGTGTTGTCTGGGATCTGGTCCAGATCATTGATATCTCATACAAAGAGACGCCGGATCAGCAACCTTTTTTTTTTTTTGAAGAAAACATGTCCCTTACCACCAGCAGGTGCTGGTGGGAAAATACTATGCCAAACAGGTTTTTTCCCCGCCAAACTGTCACTGGAATTCCACCGTCTGTTTCTTTTATTACGAGAACGGGAACAGAAAGTTGCCAAGAAATGGATTACCGCCATAAAGCGGCACCCTTTCGCCGTTTTTTGGCGGTTAAAGGTGAAAGATGTTTTCTTCAACTCTCTCGGGAGAGAAGAAAGGGATCCGGTGTTCATTAATATTAGAAGTCAATGGTCCAGATAGCTCAATCGGAAGAGCATTGGCAAGGCAAAAGCTTCTGGCTTCGAGTCCCAGTCTGGACACATTTTCGCTCAGATGGGAGAATTACTACTCGTATGAATTATAGCGTATATTAATAGAGTAAAAAAACCTAATCATAACTCTAATTCTAAAATAACAAAGTTGTTTGCACTACAATTCCTTGTTTACAATTTTCTACTCTAATGGTGAAATTGTCTTTCTGATATACATATTTGTTTTTATATGAACTTTGGAAATCTCACGAAACCCTGTATTTCTCTAGTTCATTCGATTTCTCGTGCTGCATTTACCTTTAATCCAAATTAGCATTGCTTAATTATCTTGAAAAACACGTGAAATACGAGTTAAAGTGTGTTCAGGAACTGAGTTAATATTGAGAAATGCGTTTTGAAAATCGCGCGATTTTGCGGTTAATGTTGACGAATATATATATGTGTGTGTGTGTTTCTATTTGTAAACGTTTAATAATCGCATTAGTAATTAGTATTACAAAAACATATTTAAACAAAATATATATGTGTGTTATGTTTGAAGTTTTACAAAAAATCATATAAAAGAAAAATAAATAAAATGCATAAATTATTGTTCGAGTTATGACTAAATAACGGAAGTTTACCTCGAACATCGATTGATTTTTCAATAATTTATATTTCATTAACTTATCATTCAAAATTAATGCCAGTGTGCAAGTTCATTTTCTTTTTGGCATATCGGAAACTTAAATTTGCAGTAAAATTATGGCGTTGCTATTGAACTTTTAAAAATTAGGTTACATTTTAATATGAAAACGACCCTTTATGACAAAATAAACCACATACAATTAATTGTAAAAAACGTTATACGAATTAAAACGGTACTTTTCGTTTTTTCTTGCTTTAATTAGAACTGAAGCTAATAGCCATCGTTCGAATACATTTTTTAACGTATTGTACATCTATTTTTTAATTATTATTCTCGTAACTATTACAGTAGCAATGTGAGAATATCTAAAATGCGTTATACCCCATCATCATACCCCATATATTATCATTTATATCCCATTTATTGCTGTTTCTGTTTTAAAATACATTTGAACCTCAATAGAGTATAATTGAAATGATTATTATTAATATCGCCATCATTTTTAACAATTTATTATTAGTAAAAGCAAAAATATTTTTTTTTTTCATAGAATAACTACGAAAATATCTAAAATAATTTCTCTAACATTATATTTTTGGAAGTAACCTAATAACATTTACTATAAAAAATATAGTTTGTATCGACAGGTGTTATATTAATTTTTTGTTGTCAAAACTGCTGCAACATAAGCAGCAAGATAGCATTTTATCGCATAAGACAAAACAAGATAAATGCGCCGATTATAGAGATTTTGAAGATTATATCGAAAAGGGCTTTATATCACTGACATTGTTATCATATCCGATAGGGGGTACCCCTCAAATCCTACCAGTGTTTCTTCATTTAACTTTATTGCAGCAATTCATCTTCGCTTTCGTAGTGTTTTCCTTTCTTCACCTTGTTTTCGGAGATATTAAAACCATCGAGGTTTCTAGCATGACGGGTGAACGCTAAGTTATATATTAGTAGCACACATACAAATAGAAAAAATATTTCAACGAGGTCCTTTCCAATTAAAAAAGCTTCGAATTTTGATAGGGATTAAATTCTTTTTTCAAGGGTTTCCCCCCCCCCCCTTCCTTTCTTAAAACTTTGCTGGTAACCAATACTTTTGTTTGTGTATTTTTGTCATAAAATATTGATTCGCTAATTATCAAAAAACTTTGTATTTTTGAGGTAGATTCAATTGGGCAAATTAGATAAACTTTTTTTTTTTTAGTCACATGTATGGTCACATTGTTAATAATCGCTTGTTAAGAAGGAAGAAAAAACAAATCTTAAAATATGTGTATTAATTACTGGTGCGGCGCCATAGTACTCCTGAAGAAGTTTTAAACTTTTATTGTTTATTAAATGTGGAAAATTTTCCTTATTTTATTGCAGTATAAAATATTTCTTTGGTGAATATGTGACGTGGTATAAAGCCTATATCATAAAAGAAAAGAATAAATTTAACATACAGGTATTTCAAGGCATTTAAAAAGTTCCATTCTTCAATGTAAAGTGATACTTATTTTCAATAACTTTTATATCAGTATTGTTAATAATCGGTGTTAATAATCAGTTAGAAGCTGCTATATTGAAAGCTAGCATTAAGAAAACATTGTGTAACTGCATTCCAAATTACATTTAGGATGAAACGTTTTATGATGAAAAAAGTAAGAAAAACTGGAAAATTACGAAGGACTTATATATATATATATACATTTATTTAATTATTTTTTGCGATAATTTAGTGTATCAAGCATTTTTTTCACTTTTGTACATAATCACCGACTGTAATAATTAAAATAAGCCTGATCATCTTTAAAGAAACATCTTTTTAGGACAGTACGCAACTATATAAACCAACATAAAGAAAATAAATAGCAACCAAGAAAATTAATTATAAAGTTTTTTTAAAACGTTTATAAGGGGCCGTCTACAAATGATATCACGCTTGGAAGGGGGGGGGGGGTCATGAAACTGTGACAGGTTGTGGCAAGGTGGTGGGAGGGGTAAGAAGAAATATGACATCACACATTTTGGTTAAAATAGAATAATTTAAAATTAGCAGATTAAATTTTGAAGTTATTTTGAGATTACCAAAATTTGAGTGTATTTTTTAATCGGGGTTAAAACAACTTTCATTCGATTTGTTTTCACTTATATTCTTTTCTTAAAAAATATATATTAATATTTTATTTCTATTTGTATTACATTATTGTGTATTAATTATGTTTTTTGTTATAAACCTTAATCTTATTTCATACAAAATATGTACACGATCATTTTTATTGTTATGCTCACAAATGTCAATAAAACTTATAGTTAAAGTTTCAAAATAAAATTTGAAATATGATCTATAACGTAGCGCTTTGTGCAAGTATATGTCTATGTAATATAGCGTGACATGTGACAAAGGGGGGGGGGGGGAGGAGGTATGGTGAAGTGTGACACTTTGTGACTAAGGGGGAGAAGGGGGTAAAAAATATTGAAAAAAAAAAGTGTGACATTATTTATGGACAGCCCCTAAGTTACTTAGACTCATCACGCATTTATCATAGCACAAAAGTTTGTATATATATATATTTTTTTTTTTTTTTTTTTTTTTTTGTGCTCTGGAAAGGGTTTTAACCCTTAAAAGCATTTTGATATATTTTTTTTTTCCACTGAGTATACGAATCATTCTGACACTCAAGAAGTTATTTTTATCGGTAAATGCAGAATCTTTTTATACATTTCTCTTTAAGAGTCAAACAACTTTACCCCCTAGTGTGTAGTACAAGTGTAGTACATCTTGTATTATAGATTTTCAGGTAGAAACGAACGGGTGATTGCCTCGCCCTCGGAAATCGGCTTGAATTGACAAGATACCCTTTACTTTTATATAGAAAAATAGGAAATATTCTTTTTCTTTCTTGGAATCTGAATATCAGCAAATTTTATGTATTTACGGATGAAAATGTCTCTGTGAAGGATCCAGAAAAGGGAGAGTTTTGGATTTCAGAGTAGCATTAAATTCTCTTTTGCTGCGCTATTGTGTAGTCAAGAATAATTGTTACAGGAATAAGAATCTTATTACTTTTTAAAAAGTAGCATTAATTTATGGTTAATGCAAAGAGACGAATTTCTGTTATAACCAGGGGCGGATTCAGTATTCTTTTTAGAGGGGAAGGGGTGTCATGTATCTTTTCTTACAAAAGGGGGTGGGCAGGGCCCGACTTAAGACTATGTAGGGCCCCGGGGCAGGCATCACTCTGAGGGGTCTCTTTCAATCTATCCATAGAAATCGTTCATGAATTATGCTTAAGTATCTGGTACTAAACTTCATATTTATTGTATATATACATAAATTTTGTACCAGATACTATTTACATCTGTATACAGGGTATCACAATAAATATGGTCACAACTTTAAGAAAAATACTGTAGGAATCTAGTAAAAAAAAAAAATGGTGGAATATTTGTTTGTACACGTATGTCATAAGATGTCTAAAAAATTGCCTCCAATTCGTCTTCATAAATGGTTTTAAGAGGACAACGCTAATAATGAATACTAAATTCTTATATTAAAAATTTAATCATTAGTTTTCTGATGATGTAGCTCGTTCTTTTTTTCGAGGGGGAAGGGAGGAGGTGGCATGGGGTACGGGAAGCAAACAGGGGTTGAAGAGGACCTCACTTCCTCCCTAAATCTTTGAAAAACTTTTTGTAAAAAATAATTTTGGTCAGTTTTAATCATTTGACACCCTCTTAACGAAAATCCTGATTACTCCCACGGGGCCCTCTTAAACGGGGGAGGGGCGGGCTGCCCCGCATGCCCCTGCATTAGTCAGGCTCTGAGAGCGGGGAGTCCCAACTGAATGGGTTGTTTTGTCACACACTAATGAAGTTATATTTCCATTCGTAAATGCATAAAATGTGAAGATATAATAATAAATGTATAAAATTGCAAGTTCTATTTAGATAATGAGAAATCGAACAATTTTCCATTTTCTTATAAAAGCGCAGGATCTTCCAGAAAAGTTTGTGGTCAACACTGGCATTTTAAGTTGATTTTCGCGACTCGACAGTCACAAAAAATATCAAAAGGGAGCAATTAGTTTTAATTGAAGCTGTATCAGAAATGCTAAAGAAAATGAAAAATGTTCGAATTTTCTGCAATTTTCATGGATTTTCGTTTAAATTACTTTTTGAGTATCAGAAATATTCGTAGCGTTGAGTTGGATTTTTTTTCTTCCGAAAACAACCTTACCACAAAAAGTATATTCGTTTATAGACAGGGGTCGTGACTTAGTCTTGGACTCACCAAACGTTATAATCAGGACAAAAGGGCCTCAACATTTGTTCGTTACTTACAATAACCAAGACTCAGATTTCAAATGTAAGAAAGCATACAAAAGATCTTATTAATTTTTTTAACTTCTGGAACGGTTACTCGCAGGAACATTTTTACATTTCTAAATTAGCAGGACTAAATTAAATAAAGAATGGTAACTTGACATTTATTTTAATAATTTTTCAATCTAAATTTGTGAATACTAACCAATTCTATAAAAGTAATTGAAGAAATAAAGCGTACAATTTATTTAATTTTATTTTAAAGTTATTTTTCTTTACGATTTCTTTTTTCTTTTTCTTTTACCACATTCACATTATTTCTATTATTAATTTAATGGACTGAGAAGGGGAGATGTATTATCATTTTTTTGTTTTCTCGAGAAGAAGCTAAGTCATTTAAGAGAAATGACTGCATGAATGATAATAGATAATCGATAGTTTAACCTTATTTCATTAAAAGTTTAAAACACCTACATAAAAACATACTTATTTTAAGGGAAAATGATCAAAATCGATATTTTCTATTTTTTTTCGTGAGCTGGCAACTTTTTTTTTCTCCCTGTAGCCAAGTTTTCTTGTCACAACCGAGATTTCAGTAAAGTATTTTTATATTACATCAACAATTTCCTCAACTTTTGGTCATTAAAACCGGGTTTTTGTAACATCCGAACTCTATAACAGAATGAGATTGTATATACAGATATATTACACTGCGTATTGCTATCCTTTTACTAATACTAAGGCTCTTGTAATAAATGATCCCTACCTAACTATGCTTGAGTGATAACATAAATACTATGTCTGTGGCAGCAGACTCTTTTGAAACTCTTAGCATACTTCCTTCAGCTGGGTTGCAATACTGGCTTGGAAATCGCGGCGCATAATTTTACAGTATATTTTTAAAGCTTTGCAATATACGTCAATAAATGTCATTCATTTTAATTTGTCTATCAGATCACCTTAAATTTTAATCAAATACATTCAACGATTTATATTTTCATTAATCATAAAAATATATGATCAATTTTAAAATTGTTTTGAAACGAGATAATGTTCTAAGAAAAAAAAAAAAAAAAAAAAAAGAAGTACTTTATTTTCCACGTTGTTAAAAATTGAAATTCAATTTAATCTCGATAGTATTTTTAAATGGCAATAAAATTTTTGTTTCTTATTGTTATGAATTTCTAGATTACTCGTTATAAATTTTTAATCTTGTCCTCATAATTGGACTAGATTTTAATAATTCAGGTTACATTAAAATTAACCCGCATTCTTTATTTAAGAGTGGTCGCTGTTTTCTTTCGGACAATGGCCAAAACATTGTTAAAAAAAATAAAGACCACACTCGCTGTTACGTGATCATTTAAAGTTTGCGATTGTCTAATGAAAATTGAGTCTCTTTCGTTTGTTTGTAATTGTGGATTGAAAGCACTAAAAATATGCCTAATCTTCAAACTTACAAAGTATGTCTAAGTATATATTTTATATATTTATGAACCTTGTTCACTCTGGTGCGTAAATAAAATCTGCCAGTAAAGTAGGTTTCTTTTCTTTTCTTTTTTTTTTTGGTGCCTGTGTGTGTGTTGCTTGGTGGGTTTATGATCTTTATCTGTTTAAAAATGCAACATTCGATTTTAACTGAATTTAAAATAGTTACAGTACGGAAACGTTTCTTCGGAAATAGGGATCCCACGGATACTTACTTTACAATATCAACATTTCCTAATAATTACCTTATTTAACCACAGAATTTTAAAAAATAAAGTGAATATTCAATTCATAAATTGTGGTATCCAAAAGTAAGCACCCATGGAAAACCCTTTTCCAGATAAAAGGTTCCATAACAAAAATTTAATAGCATAAGGATGTTAGTAAAAAATTAATACGTTTCAATAATTGGGTATAAATATTAACATATCTTATAAACACCAGGAATAACGAAAAAAGGGGAAGGGGGGTTTAAAGCTGTATTAAACAGTGCAGAAAATTGTTTTATCACTAGTTAATTGTTAGACTTGTTCAGTGTGATGAAAAAAAAAATACTTTTTATCCCAAGGAACTTCTCAACTGTCATGACGAAAATTTTTTTTTTAAATCTGTCTATCTCATAATATGCATTTTCAAAGTTAGCGTGCCTTTATTTCATTACGTGCCGAACTTAACAAGACATCTTTCGGATGCACATATGTTATACTTTTGAATATTAAAATGCAAATAATATTAAAAATGTACTAATCATTGCATTACATATTTAAATTTTTATGTAAAAATTTAATAGCAAATTAATTTGAGTGAAAAATTAATAAGTGTGAATACTTTATTTTGTAGAAATGCTAACACATCTGAAGAACACCTGGAACAACAAAATCGGATTATATATATATTTAAAATAGGTATAATGAACATTGTAGAAATTTTTTTCCCAATGATGTATTACACGAGTTAATTACAGGTGTGATTAAAAAAGAATACTTTTCATTCCAAGGAACTTCACAGTTGTCATGACGAAACAAAATTTTTAAATCTGTTTATCTCATAATATGGATTTTCAATGTTAGTGTACCCTTTTTATTTCATTATGTTCCAAACTTAAAAACACATTTTTCTGAGGCATTCATATTATACTTTTGAATATAAAAATGCAAATATTTTGAAACTTGTTGCGGAATGAACTTATTATTAATTTAAATGAAGTGAAAACTATAAGTTAAGAAAGTGCCCCCAGTAAAACCTTCAATTGAATTAAATATTTAAACTTGAAAGAAAGTTTTAAGTAAACACCCTAATATTTTGAAGAAAATAAAGTACCGGTAACTTAGTGGTCAAAGCACTTTTGTAGAGAGAAGGAAACAAGAGGTTTGCACGGCAGCCCGAGCCTTTTTTCACAACTTATAGAATAACTAAGGTGGCACCATTACAGAAATTGCATTAAAAATTAAAATAAATAATGTTATATTTCGGAAATTGATATAAATTTTGAAATTTCGAAAGTTATTATGACATCCTTGGATTTTTACGAATAACAGAGTAATTGTCAACCTGCAATTCACCCTATTCATGGGAGTATATGTGAAATACACACGGCCAGATTTTAATATAATAGAGTAAGTGTGTGCCGCTTATCAGAGAATTCCTACTAATGGTTTTTGTCCAAATTGTCTTTTAAAACGCAAGATACACCGATATAAATAGAAGTTAGCCCATTAAATATTTTAAAATGTTACCCCTCACCCGACTTCGATAGCTGGTTAAACACCTGCTTCCATGGTAATTCTGAAAGATTTTGAATATTTACTCTGATGGATGATGAATTAGGCTGTTCTCAAACCAAAACTAGCAAATTTCTGACACAATTCCCAAATCATTTTCGGCTGAACCAGTATGCAATTTTCAGATATGCTCATTCAGGTTACATTGTTAACTAACGTTTCCTATTTTCTTGTTCAATTAAATTATCTTAAGGAAAGTACAACGAAAATTATTGCTTTAGCAAACTTTTCGGAAATGAAAACATAAAAATGTGGTCATCATGTAGCATACGACTATAACTTATACATATATGCATCCTAAATTGTTGTAAAATAAGATAAAGGTTGTTCAGTTTTTTACGCACCTGACTGAGAATACATTGAAATTATACGCATGCAGAAATGAAAAGGATTTTATGATTGCATTAGAAAATTTGTTGAAAATGATAAACAGAATATAACTTTAGTACTGATTTCTTTATCTTTTTTTTTTTTTTTAAATAAGAAAGGGCAAATATGTTATTTTCTATATTTGTATGTATTTTTATTTTGTCGAACATGGATATTTTCAACAGTGTAATGAATGATCTAGATATTTTTAGAAAAAAAAAAAAAAGAAAAACGCTGTTTGATTCTTTGACATCTAAATGAGAATAGCTGAAAGTTTTAAAAATTTGGGAATGGAAAGAAGTTTGTAAATGGGTCAGAAAGTTAAATGTTTTTGAGCTAGGAAATGGAAATGGGTTGTAAACGCGCAATATTTCACTAATATGTAGACGTTCGATATAATGACCGTTCATTATATCGACTTCGACTTATCAAAAATTTCTAATAACTAACCCATTCAAATAAAGTTATATTTATATTCAATCTACAACGACCGACTGGAACATATGTTTCATTATATCGACTCTTACTACCAGATTTTATTGGGAGTAAGAAAAATGTAAGAATGTCGAAAGAAGAAATAATTCTTTTTTTATTCTTTGCAAATTTTTGATTGAAAATTTGCCTTACAACGCCTTATACATGTATGCCGTCTAGTACACGTATTCTTGGGGGATAACTAGCTTTTTTTTGTGCAGAAAAATTGCAACAGTTATTTGACGGGACATGTTTTTCTTTTATGTGTATCGAATCCCCTGATAATGCATATTTGTCCACTCAATATTAGAAGATTAAATAAATTTCAGAATTGTATTACTGCTGATTACTCATTATTTACCTTCGCCTGTTGCTGATTTTCCTCAATCAGTGGAAAACGACATTCTTCTTCCTTTTTTTTTTAAATCATTAAAAGAAAACAATGTTTTATTTTAATGATACATATTTCTTACAGAAACGGATTGTTTCTGTAAGAAGTATGTCGGCTAAATCCTTACTAAAGCATGGGTCAAAACTGTCGTGGCCCTGGGCCTCCTTATTTTGGGGGACTCCACATTTCGAATGCGATTTTTTAAAAGCTATGATTTTTCTAATCATCTTTGGATCGTGTGCTGATTAAAATCAATAATTTATAGTTTTAGGAGAGGTTGAAAAAAAGAACAACAGATATATTTATTTAAATATTCATATATGTCTTGTAAGGCCTTGAAAACGCTTCATTATTTGCGACGGTTATAGGAACAAGGGCTCCAAAGAAACACCAGGCCCCGAGTCCCGCTTTTGCTTGATCGGGCCCTGACGTCGACTGTTTATAGGATTTCTGATTATTATTGTTGGAATCAATATAATAAATATTGTAAGAAATTTAATTTAATTTAAATTTTCATTGCAGAAATAGTACGATTATTTTGTGCTGATGAATTATTTTGATTCTTATTTAGTAGTTTAGCTAACAGCGCATTGATATTAAGGCTCGTATGCGATTCTTACAAAACCATTAAATTTAATGTGATTCAAAATAATAATAACGTACTTTTTAAAATTTCCATTACAAAATACTTTCATTATAACAACCTTTCTTTTTTGAAATAAGGGAGTCTTATAGTGAGCGCTTAATGTACCACCGATATTTCCCCTCTTGAGAAAATATCTCGTATATCCCATGTTTACCTGATGCAAGAAAAACGCCACAAGCCTACCTTACCTTTCAAAATTACCTATTGTGAATGAGTAGCCAAACAAGGTGATCATATATTCTCGGCGAATAGCAACTAAAAGCGTCCCCCTACACCTGTCTACCAATGAAAAGCTAAGCCTGACCACCCTAGTATACATCGAAAAGAATGCTGGTAAAAGCTTCATTTTTGGCACGAAAAACAAACCAAAGTAAGTCGATATTTTGATATCTTATTAATGAAAGCAGTATTCGAAATGCTCATAGAGTCTGCAATAGTATTCAAACTAAAAAAAGAAAAAAAAATCAGTCAAGCATAAAAATTGTAAAAAACATTTTTACATGCGCGGTCTTATATCTGAAATCAATATGGCGGCGCAGATCACAACGAAATAAATTATTCGCTTTTATTCGTTACCTGATAAACCGAGTTTGAATACCTGCGTCATTTTTGTCGCTCTTTGTATTAAATTTGTGCAGGTTTAAATTATTCTTTCACGTAGCCGTTGCTTATTTAATTGTAGGAGATATTTTTCCGATTGGATTATTTTATTTTATTTTTTATTTTTTTATTTTTTTTTTGCGTGTCAGCATATCATTTTAATTTTAATACTCAAATGAAGAGTCTTTTAAATTTTAATTAAAAGAGAATACTCGAAAATCAATAGAAATTCACTAACTTTTTGATTATTTAATGCTTGATTAAGAGTGTAAACATTATTTTTGCGTAATATATCGTTTTAATTTCAATAGTGAAAACAAGTAATTTAATTTTCATTAAAAGGGGATACTTGAAAATAAATAGAAAATTTCAGTAAAATATTGATTATTTAACGTATGATATAATCTGTAAATACACTTATTGATTGAGAAAAGCTTTAAAAAATTATATGCTAAAGTATGAATTTCAGAGTTCATAAATGATATTTTATTTGACAAATCGACAAAATAAGTGTAATAATATACTTCAACATTTTAATTAAAAACTTTTAAAATATTTATTGACATATTAATTGAATAATTTAATTATTACAACAAAAGATGTAAATACTGTTGTAAAACGATGAAATAATACAATGAAAAATATTAAAAACATCAGAAAAATATAAAAAATGCACTTTTAATTATTACTTTAATTAAATTACTTTATTATATTTATGCCAATATAAATAATTCTCTCATACAACCATTGTTTAGTTTTTTTCTGAATTATTATTTGCATATCAACATAATTTAATTTTAATAGACAAATGGAGACAAATTTACTTTAAATAAAAAATATTTCTTGAGAAGAAATAAAATATTGTTTATTTAATGCATGATATTATATGTGTTGAGAGTGTAAACAATACAGTTATTGATTGTGAAACACTTAAAAACAAAGGTATTTCATATTAAAGTGTGCATTTCGGGGTTCAGAAATGTGATTTTTTATTTAGAAAATAGACAAAATAAATGTAATAATATACTTGAAAACCTTAATTTTAAATTATCTATTGAAATATTAATTTAATTATTGCAACAGTTAGCTATTTAAACAATCTTCATCGATTGCAAAATTTAAACAAATATCAGAAATTTAAAGATGAATAAACCATTAATCTCATATACACAACCTGTCAAACAAAGTTTTTATTTGAAAACGAAAATGATAAAATAATGCACACTAGTGAGTTATCATGCTTTTATGTCTATTAATGCTGACATTAAAAATATTCTTATATATCTGTGTTTGCAAAATTGCAAATTTAAAATGACATAGAAAATTCATTATTTTTATTAACATTTTTAATTTGAATTATATATTTTATCAATACTATAAAAAAGAAACCCCGTTATAACTCAGCTAAAATGTTCTTCACATTTTATAGCTATAACTACTCATAATATAAAAGGGTTACAAGTAGCAAATATGGATTATTATACATTTATTTATTGCAAAAACCTACAACGAAATAATAATATTACAAAACTATACACAGATATCTGTAATATATTTCACTTTGATATCTGTTATATGTATATATAATATAAAAATAAAGTTAAAATTAAGAAAAGTATATCAATGCATTCAATTATCAGAAAATATTGATTTTAATTTGCTGCAAAAGCATACTTTTAATAGTTTCATTCGATTTATACAGTCATAAAATGTTTAATTTTGGTATTCATTAAAATTATTTTAAGATTTATTTCTTTTGTTTTAGAGAATAATTACAATTACTACCAAATCTGATAAAATAAATAAATAAAAACTAGAACTATTAAAATATTACTGAATACTTTAATAATTGCTGCAATTAACTGCTGAAAGAATCTTTATCAATTTACAAAACATAAACAAACACCAGAATTTAAACTATAATTAAACGATTAATTTAATAGGCAATCCTATAAAAATTTAATGATTTATCATTTAACAAATATGAATTAGATACGAATTAATCATCATGCATTAATGTCTGCTAATATTGATTATTAAAAATATGTTTATCTATCAGTGTTTTCAAAGTTGAAAAATGACACAGAAAATTAGTATTAAAAATATTTTATACATATTTTTTAATTTGTATATTTTATTAATGCAATATAAAAAATAATGTACACAGAAATCTGTACCATATTTTATTTTGACATTTGTAGTTACATTATATATACAAAAAAGCTAACAGTAAGAAAACTGAATTTTATTTGTCATATTTATTTACTGCAAAAGGATATAAGTAGTTTTAGTTGATTGATTCAGCTATTTAATATTTTCTTGTTAAAAATATATTTTTGAGGTTTAATTCATGTTGTTTAGAGAATAATACAATAACATTTACAATTGCCATCAAGTCTGATAAAAAATAAATATTCTTCTTAAACGAAGAAAAGGGTTTCATAAGTTTTCTTTCAATATAAAATCAAAGTAACTGAATTAAAAATAAAACATGTAAGTGATAATATGAATATAAGATAACTTTAAATTTAAGATTAATGCATTATATATTTTGTGCATTTAAGGGGATTTTCTACCCTTTGAGATGTTATGTTTTATTTTTATTGTAGTGGTTTGTAATACCTTTTTGATATATTATTAAATAGTTTTATGAAGGGAAATGATTTAATCAAGAAAATATGCAAATCTTGTTTGAAAAAAAAAAAAAGTAAATTTAAAAACTCTACTTCTCCTACAATTTTGAATTTTTTCTCTTATACAATGCTTTTCTTATCAAGAGTGCTGTATAAAGTTAGGAATCGGATTTCCAAAAAGCTAATTAATGTAAGTGGGAAAAAATGTCAGGAAGCATGCAAAATATACAGTACAAATAACTATTTTCTTAACATTTTATTTTTTTAAATAAGCTATATATATATATGGCTGAAAATCCGATTCCTAATCTTGAAAAGCAATAGAAAAAAAATAAATAGTTAATTGAAAGGTATATGCTGAAGTTTTTAGTATTTTGATCATACGGCTATATTGAAAAAACACAAACTGAGAAAAATGAATTTAAAAATTGCAACTCTAAAACACTTAAAGGGAAATGTATGCAGTAAAAAGCCTTTTTCACATATTTATAATCATCAGATATTTACGTAATTATCGTCAGAATATACGAGGGATGTAATTAATGCATTTTAAGCAAAAAAATTGAAAAAATATTTTAATTTTCCTGAGTTTTTCGCAAATAAGTGGCTTAGCCTCCTTAGTATTAAGTTTTTTGGCTGGTGTATGATATAAGAAATTAAAGAAAACTTTCCTGATATGTGTCAACATTATGTATATCTTATTTCAATTTTTGTTTTATATGAATCTCGGACGTTTTATTTTCTGAATTACTATATAGTGGAGATAAATAGGTTCTTTATATAAACTAGCGATCCAACTCTGGATTCCCGAGTTACAGAACATAGCTAAAACTTTTTTTTTTCGTTGAAAATTCTATTTTTTACATTTAATATACTTTTTAATAGATTGTTCACTAACAACATGAAAGACCATTTTTGTATGAAAAATATCAATAATGTATTCAAATAAAGTTTTGAAATTTATTAAAAGCGATACTTTCGTTTTAGCCGCATGTCAGGAGTTAATAGCCAAAAAATCAACAAAGATTTCGCTACTTACAGCAGCCTTTTTTATTTTGATAATTTCAGTCGTTTCAGCGGGTAGTTCCATTACGTGTCTTTTAAATTTGTGTTTTATTTATGTTATTTTATGAATTTATTGATGAAGTTTTAATTTTGTTATGGAATAATAGACATGCTTGGTCTATTTATAATCTTTTAGGTGAAAATGGATTAATCTTTTATAATCGGGCTGCACGCCATAGAGATAGATTTTTTTAAAATCATGCTTGAAAATTATTTTTAAAACCATAAAAAAGTCAATAAATTGAGATACAGTTAAAAAAAATGTGTTTGAATGAACAATATTTTCCTTTTTCGACGGTATAAAAATTTAAATTGTGTGATGTTTAGAAGTTTAAAAAATTGCAGTAAAAGCGTAATTTATTGGTATTGTGTTGCCACCGACACTATCACGTCAGACGTGTCACGCACATATTTTTGCTTTACAATATAGATTTTTTTGTCTTGTAAGTAAACAAAACACTCCATACAAGATCATACACTCAAAAAACGATGATATTTTCAAAACTGAGCAAATAATACTCAAATCTGAGTATGTCGCACCAGTCAAAATGGCTCCGAATCAAAATTACTCATGCTTGAAACATGTATCTCATTTCTGAAAGCATATGCACACACTCAAGAATAAAACATCATGTGATCATTTTTGAGTAATTTCCATTTTTCAAAAATGAGTTTGAACTCATTCTAATCATTTTTGAGTATGTTCATATTTCAAAAATGAGTATGAACTGACCTCTATGTGCTCAGTTTTGAGTATGTACATGTTTCAATATTCTGAGTATTTCTGGTATTTCAGAATTGAAAGCATTGGATCGTCCTGTTTGAAACAAAAAGTTTCATTACAAAACGAAAACATTGATTTACCCAGATTGGGAAGTGTCATTTTTCTCAGTGTAAAAATCACTTAAAAATACCATACGAATATTTAGAAAAAAGGAGTAAATTAAAATCTATGTATGCACAACTACATAAAGTTTTTTCTTTTCATGGTGAGAAAATATGTGCTGGAAACATTTAAATCTGAAAAACCTCCATATCGTATCCTTATGTTGAAAAATCAATGATTTAATATCATGCTTTTCACAATAGGAGGGGATGGGGTATGGTAAATAATTTCAGAATCACGTACAGAAATCTGAAAAAAAAATTGCTGAAAATATTTTAATATCAAAACTAAAGTGGAACAAATTACTGATTTCGTACAAAAAAGTTACAGAAGAAAAATATCATTAACTATTTTAAATTGTCACCCTAAGGGTTTTACATTATTATATTGATCTAGCTTTTTTCAAGCCGTTTGCACTAGCAAAAATATTACATAATTATTATCATGTTTTTAAATTCAAAGTTTCTCAAAATTATAATTTACATTTATCTCAAAGATAATTCAAAAATTACCTGTAAAACAATTTACTCAATCCCATACATATTAAATATAACTAAACATTCATTGTAATTTTATTTTTAAAAAGAAATATCCAATATATTTTTTTTAAACGTCAGTGAAATATTTATTTAAATTGTAAATGCCAATTTAATCATTGTTATTACGCTTGTCAGCATAGCCGCATACACCGGCATAATTGTCAACTTTTACGTTTTTTTTTTTAAAGCTAAAATTTAATACTAATTTTTATTTTATTTAATCGTCGAAATCGGCGATTAAATAACTTAAAAATTTCTATTAAAATTTTTCATTTTAAGAAAATGTATGACTGAAAACTTTCTTCGTATATTGTATCTTTGCATTGAAAAAGCAATGACTCATCATGCTTTCCAAAAGGACGTATAGGAGGGGGGGGGGGGGGGGTGGAAAGCAATTTCGAAATAACGTACACTATCTGCAAAAATAGAATAAAATGAAAAAAAAATAAATTGAATATAATTAGTATTTGTTGATAAAATAATATTGTTAATTATCTCCTATTTCGCACCAAAATATCAATAGAAAAATATCGGAGTTTTGAAGTATGTGCATTTTTGGAAAAAAAATTACATTTATAAGTTGTACCAATATTTTTTATTATTTTATTATTTTATATCATGTTAGACCACCCTCTGCTTAAAAGTGTGTTAGTGTTGTAGGAATTTTCCCTTTCAAAATTCTGCATGTTTGCATAATGTTATATATAAAAATACATATATGACAATATTGACCCCACTTTTACGATGAAATTTTGTTGGGGAGTCTTTAAATTTAAGTTTCTTAAAACTACAATTTTATATTTCTTAAAGTTGTTTCAGGATGATGATAACTTAGAATAGTAAAGTTTAGTGAAAGTCGCATATTTAGATGTAAGTAAATTCATTGTAACTATTGTCTCAAAAAAAAAAAAAAAAAAAAAAAAAAAAAAAAAATCTTGAAATAATTTCTTCTTTTTTTAAGGCATTAGAGATTTTTTGTAATACATATTATTCAGAGTTATACAGAAAAAGATCCATTTACTTAGATAATCATGCTAGGTAATTATATATATTATCACAGCCCTAGGTATTATAACAATTATATTACCTACGTCAAAATAACAAAATACATGACCTATAGCTTTTTTGAAAACATTTGCACCAGCAAAAATGTTACATAATCTTGAATTCTTAAGTTTTTAAATTCCAGTTTCCCAAAGATATAATTTTACATTTAGCTCAACGATAATTCGAAAATTACCTGTAAAACAAGTTACTCAATCCCATACATATTAAATATAACTAAGCATTCATTGTAATTCTATTTTTAACAAGAAATATCCAGTATCATTCTTTTAATGCATTAGTCAAATATTTATTCAACTATTAAATGCTAGTTTAATCATTGTTATTACGCTTGTCAGCATACCAAAATAATATCAGTAAAAGTGCTTGAAAAGGAAACATTTAACAAACTTTATTTTAAGCATAATTTTTCTAAAAAACAAATAAGTAAAAGTAAAACAATGAAGACTTGTTTTCCTTGCGCTAAAAATTATTTTTCTGTACTTTCAAAACACATATAAAAATAGACACGACTCAAAAAATTAAGTCATTAAGGAAAAGCGAAAAATGTTTTAATGCATAAAAGCAAATTATTTTTAATTTAAAATGTTTGAAATATTAATGCGATTAGTTTTATATCCATATCTATACTAATAAAAGAAGTTTCGCTCTGTATGTGTGTGTTTGTCTGCGAAGGCTAAAAAAATCTGGCGCACCTAGAAGTCTGAAAATTTAGATTTAGGTAGTCCAAACACTATTGGTGCACCTGAGTCTCAGAATTTTAATATTTTGAAAATTAGAGTAGTTATTAATTAAAAACTGATCAAAGATCAGAAAGAAAAAAGCACTCCTCTGAAATCAGCGCGCGCATGCTCAAAAGCCTTTTATCATACCTTTCGTGAAGAGAAGAAGCAAATCACCAGTCAGCCCGTTTATTTTTTCAATTTTTCTAAATTCGCCACGGGCGAACGGCCGTAAATACAGAAAAAACGTCTACATATTCTCAAAGAACGTACTTTTACGTCTCGAACTATCTGGTCGGTTTGAAAAATTTTCATATTTAACCCTTTCAAAAAAAAAAAATCAAAAAGCGTCGAATTCATGTTTATTTCCCCCCATTTTCCGAGCTTTGCATCCGCCGGACTACAACAGATATGGCAAAACTGAGTTCACCAAATTAAAGATCTGACTTTTCTCTTTTCAAAGCCACCTTTGGTTTTAAAAAATACGAAAGTTAACCCTTGATAAAAGTATATTTTCTGTACGCCGTTTCGTGATTTTCGGGATTTTGTCGATTTTTAAAAATTTGTATCGGCGGTTCCGAGCAAGTTACGAAAAACTAAAAATACCAGACAATATTTAAATTCATTCCCTTTTTGACTTTTGCAATTGTTTTCGAAAAATACGAATATTAACCCTTTAAAAAAATTCGCGCGCAGGACTCACTTTTGCAAATTCTGATTTTCTGCGACATACAAAATCACGCATCGGCTCTCTAAAAGAACCAAACAAAAAACAAACACACCTAAGGGCATCTACGTTCTATAGGGTTCAGGCAGAAACCTTTAGTTAAAAAAAAAATTAACTTAACACTTTTGAAAACGTTTTTTACCGCAAGTCAATTTCGCTTTTTTAACGATTTCTCCTATCTTTAAAAATTCAAATCTGCGTTTATAAACAAGATACGAAAAACTAAAATTGCTGCACCTAATCTATGTTTCTTTGCTTTGTAAAATCTGGTATTTGTTTTGAAAAAAAATAATTTTAACCCTCCGAAAAAAATTCGTTTCCAAAACTCACTCACGCGATTTTCGTTTTTCGGCCCAGGTTTAAAAATCGGCATCGACTCAGGAAATGCGAATACGAACAAACAGAAGATACCAGATCATAGACGTGTTTATTTTCTTCAAAACGCACCGTTGGGTTTTTAAAAATATCTACATTAACCCTTTCGAAATAGGTCGTTTACGTAGACCACTTTCGCGATTTCCTCTATTTTGGCAATATTTACCAGTGGTTAAATTTCATTTCTACTAGGAAATCTGGTTGGGTCGAGTGTTCTGAAAAGACCTTTTCCAGAACAGATTGCGCTCCCTGGCGGTGGAAAGTGGAACAACAGGAATATCTCTGGTTCTGTGCCCGATTACGACGGGGTTTAACTCATTCGACTTGATATCTATAGCGTTAAATATTTTAGTTGCACTTTCTACCGCCAGGGTGCACTTTCCGATCTCGGGTTCTATGGGATCGATTACGACGGGGTTTGCCTCATTCGACTTTATTTCGATAGCCTTCAGATTTCATTCATGTTCGTATAGAACAGATTGTTATTATCACGGGCCCGGGCAACGCCGGGAAGGGTCAGCTATTTAAAAAAATATTTCATATGTTTCCATAAGAGCCAGATTAAAAATGGGTTATCTGACGAATTCCCATCACTAGTACCAGGGCTTAATTTCTAATAAAAAGTGATACCGGAACCCTAATATACCGCATTACTATAGCAAACATAAAGTATCTCAACTTTCCCTCCAACCGTATACATACATTATTTGCAAAATTTAAAAAAAAAAAACTTTTTTTTTTCAGCAAGGAAAAAAAATATTTTAAATACATCTTATATGCACAGTGGTGGCTCGTGACTATTTTTGGGGCACTAAATGTATAGCTGAAAGATTTATTCTTTTGGTACCATTAATTTTTAAAAGAAATTTATTCTTTGTTTAATAATGGAACTTTCTGCCAATAAATAAGGCAAAAATATCTTAAAAAATAATGGTAAGAAAAGAATAAATTTGGCAGACATGCATTTAGTGCCCCAAATAAATCCAGTCACGAGACGCCACTGTATATATGCATATACAATAGCTGTCAACTATTCCACCTTTTTGTAACCGATACTTCCGAATAGAACGCTTCGCCTAATCTTGTCGTTATTTTATCTCCGAATTCTGCGATTAAAAGTAAAGTTTGCTATTCGAAAATAGTGGTAACACATACAAAAAATAGTTGGCAGCTATCCATATTATATATACATATACATACATATAATATGGATAGCTGCCAACTAAACTATTTTTTGCAATTAAGGATAACTGCCAACTATGATAAAATCTAATGTATGAACAAACAGAAAAAAACATTTATAAGAGGAATTTCAGAAAATCTCACTCGACAATGATTTTTTTTAATCAACCAGTAATATACAACACAACAATTTTCTGGTCGGCTCCGGTGCGCAGTTATTTACGAGTTCCGGCGAGCTCCCGCTAGTTAAATATTAGCTGAAAATAAAGAAGTACCGGAGCCGAGCTCCTGTAAGCTTCGGCTTAAATTAAGAACTGAGTAATGCTAAGTATAGTATAAAATAATAACAGAAATGTACAGCAAATAAACCACACTAATTCAGCATTACATGGTGAAAGGTCTTTATGGGAGTTACTAATATCAATACCTCAAAAATCATTTTTAGTCGTTTCACTTTTGATATAATTGTTCAATATGAATAAAAAGCGAGAGAATTTTAAAATATGCAATGAAAGAAATATTTTTTAATTGAAATTTTCAATATTACTGAATTCGATCTTATGCTGGAAGGTGTTTTTCAGAATTACTCGTATATTTAACGAGATTTTATTTTATTAAACAAAAATTTTAATATTACTGATGTATGCACAAAGAGAGAGGAGAGAGATTATTTTATATTCAGTATTAAAGGAATGATATTACTTTTCGATGAAAAGTAACATTACCTGTTTGAATTGTGAGATATTAAATTTCCATCATTACAAAATTAAAATAATATAAAGAAATGTTATTTCTATCTTTTTCGACGTGGAATGAACTTATACAGATTGTTTTTTCTATAAAAAAAACAATGAATATGAAAGCCATTGCGCACAATTTAAAATTCAAATTGTATTCAAAATGACCCTCAAAATCCAATATGTACTCACAAATATCTTCACCAGAAACACAAGTGAAACGAGACATTATTGGTACACAGGTCGCGAAATTTGATGTTTTAAAATGGTGCGAAAATAAATAACACCCTTTTTCAATTCGGGTTAGATGAATAACTGTCTATTCTGAAGCTAACTCCTTTTTTTTTTTTCAAACTGTTTACATAAAATTTTTATATGTTTTCATCAACGTAAAAGTTCCGTGGAAGAAAATACCATGCATATACTGACGTTATTTCGGCTGTTACAAGGTTTAACTAAATGCTTCCTGTATTTGTTTGTCAAAAGTGAATCGAAAGGTGGGATTATTGCACATCATCTGCGGAATAAGATACTAAAAAAATTTACTCTTAGTTGCACCTATATTTCTTGCTGCTCTTATGAATTTATTCTGTTTTTTAGAAGCGCACCTTGCATGAAAAAAATAAGAAATTCATTATCATAAAAATACGATTATTTTTCAGAAATATACTTTTACATTTTCTTCAAACATATCTTTTTAAGCCTATGATACATTCTTTGTAAAACACAGATCATTATTTGATTTTAAAGATGAATTATTTCTTAAAAACTGAACAAAGTTTTAAGGAGAATCGAAATTTCAACACATAAGTTTGAAGAATTATTTCTTACATTATTATATATGTTCTGTGCAAGAAATTGATTTATTTTGTAGCCTTGGAGAATTCTGAATAAATGTATCTGCATGAGAATTATCACCCAGAAAATTTATATATAAAAAAAAAGATATTTGTATGCAAATCGTCCTCTTATTTCATTTTAATAACTGTTTTAAAGTACAACTTGTAATTTGTGAACAAAAACTTCTTGAATGAGATCGTGTAAAATAAAAAAAGGTATAATTGAGAAATCTTATAAATCAAGTATTGGTTTCGGATTCTTTTGGGGAGATATATTTCTTATTGATAACTCATTCATGTGATTCTGATCTGAACAATATTTTGGCTCCCAGAATGATCTAAAATGAAGCCCATTTGCTCCAATTCTGGTCGGAAATCGATCGAAAAGACAGAGAGAGGCTCTTGTTAGCTGATATACTAACGACGGGACACGTTCATTATCTTTTTTTTTTGTCTGTTGAACTGGGGGAAAATTTCGACGAGTGACGGCTAATGCATTATTTTAGAAAATTCAAAGTTTTTCTTTTATGCAAATCTCATCGTCAGTGAGCAACAGGGATGTAAGTAAAAAATTCTCAATTTAGACATAACCAGCGGGAACGCCTGAGTTACGTTCGGTTAAAATTAGCTTTTGCGTTTAACTCGATATACCAATAAATTCTTGCTATATTACTTAAATTATTATTACTATTAAAGAATTTTATTTTTTTAACAGTATTATTTACAGAAACAATCAATATTAAAACTATGTACATATTTCTAATTTTTACAATACTTACATTACATGTTTACAATGAGAGGGCATCCTTCCAAACTACATTTGAATTCTGTTTTAGAGAACGTTCTATGGACTCTGATTGGTTGAATGATGTATCGCGGCTTCTATTGGGAATTTCTAGAAAATTCTTTCAGAATCTGAAAACCAATTTATTCACCAAATGTTACCAAGTTTGACGACATTTTTTCATTTGGCGCCAAGCATGCGTTGAGAAAGTTCTATGTACCCTGATTTGTTCAATTCTGTTTTCGAGAACGTTCCATGGACTCTGATTGGTTGAATCATGCATCTCGGTTCCTATTGAGAATTTCTAGAAAATTCCTTCAGATGTTAAAAGCCAATTTTTTCGTTAAATGTCGCCAAATTTGGTGACATTTTTCTCAGTTGGCGCCAAGCATGCATTTTGGCATTGGTAATCTTAAAAGTCAATGTCCCGCCAAACTTCGCCAGTGTCGCCAACATTACATAAAATATCGCCAAATTTGGCGAAATGTTACTAACTTTGCGACTTCCTTTTACTGCCAACTGTTCAATAACTTAACTGTTTCAACCTTCAGTCCCATTGAAATGCATTGACCCGTAGTGACCCTCCCAAAAAGGCCCACTAATCGAATTTTCTCGAACATCTGAACTAGCCCAATGGTCTTCTCATGCCCGAAAACTGTAGGATACAAAATTTCCGCAAAATCGTTACAGCCGTTTTTAAGATCAAATTTGCCTAATCACACGCACACACAGAGAGACACACAAGATTTGCTCGTATTTCATATATGGTGTATAATTTTGAGATCAAGAATTAGTGTTATATACAGTATGATCATTAATATATCTGATACAGTCAATCATTTCTCCCGCTCCCATTTTAAATTGGATGTTACATTTGCTTTACGCCGTAAACAACAGACTTTGAAAATCACTGGACTATTCTGCAATTGATTTCGGATCATAAGCTACAAGAACCTTCATTACTTATTGTTGTGACATCTCATTAATCCAGAAATATGTTTTTTTATTATTTGACATTTTGAATTTAATAAATTCATTTTGATGATATATGAGAGCCGTTCATTTGAAGACTAATCTCTACCACTTTTTTATTATAAAATCTGGACTCATCAGAATATATAGTAAAACCTTCCAATATCGGAAACCAGATATTTTGTCCTAAAAATAAGATGTATTCATTATCGGGAGGTTCGGCTAAAAAATAAAAAAAAATTATGACATAAATAAATATGCAAAGTACAGTGGGTGATCGGTTAACGAACTTAATCCGTTCCAAAACAATGTTCGCTAACCGAATTGTTCGTTAACAGATCATAGATTTAGTATATATTTGTATGGGAATTCAAATAATTCGTTCTTAAAAGCTAAATACATATAAAAAATAATATAAATTCTCCCTAAATTTATTTAAATGTAATAACAATAAAACATACATTACATACATACACTCTTGTCCCTTTACAAATATACATACACAAATTGTCCCTTTTTCAGTCATGCTTTTTTTGAGTTTGTGGGACTTTAAATATTTGATAAAAGCTTATTTTTCCTTTCTGGAGTTTTCAATTTTCCCATTTTAATAGGGTTAATATACGTCCGTATATTAACCCTAATTTGCATTATACAGATCTCAGTTTCATGACTTTGTCCGTGTCGTGCCGTACAAAAATAAATGACATGCCCTTTGTAAAAACTTTTAGGATCACATTCATTGACTACAGCATTAAATCATATCTATTTACCACTTTGACCTAATCAAAAACTCCATTAGTTCTCTAAAAGATCGTGTTTACTGCAGAGCCCGATAAAGCTCGCAACCCAAAAGCTAAATCCTGTTAATAATTTAGGAACTAAATTTCAGTTAAAATAATTAACTTGCAAATAATATAATAAAATCACTTGTTAACTTTAAATTAAAGTGTAATTACTGCTTAAAGTGATAAAAAACATAACACAAAATACTTAAAGATACCTTTTGATATAGTTTATGTTTATCATTTTCAAAAACTTTGCGAGAATATTTTATTTATCATTCTGATCTGAAGAAGTCGCCGTTTCAGCGCGTGTCATCAATATTAAAAGGTATTTGTAAACTTTTTGTGTTATGTTTTTTATCACTTTAAACAGTAATTGCATTTTAATTTAAAATTAACTTCCAATTAAAAATATTTCTTTAAAAAGGGACACAAAATATAAAAATTAATGTTTTTGTTCTGTTCATTCTAATTTGAGGGCCCTAAAATGTAGGGCCCCAAACTCCCTGTAGCCCCTTAATTAATTAGGCCATAAATTTACAACTGTTAAAATTTTCTCTGAGCCTATAATAGTTAGATGCAATTAAATTACAGCTCTGCAAATCTGAAACACAGCATTGCTTCTTCTTGGAATTGTTTTGTGAGGTGTTCGTTATCCGAACACAAAAATCTTTCGCAAAAGTGTTCGTTATCCGATTTGTTCGTAAACCGAACAGTTCGTTAGCCGATCACCCACTGTAATTTAAATTCAATCAAGATATCCTAGATAATAGAAGCTAATTAAGGTGTTATAATTCAAAAATTTAAGCTTTAATTGAATAAATCTTTTAAAGAACATTGATTTATTAATTACAAATTTTTAGCCCTTTTTGAGTTGCAGGTTTCCACACTATATTTTCTAGATATTTTCTACCTTTGCTTCTTCGTGAAATGGTGAAACTTTATTTTTAACAGTGTAGGATACGGAATGAAAAGGCACTTAGACAAACAATAGACTCAGATAAAGACTCGCAAGGAAAATTTTTGTAGTTTAAGATGAAAAATATATAGTTAAATTAATTATAATTTTGAAGCTCTATAAAAGATTTTTAAAAAGATTTTCTATAGTTTGTCAAATCAAAGTAATTTTTAAAAGATTTCATTAAACAAACGTGTAACATCACTATTAATTTCACAAAAAAATGTCGTCCCGACCCAGCCCGGCCCGGAAAGAATGAGTACCAAGACTGACCCTGCCATTTTCTTCGGCCCGAGTTTTCAGAAAAAAAAGCCCGGGCTGGAGCCATCGTTATCTTTCTAGCCTGCGGATAAGTATCCGTCTCGAAGCATGAATCATACGTTGAGTCCTAGTCTCTCGAAGTTCAACTACCGTAAACAGCGCATGATTTTCCAAATTTTAATATTTTTGCTTTGAACAATGCATTTTTTTTTTTTTTTTTTTTTTTAGTGAAATCGAGATGTTAAATTTAGCCAAAATAATTTTGAAGTAACCCTTTCCCCTTTTTAGGTGCATTCGTAATTATATAAATACGTAGCACCTATTGTCGTCGCTTGGTCCGTCCGTCCGCATATAACAACGCAAAAACTACCCAACACAATGGTTTGAAATTTAAGATATATTATCTTTGCAGAATTTTGTCGAGACATTTCAAATTTTATAAAAATCTAATCAACACTTTAGGAGATATTAATAAAAATATTTATTAAGAAATTTGAATTTTTAAAAAAAAAATCGGTGCTTTCTTGTTAGAGGAGCTTCCGAGGTTTAATGGTCAAGCGACCGAGATACTTATTTTGACAGAAATTAATCTGCAGACGATATAATTCATTTCACAGAATTAAAAATCATCAAGATCTGAACATTTATATAACTAGCTATAGTACGAACGCACCTCATTTGTCACGTTTGACGTACAATTTCCAACTTGTTTAATATTGATTTTGCTTTAAATATCGTTAGATATTTGTGCATAATATATTTATATATTTTGTTTTATTAGTATCAATCAAACTCGCACACAATTATTTTAAGGCAGGCCCTGATTACCAACGGGGCCAACTTCCACCAGTAAATTTTTATAGAAATTTTCGTCTTATTTAAACGCCGTATTCATGTAAAATGAGTGTCATGAATAAAATAAAATTTTTTATTCTCCTTTATTGGTGGAAATTTGCCCTGTTGGTAATCAGGCCCTGTTTTAAGGAATTATGCTTTACTCAGAGGTGAGAACAGCCAAGCTGTAAAAAAGAAACTTTCTGATGCTCCTTCGGTCCCCTCTCTCACACATGTATATAAGTCTCCCCTTCTTTTTCTAGTAGGGAGCAAAAGTTTTGGGGGGAAATATAGATGATTTATTTATCATTACTACAAATTAACAAATACGACAGGGGAAAAATAGTTTTAAAGATTTTAAATTTTTGTGCTGGTTGGCAAAAAGGTAAACAGTATTTTTTGTGGGGGGGGGGGGGGGGGTAGAGGGGAAAGTTCAATGATTGTTCTTTTTTTTTGTTACAGCAAATCAAAGAGCAGGGAATTTTTTCAAAAATATAGAGTTCTAATAAACTTGGTGAGAGAGGAGTAATTTAAAAGATTGACTGACTATTTCTTTATTTTTACTACAGAATAGTAAACGGAAAAGAAAAAAGTAAAAAAAAATGTGTATTCTTAAAAAACAATGCTTTTTATAGCCTTGAACATAAAGAGAATATAATATTGTCCGGGGTGTGTTATTTTTTATTTTTATTGATGTTAAGCAACCTTTCGATTGATAATTTTTACGTTAACAATAAAAACATTGTATATGTTAATCAAACTGTTTTAAAATATTGATCATTTGAATATTCCCAGTTTTCGGGAATTTTCAAAATTTTCAATTTCACTTTAAATGATCTGGAAAAAAAGCCCGTTTATTTTTTCTAAGAATAAACTTATTTTCTGAAAAGCTATGCAACGCTAATCTGAAGTCATTATAGCAGTTCTCAACAACAGGATTTATCCAATCCAGTGTTGAATTCAGACATTTTTCTCCAGAAGAGATTTGTGCACTCCGGTGAGGGAATATAGTTTTTGGAGTTTCTGGGGAAGGGGGTATTGTAATTATAGACCATAGCATAAAAACAAGAATCTACATACCATAGCATATTATAGGCACACAAACTAAAATCTTCCGGGAAACATTTCGACGCTCCGGGGGAAATGTCCTTCCAGAATTCATCCCTAGTTTCATTAGCCAGTTACACTAACTATGCGACCACAGCCATTGCCTCTGTATGAGAGTGGCGACATATGGGATACATATTTTTATTGGCCAAGACGATTTTAGACAAAAACGAATCTCCAACCATCTTGGTAAGCCTTCCATTATCCAAGCTGATGTTTGTTGGCTTGGTTCACTTAGGGTGCATCTGTACGAGAGTGGCGACATACGCACAAGACGCGTGCTCAGACTGTCCTCAGATCAAAGTTTTCTGTCTAAACTATGGCAAAACTATATTAAAGAACTTCGTGATACTCGCCTGAATGAGTGAAACAAGAGAACTAATATTATCTTGGCGAATTTGTCAGACTTATCAAGATGCTTGGCTCAACTAATAACATATTTCATGCCGCATTACAGCGCCTGGAATACATAGTGTGGAAAGCGGCTATCCCAGTAATGCCAAGGCTACATTAGATACCGGGCTTGCTCATTCATTACCGACTATCTCAGTAATGCTTTAAAAAGTGCTAAAAAATTGTAGTCGATAAATGTGCAACGATGCTGTACGGAAATAGGGCGATCTTTTAGATCTTTTCAACGTAAACAAAATTTTTGTAAATTATCATTTAGTAAATATCGCTTTTTATTCATGATCACTATCTTTCATAATTTTAAAGATTATGAAAATCACTATCTAAGTCACAGGAAACAGGATATAATTTAAGTATTTAAAATACTTACCACTGGCCGAAACATTTTCTCAGTTGGATTCTTATACAATATTCACGTTGAAAAGTGCTAGCAGATGTCGCTGTGAACGACCTCTTACCGTTCAGCATCGTTGTAGATTTATTGGATTCCGTTTCTTAGTACTATTTTGTAGCCAGTTTCCACACTATATATTCTAGGCGCTGTAGCCGTATGTTGCCACTCTCAGATAAAGGCACCCTAGTCTCAATAGTCCAGGCAAGTATCGCCAGGTTCTGGAATATGGTTTCTCATAGTTTGTACAAAAATTCTCTTATAGAGGCACCCTACTACTGAACACTAGCGCGACCTACGTTATACACGGCCAGTGCATGACGTTTAAAACGTCATATGGAGTGGATCAAGGCTAACGAAAAAGAAAGGCTCCCGCGGTGCTTTACGCGTATCTTTTTTTACAGACCGCCGGAGTCACGTGAAGCTCGAATGCACCAATGCACGTGTTCAAAAAGAGCATTACGTCACTCTAGCGGTCTATAAAAAAAGATAAGTGGAATGCACCGCGGTAGCCTGTCTTTTTCGTTAGCCTCGGAGTAGATCGAGACTAACGAAAAAGACAGGCTACCGCGGTGCATTCCACTTATCTTTTTTTACAGACCGCTAGAGTGACGTGTGTTACTCTTTTCGTACACCTTCATTGGTGCATTCGAGCATCACGTGATTCCGGCGGTCTGTAAAAAAAGATACGCGTAAAGAACCGCGGTAGCCTTTCTTTTACGTTACCCTTGGAAAGGATCATTTTTATACGGCGATTGGTGCAAAACGCAGGGCGCGTTGCATTGCACCAATCGCCGTGCAAAAATGATCCACTGCATGTTATGTTTTAAATGTCATGCACCGGCCATGTATAGCGTAGGTCGCGACACTAGAGTAGTGACCGAGGCTAACGAAAAAGACAGGCTACCGCGGTGCATTCCACTTATCTTTTTTTACAGACCGCTAGAGTGACGTGATGCTCTTTTCGTACACCTGCATTGGTGCATTCGAGTATCACGTGGCTCCCACGGTCTTTAAAAAAATATTTGCGTAAAGCACCGCGGTAGCCTTTCTTTTTCGTTAGCCTCGAGTAGTGACCGAGGCTAACGGAAAAGAAAGGCTTCCGCGGTGCTTTACGCGTATCTTTTTTTACAGACCGCGGGAGTCACGTGATGCTCGAATCCACAATACAGGTGTACGAAAAGCGAGGCTAACGAAAAAGAAAGGCTACCGCGGTGCTTTACGCAAATCTTTTTTTACAGACCGTGAGGGTCACGTGATGCTCGAATGCACCAATACAGATGTACGAAAAGAGCAATACGTCATTCTAGCGGTCTGTAAAAAAAGATAAGTGGAATGCACCGCGGTAGCCTGTCTTTTTCGTTAGCCTCGTACGAAAAGAGCATTACGTCACACTAGCGGTCTGTAAAAAAAAGATAAGTGGAATGCACCGCGGTAGCCTGTCTTTTTCGTTAGCCTCGAGTGGTGACATATGGGAAATAAAATTTGATTGGTCGAGACGAGTTGGACGAAAACCAATTATCCAGCATTTTGACTTGACTGCCATTGTTGCCAAGCTCATGTTTGTTGACTTGTCCGTCTCGCCTAAACAAATCCATACTCATCAAAGCGATATTGCTAAATTTTGGAATCATGATTGTCATAGATTAGACAAAAACTTCAATTTGAGCATGCATTTTAAGAGTATGTTGTCAGACTCTTAAAGAGACACTTTACAGAATGCTACTCTGTATTTTTAATTTTCGTATTCAACACAAATATTATTCATTTATTGCTGAAATCGTATTGAAAAATTTCCAGCATCATGCCCTATCTATGAATGGACGATATTCCAAATCCTGGTTCGAGGATGAAAATGGTCACTTGGCACCGGTAATTTACCCAAAGAATTTCTAATTGATAAGAAGGGAAGCTACTATTGCTTTATCCCATGAACTGGTTCGTTGGCGGACGGGGATTTACATTACGTTTTCGGAGCCTTCCCTTCTTTACCCAAGAAGTTCTTCGCCTGGACCACATGATCATGACGTAGATGGAATATCCTTAATAGAGATGTGCAAGGTGATGTAAAGAACAGTTATTTGCTGTTACTCTAGGACAACTACCAGAACTTTTAAAATTGTTTTTTTTATTTGTGTGCCATACAGCTATGTAAGATTTTCAACGTTGCTACTGTAAAAGCAAGGCTACACTAGATACCGGGCTTGCTCATTCATTATCATGACGTCACAAAAGGTGGCTGGTCGTGACCAGCGATTGGTGCAAAGCGACGAGCCTGTCATTTTGTGCCAATCGCTGTATGTCTTTCATTTTGTCGTTTCGCTTTGTACCAATCGCTGGTAGCAGGGCTACTCTACATACCGGGCTTGCTCATTCATTATGATGACGTCACAAAAGGTGGCTGACTAGGAGGAAAGACATACAGCGATTGGCACAAAACGATGGGCGCGTTGCTTTGGACCAATCGCTGGTCGCGGTCAGCCACCATTTGTGACGTTTTGAGAGTGAATGAGCAAGCCCGGTATCTAGTGTTGCCTTGCTGGTAGTGGCCAGCCACCATTTGTGACGTCATGATAATGAATGAGCAAGCCTGGTATCTAGTGTAGCCCTGGTAAAAGTCACGTGATGTGCGAAGCTCTATAATCAATGTCTGGTTTAGAGCGTGATCATGGATATCGGCATTACTTTACTGAAGACTTAAGCAGGGATCTACATATATATTTCGCTACTTTTGAAACGAGGTTGACCATCAGGAAATATTTTCAAAAGTCTTAAAAAATGTGAAAATTTCACAAAAATGCAAGCTTCTGATTGGCCAAATAGCTCTCCGGAAATAGCGAACAATCTTTCTGGATCCGTAAATTTTGAAAGTACGTAATATTCCCGTTCATACCGTACTTAAGATAATTAACTGTGAGCGTAATGTGAATTTTCTGATTGGCGTTTTTCGACTTAACAGGTTCTCATAACGCTTTTATGCGGCATTTACATTATGTCATATTATGGCATAACCGTATCCCCAGGTATAATAGACACAAAATTTCCAACCAATCTGCGTGTTCATTGATTGTTTACCCGCGACCTACGTTATACACGGCCGATGCATGACGTTTAAAACGTCACATGAAGTGGATCATTTTTATAAGGCGATTGGTGCAAAACGGGAGGCGCGCCACTTTGCACCAATCGCCGTGCAAAAAGGATCCACTGCATGTGACGTTTTAAACGCCATGCACCGGCCGTGTATAACGTAGGTCGCGGTTTACCTCGCCGCTGATTGGTTGAGTCTTATGATTTAATACCTAGGATGATAACGCCATAATGTAAATGGACTTTTAAATGTATGGTGTAATGCTAGTCACACACTTCAATGATTTAAGGATCTACTTTGATACATTCCTTAATTCATTTTTGTTCGGAAACGCTTGAAATTCGCAGGTGGTCTTATTCAAATCCTTGTAATCGAAATATGTTTTCATTTTTTGGTAAAGGCAGAAGATCTTTCAGAAAATATTGTCAGAGCTGGATTTTTGAATTGAATTCCTAAGGCAGCAGAGCGAGAAAGGAGAAAATTGTCTCGTCACGTGACACGAATCACTTATAGCTCTAAAATAATTTATTAAGCAAAAAATGGAAAACTCATTTCGATTCCAAATTACTTTAATAGTCAGGCCTGACAATTTTATGCCTTTGCGTTTGAAATTGAGTCAAAAATTGTATCTGGAAGATTCGCGTTGTTGAGCAGGTTTTCTGAGAATCACCTTAAGTACAGCGCCTAGAATAAATAATGTGGAAACCGACTATCTCAAAAAGTGCTAAAAAAATTGAAGTCGATAAATGTGCAACGATGCTGTACGGTAATAGGGCGATCTTTTAGCTCTTTTCAACGTAAACAACCAAGGTCAAACATCGGCCGTGTATTACGTAGGTCGCGGACCAACGAAATACAGGCCGGTTTATGACTTTTAAAACGTCACACGAAGTGGATCATCTTTACACGACGACTGGCACAAAACGATGGGTGCGCCGCTTTGTACCAATCGCCGCGTGAAGATGATCCACTCCGTATGACGTTTTAAGCGTCTTGAATCGGCCGTGTCCTTACATGTGTCTCTATTTTCTCTTGAGTCACGTGATGCTCGACTCTACGAATGCAAGTGCGTGAAAATACCATCATGTGACTCGAGCGGTCTAACACGAAAGGTGCGAAAGATAGTGCAACACAAGGTTGTGCAACAGCCTGTCTTTTTCGTTAGCTTCGGTAAAACGCGACCTACATTATACAAGGCCGGTGCATGACGCTTAAAACGTCATATGGAGTGGATCGGGGCTAACGAAAAAGACAGGCTACCGCGGTGCATTCCACTTATCCTTTTTACAGACCGCTAGAGTGACGTGATGCTCTTTTTGTACACCTGCATTGGTGCATTCGAGCATCACGTGACTCCCGCGGTCTGTAAAAAAACATACGCGTAAAGCACCGCGGTTGCCTTTCTTTTGCGTTAGCCTCGGAGTGGATCATTTTTATACGGCGATTGGTGCAAAAGGGGGGGGGGGTGCATCGCATTGCGCCAATCGCCGTGCAAATATGATCCACTGCGAGGCTTACGAAAAAGAAAGGCTACCGCGGTGCTTTATGCATATCTTTTTTTACAGACCGCCGGAGTCACGTGTTGCTCTAATGCACCAATGAAGGCGTACGAAAAGAGCATCACGTCACTCTAGCGGTCTGTAAAAAAAGGTAAGTGGAATGTACCGCGGTAGCCTGTCTTTTTCGTTACCCTCGGATCCACTGCATGTGACGTTTTAAACGTCATGCACCGGCCATGTATAACGTAGGTCGCGGGTAAACACGCATTACGTTTCCGATGTGGAAGCCATTAGTAGTGTGTCTCTATAAATGAGGCCACTTACGCGCAGGGTACTTGCTCAGGTTGTACTCAGACAGAAGGTTTAATCCAAACTATGGCAAACCTATATTCTAGAACTTGGCGATACGTACCTGGACGAGTGAGGCAATTTAACAAACATCTTGGCGATAAGGGCGAGCTCACCAAGAGGCTTGACGATTCTTTTTCGATATTCAGCATTTTTATTGTGAATCAATAAACTTCATTTTTTAGGTCTAAGGATTTAATTAATCTAAATAATAATTCGAGATGTCTGTGCCCATTTTAAGTTAAAATTTGCAACTAAAGATGAATTTATGGAATTATAATTGAAATAGCTATATATTAGAATTTGCTAAAAAAAACCTCTATATCTCATCTTGTGTAACACATTTTAACAATCCTCAAACAGAAATAAATCAGGCCGCCAGTAAATATAGATCCTAAATTATATTAAATTAATCAAAACATCTTATGAAAAATAAAATAAAATGTTGACCCTATCGGGCCAAAAAACGCTTTTAGTATCACTTACTTCAGCGTCGTTTACGAAAAAAAAAAAAATAATAAAATAAAATGAATTCAATAAGTCAATTTTTTAACGAGAAAAATGGCTTTAAATACAATAAATTTTATTTTTATAATCTAAATGAATAAATATTATAAATGATTAATAATACAGTGAATGACCTTTAAA
This sequence comes from Maratus michaelseni, assembly GCA_963931845.1. NCBI lineage: Eukaryota > Metazoa > Arthropoda > Arachnida > Araneae > Salticidae > Maratus > Maratus michaelseni. Next base: position 226,781,353 of record OZ007599.1, read on the forward strand.
AGAACAAGAGCACTGCATGCAATTCAATGAAGACGCACGATGTACAAAAAATATTGGCTTGGCGATGCGGGCATACTTCTTATAATCGCTATCGAGACAAGTCAGCATTAGATTGGTGACAATGATAGACTTGCCAATACGCCTTGTCAATTCGGTTTTGTCCAAAATCATCTCAACCAATCAAATGTTATGCCCCGTATGCCACCACACTCATATCTAGGCTCCCTAACTGAACCGGCTATTTGCCTTGAATAATTGGACTTATGGCGTCACACTTTTATTGTCCAAGACAGGCTGCCGCACTAAGTCATGCGTTCGTCTTTCTCCAGACCCCTTAACTCACATTTTATTTTTCGGGATTGGCAAATGCCCGAATGCAGAACTGTATTAGAACTGAAATTTCTAGAAAATTCCTTCAGACACTGAAAGCAATTGTTTTTCGCCAAATGTCGCCAACATTTGGCGAAAAGTCACAAACATGGCAACATTCTTTCATTTGGCGCCAAGCATGTGTTTTGACATTGATAAAAGTCGATTTTCTCGCCAATGTCGCCAAATTTGGCGAAATGTTGCCAATTTTGAAATTTCATTTAATGAAAACTGTTCAACTACTTAATAACTGTTTCAACCTTCATTCACATTGAAATGCATTGACACATAGTGACCCAAAAATGACTCACTAGTCGAATTTTCTCGAACATGTGACCTAGCTCAATGGTCTTCCCGCGTACACCACAACGGCAGGATACAAAATTTGGTAAAAGTCGTCAGAGCCGTTTTTTAGATAAAATTAGCTTGACCCGTAGTGACCCGAAAATGGCCCATAATCGAATTATCTCGAACATGTGACCTAGCCCAGTGGTCTTCTCGTAACGCAAAATAGTAGGATACAAAATTTAGTTAAAATAGTTAGAGCCTTTTTTATATAAAATTAGCTTCACTAATTTTCCCCGTAATTAACCCGTAGTGACCCAAAATGGCCCATTAATCGAATTTTCTCGAACATGCCCAATAGTCTTATTGTGCCCGAAAACAGTAAGATATACAAAATTTAGTCAAAATCGTAGTCTTTTTTTGATAAAATTTGCATACATTATATATATACACACAGAGAGAGACACAAGGTTTTCTCGTATTATAATATATGATATGTGAGGCATTAATGTAGGCAAGGAGTAAAAGGATGCTGGAATAATCTAAAAAATATTAAAACATGCTTTTCTAAATTGCGCCCAATTTTTTTTTGAACAATTTAATATTTTTAGATGCAATCTTCACGGATTTATAGATTATATATATGTCTTAATACTGAAGGTTGTCTTAGGGTATAGATATAATCTATAAGTCCGTGAAGATTGCTTGTAAAAATATTAATTAGTTCAAGAGAAACTTTGCGCGCATTAAAAAAAAAGTTTTTAACATTTTGAGACAAACCACTTTAAAGTATCCCTTTAATCATTGCTTACATTAATAATACCTGACACATTTTTAGTCATAGCTAGCGTAAATATAGAAATTTTTCCGTGTGGTTTGTTTTAAAATGCGAAGAAAGTATTGCTCTTTCATATATGTATGTATATATATATATATATTAAAATTTAATAGTAGTATGCCCCGTTAAGTGATTTAAATATTTTAAAAAATAACTTTGACAGTAGCTAAACTACATAAGTAGATCGTTCGGCTAGAAAAGAATTTAAAAATGCAATAAGCTACGTTAATTTAAAACAAACATCCTTTTTTTTTTTTTTTTTTTTTTTTTTTTTTTGCGAAAATGCGTAATTACTCTATTTTTTATTTTATTTCTTGGCAAACTGTCAATGTATGGTTTAGCTACTGCCAAAACTATTAAAAAAATTATTGAGTTCCTGAGAAAAAGGCACATCAATGTCAGCTGTTTTACATGTTTTTGTTTGTTTGTTAGCGAATTAGCATAACTATAGGACTTTTCTTATTGCTTGTCGAATTTATAATGTAGCTACTCCTAAGATTATTAAAAAATAAATTATTGAAATCACTCCAGTCTTTTCCAAGAAAAAGGTATATCAATGTTAGCTGTTTTACATGTGATTTCGCAACTGTTGTCCCCCCCCCTCCCCCTTAAAGCAGTTCAGTTGTTTAGTAATGTTTTCAAGCTTTAGAAATTTATGTCTAAAAATTACTCCCTCGAAAAAATTCACGCCATGGAGAGGGAGCTTATATATATATATATATATATATATATATATAATTATAATATCTATGAATTTCAAAAAACATATCAAGTTCTATTCTACTTAAATCTCCAAAGAGATAATCAATGATACTGTGTATACAGAATACCACATATCTAATAATTAACATGTGCAAACATAATATTACCATAGCTGATGCTTCAATGGTAATTGGCCAAATTTTACTCATACCAAAAGAATATTGAAAAAAGAAATAGAGAGAAAGGGGAAAAAAAAAAAATTATAAATTGGAGTTGCAATTAAGTAAACACAAATGGATTAACAAATTAAATATGAACCATACACAATGGAAAATTGGACCACATGAGAATTAATTATGAATTGGACATGGAAAAACACATGCACATGTACTCATCAGCCTGGATGCACCCACATGTGTTTTAAATAATAATTCAGTGTTTCATAATTCTACTGGCATAATGCTAAGATCAGTAGAATCATCCAGGTACACTGAATTATTACCAGACAACAATTGGAAATATTAAAATTTGGAAATATTTAAATAGGAAATAAAAAACCATTAAGAAAATACAATATATTTCACTCACATCGATTATCCAAAAAACTGTAATTAACACCTCACTAAATTACCACGAGATAACAGTTTTGAAATAATAAAATTGGAAATATGAACGCGTAAAGTGTAGTTAAAATATTTTACTCACAATAATTATACAGAATCCTTAAAATGTCACAACGTCTACATAATATTCACATCCACATGGCAATGCATCATACATGTTAACTAAGTCGAGTTGAGAGAAATGATTTGTAAGACAAGTTGAGAGCACACTTTTTTTTAAAACACAACCCCATAAATGACACCCAATCACAAAATGATTCAAAAACACTCAAAATAATTCTGGTTTTAATACACTTATAACAAATTTATATCCGTGAATATATATTACTCCATCCAATTTTAATTCCTGAAAGTAAAATTAATATACAATCAATAGCTCCCTCTATAGTTAAATTAAATATAATATTAACAATATTATCTACAACTACCTGAAAGGTAAAGTGTCGCCATCTATTGGTATTATAATAGTTCATAATTAATATTTAGTTAAATATCCACTTTATTAGTTACATACTCACTTCATTAGATTTATTTATATAAATAAACTTTAAAAAACAATACTAACTTGTAGTTTTACTTAAAATTCAAATAAAATATAATACTACTATATGAATAAATCTACACAGAATTAATTCAACTTGCACAGCATTTCAGATATTCTTAACAAGAATATATTATGTAAAAGAGATATTATTTTAATTCAAATTATATTTGCTGCCAGCTGTGTTAATCCACTGATATTATAGACATTTATTAAATAATTAATGTTTTATTTTTACTACTACTTAAATATATATTAGACTTGTTTTTAAATAATTAATGTTTAATTTATACTACATTGTAAATATATTTTATATTTATAGATTAATTTAAATATCTAATTAAATAATTCATAAACAATTCAAAATATCTCAAAATTTATAATGTTGATAATTAATAGTATTACTACTGTTTTTCAATCAAATTAATGCAATGCAGTAATTAAAATACTTGTTAATTTTAATTATTCATAGACAAAAATAAAAACTATATATATTTATTTTTATATATATTGCAAATAGATATATATATATGAGTTTATATATTATTTTTATTTATTTATTTGCGAGGGAAAGGGTACGTACGTAAGATATTCAATGTTTTTGCACGTTTAATTGTTGTTGAAATTAGTGATAAAGTAATTTTAGAATGTAATACCCCACCTAATATAATAACATATCTTGGCGAATAATCAAAATCATCTGACTTCGCTGCATTATGTTATCACGAACCCTTTCGGGTCTGGCGTACTATTAATAGTACATGTCTTTTCATTGAGTATTATTTCGTCTTAACAGCTCTTTTCGTTATTATCTGTCTGTAAAAATAATTATAATATATGTCTATTCATTTATTATTATGACGTTTTTTTATGTTTCAGCATTCAGTAATAATAATAAAAAGAAAAGTTTGCTTAATTCTCTTTGCACCATTGGCGATTCTTTTATTTCAAACATATGTTTCACTCTTTAAATTTAAAATTGGGGCTACTTTTCCGAACGGATAATTTATGATAAAATTAAAAAAAAAATATTAGAAAAATGTTATACCTGCTTAATACTATTGTAATAGGACATTTTCCCAAACGTCTTCAAAATTTCTTCCTTCGTCTATTGTCACATGAATAGTAAACGCACAGAATAATTATTTTTGTTAGATTTCCATAAATGACATATTCGTTAAATTTCAGTAAACTTTAACTTCGTGATTTCGACAGCTACTTTTAATATTAGTAACGTAAAAGTAAATTTTCCCAAAAATTGAAAAAATATTCAGACCCCGAAAGAGTTAAAGGTATGAGATGATTTACATAAAGCTTCTGATATAAACATTTGTAAATGCATCAAATATTGTCTTCGCATTTTTTAAGCATGGGAGTAAATTTTACTTCCAGTTGTCAGCGTTAGGACTAGAAAATACTATGGCACTTTCTGGTGCAAATAACTTTGAGAGAAACTTGATGAAAACGAAAAATATAGGTTGAATTTATAATATCCACAAATGTAAACAATTATGATAGTAACCCATTCTAGTGGTTTTAAAGAGAAGCTGTATTCTGAAGCAGTCTCTTATAAAAAATAAAAAAAAATTACATTTTGATGGTATTTATAAAAACTATTTTATAAAATACCCATCTTCATTTTAAAAAGAGCGATGTTATTTCAGTTTATTATTATTTTTTATGAAAGTATAAAATATTGCCCCTTTCCTTAGTCCACATACCCCCGCCTCTTACATAAAAATGAAAGTCGTTTTCTGTAAAAAATTAATCTCCATAATCCGCATTGATGAATCTCATCTGAGAAACACCGACAAATTTTCAGGGAAATTAGCGAACTAACATTCAACGGCGAATAAATAAAGTATGGGTTGCAAGTAAACAGTTAAACAAAAAAAGAAAAAGAAAAAAAAATGAAGGAAAAAGCAGGAAATAGTTTTAATCCCTAAGCTATCAAAACATTCACGATATTTCCGCTCTTTTTTAATCGAAAAGAACCACTAAAAAACTTTAAATGATGATAAAACAAACAAAACTCAGCCATGTATATATAAAAACTCGTTGAAAGTTCCCTTTTTTTTTTATCCTTCTTGTATGTACGCTACTAATAAATAACACGCGTTCGCTCGTCGTGCTAGAAACCACGGTGTTTTAATATGTCTGAAAAGATGATGAAAAAAAGGAAAAAACCACGAGAGCGGAGATGAATTGCTGCAATAAAGTTAAATGAAGAAACACTGGTAGGATTTGAGGGGATCCCCCTATCGGATATGATGACAATGTCGGTGATATAAGACCCTTCGATATATCTTCAAAATCTCCTATAATCGGCGTATTTATCTTGTTTTGTTTTGTCTTATGCGATAAAATGCTATCTTGCTGGTTATGTTACAGCAGTTATGACAACAGAAAATTGATATACACCTGTCGATATAAACTATATTTCTTCATAGCAAATATTATTTTGGATGTTTTCGAAAATAAAATATAGGGAAAGTATTTTAGGAATTTTGTGGTTATTCCCTGAAAGACGAAATACTATTATATCTTTATAATATAGATAATAATAATAATAATGGTATTATTAGTAATCGTAAGAATAATGATATAATAAAATCTGTATAATGCCATATTTTTTGGTTCATTTGACCTCATATGAGGTTCTTAAGTTATGTTATAAAAATCAGTGTTTGAAAATCAATTTTCAACCAAATTTTATTTTGACTAGCATCTTATTAAACATATATGGTATAAATTATATTTCATCAAGTGATAAAATGCTTTTTGAAATAAAAATTTTTGAAATGTTTTATTTTTGTTTTAAAGAAAAATTTGAGAAAACTCACATTTTTACAACAATTTACTGACAATTTTAGTTATCTCGCCCCAAATCCACATATATATCATAAATTATTTTTTTACACACCATCTAGAATAGCATTTTAAGTATACTAATTTAAAAAATAATGTAAATGAAAAAAAAATTCGTATGCGATAGGGTTAAAATATAGTTGCCAAACTTCCATCTTTTTCAAGTAAAACAAGAACGAAAAATCGTGCGTCAAGCATAGATTATGTAACACTTTCCAACGCTTCCAAAATAATTTTACAAATCATGACCGTTTAATAAGCTGAAAGATAACATCTAAGTAAACAATTTGGAAAACGCATAACATATCTAAAAACGTAATTTCAGGAATTTCCAACATATATTTCCAACATATACAATATTCGGAAAAATATCCGAATACTTTTATTCAGCCCTGTATAGGATCTATAGATTTGTATATATACTACATAGGAAGCTAAATTTTAGTTTAGTTAGAAAACGCGTAGCACAGTTTAAAATTCTCCTTCTGGAGTTTCTGTCCATAAACGGAAATGTGTTCGCGAACTTTTGTGCTGCCCTGTATAGGATCTACAGAATTTATACACACCCAGTAATAGACAAAAAGTGAGTTCAATTTAAAATCGCGTTCAGCAACTTAAAACGCACTTTCAGGAATTATTAACAGACAGAGAATTCTTTTGTGTGTCCCTGTCAATGAACGATAATTGCTATACACACACTATTCTGTAGTAAGCCTGTTGTAATGCACCTTAGTGATATATATAAATTTCAATGCGTTTAAAATAGTGAAACATTATTTAAATAAACCACAGACGATTTTTCTCCATAGACATCATGTAACGGAATTCTTTTGACTGTCCCTGTAAATTAACTATAAGTGCTATGCACACCCTATTCTATATTAAGCTTCTTGTAATGCACCTTAGTGATATATATCCATCACAATGTGTTTGAAATTGTGTAACATCATTAAAATAAACCGCAAATGATTTTTCCTCATAGACCGTCATGTAACGGAATTCTTTTGAGTGTCCCTGTAAAGAAAACTATAAGTGCTACACACTTCAGTTGAAATAGGGAACATGCTATAGGTAACGACAATACCGTATAAAAATTGCAGGGCAATCGGAGCCTATTTACGGGAGGTAGAGCATGGACAGACGGCCATACGGCAGACGGCAGACAAACCGAAGTCATAAACACTTTTCAACTAGGTTGGAAAATGTTAAAAAAAAGATAATTTGAACCAATACAAATATTTGATGAAAAGTTTCTTGTTTTTATGAAGTTATTGATTAACTTATTTTATTTAATAAAGTTTATATTTTTATTTAATATGAAAATAAACCGGAAGATTGGTAGCTAGGGTTAAAGATAATGGCAATCACTTACAAGAAAAAGTGATACAACTCAAAAGTACTATCTATATTATAAAGGACAAACGTGTCCGTCCGTAACGCTGACGTCATTTTGCGAATGGCAACAGTTGACGATGAAATTTCGGTTTTGCGATTTTTGCTACTGCAATTTTTTTAATTTCTAAACATCGCACATTTTTAATTTTTACACCGTTATATAGGGGGAAAAAATCTACTTACAAATGCAATTTGTTTGAAAACTATATCTTAACTGACTGATATAGCATTTAAATTAAATTTCAAGCATGATTTTTTAAAAATCTATCTCTATCGCTTGCAGACGATTACAAAATAGTAATCTCTTTGCACTTTAAGCAATATAAAAAGTTCAGCATTTGTCTCCAGCTAATATTCAATAACGAAATTAAAACTTCATTAAGTAAGAAATAAAATAGTATAAATAAAACACAAATTTAACAGACATGTATTGAAATAAACGCTTAAATCAGAATAATAATTTTAAAAAACTGCTGTAGATAACGAAATTTTTAGCGATTTCTTCGGTGTTGTTTAGCGGGCAATCTAACAAAAATTATCAAATGTAAAAAATCTATTAGTTTTCAATAACAATTTTTTTTTTTGAGATATATTCACTATTCCGGGAAGCCCGTGTTGGATGCCCTAGTATATTTAAAGGGAAAGGCAAAAGAAGATTTGCAGTTTTTTAATGTAACATAAAACTATAGCACTTAGCTCTGCATGCAGCTGTAAAAAGGCACATAAAAGCTTAAAACTCTTAAGAATCAAGATTTAGAAGAGATGGGGAGGATTGAATAAATTTGTATTCTCACAATTTCCCCCCTTGTGTGTTGGCAAATAGTATGTATTCTAACGGTTTTCCGGATTAGACACTTATGACACTTTTCCTGTAGCAAGACGTACGTAAGTCAAACCTATATTAGTGCAATAATACGCAAAAATAATTTTTTGGAGTTGCGTCATTCATCTTATGCAAGTACCGCCCCCTGAATACTAGGCCTGAGCGCTGACACAAAAATAGCGGCTGTCGTATGTAGAATTTTTTCAGCGTGTGTATAGTCCCTTGAAATTGAATACCATTAATTTATACAAGTTTTCTCTGCCTTAATTTTCTGAGATTCTATAAGTCAAAGAAAACTTTTAGAAAATACTGGTGTTTCAAACCAGGGAACCGTAGAAAAGCCTAAAAATATCCGCCTACGAGCGCCGTCATTTTTGTGTCAGCGTTTAGGCCTAGTATTCAGAGGGAGGTGTTGAGGGTGAGCGATGTCTTTTCCCTGCAATAAACCATCGGATAAATTATTAGATGAATATCTGATAACAGTATTTAGTTCGGGGAAGGTTCAAGTTTAGGTTAAAAATATATATTTAAATTTTCTTAATTGATTGTTGTGGTACGACAGTTTTTCCCTTGCTTATTTTTATTTTTCCTTTTCAAGCCCGTTTAAAAATGTATAGTATTCCAATCTGTTTTTTTTTTTTTATGCATTTTTATTAAGTGATTGATTAAAATAAAATTATTCTTAACAAGAATTTTTTTTTCAGACTACTTTAAAAAAACTCACATTTTTTAACAAATTTTAACCCCAACTGCTTTGACAGAAATTATTGCATAGCTATACTGTGAGCGGTCTCTGAGACCGCTTGATCGAAAGATTATTAAAAGACTCGATTAACTCATATAGGATACTGTTTCTGAACTAAACTTTATGTACAGATGATTATAATTAAAATTCACCTATTGAAAAGTCTCTAGCAATAGTAACGAAACAAAATTTCACTAGTATCTCTAGTTAAATCGAAAATTACAAGTTAAATTGTGAAAATTGGAAAAAGCAGCGGTCTGTGAGACGGCTAACAGTAGTTAAGGGTTAATTTTCTGATAGAGAATTTTTAATTATCCCGCTTCTTTGGACAACCGAGCAAAGAAATAACGGGTCCTCCGAGAAGAATATTTGAGATGCCTCCCATACAATGAAAAAAAAAATCTATTACAATATTGAGAAGCAAGAATTTCAATACTCTTTTAGGTTCTGACCTACCCCTACCCCGATGAAATTCTGAATGTTCCGGCCTGTTGTAGATCCAGTATTTTTAGGGGGTATAGGGAAAGAGACACACCTCATAAGGTAGGTGAACCAAAGATGGCCATAGTTAAGCTTTGAAGATTTTTTGTAATTTTTTGGTTGGGTGTGTGTGGCTGAATTTTTGTTCGTAAAATTTTACAATTATCTCTAACACATATCAAGTATACTTTTCTTCGTAAAATAAAATTTAAGTTCTTTTATAATACAATTTCAAAATTGTAGCTTGTGGGCGACCTTTGCGCATAGTTATTCAAAAGTGGCCCATGTATTGAAACCACTTTTAAAATGTGAAAAAATACTAAAAAAAAAAAAACTATTTTGCTTACTTTTATGCTCTGATGATCCTTTCTTTCGTTTGATATCTTTCGAGTTTTTCTTTATCTTCTTATCTAATGACACGAAAAGACCTTGGAACACTTTTTGTGCACGGTCATTCAGGGATTTTCTTCTGAGAGTTACTGACTTCTTTTGAGTGATCTCTTGACTCAACAATAAATGGTAATAAGTGTTCTTCAGATATTTATGAAGAAATTTTGAAAATCACCCTTACTACACTGATTTCCACATTTGTTTTCTAAGGTACAGCCACCTTTGGGACATGCGTAGGTCGCCATTTGCACGACGTAAAAGTATTAATCTGATAAATTTCTTAGAATTGAAGTAAATGGGGTTAAAGAGAAAGAAATAAGCTTTCAGAAAACGTATTATAACTCAAAGTTCTAAGAATTTAAACACGTGTAAGTTAAAATATCTTCTTACCTGGAAAATAGAAAGACTAACTCCTCAAAAGTGAAATTACTGCATAAAATGTCGTAGGATCAAGGTGAACTCTTTAAATTCAGCCACATGCACTGCAGATACAGGATTGACAATGCAGCAGCACCATTTTGTGATTAAAAATTAAATTACTTCTACTTTTGAAGGATGGGCTACCTTTAGGAACACTGGCCACCGTTGGTTCATCCAACTTACAAGTAAATGTACTATAGTCTGTAGCGGCGAATTTCGATTTTTATAGCTCATTCGATTCGTCTCATTGAGATTAGTAATTTTATACCTCGCATATCGACTATTAAGTTTTTGTAATGACAGGGGGCCGGGTCAAATTTCACTGAACGAAATTTTGAACATCAGATGCCTTCAAAGAAATAAGTGCGATTTAATTTTACTAATTGTTTTTACAGTGTTATGCGTTGCCAGTAACTACTATAAGGTTATATTATTGCTGTTATTATAAGAATTTGTAATTGCAGATAAAACATTCGTATGCTACTTGACATGCAGGTTTTTGCAAGTTATGATGCATGTATTGAATGCGTCGTCGAGTCAGCTGAAGAAGCCTTTGCTCGTAGTGTGCACTGTGAGAAATATTTTTGTTTTACCCACACCTTCGGAATGAACAATGTGTCAAAAATTGGCTATCATCAATGCATGTCAGTGTAAGAACCATAAATAAATTTAAATCTTACTCATTTCTTTGACGGCAACTGGCAATGAACGAAACGTCATTTGACGGCAATGAACGAAATTTTAAACTTTGACCCGGCCCCCTGTCATTATCAAAACTCAAAAGCCGAGATGCGAGGTAGCAAATTACGTAGCTCGATGAGACGAATCGAATGAGCTATACAAATTGAAATTCGCCTCCACAGACTATAGTACATTACTTGTTAAAGAAAAAAATAAAATCTATATGAATACGTACTTTCGTATAGAAAAATTAATTGTTTTAACGCATTGGTGATCAAGCATTAAACAAATAGGAATGGACACTGACAGTCAGCTGGCAATCGGTGTTAATCTTAAGAAGGGAAACCTCTTCCCCCGCCGAAATCATAATCCATGGTATACAGTAATACATAATCCATGGTATACAGTAATACATAATCCATGGTATACAGTAAGACATAATCCATGGTATAGAATATGTTTTGATTTGACCGAAACACTACAATGTTCTACTCGGGAACATAAGAATCTCCCATTTTTCGGAGCTGGTGTGTGGGGGTTGGGGAGGCGATAAGACCTGAATTTAATGCTGGTAATCATCACCGGTCAATAATGATCATTCAATATTATTTTACGCTCACAACTACTACAATTGTTTCATAATAATTTTATTATGATTGTATGTCATGTATTAAATTAATTTAACCATAATTATTTACAAAAGTAAATAAATCATAATAATGAATCCTAATTACATAGAGAATCCTTTCTATATATTGTGCCAATAAAAATATTAATAAAAATACATTTTATATTTAAATATAAATTTATGAAGATGGCACCATAAAGGCAGTTTAGCGCATTGTAAAAATTTGTTTACATTCAAGATCATGAACACCTTCATTCCCTTAACACCACATTTACCTTTTTGTACGTTTTTTTCTTACCCCTAATTCTAGTAACTTAATAGTAAATTTTGCCTTATTTAATAGGCAAAAATTTCTATTAAATTTTAGTGGTAACATAAAGCGTAAAATTTGGCAGATAACCGTAACACCCATTAATACTGGTAACTTTTTCTCGTGTTGAGTATAGCTCTTTCAGAATCATTTTTAGGTGCGTTCGTAATTATATAAATACGTAGCACCTAAGTCGTCGTCTTTTTCCTCCGTCCTTCCGTCTGTCTGCATAGAACAGCGGAAAAACTACCCATCCGAATGGTCTGAAATTTAATATGTATAATCGTTGCAGAATTTTGTTAAGTCACTTCAACTTTTATGAAAATCGAATCAAAACTTAAAAAATATATTAATAAAAATATTTAAGTAATTCGATTTTTTTTTAAACTGGTACTTCCTTGTTATAGTAGCTTCCGAGGATTAATCATCAAGTGACCGAGATGTATTGCCAAGTTATCTGACATGTATGACGTTGTAGTTATATATATGACATTTTATAACCTCTATGACAAAGTTATAGTCACATTCTTCATTCTATTAAATCCTATCATACGTAGTTAATTCAATGATATCCCATGATAGATAATGATTCTAGGTTGTCATGGTGATTAAGTCCTATTTAAGATGGAGTCATATTATTTCCGTATTACTGAATTTAAAAACCGAATTTGTACACTAAATTGTTTAATTATAGCAATCATATAATCTACCGACAGTTTTTTGGATAGATGTTCCCGGAGAAATAGATATTAAATGGAAAAATATAGTCTAAATATGGATTTCAAGTTCTGAAATTCTCAAAGCAAGGCTTATGTTTCCTATTGGAATTTTCCATAAATGTCAACAAAAGATAAAATGTTGCCAACTTAAAATGTATTAATTTTATTACGGAAATTAATCATATCATAATAACAGACGATATAATTCATTTCACTGAAACTGGTTATAGTACGAACGCACCTCATTGTCACGTTTGACAGTACAATTTCCAACTTGTTAGGTTAGCTATCAATACTATTATATGTAATCACCAGTAAATGCAGGAGGTGGCCCAGGATAGAAACCCCCCCTTCCGTATACACAAGACCAAAAACCCCCCTGGAAAATTTAGAATTTTCTACTGTTAATGACTAAGAATATAAAATCCACACAGCACTGCAATGTGCCCTAAAGTTTAAAAAAAATCCCATTTGGTTGAAAAAAATTCTCCAACACAGCACTGTTAATCCACACTGATCAATAATAATTACTCAATATTATAATTGAAATCATTTCTGTTTTTGTATAATTAATGTTATAATTGAAGGGGTCGGGGCAAGAAAGTGCCAAGCCACATTTTTCGCGAAATAAACCGCACTGTAATCTGTCGCTTTTGTAAATTATAATATCCTACATATAATTTGTTTCTAATGTCACTTGGTAAAAGCATATGTGACAGATTTCGTGTTTGCCCCAGATATTTATGCCCCCAATGAAGCTAGTTAATTTACAAAAAACCTAATAGAAATATCATTAAAGTAATGCCATATTGTTACTTAGAATATCTCAAATGTTACTAAGACATTGGCGTAAAAAGTTTATGTTATAATATCTTGATTTGAGCATTGGATCAAATTTTCAATTGAAATATCTCAGAAGTTCAAAAATGTGGCTTGGCACTCACTTGCCCCGATCCCTTCAATTATTTTATGAAGGTAATATAATAATAATAAAAAAAATTACAAAAAATTATAAATATTGCTAATAAATTCTAATTAAATCGCAAAGTTTTCTGTATATTGAGTTAATAAAAGTGAACTTTCTCTTTATGCATATTGCTTAAAAAAGGTAGTCTGGCGATGTAAAAAAAATGTCTCCATATTTCATTTAAAGCGCAAAATTCACTATTATTTGATAGCCTAAATTAAGACAAAACGCAATTGTAAGCTTATTACATCATTAACAAGAAAACACACTGAAATATTAAATATGAAATATAGTTTGGAAGGAAGGTTGATCTTTGCTTTGTTAGCCAATCACAAGCAAGATATGGTTACGGAAATCATAAGCAAAATATGATTATGATTATTTATGAAAGATATGATTGATAGGATTCATACATAATTTTTACGTCAGTTTCAGAAGTTTCTATTGGTTTGGACTTTATCAGAGTCCAAGGATATAATATAAGCTATATAATTTGATAGCTTATATGAAAATAATTTTGTAGATATATGAAGTTTAGTTTATATGAGATGTTTGGAGATGTAATATGAAAAACATGATTGACAGGATTCATACATAATTTTTAATGCCAGTTTCAGAAGTTTTTATTGGTTTGTATTTTATCATAATTTATGATTGTAACAAATGTTGATGAAATGCATTTTTACAGTCAAATTTAATATTAGATACCAATTTGGGAGAAGTTACTTTGCTATGTGTTTTTGAACTGCAATATAAGAGTGGAAAATAAATTCACCTTTTAAGAAAATGAAACTTTTACCACACACAATGCTAAAAAAATATTATAAATTACTTATAAAGACTTAACATAAAATTATCATAACATTTTAAAACCAGGAATAATATATAAGTGCGATAAAATGCAATTATAAGAGTTGCAATTCAAAATATAATTATTTTGAGTCAGAAATAAACTAATTTTATTAGGAATTTCAACAAGATGAAAAAAAAATATGTGAGTTATAAGGTAAATACGCCAGCAACGACACTTTTAAGACTATTTTTTATAATTAATTTTATATTATAGTTATAATTTTTATATTCCAGTGTTTTTAAATATTATATTAGGGGCCGTCCACAAATGATGTCAAGCTTGGAATGGGGGGGGGGGGGTGTTGATGAAATTGTGACAGTTTGTGACAAGGGGTTGGGAGGGGGTAAGAAGAAGTATGACATCACACATTTTGGTTAAAATAAAATCATTTAAAATCAGCAGACTAAATTTTGAAGTTATTTTGAAATTACCTGAATTTGAGGGTATTTGTTAATCGGGCTAAAACAACTTTCATGTGATTTGTTTTCACTTATATTCCTTTCTTTTCAAAAAATATATTAATATTTTATTACTAATTGTATTACTTTATTGTATATTAACTATGTTTTTTATTGTAAACCTTAATCTTATTTCATACAAAATAAGTACACGAATCATTTTTATTGTTATGTTCACAAATGTCATTAAAACTTACAGTTAAAGTTTAAAAATAAAATTTGAAATATAATCTATAACGTAGTACTTTGTTTCTGAACTGCAAGTATATGTCTATGTAATATAGCGTGACATGTGACAAGGGGGTAAGGTGAAGTGTGACACTTTGTGACTAAGGGGGGGAGGAGGGGTCAAAAATATTGAAAAAAATTGTGACATCATTTATGGACAGCCCCTTAATCTATGAACAACATTTAACCAATAGCATAGTCACATTTTCCTTAGTGAATCACAATTTATTTGCAATAATAGAAATAAATCCAAACACCCAAAATTCTAGTAATAGACACCCTACAAAAGGAATAAATAATTGATTTTATGATTGTATTTAAAACCAGAATTTAAGAAAAGCATACTAAATAAATAAAATAGTCATTTTAAAATAAATTTAACAATTAGGATAACAATAATTAATAAAATATTCATGAGAATAATCAATTGTTCAAATTAATTATTATTATTATCACAATATCAATATTTTAATTTTTTTAGATAGAATATTTAAAATACTGAATTTTAGAGAATTATATTTGTAAAATTACTTAGACAATAGAGGGTTAGTAAAAAAAATGTCTTTGAGTATTAGTGCAATTAGTACATGGAATCGTATGTCCCGTTACAATTGTTAACAGTTAAATTTAATAAAACTACTTCATGGTTTTAAACACTAAATAAGATGATTTCAAAATAAAACTGCAGAACTAATGTTATGTTTGAAGCCCCTGGTCTCCAGATTTACTACTATAAATTAAATTAATATTTATAGTATTTTTTTACGTATGCAGTGATGTTTTGTCAGAGATGAATAATCAAACATTTAAGACAGAAAATATTATAGGAGTACATTTAACAACCTGCGTGACTTAAATTATTTTATTTTCTTAAATGGAGAGGGCTTGAGCCCAACGAGCACCTCCTTTCCCTGTACCCTTAAATATTATTATCTTCTTTTTGTTTGATTTTATTCATTGCCAGATTATAAAATATGCAAGGCAGAGTTATAAAAGAAATTAATATTGTTTAATATTAAATATTTTATTACTCACATGAAATTAATTAAAAGAAGATATTTATAAAAAATATGTTTTTATTACATTCTGGCTAGTGCAATTCAAATATTAAATTTGATTACTTAACTTTTCAGCTAAATCAAAAGATTTTATGCACTATGAACTTTACTGAAATAGCACTTTTAGTAATGTCCCACATGGAGTGTAAATTTTTTGTAAACTAAAAACTTTGTAAGGTGTCCATTACTGACACTTTTACTCTCTCTCT
The DNA here is from genome assembly GCA_963931845.1 of Maratus michaelseni. Classification (NCBI taxonomy): domain Eukaryota; kingdom Metazoa; phylum Arthropoda; class Arachnida; order Araneae; family Salticidae; genus Maratus; species Maratus michaelseni. The sequence continues at coordinate 226,797,943 of OZ007599.1, forward strand.
CTCTCCCCTCTCCCTCCCCCCTCTCTCCCCCTCTCTCTCTCTCTATATATATATCGAGAATGTTGGCTTATATATATATTTAATTATATATATTAATTTATTAAAAAGAACAAATACTGTGGTTATTGCTATGTAATTTCTATAAATAACTTATTAATTAAAAAAATTAGTTTTATTGTTTTATAAGTGGTAATTAATAATAAACGGAGAATTATATAATACTAAAAACTTAAACATTTTATATTTTCTTTTTTGTAACAATTATTTAGGAAAATTCGATGCTACATAGGAATTGTGTAATTTAATTAGAATTAAATTCATTTAGATACAGAAATAATAATTATAAATCAATGTTGAAATTATTTATTAATTATGCTCATAATTTTTACAGTTATTTAATAAAATAAAATTTAAATAATGACTTAGTTGATTAACTTGTTAAATATTTTTATCAATCTATATTATTTTAAATTAAAAATTTAATTATTATATTTAGACGTGGTAAAATAAATTGAATTAACATATTATTTTCTACACTTAAAATTAATTTTAATAAATTTTTTATTTATTTATTTATTTATTTCAAATAATAGATATAGATGGCAGCAGTATGAATAACAAATCCTATTTTACTAGTAATTGCATTACTCTATACAGTACGGTACTGTTCTATTTACTGAAGTTAATAATTATATAACTTTGTTCAAATAATTGTGTGATCAAAATAATATATGGTTTTAATTACTGAGATTTTACTGGTAACACTACAAATTGAAATGTCTGAAATTCAGATATATTAAGTGTCTGAAACGGATGGTTCAGAAAAAGAGACACTTGTAAGTGTCTTAATTTTTAAGGCACTTGAAATGTCTGAAATATCGCCGTTTTTTTTACCCGGAAAAACAGATGGAAAAAAATTAAGAAGCAACACTGCTGCCATCTATGAAACGGGAGAATTACTTTTTCCGCCAAGGCGGTATCGAATCCGAGACCTGAGAATTAGAAAACTAACGCCTTTATCCGTTGCGACAACGGTACCACGTGAAGGTTTAGTTTTAATGCTAGTAATTTAATGATTGGACTGCGTGTTGATATTCTTATAGGAAAGATTGAAATTCATCGGTGTTGTCATAATACTTACTACTTCAATGAGGTTAATATATTACTAGAGTTTTTCTATGGTTAACGGATATTTAGAATGTAATTTGATTAAAACTGAACTGCGCCGCCAGACGCCGGATGGGCGAACGTCAGCGCGTCAACCGTCGCACCCATGTCCTGAGGGACAAATAACGCGCACGACCAAGAGAAGCCTGTCGTATGCGCTGCGACCGGTCGGGGCACCGCCACTTGCGCATCTCCCCGATTGAACCCATGTGTAGACTACATAGGTCGTTGTGATACGCGGTGGATCCCATAATCAGAGGAGACCACCATGAAAACACTTGGGGACAAGCCGGAGTCCCCAACAGCTTCGGAGCTACACGCCCACAAGGGAGCGAAGTCCTGGGCCTTAAGTCAGGTTTTCCCGATTCGCACTTGCTTTACCAGAACTCGATGGATGTGGAGACCTGCAAAGGTAACCTCGGTTCCCTCTTGTAATGGATGTCTGAAAGGAAATGGGTTAACAATCAAACAGAAACTTAACTTCAAACATCAACACAACAGTGCCCTTGGACCTGTCTCCCATTGGATTTGCATCCGGCAGATCCCCGACGGCGAAACGTCGGCGTAGCCGGTCGACTCCCTTACGAAACGAGGCAGGGACATGGGCATGCAAAACAAGAATAAACTTTAAAACAACATGCAAAACAAAACAACAACATATAATTGAAAATATGCACAATAACAACATAACTAGAACAGAGTTCATATATCACAAACTAGAGTGGCGGCTCATGAGACGAATCTCGAACCTGCGTACTTTATGCACCATTTCCTCCTGCGCCGCGGGGGCCGCAGTTAGATGGGATTGCGTTCAAAATCGGTCTCTGACCACGAAGAGCTAGGTGATTGTGGCCAGCTCTTCGGCGACCCTGGTTTTGATCCAATGTCCGCAGGAGGATTCGGTGAATAATCAGCCGAACCACCTTCCGGGCGTACCCATCCAGACATAGATCGCGTGGCGATCGCGTCTGGAAGACACAAGAAAAGAACATTTCTCGCGTTGACCTCCAGAGCGGGCATCTGAACAACGTGTGGTTGATCGTGCACTCGCCGACTCCACAAAAGCATGTGGAATCATGATGGAGAAACGAGCCTGGTAGTACCCGAAGGTGCCGTGTCCCGTAAAGACCTGGTTAATGTAGAAATCGCCCTGCAGTCGACGAGGGCCGACTCGCGGAAAGGATTCATATGTTATTCGTCCGGTATCTGATTGGCTCCATCTCTCTTGCCATTTAGACAAGGCGCGACCACAGAGTTCTTTCTTGGCCTGACGGCGCGTGGCAGGGACTTCCACATCGACAAATTGCCATGTTGTGGCCGCCTTACCCAGTGCATCCGCCTTTCATTGTGGATGTGCCCCACATGAACCAAATGCATATGAACCTCGATTTCAGTCAATTTGATCAAGTCTGATTTCGGCTATGGCCCTGTGTTGCGACACAAGACCGTGAAGCGCTTGAAGCGTCGATATCGAGTCTGAGTAAACGTCGAGTTCCCTGAGACCTCTTCGATGGGCGTGAGTAATTGCTTCCTTGATAGCAATGACCTCGGCCGCAAAAACTTCCGCACCATCTGTGAGACGGAACTGGCTCTCCGCCCCTATCTGGTCCTCTGACACAGCATGGAACGCACACCCGACGGTGTTGTTCTCCTGCTTAGATCCGTCCGTGTAGTATGTACATGTGGTATTCGGAGTGAGGTCCGAAGTCCAACAGACTCGCCAGAGATCCTCAAGCCTGTGAGTGGGCCTCCAGAAGTCGACCGACTCGGAGTCTAATCCGGTACCGTCAACACTCTTCTTCCAACAGACGAGAGCCATGAAGTCCCTCTACAGTTCCGCACGTAAGTCGAGGGGGGAGAATCCCTGACAAGACGTGCAGTGCATCGGTGGAGGTTGTCGCGTAACATTTCGTCACGCAAAGGAGGAGGTTCCATTGTACCAGATGGAAGCCGCATAAAGGATGATACTCTCTGCTACTAATGAGAAGAGCAGCATGCGGAGTTTCGGCTTCAGAACCCAGTTGGCTGCTGTAAGACGGTTCAGCTTATTTAACACCTTGAACGCCTTTTCCTGAACCGAAGTTAGGTAGGGCATCCAGCTGAGATGAGAATCGATCGCGACACCCAAGTACAGGATATGCCATTTAAAAAGCCTATCCTGTTCCTCTCCATGCGGATGGGACTAGCTGGGGCATGGGGTTTTGACCTTGGGTTTCACGACCGTGTAAACGCACTTGTCATAGCTGAAACTGAGGCTGCACTCCATAGCCCAGTCGTGGATCTCAGAGAGAACCGGACTAAGTATTTCAGCAAACCTCATCACAGCACGATGCTGTGCGGCTATGAAGACGTCATCAGAGAAGACCTGTATGGTCCACGCCTCGTTCTTATCATCGTCTAACCGTCTCAACAACATCTCAATGACAACCAACCACAGATAGGGCCCGAGACATGATCCTTGTGGTACACCCACGTTAAAGTAGTGTTCCCCGTCTGAAAGAATAACAGAGTGGTACCATAGGTAGTCGTCTATCGACCCAAGAAGCCAGGGCTCGACGCCTAGTTCCTCCAAAATTACGAAGGATATCGGTACGTCGAACACTATTGAATGCTGATTTGGTATCGAGCGTGAGAAGACATGTGAATTCTCCACGCCTCTTCGATTTGGCTATGTACTCCATCACTCGACGGAGCGCGTCCACCGTACTGACATTCTTTCGAAAGTCGTACAGTCGCGCATCGAGCAAACGGTTGGCCTCCAGATAGAGCACCAGTTGAGTTGCGCACAATTTATCAAGTACCTTCCCGAGGGTCGGTAAAAGACAGATTGGGCGGTAGAATTCGGGGTCGCTGCGCTCCTTCCTAGGTTTGGGAAAGAACACGGCGATTGCTCGCTTCCATGTCCACGGAAAACAAGACTCTCTCAGGCAGTGATTGCACAAGGAGAGCAACCACTGAGGGTGGTGCTTCAGGACCTCATGTCGATCTCGAGACTGAGTCCGTCGTGGTCTGGTGCCTTGTTAGGCGGCATCGATTCCATTGCAAACTCCAGCTCATGGACGAAAAACAGGTCTGGTTCTCCGGTCCTAATGTTTGCGACCTGGGAAACATCATCGACCGATAGGAAGTGGTACCTCGCAAGTTCGTCTAGGGATTCCTCCCAGGTGGAGACTTCCCGTCTGAATGGAAGCACAAGCATAAATGGTGCTTCCTGTCTCCACTTGCCTCGTACCACCTCGACTACCTTAGCCTAGTTTGTCCCTGACTAGTGCCTCAGAGATAAATCTGCGGAACGAGATACGCTTTGCGTACAGGATCGCCTTCATGTACTCTGCCCGCTTGCGCTTGTAGAGAGAGCCAAGTCTCACCCTCTCAGTCGGCTCAAGCGTTCGCTGGTAGAGCCGCCTGAGAGCGCGCAACCGATTTCTCTGGCTGGACAGCTGGGTCGTCCACCAACACGCCTCCCGACGCATGGCCGGTTGACGCTTCTTGTTCTTACGACACAGCCGAATCAAAGTTGACGTCAAATGTTCAACTTTTTCATCAGGGGTCGCAAACTTCTACGAAGTCAGATCTGCGGCTTGCAGATCGTGGGAGAATTCATCCCAGTCTAGATCCCTCTTCCGCCAGCGACGACTAGCGTCTTTGGGGATCCGGGTGGCTGGCCTGCCTTGATAGGCTCACAACATGACTAGATGGTCGCTCAGAGACGGAATGTCGGATATATGCCTGTCAGTAATGCGGCTGGCGCAAAACCGGACCAATAGGACATCCATCCACCCTTCGCCTTGTGGACCAAGGAAAGAGGACCGGCTCTTCGGATCGTTCACGATCTCCAGGTTTTTGCTCGAAGCTAGAGCGATTGAGTTTCGCCCTCGCGGATCTGTTGGCCGTTGCCCCCAGACCATTGACTTCGCATTAAAATCGCCTACTAGAACGACATTGTCATTCAGGTAGGTTCCTAAAATGGTGGCCAACGGTACGAGCACAATGTCAATGTCTTGGGAAGGAGCACAGCAAGACGTTATTATCAGCACATCCTTATCGGACCATTTGCTGCGGATAGTCACCACGTCAGAACTCCGAAGAACCGTAACAAACTGGATGCGCCGACTAACCCAGAGGGCTGCTGGAAAGAGATTCCCTGCTGCGCTAACCAGTATCCATCCTGCCGGTGTTCTGCGTACAGACCCTTTGCTGACATATGGTTCGTTTAGAGAGATCACATCCAACCCCGCGGAGATAGTATCGCGGGAGAGTTGGGTTGTCGCCGCCATCGAGTGGTGACAATTTAGGTGAGTGAAACGAATCGTTTTACTTCCCATGTTCAGATCTCTTTATTAGATTGAACTCCAACTGATGGATGTGGCAATCTCTAGAACCTGCAGCGTGGTCGGTCGGTAATTTCTTATCAACCATTCTGCGCGTGTCCCGTAAATGACAATTTAGGCACTGAGGTGGTCTCGTGCAACCCTTCAGTTCGTGGTCCTTGGCTTCGCATCTCCCACAGAGGGACGCGCTGCGAGAGACCGAGCGTGTGTCACCGTATTTCCAACATTGATAGCAAACCAGCAGGTTCCTATTCGGTCGAAAATCCGCCTGACCCAAGCCAACTTGTAGGTGCCGAAGCCCTTTCAGGCGCTCATACGACCCTTCATCTATCGAGAGGATAACATTGCGGCGCTCTTGCCGACGAAACAAGTCCGCAGCTCGAGGGACGACTCCTTGACGTCGTTTTGTTCTTTAATCGCACTCGTTATCCATTCCTCTGACAGATTGGGATCGACCCCGAAAAGGAATATTTCCGGGGTGCGCTGTTGGGGACTCGACACTACTAGATCCTTCGCCAGCTCTGATTTACCCAGTTCAGCCTCCAGATTTGCCAGATCTTCGGCGCTGTGAGCGAGGAAGGCTATTCCACCTCCCGAGATGGGCCGGTTACCTCTAAGAGAGATTTTGGCACTCACTGGGTCAATCTGGCTGGCTACTAACTTGAGCGTCTCAGCGGAAGAAGCACCGGCTTGTTCGTCTGCCCCCTTGGGACGAACGAAGAGGATATACTCCTCTTTCGGCGGGGTCTTTGTTGTGGACCCCTTCCGATTACCCTGGGCTGCCATTTCGCCGGGTTTGTGCTGAGCAGGATCACGTGGAACCTTAATATCTGCCTTTCGGCCATCTTTCAGGTATCCCGAAGATTCCATCCTCTGCTGCTTCTTCCTCGATATACTAACAACTACACTCCAGGGCTCATCTTTCTTTTGGGGAGTTTCGCCAACCGGAGTTTCAGCGTTCAAGTTTGATTCCGTCTGTTCAGAAGCCAGCTTCTCCCCTTGTCGGACCTTCACCTTAGGTTTCTTCACAGATTTCTTTGGTTTGGAGGAGGAACGTTCCTTGGAGGAGTGTTTCTTCCGGTTTGTTTGGGTTTATCTGTCCTCCATCCGAGTCCCTTTCCTCCTCTCCCTTTTGGGGAGTGGTTTGGGGGTCTCTTCGATGGGTGGGCGTCATTCCTGGTCTTACCGGTGTCCTTCTCTCTTAGGACTTCTAACCCTTCGGGCGCTGTATGAGTAACTTCGTCCTCCTTCAGAGCCGAGCTAGTCTCCGTTCCTGGAGAACATTGTTCGGCTCGCTCGTCGGTAGGCGGACACGTTATCTCAGTGAGCTTTTCAGGGTCTGAAGACTCCTCCAGCTCTGTATGATGAAGTTCGCTCTCCTTCGGAGCCGCCCTAGTCTCCGCCCTTTTGGAGCTTTGTTCGGGTCGCTCGTCGGCAGGAGAACACGTTGAATCGGCTGGAGCTGGTCTCGTCTTTTTCCTCTTCTTACGGCGAGACATTTTCTTCCGAGGATCCCGAATCTGGGTCATTTTATTCTTTCCTTTCCTCGGCGTTTGAGTCTGCGTCGATCTGGGTTTGGGGTGCGAAAACTTCTCCTCACTTACCCCAGCCCCTGCAAACTTCGGTACGGCATCCGTCCAAGCGAAACGATCCGACATGCGGCGAGTGTCCCTCGCGCGGTGCGGCGTGTTCCCGACCCTACGTCGCAACCGTCGAACACTGTTTCCCTCTTCTGTGAAGTTTTTCCATGGAGGAGACAGAGCCATGCGTGCTGCCTTGAGACGAACAACATGAATGAAGTTATTAGCCCCGTGTAGACCTCTCTATTGGCAACAGTTAGGCTCTTGTCATTGGTCACACTCCCGAGGAGATCTGCAACCGAAGTATGCGTTTCCTCGACGAAAGCAGCCGAGAACCCAACTATGTCAGTAATGGATAAATTGGCTGAGTCAATCCTGCTTTCGGTTTGACATCCAAAGTCAACTCCTGAAGACCCACTTTCCTTCGCAGTATCCTGGTGGTTCGGGGCTCGGACTACGACTTACGACGTAGTCATCAGACGGGTCCGGACTTTCACCGTCCCTGATCCCTGCAGCGCTGGACTCCGACGAATCGCACAGAGCCAGTAATGGCTGCTTTAGATCGTCTATTTTGATCTCACTTACAGGCACACAGCCACTAGCCGTGACAACGGCTGTTTGGTCCGTCATATCTTTTGTGTCTCGAACAGGGGTCGGAAAAACTACTTTTTTATTGTAGCGAACTACAGCTACAACTACTCTGTCGAAAATGTAGTTAACTACAACTATAACTATTTGTTTTAAAAATAGCGATTACAAACTACTTTTCAAAAGTAGTCACTACTTCGCTACTTTCAAATTTTGTCAAAGTGTTCAATTTACACTAGAAATTGAAGACACGGATTAAATAATAAAGTGACCCCTCGTTATATTGCGTCTGCCGGGATACAATTAAATAAATGCGACATAACCGAAGGCATTAAAAAATTAAGAAAGATACCATACAAGGAAATGTTTTGTGTTCATCTCAAAAACGTTAGTTTATACACACTTAACAAATTTCGTAGCAAAATTAAGAGGGATATTATAATCTAAAAAGTTACAGAAGAACAACCCTAAATGCAAACAAATAAATCTGTAAATAGAGCAATTCCGAATAATAAGAAATCCGACGTTAAAACATGAAGACCTTTTAACAAGTAAATATACAAGTGTTGCCAAGAAGGAAATTAATTCCTTTGGTGAGTTAATACTTGATTTTAGCAGCAAGTGTCATTGTAAAAAACCTATGACTTCATGCGATGCGTTGCTATACACTGCAGCTGAGATTTGCAACTGCGATTCGGAAATTTTTGAACAGAACGAATTCTGCACAAAAGAAGCGAGTTTCAACCACGTTATTTTCAGAATGGCACTTTTTTCTTCTCCTGAAGTAGCGTTAAAAGTAGCGTCGGTTCTCGTTACAAACTACAGATTTTTTGTATCGCGCTACTCGCTACACTACATTGTTCAAAATGTAGCGTGCTACACTACAAACTATTGTAAAAAGTAGCGACTACAGTAGTTTCGCTACTTATAGCGCGCTACTTCCGACCCCTGATCTCGAATATGCTCCATAACCCTACTGATGAGTTATCTATCTGGTGACCTTTTAATCTAGGACAGGATTGCATGCAACTTAGGTGGTTTTAGCTCTGACGAAGTTTTCGGAAATCTTCTCAGAGTCCGCCGGGTGCAACGACGTCGACGCACAACTTCTAGGCCAAGATCAAAGGCTAGCGATTAGAACACGAGAACACGAAAATCAAAAAATGATTTTTCGGACTTTCGTAACTCAGGATCAAAGTTTCCCGTACAGGTCGAATGAGCCGCTACCTGTCGGTAGTTCGGCAGTCGGGCGAATCCGTTAGGGACTTGTTCAACTGAGCGAGGCTTTCAGTCTTCGGGTGTGTTTGTTCACTTGCAAACAGGAAGACGCCGGCCCCTTCAACGAGCCCTTTCGCTTTAAAGTCCGCTATCTATAAGTGTACCAAAACCGCTTGGAACCGACAGCTTAGGATTTAGGCACCTATGAACCCAGATGTATTACGCACCCGGATGTAATTTTATTAATATAATTTATTAGAAAAATTTTCCTTGCTTAACAAATGGTTAGAATATGATGATTTGATTCATTTGTTGCGGAGAAAATTGAAAATTTTGAAGAGTATTTTGGAGGAATTTGCTCAGTTTGAGATAGTGGTTAAGATTATAAAACTTTATTATTTATGTGTGTGGGGGGGGGGAGGGGGGGAGGAGATATGAATTATATATATTTTCAATTAGATTGTGATCAATACATTTCTTAAATGAAAAAGCGCTTTGATCCGTAAACCCACCATGGAATTTTTGTTAATGTTTATGTGTTAAAACTTTATCACAAACGGGTGGTTCAAGACAGTTTTGAATTCAGGCGGCTGCGGGGACATCTCGTCCCCCTTCCTACCGTACTTTTAAATTTAAATGTGATTATTAAAAAGATAAAATTTAATCTTCCAAATGACTGCAGAATGATTACACGGTAACAGAAGATGTAACTACGCATTTTTTGTCAGTGGTACATCCCTGAAACCCTCTTAAAAGACATTTTAAATTTCTGTTTTTGATGTTATGTGTTTTTATTTTATTTTAAACGGGGGATTCAGCAGGACAGATCCTCCTGACAGAAAAAAAAAAAAAAAATCAGTCTCATTTCTTTATTTATATGCTGTTAAAAACCTATTTTTGAATATTTAATACTTCTTAAATGTTAAATTTTTATATCACTTTTATGTTAAAATTGTTCGCGCAAGGAGCCCTGACACAAAAATCATAATTTAGCTTACTTCTTATATTTCATAATAATTACTTGTTCATTCCCTTGCCTCTCTTTAAAGTCTAATAATATGTGTCGCCATCTATTATCTATTTTTCATTATATATTTTTTAATTAGTTCCAAGTTTTTATGTATAATTTTAACATTCGATCTATGTGGTCTAATAAAAATTCAGTAGATGGAAAGTATTTTAAACAACATTCATCTGTTCTGAAATTCTCTGATATTGCTGGCATATACTATGGCACGATTGTTTCACAATCATCCCGCATATATACCGTTATATCAAATCAGGGCCGTAACCAGTCGGCAGAATCATGGGGGGGGGGGGACTTTGAAATTTTTTGATGGGGCTAATTTACAGCTTGTCTCTTCCTTTTCTATTTTAAGGATATATAAATGTAGACAGAAGAGGAAAGCAAGTCCCCACTGTCAAAAAACTTTTGATTATAAAATTTTAAAATTCTTAAATGTAATAAATGGTGTTATTCATATTGAAGATTATGAAGACTAGAGGGAGCTCAATAAGTTGCTAGGAGGTGTTCAGCCCTCCCTGCCCCTATTTGATTAGGGCCTGTATCAAATTAAGACACTTAAGTGTCTGACTTTCTAAGTGTCTTAATTTCAGACGTATCATTATTATTCAGACATTTTTCTCAGTTCTTTTATACCCTGATCATAGTAAGACACTTATGTGTCTTAAATTCAGACATCTATGATGTTTGAAATTTCAGATTCAGACACTTAAGTGTCTGAATTCTTTTTTCAGACACATATGTGCCTGAATTTAAGACGCCTCTATTTGCTGTGAATGGTTATTGTTTAATATATTTTAAGGATTTTCTATAATAGTTTAATGTCTCAATTTAAAATTACTGTAACCGTGGTTATCCATGCATCGTGCGATGTTGCTCACGTGCCTTGCCTATTACAAATGCTGTTAGGTCCGCGTGGTTTGAATCTCGTGGTATGCGAGTAAATTTTTTTTATCCATTTTTATCGTTTTCTTGTATTAATGCAACACATTTCGTAGAAACATACTGTTCTTGGCAAATATGTCAGTATATTTTATGAAATATTGCATTTTTCATTGATATGTGAAATGTACTACCAAAATTGATGATAATAATTATAAATCAATGTTGAGATTATTTATTAATTATGTACATAATTTTTTCTGGTATTTAATATATTTAAAGTTAAATAATGACTTGGTTGATTACCTTGTTAAATATTTGTATTAATCTATACAGGGTGTTTCATAAAAATGGGCAAAACTTTAAGAGGTGATAGTATGCATCCAAACAAATAACTTTTATCAAAGAATGGATGGTCGGAATTAAAACGCAGAGGTACTACAAGGCGCCAAAGGTGATGTTATACGAGGCAAAAACACACAAAACGATTAAGTGACAAAAGCAAGTCGCTCTCCATACAATCGTTGAGCCTCTGAGCCATTTCCATTTACGTAGATAAAATGCATATTAGCCTTTCCCTATTAGTGAAGGGCAACATCTTCCGATACGTTCCTACTGCGATTGACAGTTGCATACTCGGATCAGCAGCTTTTATGTATTAATCGAGGCGAAATTTTGCATACGCGTTCTTCTTCTTCCCAATATCACATTTGCATGTGTTGTTCTTCTCCCGACAACTAGCAACAGCAATGGAGCTTTAACATTTGCATGGACCAAGTTTCCAAATGCGTCAGCACTTTTGCGTTTCATTTCCGACCATGCATTCTTTGATGAAAGTTGTTTGTTCGGATGTATACTATCACCTCTTAATGTTTTGCCCATCTTTTACAAAACACCCTGTATTATTTTAAATTTTATAATTACTATATTTAGATTTGGTAAACATGGGACATGATCATATTTAGACATGGTCACATGTCGTTTTTCGAAATTCATTTTACTGTCATTTGATATCTAAATTCCATTTTTTATTCAAATATGTGATCAAGTTATATTTATTTTATTTATCTGACATCTTTTACCATTTTATATATTTATTTTTTCTGCTTTTTTCACTAGACCTATTATGTATGTATTTCACCTCTAAATTAGCACCTCTAAATTTCGGCAGTTTGTTGTTTGAATTTGTTAATTATTTATTAACTTAAAAGTATTCTATATACACTAAATACTTGTCATCTTTAAATTGGAGATTTTGTCAGATTTTGGTAGAACTTGTTTGATGTATTTTGATTTCAAAAGGTACTATATATATAAACCTTTGAATTAAAAAAAAAAAGATAAAATCAAGTTCTAGCAACAAAACTGACCAAATCACCATTTTTTTTAAAGATAGGTAAGTATAAAGTGTAAACAGAATATTATAAATTTAATAAATAATTAACCAATTCAATCATCAAATTACCGTAGCTCCAATTCAGAGACGGCACGCAGCGAAACATATATAATAGTTTTAAAGAAAAAATAGAAAATAAGTATTTAAATTGGCAAAAGATGCCAGAAAAACAAAACGACATTTAGATATAAACTGATAGTAAAATGGAATTGGAAAGAAAAAATAGGAAGACATGCGCAAAGCATTATATATAATACCTTTGGAAGCAAAAAACATCAAACAGTTCTATTGAATTCTGACCCAAATACGAATTTAAAGATGATATAAAGCGAGTGAATAAAGAATATCTTACGGTAAAAAATAACTAATAAATTCAAAAAACAAATTATCGAAAAACCAAATTAGAGATGGCATAGTAGTACATACTACATAATAAGCTAAGAGAAAAGCAGGAAAAAAAGTAAATAAAATGATAAAAGATGAAAGGAAAATAAAACCAATAAAAACCAATCACAATTTGAATAAGAAATGTAATTTAGATGTCAAATGAACTTAAAATGGAATTCGAAAAAAGACATGTGACCATGTGTAACCACCAGTTGGCAGCACATGTCACATGTCCAGGTGCAGGTCTCTCATCTGGAATTGGTTCAAAATTAAGAGACCAACTTCTAGACGAGGCTTGTGAGTGCTTAAGCCATTTGGCAGCCTAGTCAGGTGAGGGTCTCGTCACCTGATCAAGGTTCTAAATTACGAGACCTATTAAATCTGTCAATTCAACAAAGTTAAACAGAAACCTTGAACCGGCAAACAAAGATAACGGTAGCAAATCACAAGAGAGCAAGCACAGCAGCGATGTGAACAAATCAATAGTCAGGTGGATCACAGCCATGCTGTGATCAGGCGATTTCCGCCCCGCACCCAGGTACTAACCCGTTAAGCTAGGCATTCATGCCGGGCAGGTAGGGGCCTGGTTAGCGGTAAAAAAAAAAAAAAAAAAAAAGCCATTTGGCAGGCCTCCCCGTCCAGCTAACTGTTGACTCTTGTTAATCCAAGGATTATCCCTTTTACGCACATTCCTGGAATTTAAACAAAGTGATCATTCCCTACTATTTCTGCTGATAATGATCATATAAAAAGATATATGTCTTAGTCAACTGGTAATAATGTCTACTATTAACTGCTATGCATAAATCATTTTTTAACATTATCAATTTTCAGTTTTCAAATAGTCCACTTTTATTACTTTATTTTAGTTCTTTGGATCAAATCAGCCCAGAAAGTATATAGTTATGCACCTTTCTTAAATCTTCATAGAGTTATAAAAGAAAATGTGTTCTAAGATTTATCCATAAATTCAGAAAAATTAAATTTAGATCTTACAGGTAATGCTAGGCACCAGAAACATTCAAATAGCAATCAGAAAAAAAAAATTACAGAAAATTAAAGTATAAAATAAACAAATTTTATATAAAAGAAAATGTTAAATAATGTTTTCTTTTATTTTATAAGATTTATTTTTTCTTTGCATACAAACGATAATAAGAGATGATCACTTTAGACCGACGAAAAGTAAAGTTTTTCTGTATCTCGAAAACTAATGATAGGAATAAATTGCAGATAAAAATTATTTTGAGGATGCTGTTTCATTTTATGTAAAAATTAATAGAGTCTTAATTTATTCATTATTTTCATAATTAAAAATATATTTTTGAATCGAAAAAAGGCCTATGTGTTTAGGCTCAGGAAATTTTCAGTCGGATGATTTTTTGGGAAGCTATAAATTAAAGTCTGTCACATGGATTTAACATTATCACCCTGAAACTTTGACCTCTTATAACTCCATGAAGATTAAAGTAAAAATGCATAAACTATATACTTTTCCGAACTGATTTAATCCAAGGAACTCAAATATAGTGCAAAAGTCGGGGTTACCATTTGAATAAATAAATTTGGTACACTTTTTAATATGCAGACGGTCCTCGAACCACAATCCTTGCATAACATTTGATAGTAAACTTCATTATCAGTCGGTTGGTACCAGTATTATTTTTATACGATGATTTCCGGCAGAGTTAGGGTGGGAGATCACATTTTAGGTAGATTTCGTAAGAAATACTATCTATTACATTCTCCCCTAAGTTGGAATTTTTGAAAAAATTTTGCAGATCTACGGCGATCATGACTCCCAGAACCCAAAACCACCTCCAGTTAAAAACTTTGTCTATCTATCTATCTACGTCACTTTTTTATGGACACGATAACTTCAATAATTCTGCACAAATCTCTTCCAAACTGATACATAAAATCAAGGGGCATAAAATCTCGGCCAAGTTCGTTAATGGGCAAAATTGAATCAAGGGGAGGGGGGTGAAATGGGGGGATTTTTGTGAAAACAGAAAAAAACCCATAACTTCTTAATTATGATACGTATCGAATCCGTTTAAAGTTATTGTTACTTCTAGGAAAAGGGCCTAAAAGTTATGTAGGACAGATTTTGATATCATTAAAAATGGCCCTAAGGAAGGGGGAAAAGGGGGGTTTTAAAAGAAAAATATTCATAACTTCGTCCATTCACAAGATATCAAATCCTCTTAAATTTATTATAAATCCTCTTAATATTATCTAAAACTTTTATATTGACAAGTTTTTTTATAGAACCAAGCAAAGAACCGCAAAAAACTTTAAGTATCCTATTCTTTGCAAATAAATAAATAAATAAATAAATAAAAACAAAAATATCCCTGCCGGCTCCGCCTGCAAACAAGTTAAATTTCGAAGTGGGCGGTCCCAACTGCGGCATCATGGCAAAAAGGTCATTTCTTCCGCAAGTCTCAACAAACAGGGGCCCCATTGTTTGCGTCTTCGAAATCTACCTTTGCCTGTAGGCCGAGCTGTCAGGGATTTTTTTTCTTCCAGGAGTGTAAATCTTTATTAAATATAGAGTCCATCTGTGGAAATTTAAATAGTTCGGTTAAATAGTTCTGGCATTCGAGAACAAATGAGTCTAATTTTTTTTTTTTTTTTTAGGCTACCTCTTTAATCTACTTGATCGAATATATGACCATCTTTGCAATAATTCTTTTACTTTTGATGCGATAGCAAATGAAAACAAAGCAATTTCATAAGTGTTGCGGTAAATGATACTTTTTCGTATTACATTATGGGAATATTTAAGCATGATCAAACTTCTGTACATAATTTATGGCAAAATATTTACAGGAATGTAATCCTGGAAAGTGGTCCAAGAAATAAAAAATTACCTTGTTGCCATTTTGTTATGAATCAGCTTAAATACTGATACAAATCTCTCAGATCTTATCCCTTGCGGACAAGAAAAGTTTTCAGGAAAACTAATTTAATCTTTCCAGTTTATTTAAAAGCTTTACTTCCCCGGGGATGAACTTCTCCTGAGTAACTCCCCTTGATTAATGTCCCCTGGATTAAAGAGGGAAGGGCTTTATGTTAATGAAGCCTCCACGTGCCGCTAGAACTTAATCTGGAGCTTCCCGCCACTATTCGTCACAGAGATTTTACCAGCTCCCTCTAAAATTTGTGCCCTCCCTTTCTGAAATTTGAAGACGGAAGGCTGGGAACACAATTTTGTGCCGGAAGTCTGGTCTTTGGGATGCCTCAGTGATTTATGTATAGGAGCGAGACCGTCCTTCTCTCTAGGGCTTAATCTTTCGTGGCAGTTACGGTTCCGAATATTTGTCACAATCAAAGTTATCTTCGGCCATGAAGAAATCATTAACATAACAAATGTCCTCCGCTGTCGCCTAGAAGATTCATCACTATATCCCAGCGACATATCAAAGCCGTAAAAATAACCTTTTTTGCGGTTCTTTTGCAGCATGGTCGATATGAAATGGTTGGATTCAAATGTTTTCTTTTTTACTTTCGTTTTTAATGCGGGAAAAGTGTAAAATTTCACGCCCTTCTCTTTACATAGCGTAGGATCGTTATCGTAGCATGGAAATAAAAGAGCAAAAAATTATTTTGTTCGTATTAAAATTCGGTGGGTATTTTGCTGTTGGGCATTTTCACAGACTGAACAAAAAGTTGAAAAAATTGCTTCACTTTTGCGTCACTATAGAGTTATTCTTTAGAGTTTGAGTTGTGTTTGCTTTTGCACATATGCGTAGGTCTTTATTCAACGAAAAGTTTCTATTGTAAAAGAAAAATGAAAGAAATACAGAAACTTTACGGGTGCAAAAGTCATATAGAGGCTATGTTCATTGCGACTATTTTGCAGAAAAATGCTATTTTATGAATACTTTAATATTTATATAAAAAATACCCTTTCATAAACCACATCAGTGTTTATCATTCTCTACCTCGCATCCCCCCCCCCCCAAAAAAAAAAAAAAAAACTTTAAGTATCCTATTCTTTTCATTCTTAAAAAGGTACTGACATAAACTCCACAACTTAAACTGTAATTAATGCACTGACTTAACAAATTACGCATATCAAAAACATTAAATCAATCAACTGATTACATAGTGATTTAAGTGCGCTTCTCTGCTCAATGAGGTTCAAATAGTCTTTCTGATATACGAGTGCAATTAGACGTAAAAAGTAAAAAATCTTGGACTGAAATTATGGTCCACCGATTTGAATGACTTTTGGTGCAATATCTTCCAAAGAATGAATACTAAAATGTTGCAAAAGAAAATTGGTTGCTTGATTGAAAATTCAATTTTTTATAACAAAAATATATAAGGAAATTACATATTCAAGCTCAGAGCTGTGAGTCTCTCACGCTAGGCTTAAAAAGCGTGTATTAAATTTAGAAATGTACTTTAAATTCCCATATTTTTCCTTAAATATAAATTATATTGCATTTCACCTAAAGAAAGATTTTAAAACTATTTTCATTTTTAGTACTCATTTATTGGAAAATACTTCATAAAGAATCATTGAAATCGGTGGATCATAATTTCTAACGAACGAAATATCCGATTGCTAATATCTGATATTATGAGATTCTGGACATCAGATATAGAGCTTCAGTTTATATACCAGTTTCTGGATAAAAAAAATTACTTCAAGTTATCCTGACACCCGAAAAAAAAAAGGAACACCATATATAAAATCATTATATTATTCTTCAAAATATTTTATTACTAAGATTGTATAATATCAACAACATATAAATGAAAAGCGTTTAATCGAAATCTTAGCTTCAAGGGGATGGTGGACATTAAAAGTTAATTTTCATTATTTTTTTTTTCCAACAAGAAATCCTTCAAAGACGTGACCATAAATTAAGTAAATAATGGGAAAAAAGTTCAATTAATTTAAAGCAATTAATTAGTTTAAAAAATTAAAGACGCTATGTGTTCCAGTTTTCAAAATATTATTTCCGTTTTTTTTTCTTTCTTGAATTTATTACTTAAAAGAACTTTTGAATTCATTTTGTTTAACCCGACAGACAAAAATAAATAAAATACATCATAAATTGAAATTGGCGCGAAACTGAACTTTCGCTAAAAAAAATCACCCTTTAATAGATTTTATTGCAAATTGAGGACCACTGATAAGACTCCAAAACGAATACTCAGATTTCCTGTTATATTAAGTCATCAGCCATCACCAAATAATTGTGTTTTCTTATATTTTTTTCCCTAGAAACAGTCATTTCATTTTCTGGTGTAAGTGGCCGTTTACTGGTTGTTTTACACTATATCAAGATTGTTCCCAAGACATATTGAGAATATTGTAAAAAAGCTTCTAACTCACGTTGGGGGCGGCTACAACCGGGTTTCTGGACCTGAAGTAACTCATTACCACATGAATGAGCCCCTTTATTTGCCCTTGGTGCCAAAATAGTATAAAAAATTCCTAAGAGAAATGTCCATAAATTAATAGTTAATTTCAATTTTTACCACCTTCAATAATTTTTCAAAAGAAAAAATATTTTTTAAGTAAACATTTTTTTCATTTGTTAGTTTTCACAGCATTTACAAACTCCTTTTTTTTCTATGCTGACATTAAAACTTCTTAATACATTCCTTTGTTTATCATTTTCCTCTAAAAAAATGCATGTACAGATTTTTAATTAGATTTTGTACTAGGTGGTCATAATTAAAGCAGAGGTGTTTAAAGCTTGATTGTAAAAATATAAATTGAGCAAACGCAACAAAATTTTGAGTTTAGACCATTGGGAATAGAGTAAGCTCTTTGACTACCGGTCGGGACATATACGTCCTTTTAAACTATTTTTTTATTCTATATGCACCATTTTTTGAAAAAATAATCTCTGCCACACACATAAACTAAAGATGTTTTCAAGAGAAATTTACCACAAATAATTTTTTTTTGTAAATTGTGGGTTCGATTGAATATAAAAATAGTCGTCAGTCCTGGACTGTTATCAAAGGGTTAAAAGAAAAAAAAATCGCTCAGATATTTTGACACCAGACCAGAAGTTGCGCTTCAAAGCATAGGAACTCACTGTTAAAACTTTTGTGATGATTTGAACAAAATTTTGGTGCTGCAGCAGCTGCTGAAATATCGTTCCAACATTTGGAGCTCCGGTTGATCCATAGCTCCAAATATTGGAACGATGGTTCATCATATCTTATTGTTGCAGCTATTGAAGCATAGAAATTTGGTTCAACCTACGACAAAATTTTTAACAGTGTCCCATGAAATGTTAGAAAATCGCGCGAAGTGCTTTTGTTCTTACTTCTTATTTTATTGCCCAAAAGTAACCTGAAGTATCACTTTTACACCGAGGCTACCGTGGTGCATTCCACTTATCTTTTTTTACAGACCGCTCGAGGCTAACGAAAAAGAAAGGCTACCGCGGTGCTTTATGCATATCTTTTTTTACAGACCGCGGGAGTCACGTGATGCTCGAATGCACCAATGGAGGTGTACGAAACGAGCATCACGTCACTCTAGCGGTCTGTAAAAAAAGATAAGTGGAATGCACCGTGGTAGCCTGTCTTTTTCGTTAGCCTCGCAGACCGCTCGAGGCTAACGAAAAAGACAGGCTACCGCGGTGCATTCCACTTATCTTTTTTTTACAGACCGCTAGAGTGACGTGATGCTCCTTTCGTACACCTGCATTGGTGAATTCGAGCATCACGTGACTCCCGCGGTCTGTAAAGAAAGATATGCTTAAAGCACCGCGGTAGCCTTTCTTTTTCGTTAGCCTCGCAGACCGCTAGAGTGACGTAAAGCTCTTTTCGTACACCTGCATTGGTGGATTCAAGCATCACGCGACTCCCGCGGTCTGTAAAAAAGATACGCGTAAAGCACCGCGGTGGCCTTTCTTTTTCGTTAGCCTCGTTTTACACCATATGACGAAAATTTGAGCTTTTATTTTCGTAATAAATATATCCCCCATGGTTTAAATAGTATTTACAGGGAGTTTGTTTGTCCCAATGGATTTTTTAATCGTCATCTAAGGCGCGCCACACACCAGTAATACATGCAAAAAAAAAAATTAAAATTAAAATTAAAATTAAATAAAACGTGAGACAGGAGACAATTTCACCCTGTTAACAAAAACGAAACGGTTTGCATTTCAGAATTTTTCTCCTGTCTCACACTTTTTGTCGCATGTCTCCCTGGTGTGTAGCGCGCCTAACACCCAGAGCGCGTTCAGAGACCGAAATGCGTGCAGGGCTACATTAGATACCGGGCTTGCTCATTCATTATCATGACGTAACAAAAGGTGGCTGGCCGCTACTAGCGATTGGTACAAAGCGAAACGACAAAATGAAAGACCAACAGCAATTGGCACAAAACGACGGGCTCATCGCTTTGCACCAATCACTGGTCGCCGCCAGCCACCTTTTGTGACGTCATGATAATGAATGAGCAAGCCCGGTATCTAGTGAAGCCTTGATGCGTGTCACCAGGGCTACACTACATACCGGGCTTGCTCATTCATTATGATGACGTCACAAAAGGTGGCTGACTAGGAGGAAAGACATACAGCGATTGGCACAAAACGATGGGCGCGTTGCTTTGGACCAATCGCTGGTCGCGGTCAGCCACCATTTGTGACGTTTTGAGAGTGAATGATCAAGCCCGGTATCTACCCAGCTAAAAATGAACTGCAGTGAAACTACAAAAAAAATGCAGTTGGAAAACTGCGGTGATTTGGCACAAATCCCTGCAGTTTTTTTGAAGTCGACATAACTACAAATTTACTGCAGTAAATTTGTAGTTATGTCGACTTCACAAAAACTGCAGGGATTTGTGCCAAATCACCGCAGTCTTCCAACTGCATTTTAACTACACACTTACTGCAGTAAATGTGTAGTTATGTCGACTTAAAAAAAACTGCAATGATTTGTGCCAAATCACTGCAGTCTTTCAACTGCATTTTTTTTTCAATTTCACTGCAGCCTTTTAGAAATTTATTACAAAATATGTATATATATATAAAATATTAATTTTTCTGTATGAAAAAATCAGCACTAAAATCTAATTAAATATTTTTTTTTCATATCTCAATTTATATGCAATCTGTGCATAAAATATATCATGCATGCAACGATTAATCATCCCTGAAAAATATTTTTTGATCATGGCTGACTTATTCAATTATTATGGTTACATTTTGAAAAATGAAAGAATTCAAGAAATTGTAACGACTTTACTCAAAATAATAATATTGAAAGATGAGTGAAGTATTCATAATAATCATAGTACTTCAATCTATGATTTTTTTATGGTATTGAATTGTTTTTATTTTTTCAATAGTTTCATTACTGGGCAATTTCTTTGAAATCAAGGACACATGGTTATTGGCAAAAAATTAAAATCTTACTTTTAAAATTTTGTAATAAAAGTGCAATTTTATAAATAAATTCAATGTGAAGAAGAAAATTGATAATTTAAATGTGTGTATTTTGTAATTCCATTGCAACAATAAAAATTGCAATTAAAAATAATTGTATATGAATAAAAAAAAAAAAATTAAATTATAATTCTTTATATAATGGCATATCTTTTCAATCCTCTACAGAAATTTCAAATTGATAAAGCAAATAGATGCACAAGAATTTAAATCAGAGTGGACATAACTTTTTCTTTGTCCATTGTAATTTTGTTACCCAAGCATTTAAACATTTTTATAAAATATTCTGGTTTTCTTAATTGCTGTAACTGTTTTGATTATTCAATATGTACTTACTGCCTCCCTCCCCCTCCCCCCTCCACAAAAAAAAT
This sequence comes from Maratus michaelseni, assembly GCA_963931845.1. Lineage (NCBI taxonomy): Eukaryota > Metazoa > Arthropoda > Arachnida > Araneae > Salticidae > Maratus > Maratus michaelseni. Next base: position 226,819,322 of record OZ007599.1, read on the forward strand.
TATTTTCTTTGTAACTTGTGAGAATATATATATTGTTACGAAGCTTGTGAGAATATATATATTGTGCGAAAGGGATTACAAATTTTTAATCTCATAAGCAATTCATAATGAAGTCCATTGTGGCAGATTTAGATGATAATTTTAAATATTAAATGTAGGGGAGACTGGTATACAGTGGACCACTTTTTTAGTTAAAATTTTTTTTCTTTTTAATGGACAAACCGATCTGCATAAAAATATTTTTGAATATTCCTTAAACCTCTATACATTTATCATAATTTTCTCATAACATAGTTTTCAATATATTTTTCAAAAATATTTTTTTTATATGCATCCATAAAGTGGACCACAGTGCCCCACTTCTGGGGCACAGTGGACCGCTATTAGGTATTATCTGAAATAAATATAAGTCTATTTTTCATTAATCTAAGTCTTTTTTATTTTCCCTTTACCCGCAAAATAACATAGTAATATAAATTTACGAGTAACATTTTGAAACAAAAATAAAATGAATTATATTTTGAAAATAATAACAGATTAATACGGGAACAATTGCAATTTAGTTGAAGTTATTACTTAAGTACAAAACAATCAGCGCACATTAAAAATTGCAAATGAAATTCCAAAATACTTATGAGTAAGATTGAGCCTGGAACTTTCCTGAAATACTTTTGGGTCTGGGAGCAATATTATGAAATCATTGACATCAACAATAGATTCATCTACAGTTTCGGGAAAAATAAACTGATTTCCATTCAATTTGCATCTCATGAATTTTACTTGAATAGAATACCAATTTAGACTACAGTTATATTTATCAAAGGCAGTAAATACAAAACAAAATATTTTTTACTATATTAAATAAATTGTCATTTTTCTTTGTTTACTTTCTTTTACAGTTAAATAACTACTTTTAAACAATATTTCTTTATAATAGGGGAAGACGGGGTACAATGAAACAAAATTTATTATTATTTTTTTCCTATCTACAATTTTGCATGCACAAAAATATAATTAATGCATATTTTTAATCTTGTATTTTCCCCATTTATATAAATTTTTATTAGGTTCTAAACAATATATTTATGCTTGAAAATAACAAAAAGTAAATGACTTACAGCAGAGTTTCCCCCAGGTTTAAAAAAGGGCAGGGTGCTGCTGATGAGGAAAGGGCACTTTTACATTCTTCAGGGCACTTTTTTAATTTTTAAAGGCACCTTTAATATTTAAAGGACGACACTCTTTCAACTATATAAGTACATTTTAAAAATATATATATTTGTCTAGAATTAAGGTCTTACAATAATAAAATAGGTATGTTTATGCACTAAATAATAACTCACAATATGATATGAATTACACAAGCACAACCTGTGGCCAGGGGGTCATTTGCCGTTTTTCACAATGTTTTTGACGAAATTTGCCTTTTCTTCGCGATCATTTGACGAAATTTGCCGTTTTTTGCAATGTTTTTGACGAAATTTGCCGTTTTTTTTTCCATTGTTTTTGACGAAATTTGCCGCTTTTCGCAATGTTTTTGACGAAGTTTGCCGTTTTATCGCAATTCTCTGACAAAAGTCACGTTTTTCCCCCGATTTATTGACAAAATTTGCCGTTTTTTCGCGATCATTTGACGAAATTTGCCGTTTTTCGCAATGCTTTTGACGAAATTTGCCGTCTTTTCGCGATATTTCAACGAAATTTGCCGTTTTTCACAATGTTTTTGACCAAATTTGCCTTTTCTTCGCGATCATTTGACGAAATTTGCCGTTTTTCGCAATACTTTTGACCAAATTTGCCGTTTTTCACAATGTTTTTGACCAAATTTGCCTTTTCTTCGCGATCATTTGACGAAATTTGCCGTTTTTCGCAATGCTTTTGACCAAATTTGCCGTTTTTTCGCGATATTTCAACGAAATTTGCCGTTTTTCTCAATGTTTTTGAAGAAATTTGCCGTTTTTTCGCGATTTTCTGACGAAAGGCACGTTTTTCCCGCGTTCTGTTGACAAAATTTGCTGTTTTTTTGCGATTCTATGACGAAAGTCACGTTTTCCCCGCGATCCTTTGACAAAATTGGCGACTTTTCTTCGAACGAATGACGAGATTGATTTTTTTCGGCGATTATTTGCCGAAATACCGATACATTTTATGTCCGAATTTTCGGATTTATGACCGATATTTTTTTCTAATTTTCGGAAATCATTGCTTAATTTTTCGGAAAATTCGGAGCAGAATCACCCCTGCGTCAGGGAATTTCTAAATCTACCGCGATCGCGGCCTTTGAACAGACGGGAGACGAATGTGCGATCCTATGTGTGTAAATGAGAAAACAACTTCCAGGCGCACGTTCAGGGCGGGCACAACAAAATGCAGTACGGGCGTCATTTTTTAAAACGAGGGGCAGAAGGGCGCTATTTTTTGGATGAGGGGCAAGAAGGGCGCTATTTGTTTAACCAAAGGGCAGGCAGGGCGCAGCGCCCTCCTGAAACTGTCTGGGGGAAACTCTGCTTACAGTGTTTCATTGTACCCCGTATGCCGGGGTACAATGAAATATTCCAAATGATGCAAGCATATTTCACCCAATATAGTTTATTTTATGAACAATGAGCTGAATACAAAAACAAAACTTAATTTAATAAAATACAAAATATGAACTTCTTTGAAAGACAAAAAAGGAACTTGATATAAATATTATAGTCGTAGATAAAAAGTAAGAAAATTCTAATAGTTTAAGAAATATCTTTCATTTTATATCAAATTGATTCAAGTCAGTTTCAAAAGTTAGCATTTCTGGTTTTCTTTCAGTTGCTTCTGAAGGGATAGGGGTGAAAGTTTCAGCACAATCTGATTTTTTTTTCAAAAATGTAAGTTTCTGCAGAACGCACAAATTTAAAGCTAGGGTTGAAGTATTTTGACTTCACATTTGACTTCATTTAAATTTATTGTTTCTCCAACAAACTGGAGTGTTGTTCCTTATGTTTCAGTTCACCTTCCTTCATTAAAACATAATCGTTTATACAGATATTGCTTGTGTCACACATGTTATGTGTAAATATCTCATTCTTAATACTTCGATGATCAGCTGGAGCTGGAAAATATTCTGGATCAATGTCATCTTCAAAGTTTAACAGGCAGAGTTTGTTTTGAAAACAATTCCTTCTTAGCTTTTTTCCTCTTCTTACTTTTTAATTGCCTAACAAAAGCATTTTTTATTGGCGTTGGTTAGAACAAATTTCTTTTTTTTTCTGTTTTCGTACTCTTATTTTCTTTCTTGTACCAGCCTTGGGGGCAAGATTTTATCTCTTGAGGAGAAATGTATTTCTTCACAGGTTTAGAGCTAGTGCATGGTGTATGAATAGTTGCTGAACAACCTGCAATGATATATACTTAACTTATACTAAAATCCATCGCTTCTGATTCTTGGGTTTTGTCAGTCTGGTTTTCAGCTTCATTAGTCAGCTCTTCAGTTTCATTAACCTGACCATGGAAATAATTTTTAGAAGCACAAAGCCTATCTGACACATACGCGAACTCAAATAATCTTCACAAAAGATTTTTCTATTGGAAGACCATATTCCAACATGTTTCATTGTACCCCGCACTGAGGTTACTGTGTAAAAAATTACTTACATACAAACTTCTAATATTTATTTTTTTTTATTTTGGTTTTGGATGTATGAAGTCAACAACCCAAAGATAACAATGTACAAAAAAAAATAATTATTACTTATAACAACAAGGAAAAAGAAACAAAATCACTTTAAGTAAAAAAACTTACTTTCACTGCTAAAAAACAAATAATCTTCTTTTGCCAATGTTGTAGAAGTAAGAATGTATCCAAATCACATCAGTAACTGGGACATATAGTTGTATAACTTATATATAAATTGCAACATTCTGTGACAAATTTTACAAGAAATGTTTCATTGTACCCCGTCTTCCCCTAAATAAGCAATTATTAAATATTTTGAACATTCTGCATTACAGAAGCAGAGTGGATTGTGGACCACTGTGTCCCAGGAGTGGCTGGTGCACTGTGACCCATGTTGAAGTTCAATAAATAATCGTATTAATATTGTTTATAGCTTCCTTTTAAACATATTAACTTTAAAGTTAAATAAATACAAGTATCTTAAGCAGGGCTTGAATTTCCGGGCGGGATTGTGGGATTTGCGCCAAAAATTTTGAAATCCTGCCCAAAAAATTTCACCATTTTCGGAGAAATTTGCATTATTTTATTTACCTGCAACTGGACGATAAATTTCGTGATTTTTTTTTCCCACAACCGAACAATAAATTTCGTGATTTTTTTCCCCACAACCAATTGACGAACTTTGAGTTTTTTCCGCGACTGATCGACGAACTTTGCATTTAATAAGCGACTGATCAACGAACGTTGCGTTTTTTAAATGACTGATCGACGAACTTTTTGTTTTTTAAGCGACTGATCAACGAACTTTGTGCTTTTCCCACGACAGTTGCATGTTTTCCACGACAGATCGACGAACTTTGCGGTTTTTTCAATTACAGATCGACGAACTTTGCGTTTTTTTCCGCGACAGAGAAACGAACTTTTGAGTTTTTTCCGCACCTGATCGAAGAACTTTGCATTTTTTAAGTGACTGATCGACAAACTTAAGGTTTTTTTTAAGCGACTGATCGACAAAGTTTTCGCTTTTTAAGCGACTGGTCGACGAACTTTGCGTTTTTTAAATGTCTGATTAACGAAATTTGCATTTTTTTCGCGACAGATCGACAAACATTGCGTTTTTTAAGCAACTGATCGACAAACTTAAGGTTTTTTCAAGACTGATTGACGAACTTTTCGTTTTTTAAGCGACTGATCGACAAACTTTTCGTTTTTTAAGCGACTGGTCAACGTACTTTGCGTTTTTTTAAACGTATGATGAACTCTGCATTTTTTCTGCAGCAGATCGACGAACATTGCGTTTTTAAAGTAACTGATAGACGAACTTTGCATTTTTTTGGCGACAGATTGACAAACTTTGTGTTTTTTTGCCGACAGATCGATGAACTTCGCGTTTTTTCCACGATTGAACGACGAACTTTGTGTTTTTCCGCAGACTATCGACAAAATTCGTGTTTTTTCCGCGATCGATCGACGAAATTCGCGTTAATTTCTCCTTTTTTTTCTTTTCACAGATTGACAAAGTTTGTTATTTCTTTTTACTTGTGTCTGACTGACAAATTTAGATTTTCTTCTCTGCGTTCGACTGATGAATTTCACTATTTATCCCCGCAACCGACTGATGAATTCCACAATATTTTCCCGCGACAAATTTCGCAATATTTTCTGATGAGCAATCAACAAACTTTATGTTTTTTTCCTTGACTGAATGATGAACTTTGTGAATTTTTTCGTAACCGATTACTGAATTATTTTTGGTTTCCTCTGGTGAGAGATTGATGAAATCACTATTTTTTTTTTATTGCGCCTCACTGAAAATTTCAAGATTTTTTTCCGCAACTGACGGACGAATTTCGTGCTATTTTCTTGCGACCAATTAACAAACTTTGCCATTTTTTCCTGCAACTGATTGACGAATTTAGAGATTTTGTTTTCTATGAACATAGACATAGGATTGCCATGGAATGTGTTACCTGAAAGCAGAGGTGGTAAACAATGACAATTTTTTAATTGCCGTTTTACAACTTTCGCAATGTGGTGAATAGACACTGCTAATTTTCACCTAAACTCTAAACCTGTTTACGTTTTACATGCGACTCTCGGCATTGAGTGACAGCGTTCGTCCATTATTTTCCATAATTCGCTAACTTTGTTAATATAATAATTAACACCTTAATTCATTTTTTAAATGTTTATACATAGCCATAAGATAGCTAAAAATATGTATTGACAGACACTTTTTCAAAACTGGTTTCTCTTAAAAAAATTAGATAGATTCAATGTATTTATAAAAGCCTTACTAGAAAAAGTATTTCATAGGATATTTGTATTTTCAAAGTTTTGTTCATATTATCTTATTTTAAACTTTTCTTTAATAGTGATGGAGTTAATTTAGAGTTTGTTATTGTGAATTCAAATAACTCATATTTATTACAAAATTAAATTAAATATTTGAGCCTTTTATCGTTACAATGAAATTTATAATATTGTTTGGGTTGAACTTGACTGTACTTAGCCTGTGTGTCAATATTAGTGTCAATCCAATTAATGATTTCTCAAGGTTTTTACATATATTTTCAATTGCTTTTAATCAAAGTTTATAAATAATATATCAGGAGGAAAATAACTTCATAAAAATTATGATTTAAAGTAATGCTATTTTAAATATTGTCCTCTTGAATGATATGTTACATGAAATGTGATTAAAAGCTTTTTCTTCTTTTTCCAAGATAGTTTGCCAAATTGGTATGTTACAGGTGTCAGTTAACATTTTTCAATTAATAACAAAATATTTGTTGCAATATTTTTATACTTGATAGCAGGGGTGTAAAAATCCAGTTGCTAATAGGTAGATTACTACCACTAAATTTTTAGTATTTTTTGAGTAATAAGAATACTGATAAAATTTAGGTGAAGTATAATAATAAAATTCAGCCGAAAAATACTAATAAAATTTAGTGGTGAGAATCGGCCCACTGACTCCTAGATTTTTACACCCCAGCTTGATAGCTTATTTTTAAATTTTGGATGCTGTTACTTGTTTGTAATAATAAAAACTTTGGATTTAAAGAAAATAATTTTTTTTAGCTTTTTTATCCATTGAACACCATAAGATAAAACACATTTCAGGATTCATTTTCTGCATTTTTTATTACAAAATAATGTAAAATTAATATAAGAAAAAACATCTAGTGACCAAAATTTATCAAATTATAAAGCATATAAGACATTATAATAATACTATATGTGTTCAACATTTCGTGATTTATGTGGCCGAAAGTTATAGTCATATATGATGCAAATAATATATATATAACGACGTATATAGCATTAATATGAGTATTTGGTGTGTGTGTATATATATATATATATATTCATATATACGATGCATATGTAAGCTTGGCGATGATTTTGATAAAATCCTAGCTGCAACCTTGGCATAATCTAATTGTAGGGGCAACAAACTTTAAATTAACTCCATCGCTATTACAGTATTAAAAAAAAAAGTATAAAATAAGATAATATGAACGACACGACAGTACAAATCTCCTCCGAAATAATTTTTTTTGGCAAGACCTCGTGGTACTTTATTTTATAAATACATTGAATATAACTAATTTTTTAATCTATCTAGATTTGTAGAAGTGTCTGTTGATACATATTTTTAGCCATCTTATGGCTATATATAAACACTTAAAAAATTACGGCATTAATTATTACATTAACAAAGCTAGTGAATTACGGAAAATAATATACAAACGCTTGCACTTACCGCCATCGCGCCATCGCCGTCAAAATGTAAACAGAACAGGATCAAAATCGGAGTTGAGTTGAGTAGTGTTTCTTCATCTGCCGGGTCAGTTACGAAAAAAAAAATCAAATGTTCAAAAGGAGATTTACATTTTTCATTTGTTTTTTGAAGTAAAATTTTCTTAAAAACTAGAAGTCATGCTTGTAGTTAATAAGTGGAAAGGCCATTTCCCCTCCCTCGATTCTGAAATTTAAATAACTAAATAATTAACTAAAATAAATAATAAAATAAAAATAAAAAACAACTTAAAACTAGTCGTTGGGGGCCACCGTAATACTTACCCCTCATGGATATGCATAATGTAAAATATTAAAATAAAAATGTGTAAACTACTTATAAAATGCATTGCAATTCAAATAAAATCGTGGCTTGATGACGTCACAAACTTTAAAGGCTTACTGAATTGCTTGAAAGAGGTTTTTCCTTATAACTCCAAAAATAATAATCCTATTAACTAGCGGGTTATTGCATCTGATTAAGCGTCAAATTTCCAATTAAAATATATCTTTAAAGTGAAATTTGGATGAAATACAGGGTCATGAAAAATCGAAGAGTGTGGAAAATAGGATTCCAAATATCTCGGCAACTAATTATCCGATCGACTTCATGCTTTATGCAAAACTTATGTTTTTTTATTGTCTTTTATATTCAGTTCTTAAAATAATCAATTTCAAAAATTTTTATATACCTTTTATCAGAACGAGTATTTCGAGAGTCCGAAAAAAATAGATCCGGTTAATCGAGGTTATTGAAATGAAATAGGCTTCTTCCCATTATTACATACTAAGTACATACCAAATTGCAAGTCTCTATCTCAATTTTTTCGGGAGATAGAGCGTTTACAGACACACACACAGACGGACGGCAAATTTTTTTTTCTAAAAATGTTTTTCGGAATCTCCAGTGTCTGAAACGTGTAAATCCGTCAAAAAAAATTTTAGATTTTCAAAACGATTACAAGATTTACCTTATACTACGTATGATGGGTAAGTAATAAAAGAACTACGAATTTTTCGTTGTGTGTAGGCTGTGTGTGTGTGTGGGGGGGGGGGGGGGGGAGTGTTCAATTACTACTTTCTTCCTGAATTGTAAAGTTTAAGTAACTAAAATTACGTTTTCTCCGATTTTAAACAGCATAATAAAATTGGTTCTTTTCGAGTAACTAAAAAGAGGAACTAAGAATTTTCCGTTGGAGGAGGGTGGGGGGGGGGGGGGGGGTCATTAACACTCCCTGGATTTTGAAATTTTATTTAATTTTTTATTTTGACCGATTTTGTAAAACAGTAAATTTATTCTTTTTTTTCGAGTAATTTAAAGTAATTAAGTGAACACTAAGTGAAAGTAAAAATTTCCCGTTGGGGCGAAGGGCGGACTTTCCCCCTTAAATTCCCCATGAAAGTTATTTATTTATTATTTTTTATATTTATGTGTTAAAAATTTATCTCAAAAGGGGTGGTTCAAAGCAGTGTCCGCTGCTTAACTCGCTGTTCCTCGCTTAACTTAAAAGAGGAACTAAAAATTTTCCGTTGGAGGGGGGGGGGGGGGGGGGGGCGATCATTAACCATCCCTGGATTTTGAAATTTTATTTAATTTTTTATTTTGACCGATTTTGTAAAATAGTAAATTTATTCTTTTTTCGAGTAATTTAAAGTAATTAAACACTAAGAGAAAGTACAAATTTCCCGTTGGGGCGAAGGGCGGACTTTCCCCCTTAAATTCCCCATGAAAGTTATTTATTTATTATTTTTTATATTTATGTATTAAAAATTTATCTCAAAATAAGTGGTTCAAAGCAGTGTTCGCCCCTCCCCCCCCGCCCGAGGATTTTGATTTTTGTTCAATTTAGTCTCATTAAACTAAAAGTCTTGAAAACAGTGTTAATTATTAATAACAAAGTAAATACGCAATATTGTCAAAAACTGAAAAACTTTAATATTGCTTAGCTTTTAAAACTGCAGATAAACTGCAGAAAATATCTCACAAACTTACTAAAATTAAGTTCTGTAAAATTACCTTTGAGTAACTGCACTTATACTGCAGATACATCTGAAAATATAATACTGAATTAATGACTGTAAAATCACTTCAAATTTACTACAGTTTTACTACAGATGTAAAGTCTCATTATTTTTTAAATTTATGATTATAAGATAAATTCACGTAAACTGCAGTATTTTTGCAGAGAAAAGCTCACAGTATTTTTGAAATAAATTACTGCAAAATTACTTCACATTAACTGCAAAATAACTGAAGTATTTTTACAGTCGAGATTGCACTACAGAAAATCTACAGTTAAATGTAGAAAAACTTTAAAAATACTTCACTTCTGCAGAAAAACTGCAGTTCATTTTTAGCTGGGTAGTGTTGCCTTGGTGTCACCAGGGCTACACTACATACCGGGCTTGCTCATTCATTATGATGACGTCACAAAAGGTGGCTGACTAGGAGGAAAGACATACAGCGATTGGCACAAAACGATGGGCGCGTTGCTTTGGACCAATCGCTGGTCGCGGTCAGCCACCATTTGTGACGTTTTGAGAGTGAATGAGCAAGCCCGGTATCTAGTGTTGCCTTGGTGTCATTCGTATAATTGGGGAATGACGTCATCTGATTTTCTCAGGGTAAAGTTGGGTTAAAACGGCTGTGAACGATTTTGGGTAAAGTTAGGGGCATGTTTACAATCAAACACTTCCGTCAACCAATCTACCATTTCATTTTGTTTGTACGAACATTGCAGGAACCATCCTAGCCGACGTTGGCCAATTATATCATAGTCCTGTTAAAGGTAGACCAATCAAATGGTCAGAACTCAAGTGTACAGGAGTCATAAAGAACAACAGTTAACAGTTGCAGTTAGTTATAAAGCAAACAAACAAATCAGGTTTCCCAACCACGTGATCACTTTACCCAACAAAATTCTCCAGGTAATGTGGGTTACCCGAAGTCTTGGACGCTGCGGGTTACCCATGCGTTACCCTATGTAACTCGGGATTTCGGTCTGTGAACTCGCCCCGAGAGACCAAAATGCGGGTTACTCGTATAATTGGCGAGGCTAACGAAAAAGACAAGCTACCGCGGTGTATCCCACATATCTTTTTTTACAGACTGCTAGTGTGACGTAATGCTCTCTTCGTACACTTGCATTGGTGGATTCAAGCATCACGTGACTCCCGCGGTCTGTAAAAAAAGATAAGTGAATGCACCGCGGTAGCCTGTCTTTTTCGTTAGCCTCGATAATTGGTGAATGACGTCATATGAGTTTCTCCAAGGCAACACTAGATACCGGGCTTGCTTATTCACTCTCAAAACGTCACAAATGGTGGCTGACCGCGACCAGCGATTGGTCCAAAGCAACGCGCCCATCGTTTTGTGCCAATCGCTGTATGTCTTTCCTCCTAGTCAGCCACCTTTTGTGACGTCATCATAATGAATGAGCAAGCCCGGTATGTAGTGTAGCCCTGGTTTCTCACGAGGCTAACGAAAAAGACAGGCTACCGCGGTTCATTTCACTTATCTTTTTTTACAGACCGCCAGAGTGACGTAGTGCTCTTTTCGTACACCTGCATTGGTGGATTCGACCACCACGTGACTCCCGCGGTCTGTAAAAAAAGATATGCGTAAAGCACCGCGGTAGCCTGTATTTTTCGTTAGCCTCGAGTTTCTCACAAGGCTAACAAGAAAGAAAGGCTACCGCGGTGCTTTAAGCGTATCATTTTTTACAGACCGCGGGAGTCACGTGATGCTCGAATCCACCAATGCAGGTGTACGAAAAGAGCATCACGTCACTCTAGCGGTCTGTAAAAAAAGATAAGTGGAATGCACCGCGGTAGCCTGTCTTTTTCGTTAGCCTTGAGTTTCTCAGGCTAAAGTTAGAGCTTCTATAATATAGGCTGAATCATACCGCCATTTAATAACCCAGCGGACCAAACACCTAAAACCGGTTAGCTTACCGCAGTGGTGGACAGCGAGTGACAGTGATAGGGCAAACACCTGCTCTGGCGGTAACTTAATGCTGAGCTGGGTTACAATATGGTAGTTATTTTGGGCAACAAGATAGATATACGTCAGTTCGCCTTATAGGAGCCCTAGGTAAAGTTGGGTTAAAACGGCTGTGAACACTTTTGGGTTTGTTTGTTTGTTTGTTTGTTTATTGAACATATACATCAGACTTGTGTGCTTGATGCAAATATCCGCTTATAAATCTTCGTCAAGATGAGGACTGGATAGATACAAGGAAATAACAATACTGTAGAATGCAGCAAGGAACTCCACAAACAGTGTGCAATGTAGTTGACGGGAGTCGAAACCGCCGCCTTCTCCTATGCTCTCTAGTGATTAGAAGAGTGGTGGCCCCGGACTCGGCCCCGTAGAGCCTCTGCTTTTGAGTAAATTTGTGGGTATGTTTATAAACAAACAAACAAACACTTCCGTAACCAATCTACCACTACACTTTTACGGTATCATTATAGCGATCGTTGCAGGAATCGTTCTGGCGACGTTGGTCAATTATATCATAGATTTGTTGAACGTAGACAAATCAAATGGTCAGAACTCAAGTGTACAGTAGGAGTCATAAAGAAAGGCACTTAACAGCTGCAGTTAGCTATAAAGCGAACAAATAACTAGGTTTCCCAACCACGTGATCACTTTCCCCAACAAAATTCTGTAGGTAATGTGGGTTACCAGAAGCCTGGGTGATTTCCGGCTCTGAACGCTACAAGTACCCGCAAAAAGTCACGTGATACCGGTCTCTGAACGCTTCGGGTTACCCACGTAATACCCTACGTAACTCAGGTTGCGGTCCGTGAACGAGCCCTTATAGATACTCTAATAGCATCTCTCACTTTTGACACGCAGAAGACAAAAATATATTAACGTTTTTCACGTGACCGTGTAAAAAATACATATACGAGACGATGACTATTTTTAGATTAAAACTTTTCCTGGTGTACTAGAATTCTAATGTAAAACGTTACATTCGAATCCGTCCAGTGGCTATTAAGAAAATTGTGGGCACACATAGGTGTACATAACATACAAACATAGAAGCTCATTCTTTTTTGAAGTCTCTTAAAAAATAAAAAGTAGCATAAAAGCAAGGCAACACTAGATACCGGGCTTGCTCATTCGCTCTCAAAACGTCACAAATGGTGGCTGACCGCGACCAGCGATTGGTCCAAAGCAACGCGCCCATCGTTTTGTGCCAATCGCTGTATGTCTTTCCTCCTAGTCAGCCACCTTTTGTGACGTCATCATAATGAATGAGCAAGCCCGGTATGTAGTGTAGCCCTGATAAAAGTCAAATTGTACTCTCCCTTCCACCTTTTCCAAAAATATATTATAATTTCCTTTTTTTGCTACTCTGTCTCCCTCTTTTGTAGTTGATGACGATGATGTTAAAAATGTATATATCATACTGGTGTTACGTGAGTTTTATTGACTGCATTTTCTGCTTAAATATAACTGTATGCAGCGCAAATTGAGGGATTTAGGGATTAAAACCACTAACGCAGCACTAAAAAACAAATCAGAAAAATATAAAAACAAGTAATTGTTAAGCAAAAAATAAAAGTGAGTTTAAGTGAATGTTTCTAAATCCAAGAGTTGCTTGCATTTGTGTAAAAATACTTATGTCATTAACATTGCCTACTTTTTATTTACTTATTGCGTGCCAGTTGGCGTATTTTAGTGAGAGTGGTTTGGCGCAACAGATTTTTTGGGGGGACAACACTTATTGTCATCCACATTCGATTTAATCTGTACGTTATTGCCAGTAAAATGCCTTTATAAATAAGGAAGGGTGACATACGCACAGGGCGCATGCTTAGACTGAAGTTTTTGTCCAAATTATGGCAAGCCACATTCCAGAAATTGGTAATACTTGACTGGACAAGCTGGGTTAGTCGTGTAAAACTAGAGACCCTCTATAAGAACGTGGCGACATATGCACAGATGCATGTTCAGATTGAAGTTTTTGTCCAAACTATGGCAACCCACACTCCAGATCTTGGCGGTACACGCCTAGACGAATGAGACAAGGAGCACGATGTAAAAAATATTAGCTTGACGATAATGTCTAGCTTGCCAAGTTGTTTGGAGATTCGTTTTGTCCAAAATCGTCTCGGCTAATCAAATTTTGTTGCCCGTATGTCACCACTCTATTATAGAGGCACCGTATGTGAGACAAATCAACAAATATTAACTAGGTAATAATGGAAGGCCATGGTTTTGTCCAAATCCACTTCACCAATAAGTAGACAATCGTATATTAAAATATTTATAAACGACAAGATGAATATTTTCAGTTTAAATTCTTCCCTGTTATGCTGGAATTGTAGTGTTCTTTTTTGAAGTCGCTTGAAAACTTAACGACAATCACGTGGCCTTTAAAAACTAATGTAGACATCGAACTAGGAAACTACTGGAAATAGCATAAAAAGTTACTTTCGTTCTCATTTCTGCTGGGAGTTCTGGGATTGGGATTCTAGTAAACCTAAAGTGCTTGGCTAAGTTTTGGCGTGTTTTTTTCCCTTGTTAGATGTTTTTTTTTTTCAACCACGATTAGTTCTGTAAGCCTTCTTTTAAGCACGAGCTCCACAGGTGTCTTTTAAGCTATTCAGCTTTCAAGTTTTCTTATTTATCTTATTTTAATTTAAAATATCTATTTATAAAAATGTAAAAATGTATGTATTTAAAGAGAAAAAGAGTGAAATTTCTGCAAGTAGGGAGGGGGGGACTCCTAAATTTTTGAAAACGTTTGGGTTTTTTAAAAACAAGCATTAAAAAAAAATATTTTTTGAGCAATTTAGAAAAATGTAAAGTTTCAGAGAATTCCATTTTTTTTCTTTTCTAATTAAAGCAACTATTTGCTCATATAGATTTTTTTTTTTTTTTTTTAAATAATGGCATTTGGTAAATGTATTTTTGATCAATAATTGAGGTAATAAAGCTAAAATAATTGTTTTATTTGAAATTAAGCTTGGACGGAACATTACACGTTTAAACAAATTACAAAAAGATAAAAATATCACTAGAATTAAAAACAAATGTATCATTTTAAAAGAATAATAAATACATATCTCGATCAACTTAAATAACTATTATAAAAAAGTCTTTAACCCTTTAATATAAGTTTTAAAATTTTATAATTCTCAGTATCAAACTGTTAAAGTTCAGAATGATTCTCTAATAAACATTAAAATATCTGAATCAACAATTCGCCGAGCGAAAATGAGAAATGAGTTATCGATGAACTCGGAGTATTGTTTCTACATTTAGTCTGTGTAGGAACTAACACTCAAATAAAAAGTAGTAAATGTAAAGCGAGAAAGGAGCCAAACAGCGAAAAACGCACCATACTATCCCCTCTACCGCTATGAATTCTGGGATTAATACTCCACAGGCTCTAACATAGTGGCAACGTCCAGGTAGAAAATGGCTTGCGTTACGGTATTGACGTTATCCATCCAGTTAAAAGTTCCTACTCTCATGAATGTAGAGAAAATCATCGAGAGCCATACATGATAAATTTACTCTTGTGATTCTGTCTATAAAAATATTAGATTTTTACAATGGCACTCCAAATACATTTTTTAGAGTTTCAAACTCTATTGCGAATTCCTTGGCACGCAGACGACAAAATGAGTGAAATGAACTAAAGAAAACTTTTGTTTATAAAATTTGTATGATTTATGTTCTTTTTGATTACGAAGACTCATAAACGAATCGTTGAGTGTCCGAATATATATATATACACATATAATGTGTGTGCCCTTTTGAGTTTAAAGTTGATCGCACGCACACAATGTGCAAATTTTTGATTCTGTGTAAAAAAAATATTTATTTTGCCTCAGTATACGTTATATATATAAAATTAAACTTTTACGTCTCAAACTGGAGTAGGTAATTGAAATTATACTTCATAAGAGACCAATCATTATGAAGGAATTAAAACCCATAGGATGAGGTATGAGAATTTTTATAAATTTTTGTTATTGAGAACGGTTATTACTTGTGAGATAAATATTGTATTGCAATACTAAATATATTCAAACATATTGATTATGTTCTATGCAGAAATGTTGAAATTGTTACGAAATTTTAATCTATCTTTAGCTAAAAAATAGAAATTTCGCATTTTTTAAAATGCTCTTTTTCAAAATGTACTTTGTACAGGCTTACATGAAAATTTTCATCTCGATTTCTACATAAATAGTTTTAGATTGATGCGAATTTTCCATAATGTTCTGGAGCAATAGAAAGGGGACTGAAGACTGTTTTAAACTGACGTGAGTTAATTTACCACAGACACGGATATAGCCTCCCAGTTTAGAGATGGGGGGGGGGGGGGGGGGGTAGTTATACCTACCAACGCATTCTTCCTTAAAATATGATTTAATTTGACCCAGGTTAAACACGTTTCTTACCAAAATTTTTCTTTAGAAATAAATTCAAATAATTTCCATAAATAAACCTGAAATTAACTGAACAAAGATATATCAAATAAGTTTTCTGGTTCGACATGTGTTTAAGAACAAATCTAACCACATTTTACAGAAGAATAGTTTGAGATTAGCAAGTATGGGAGTCACTATTCCTTTTTTTTCGGGGAAGGGGGGGGGGGGGGGGGTTACTTAATCACATCGCTTATATAGATTTTTTTTTTTTTTGTTACGAAATAGCTTGTTGAGACTATTCAATAAATAGAAACATAAAGTTATGCATTTAATAATGCAGTTCCTGTCGTATAAATTATAACATTTTTAACCCTTAACTGCTGTCACAGAAATTGTCGCACAATTACTGTGAGGAGTTTCTGAGACCGCTTGATCGAAGGATTAATAAAAGGCTCGATTAACTCGTAGAATACTGTTTCTGTACTACACTTTATGTACAGGATTATTTTAATTAAAATTCACCTATTCAAAAGTCTCTAGCGATAGTACTAGGGCTCCAAATGAAACTAAATTTTACCAGCGTATATAGTTAAATTAAAAGTTAAACTGTGACAATTGAAAAAAGCAGCGGTCTGTCGGACCGCTAGCAGTAATTAAGGTTTAAAATAGTGAAATGAAATATGTCAATCAATAAGAATAATACAATTGAAATCGGTTATAAGAAAAATTAAGGCACCACATTACTTCCTCGTTATAACAGATTTCTTGCAATAACCAAGTTTAAGATTTCATAATGCAGAGATTGAAACGCAGAGATTTCATGTAATGAAAATAAGCAAAAGTTCAGCTAAATTATTAAAAATTACAGAATGATTACTTGTCAGGTTTCTATGCTTCTGATGTCAATAAGGCGTGTGTGTGTGTGTGTATGTATGCATGTCTGTTTGTCTATCCATCCAATGAATTTATTTCTTTTATTATGTATTGTGTATATATATATATATATATATATATATAATTTTTTTAAACAGATGTGTTACACTCACGCACAGATGTTTGGCGAGTTTTCGATTGGCGCATTTTTCAAATCCGCGCCAAACCAATAAATTAATATAAGCGAAGCATAACAGCCAGGTTACCATTAAAGGAAAAAATCCCCGAAGTTTGGCAACTTTTTTCCTTTTTATAACCGATTAAAAAAGAAAAAAATGGGTGCGTGAGATTAAGACATCATAGCCATTTTTTCCCCCCTACGTACTTTGTTAAAGAAGCATTCCATTACTTACATGGTTTAAATAGTTTTTGGAGAAAAAATTCCAAAAAACGTTATAATCCCTGGGAATGTGCGGGGGAAATGACAATTAATATTTTATATTGACAATTAATATTTTATGACAATTAATATATATGAATCCATTAATATTTAAAAGCAATTTTCCAAAAGTGTGCATTTTCTAATGTTGGGTGGAGGGGGGGGGGTAAACTTCAGAGGGAAATATGAGGGACTTTCCTTAAATAAAATTCGAGATTAAAGAATGGGAACACTGGCCCTTGGCCAGAGCAGTGTTGACAGTGGGCTACTTTTTTTAAATTCAGTTTTCTTGATTGCCACCAGTTTTTTGGGAAAGTAGAACTCGTGTTAGTTAATGGCAGATTAAATATGGCGAAAACAAGGCAAATTGTAACATTTCAAGAAAGTGGTGCCAATCAAACATTCTGAATTTTAAAAAAGTAGCCCACTGGCAACATAGGGCCAGAGCCTCGTCAAATCTAAAGTTAAAAAAATTTCAATTGAGTTTCATCATTTACAAAGTTGTATGTTTTCTACAGCAATACTTGATTATGAATATCAGGTCTAAAAAAAGTTCATTTATTTAAAAATGAGGCCATTCTTTTTTTTTTACTTTTGGTCCTGCAATTGACAACTTGAATTCTTCTGACAGATTCACAAAAATAGTTTGCTATCGAAAAAAAAATATTAAACTCTAAACTGTTATACTCTTAAAGGTCCACGGATTCTACGCTTTTCCTATAAATGTATATTGAGTTATATTTGATTCTTAACTGAAAACTACATTTCCCTTACTGCCCTGTCTGGAAAATCTGTTCAAAATGCAAATTTTGAGAGCATTTTCTGAAATATCATTTGTTTTATAGAAAAATGAGAAACTATATATTTAATAATTTTTAATGCTAAATGTTCAGTTATTTTGACTTTTGAAAGTTTTAGTCCCTTCCATGATTTTCGAATTGCTACGCTTCTGTGGGGAAACCAATCATTAATAACAGTTTAACCGGTTTTCGGTTGGTTGGTTGATTTATGACGGCCAATTTTCTACACGAGGGATATAAGCCCTAGGAGAAGTGCCCTCCGTGGGGGTCTTTCTAAGGGATCCTAACCCGTATTTACGGCAAGGTTTGAAGAAAACCATGGAAAACTCCAAACGGTTAGGTCGACGAGCGAGACTGAGGTTTGAACCCAGCACCTCCCGTCTACCAGTTTTCGGAACATGGTAGTTATGAAATATGGGAGTATTGATCTACTAGCAGTTTCTTATTTTAAGGAGTAATACCATTTTGACCCGTTCAAAATTTTATTTTTCTTATTACTTTAAGTACTTCTTAAACACACAATCATTTTATTTATTAATTTGTTAAATGGATTATTTTATTAGTTAGTTTTCGAAGGTAAAAGGAAAATTTTGGAGCTACAGAAGTAGAGCGCGCTACGGTGACATTAACGAACATCTTTTTCAATATTAGTGGACACTCACATTTTTTCAATAAATGAAATTGATCCTTTTGAAAATTAATCGTCACATATTTTTCATGTGAAATACATAGGAGTTTTACGTGTTTTTCTGTTCTTAGCCCTGAGAAAACTCCGAAATTTTGTAAAATTCAAAGTATACCTCGGTAAGTTTCGGTCGTAGAAAAATGGAAATTTTACTGTTTTACACGCCAGAATATAGAGAAAATGTTTTTAACCCCTTGAAGCGCGGTGGGATATAATGTATCACACTTAATTTTAATTCCAAAATGCCACATCAACGATCGATCGAGGAAAAATTTGGGGCCGATTTTGGGACCCTTCACAAAATTCTTTATAATAAAACAGGTCCTTTCACAAAATTCTTTATAATAAAACAGGTCCTTTCACAAATTTTTTTATAATAAAACAGGTCCTTTCACAAAATTCCTTTTAATAAAGTACGCCCTTTCACAAAATTCTATTCCATTAAAACTTACTATTTATTAATTATTTATCATTTTGTGACATTGTAAAATGTGTAATTTGTGAACAAACAAGTTCACAAGAGGCAAAAGGATTTAACCCTTTATGTACTAAATTATGAATTCATGAAAATTTTATCTTCTAAAGCATTTTTCGTGAATTATTGAAACTACATTAGAAGATTTCCATAATCATTTAATAAATTTTAGAGGGATTTTAGAATGATTGAAGGATTTAGGAGGAATTATTAAATTTGAATTTATTGTGATTTTGTGCAATATTTATAACCCCATTCAAATATTTTATTTTAAATATTTTTCTTAGTATTATGTTGAATTAGGAAATGTACAAATATAATGTTCTTACAATAGAAAAATAGAAATATTTCCTATTTGGAAATCTCCCCCCCCCCCCTTCCCCAACGCCAAGAAAGATGAAAAGATGCAAAGGCAAAAGAAATCATCCTTTTAAAAAATATTTTTGTTTTGTGTATCCAATAACGCTTTTGGAACAAGATAAATTAATGCATCTATAACTCATTCTAAACTGTATTACTACTAATCGATGTATTAAATGAATTTTATAACAAGTTATTTTACTGGTACTTATAAGTACCGTCAGTAGATAAAGGGTTAAAAAAGTTTTTGTTAATAAATGCTTGGTTTGAATTTGAGTAACTGTATTTCAACTTTAATTACAAAATGTTATTTTTCACAAAAATATAATTTTCACAAAAATTACCTTTTATTTTTCACAAAATGGGCCCCAAGATAAAAAACCTGCATCAACCCCTGCACATTGACAAAAGGATTTTGAAGTAAAATTATCCTTTTATAATGTACGTGAAGAAAAACTTTTGCTTATTTCCAAATAAATTTGTTTGTAAATCCTGGTGTCAATCCTTTCAACATCTAACAACAAAAGTACTTTGCACCCGAAAGGGTTAAATATAACTTATAGGACTCGGGGACCGTATATATATAAATGTAAAACGTGTAACTTTTTGAAAATTAATGGCAGGATCATTTGATCAACATAATCTTAATTCCTACCTTATTTTGAACATTTTTGCAATTTACATTGCTTATGCATCTCCAACAGGTAAAAAATTAAATTGCGATTCATTCTTTTGGGGACATTATGTATAT
Organism: Maratus michaelseni; assembly: GCA_963931845.1. Taxonomy (NCBI): domain Eukaryota; kingdom Metazoa; phylum Arthropoda; class Arachnida; order Araneae; family Salticidae; genus Maratus; species Maratus michaelseni. The sequence goes on from OZ007599.1 coordinate 226,839,561, forward strand.
GCTCATTCATATTTAAATATATTTAATGTATTTTGAAATTCAAAGGTATTGCAATTTATAAATATATAATATAATATAATATAATATAATATAATATAATATAATATAATATAATATAATATAATATAATTTTTATCTGAAAAAAAAAAAATCTAGACTTTCTGGAAGAATCGAAATCTACCTCGATAGTGAATCCGACTTGAACCTGACCCACAGCTATTTATAAATAAATAAAAACTGAATCCCTCCCACTCAGAGTAAAATCGAGTCTCCCAACCCGATACAGATCTCTGCACTCCATTACATCGAAACTATAGCCAAATAAATGAATAATCTCTTCCTCCTTTCACGCTGAAAAATCCTCATCCTCAAAATGTAAACAGAGCTGCATTTGGTTCATTTTTCCCCCCACAGCGTTTGGGGAATTATAACCCTACCTCGGTGGGAAAAAAATATCCTCAAAGGAGCACAAAGAAAATCAGCTCCTCGATCACAAGAGAAAAAAATATTGTATTTAGCTCTTTTTCCTCTTAAATCTTTTTATGAAGTGCCTGGCCTGATAACGACGACTTCGAAGCTAATAATTTTCGTAAAGAACGCTGAAATCGTATACAGGGTGTCCCAAAATGGTTGAAACCAGGGTCGTAAAAATCCCGGGTTTAAAAAAAACTAGCCCGGGCGGGTACCCGGGCAGCTACCCACTACAACTCTAGTTGAAGCGCGCTTTAATCTTTTACTGGTTGGAGATAAATAGGTAATGAAAATTGCAAATGTGTTCAAAATAAGGTAGGAAACAAGTTTTATATTTCTGAAATAGTTCTTCGAATATTTTGGAAAAAGTTATTTTTTTAATTTTCAGACAACTTCCTGCTTTAGACAAATTTATGGTCAGTTGGAATTTTCCCCTTTTGTTGCAACAAGATCTTTAAGAAAATACCATACCTGTATTTTATCTTTAACATTAACTAAATTATAATAAAGGAAGATAGATACAGGGACTTACATTACTTTTTCGCACCATTTAAAATGCTATTTCATCAGTAAAAATAAGGACTATTCACAAAGTGACGAGAGAGCGTTCTTTAGGTCAAAAATATGTTAACAAGATTGAAAATTTTACCTCATAAAATCCATCAAAAAAATCAATTACATATGCATAGATCATGTAAAGAGACAAATGTAGTTTAAAATCCTAAAACATAATTTTAAAAATGCAATTCACAAAGTGGGGCTTCAGTTTTCTCATTTCTAATTCCTAACTCATAATAATGCTTCAGTAATTATCTTGACGTTCTTCACCAATAGTATTGTTGCAAGAAGCATCTGTTACCTGTTGTTTTAAGTCAACTGCGGATAAGTCGGGGGGGGGGTATATTCCTAAAGTTCTGGACGGGATTTGCATTTCTAGAATTGTAACAACCAGAAAATCCGAAATCGTCCGGGGGAGCCGGGTCATTCCCTTCGGGCTACCTCAGGATTTCATCACAGGATTGCAATGCACACACTTCAAACCGATACACATGCGCACCAAAGTGACAGTTATAAAGCATCTAGGATGTATGTATGGCATATAAAATATATTGCTGAAAATGCACAAATCATAGTTAATTTAGAATAACACTTGTGTATCTCAAAGCATTTGCATGGTGAGTAGCAAAAACCTTTATGGCTGTTCTGAAATTCCAACCGGCTACTTTCAGACACATTTTTTTTTTTCTGCAAACGTATTAAATTGTCAGCTGCTCTTATTAATAAATTGTGTAATCTAACTGTTTCTTCGCTAAAGGCTGAAGATTTTTCAGAAAATGCCGTCCAATTTGGCGTTTTGAACAGAACTTCCGGACGCGACATCGCATGAAAGGGAAAAAACGGCCGTCCTAAAGCAACAATCTGTTATAACTCAAGACTTATTTCACTTATCGGAAAATGGAAAAACTATCTATTTACAAATCTCTCCAGTAATCATGCCTGCAAGTGTCATTCTTTTATGTTCAAAAATGAGTAAGATAATGTGTCAGAAAGTTTCGTGTTGTTGAGTGGGGGGGGGGGGGAAATGAGAACCGCTTTAATAATAGAATCGCAATAGAGCTAGAGCATGGAAACATGCAAGCATAAAAAAATATAACATAGTTAATAGGAATTTTTTAAACCTGTAACAATCGCAGAGTCAGTAAGTAGAATCGAGTCAGTAGAGAACCTTTAAATGAAGGGGTTAGAATGACAGTGGAGTAAGTCAAAAATTTCCGTCGCATTGAGTGGTCCAACTTATTTTGACCTCTAGCGACTCCCTAAGTGAACTATGACTTATTTGACTGGCACACTGAACAGAAATTAATATACGTTCAGAAAAAAAATGGTTATCTCGATTTTCAAAATTTTTCACCATCAAATAATTCAAACACCATCAAATAATGCCGTAGCCATGGGCGCCTGCAAAGGGAGGGAGGGGGGGAAGCAAGCGAGGGCAGTTGCCACTCCTTCGGTCTTCAAATTTAATTAGCTAAGTTTTCTTCTGCTCTTACGATTTTAGTAAAAATAATAAAATTTATTCTTCTCACATGATTTAAAATAATTAAACTCTAAAAGAAAAAGAAATTCAACGCGTGGAAGACAATTTATAGTTCTCTCTTCCTTCTTGCGTTCCTGTGTTAAAAAAATTACCTTAAACGGGAGAGTTCAGTGGGGTGGAGACCTCCTGATGAAAAATATAATTAACTCTTTCTATTCTTCATTTTGAAAAAAAAAGCCAGTATTAGCTAATTTTTGGGATTTTCAATATATCTTATTTGTTACGTTTTTAAATTGCTTTTAATATTGATATGTTTAAAATTGTTTTGCACGTGTGATTCTAGCAAAATGTATTCGTTTAGTTAATTTCATGTTCAAATTCTCCTTTAAAAAAACTGACTATGTTCACATCTCGCATCTATTCAAAAACATTGCCCCACCTAGCTGTTGTTCTGTGGGTGCCCATGGACACGTGTTGCACTGCATTAACGATATCGAATCGAATCCACGCATTTCTCTCTGGAAGGTTTGTGTGTGGCGACATCACGATATTTCGGAGGCAGATTTTATATCTGTGAAGCTGTGCAGAAATCCAAAGCGACTAATTTCTGAGACATTCACGAAGTCATTTTTAATCTTGGAGAGATCATCTTATTAAGAAAGTATGAAATCGAATAGCGTTATCCGTTTCTCGATAAAAGGAGCATTTACTTTCAGAAAATATTATCAAATTTGGGATTTTGAGGCAAAATTTCCAGATGCGACAGTCTGAGAAAGGTTGCCAAGAGACAGCCATCACTTATAACTCAAGATGTAATACATTTATCGAAAAATGAATAAAACATTAGATTTAATGAAAAAAAAAAAATCCTGTGTAGGGTCGGGTAAGTCGATTTTACCAGAATGCGGCGTTGCTCGGAAGAGCCGTAACCAGTCGGAAATGTCAGAGAGGGGGCTTTGAAATATTTTGATGGAATTTACTCAGTTTATCTTTTCCCATCTATTTTAATGATATATAAATTATACACAGAAATAGACAAGTCCCTCTATCATAAAACTTTTAATTATAAAGTGTTTAAAAATCTAAATGTATTATAGATGATATTTGTTTTGAAATATTATGCAGTGTAAAGTTGGCTCAAGAAATTATTGGGAGGGGGGGGGGGGGAGGGCTCAGCTCATCCTTCTTCAGCCTGGTTACAGTTCTGTGCTCTGGTCGGGTTGATTCTAGATTTTTTGCTACAGGTCTTTTTTGAGTCTATTTTGTTGAGCTTATTCCAGAGAGGGGACAAGGAACAGATACGTATGCATGCATTCTGATATACTACTGCTTTGATTTCTTTTCTTTCTTTCTCTTTTTTTTAAAATGGAAAATATGAACATGAAACAAACTAAAGTATTTTTTTTTTTTGCTAAAATCCCACATGCAAGGCAGTTAAACATATCGACATAAAAAAAAATAGAAATTTAACAAATATGACATAATAAAAATTTAAAAATATGCTGCTACCGGCTTTTTTTAAATGAAGATTTGAGATATTTTTACTTTATTTTTCCTTTATTTGTATTCACTATGGTCTCCACCCCCTCTAAACACCTCGTTCAAGACAATTTCTTTACTCATGAGGTTAAAAAGAGGAGAGGGGATATACCCGTGATAAAAAAAATTCTTAGTTCCTTTTCTCTTATAGTGTTTATTTATTTTAAATCATTTGAGAAAAATACATTTCATTATTTTATTCATTAATTTATTTAATTATTTATTTTACAAAATTTTAAGAGAAAGATAAAATTAAGTGTAGGGAGGGCAGTTGACATCCCTCCCCTTTGCGGATTCCCATGGTTTTGTCTTGTGGTTTTGTTTTTAAAGTCCTTATCGTACTTACCTAATTTTATGAAAGAAAGACCAGCATATTCTATCAAATGCAAAAAGCTATATATTTTAACATGACGGAGTAATATATTTTTTTCAATAAAAGGTAGTTATTAAATTAATATTAAAAATATATATTTGTAAGACTATTTTTCCATATCTACATCAAAATTTTCTTTTATTTCAGATTTCGAGTTGTTTTCGGGCTGAAATCAAATGGATTCAGGTGAGTTGTACTCGATCTGTGCGGCTTTATTTGACACTTGCCGGTCCTGAAATACAGGGCGATTTTTTTTTTTTTTTTTTTTTTTTAAATCTACCTACATATATCACTATTCACATCATTATAAATAAGTCCAGTTCCAGTATAATGTAAGGATTCTAATTGTTTTTGCCTTTTAAATATAGAATACTGTTTACGTGTTTTTAGCGGGTTTGAATTCTAATGGTTGACTGTGCGATTTTAATTATTTAATTTGTTTAGCATTTCCTGTTTCTTTTAAAACCGTTTTTTCCTGTAAAAAATACAATATTTTTCTGACAAAATTACAGAATTTTTTTTTTCAGTGTACACGTTACCCTACATTGTTAAAAATGTAGTGCGTACAAACTATTGTAAAAAGTAGCGACTACTGTTGTTTCGCTACTTGAAGCGCGCTACTTCCGAGCCCTGCATTTATCATTGCAATAGCTCCAGAAGTAAAGAAATGTACTTCAACATCAGCTGTTTTCCATAGGATTTTGCTATTGTTGGCTGATTAAATCTATATTATAAAGCAAAAATATATCCGTGAGTAACACTGATGTCATACTGACAGTGACAACGACCTGGCCAATAAACTTTGCTTTTACTACAATTTTTAAAACTTCTAAACATTGCACAATTTCAATTTTTGCACCGTCAAATTAGGAATAAAAATGTTTTTTAAAATGCAGTTTTTTAAAAACTACCTCCATTTACAGATTTTTTTAATGATATTTAAATAGTTTTCAAGTATGATTTTTTATTTATAGATTTTGTGGCTGTTGCCCAATTAAATCTATATTATAAAGCAAAAATGTATCCGTGAGTAACACTGATGTCATATTGACAGTGGCAACGACCTGGCCAATAAACTTTGCTTTTACTGCAATTTTGAAAACTTCTAAACATTGCACAATTTCAATTTTTGCACCGTCAAATTAGGAATAAAAATGTTTTTTTTTAATGCAGTTTTTAAAAAACTATCTCCATTTACAGATTTTTTAATGGTATTTAAATAGTTTTCAAGTATGATTTTTTTTCCACAGATTTTGAGCTGTTGCCCAATTAATTCTATATTATAAAGCAAAAATGTATCCGTGAGTAACACTGATGTCATATTGACGGCCTGACCAATAAATTTTGCTTTTACTGCAATTTATAAAACTTCTTATATGACCAGTTCAGATCTGAGGTACTTAATGGTCCCTTTTGCTTTCTATATACTTCATATTTTTATTCTTTAATTTCCTTCATGTATACATACATACACGGCGATTCAAAATTCCTTAAATGATATCGTGTAGAACAACAAACATTTTTTTATGTAAGGAAATCGTGGTAATCTGATTATTACCCTGATACAAAATGCCTCACTTCCATCCAAACAAGAATTTTTTTCATAACAAATTTACTATTGTTTCAGATATTTTAAGAGGCTACTTACTAAGGCGAGAACACCCGCTCGCTAATGTTAATCATACGGGGGAAATAATTTACGATATCTCATTCCATTTCAATATTATTATTTTGCATTGGATAGCTGAGGTCAATCTCTATGCACGCTCCTTTGTACTTTTTCGATTTTGGTTACAAGTTTTTTTTATTAAGATACTTTCACTTTCGGAACTGGTTTCGAAAGTATAAGTATCTCCAATAAAAATAACTGAAAACCAAAATTGAAAAAGTACAAAGAAGCGTGCATAGAGATTGATCTCAGCCATTGAATGCAAAAAAAAAAAAAATTGTTTAAAATATTGAAATGCAAACGAGATATCGTAAATTATTTCCACCATAGGATTAACATTAGCAAGCGGGTGTTTTCGCATCAGTGAAGTAGCCACTTAACGACATTTGCAGCAGAGTTACCTTTATTTGGGAGAAATATAACGATATATCGAGTAGTAGCAGTAGAAGTGGCCAAAATCCACAGACAATCAGCGCTGAACTAGATACTGCCGCTCCATATTTCTGAACGAAGTTATATATATTGTAAACAGTCTCAATGATTGACATACTGCACACCTCCAGCATTTTTCATGATGTGGTTGCATTTAACACAAAGCAAGGAGCATAAATAATCTGTTGAAAAGGACATTAAAATTTGAATGTCTATTCCAATAACAAGGAATTGAACAGCGTTTCTTATTTCACTTTACATGTAAAAGTTCCGTTAAAGAATAATTTTTTCACGTGATTTATCTATGGAAAAACGGTTTTATTGGTGTATCCATACAATTATAGAGTAAAACCAGGGAAAACGGAATCACTTAGGGACTGAGGAAATTCTGCTTAGACATGTTTTCGTCTTAGCAAGTATTCTTTCCGTCGAGTCAATAAAGCTACAAAATCGAGAGTTTAAACATTTTATCCCCTTTTTGTCGAGGAAGGGGAGGGGGACCCCATGAAGCATTCGTTGTAGATATTTTTATATTTTTTAAGCACTTAAATTTAAAAAGAGAAGCAAAACAAAATGTTTTCCATGTGTGTGTGTGGGGGGGGGGGTCAGTGGGGGAGGCAACACCCTGATGAAAAGAGAATTAGCAGACATGTCGTCGATATCAACTGTATTGTATTCTTCTATTTCATGTGATAATTCAGATATTTTCCTTGGAAAGGATTTGTGTAGTTTGTGAAAGAGGGAAGGGGGGGGGGGGGGCTACCGTACGTGTTCTTTTTCTTGCGATAACTAAGATTTATACCTATAATTTGATGTATGGTCCCCATTGACAATTATTAATTAAGGGGACAAAGGACCTTCAAACTCATTTTTTTATTTTTTTTTAAAATTTCACTTGAAATACTATTTAAGGCCACACTATATGCATTATGGCATATATGTATCACACCAGAAAAAAAAAAAAAAATGTGGAGTAAAATAAGGAATTTTCCAGAATATTTTAACCGTTACGAAGAACTTTTCAAAACGCCCCATGCGCATTCCATATCTGTTAAAATCATCAATATTTTTTAAATGCAGGTTTGGTTTATATATACAAATAAAACTGTGCATCGAATTTTATATATTTGAACATAAAGGTAAGACAAAAAAAATATAACCTTTCCCGTTTTGAGACATATATAATGTCAAATAGCTACAAAATATTTCAAAGCATTCAGAGGAAAAATGACGCGCATGGAGCATTTTGAAATAATGGATAGCGACAAAATTTTCAAAATGAGAAAAACAATTTTAAAGTTTTGTATTGGCAAACATAATAAAATATAACCTCAAAGGGACTAAAATCATATATATATATATATATATATATATATATGTGCAAAACCTCTACATGTTTAATGAATGATTGCACCAAATTAATTATTTATAAACTTTAAATTTAGGCCTTAGAACAATATCAATAATACTTTATTGATATGAAAAACTTAGCATTTTGCGTAAAAATTGGGATCGGTAATTTCATCAATTTATCGCAAAATGAAACCACAAAATTCATCAATTTGATGCGAAGCAAAATCTTAAAATTTATCAGTCAGTCACAGTAAAAAATGATTTTTTTCAGTCGCTCAACGGGGAGGGAAGGGGGAGGGGGGGGGGGAAATCGAGAAATTTGTTAATAAGATGAAACCGAGAAATTCATCAATTGGTTGCGAAGCAAAATCTTAAAATTTATCAGTCAGTCACAGTAAAAAATGATTTTTTTCAGTCTCTCAACGGGGAGGGAAGGGGGGGGGGGGGATCGAGAAATTTGTTAATAAGATGAAACCGAGAAATTGATCAATTGGTTGCGAAGAAAAATCTTAAAATATATCGCTCAGTCGCAATAAAAAATGAATTATTTCAATCTTACAACGGGGGGAGGGTGGGGAGGGAGAATCTATAATTTTGGTAATCTGTAGTAAGATGAAACCGAGAAACTCATAAATTCGCTGCGAAGAAAAATCTCAAAATTTATCACTCAGTCGCGACAAAAAATGAATTTTTTCAGTCTCTTAACAGGGGGGGGGGGGAGAATCGAGAAATAAGATGAAACCGAGAAATTCATCAATTGGTTGCGAAGAAAAATCTTAAAATATATCACTCAGTCGCAATAAAAAATGAATTATTTCAATCTTACAACGGGGGGAGGGTGGGGAGGGAGAATCTATAATTTTGGTAATCTGTCGTAAGATGAAACCGAGAAATTCATAAATTCGCTGCGAAGAAAAATCTCAAAATTTATCACTCAGTCGCGACAAAAAATGATTTTTTTCAGTCGCTTAACAGTGGGGGGGGGGGGGGGAGAATCAAGAAATAAGATGAAACCGAGAAATTCATCAACTGGTTGTGAAGAAAAATCTCGAAATTTATCGGTCAATCGCAGTAAAAATGATTATTTTCAGTCGCTTAAAAGGGGGGGGGGGGGGGATCGAGAATTTTGGTAATAAGATGGAACCGAGAAATTCATCAATTGGTTGCGAAGAAAAATCTCAAAATTTCACTCAATTGCACAATTTGCCACATTAATTTGTGCATGGAGCATTTTGAAATAATGGATATCGACGAAATTTACCAAGAAAAACGAATAAGACTTTAGTACAACACAAACATTAAAATATGCTTTCTAATCGACTAAATTTAAATATAGCCATAGCTTCAATAAGTTTACTGAGAAATTTCAGAAAATTAATGGTTTATACCAAGGCCATGCGAAGAAAAGTGCGTCCGGGGCATAGTTTCAAAGCATAAACATTAAAATGTACTTTCTAATCGACTAAATTCAAATACCATAGCTTCAATAAGTTTACTGAGAAATTTCATAGAAGTAATGGTTTATACCAGGGCCACGCGAAGAAAAAAGTGCGCCCAGGGCAAAGTTTCAATTTTGCCCCCCTCCCCCAACTTTTTCTCTTTGTGACAGGTGTCACAAAATTGATAAAGTGCAGAAACAGAAATAAAATCTATTGAATAGACAGGAAAAAAAAAAGAACGATCAAAAGAAAAAAAGAAATTCCCCGGAAAGTGATCGACAGCCAAAAAATGAATAAATAAACAAATAAAACCATGGTTGGTTGCATAAATTTGGTACCCTCTGAATTTCCGCGTCCGAGGCGACCGCTCCTCTGGTTTATACGTTTTAAATTTATTCTTTTGAGAAACATAAAGAACATAAGAAATCATTCGTTGATCACAAGAAATTCGCAGCGTTACGTGGAACGCTCGGTATTTTAAATGCACATTCCATATCAGTTAAAAGTACCAATATTTTTTATGCAAGTTTTGATTATACATATACATGAAACTTTGTACTGAGTTATATGTTTTTGACTATAAATGTAAGAAAAAAGTTATTTTCTAAATTTTATGAAATTTCAGCATTTTGCATTATATTGTTACAATTAATTTCCTAATCTTTAACTTAACACATGGGCTGATAAGTTCCCGGTCTAATAAAGAAAACACAACTTTTTAACAAAACTTTATGACTTTAATAAATAACATAACTTTAATAAGAAATAATAATAATTTAATAATAATAATAATAATTTAATAATAATTTAATAAATAAATAATAATAATTTAATAAATAAATAATAATAATAATTTAACAAATAAAAAAAAAATAACAATTTAATAATAACATAATTTTATAACGAAAAAGCTCCAAACAGTGCTCAGAATAATCGACTCGTTGTTGTTTTTGGACAAAAGTCAACACGCGCGGCAGCCACTTTGACAACAGCTTTTTCATAGACAAATGTTCATTCAAAATAAAACCTACACGTTGCTTGGATATCTTCAGAGTCTGAGCTATCTCCTGCAACTTCACTTTACGGTTCCCCAAAACGGTTTTTTGGACGTATTTATGTTTTCCGGAGTAACCACCTCTTTTGCGTGGTGCATCACTGGTGTCCGTACGACCACGTTTAAATTCAGCAAACCATTCAATAATGGTTGATTAACCTGGTGCAGTGTCCGGATAACGCTTATCAAGCCAAGCTTTTGTTTGAACGGTGTTTTTTTCCCATCAAATAACAATTCTTGAAATTCTTGTTTATTCATTTTTTTGTTTATCAACAACGTTGTTCAAATAAAAACACTCTAACCTTTTATCCACACGGCGAATCGTCATGACATTTTTTCTGCTACCCTTTAAAGGTTAGTATTTACTAAAAAAAGCATCGGTTCGGCGATTGCAACGTCATCTGTGTGCCAGACCGGGAACTTACCAGCCCATGTGTTACCTTATTTCAAAATGAGCCAGCTGCATACGATATCCCTTCTTTTTGTGTCTGCTTCTTTTCTTGCTTCTTTTTAATGTATTTTCTGTTGCTGTAAGTGCTCTTATATGCTGGAGTGTCTCGATGCAAGCTTTGTTTCAGGCGACGCTGATCACGTCTTCTAGCAATAGATATAGCCGGACTGCTGATGCTCTCAGTTTCTTTTATTACTAAACTCTCTTCACAACCCATATTGAATTGACTGATCGCTGATATGACTGCAAACTCAACACGTTTCTTCGACACAAATGTGTCATTTGGACAGTATTTCCAGATCAGTCTATGTACACTCTCATTCGAATTTTGAGTTGTACCCGATTTGTATCTATTTAAGATTTCATCGGAAGCAACTCTTTGAAAGAATCTTTACAACAATATCTTCAGATAATTTTGTTTTCATTTTGTTGTGATCGAGAACTTTTTCACCTAACGCCATAGCTCGATTATAAAAGTACCATGACTCGGGTCCTGTTGAGCATTTTTGGTGCTGAGGCTTTTTGTTTGGGGATATACAATGAAAGAGCGAAGCAAATATTGTGGTTTTCATTTTCGTAACATCAGGTGCAATTCCTTTATGGCTTTCCTATAATAACTTTTTAATTTGGTTATTATCTCTTTCGTCAAATTTTCTTTTTTCTTTCCCCATAAACATATACCTTTTACCTTTCATTCCTTCACTTTATGTCTAAGCGCAGTACCGAGCCTTTTGGAAACATGATTTATACATTCTTCTTCTACAAATGGTTTATCATCATACATTTTCTGTTTTGATAAGCTGAGGAATGTTTTGGATTCGCCATCTGAGAGAATTTCTGTATATCGCATATTTTATACTTCAACTGATCGTTTCCACAATATATTAGCAGCATGAACTTCCATTGCAACTGATGAGCGATCATAATTTTTCTCAGATTTTCTGTTATCTTCATACCATACTGCATACTCAGGGATATCAATCCCCAAATCAGCTGCAGTTTTAGTGCAATCATGGCAGTACTTTGAAAGTATCTCAAAGTCAATCGCAAGATCCGTCACAATATCTATGATGCAGCCAATACAATATAGGGAACTGTGCCCTCGCTTATGCCATGTTCCATCAAACGACACTCCTATATCAATACTACTATCTTCGTTGCACGAAGAACCAAATAAAGCATGCATATCTCGAACTTTCGAACGAGCTGTTTGCAAGATTTTTTTCCCGATGAGTTTTGCATTCTTCTGAAAGTTCTAAAACATATTTGTCTAAAGTTATTCGATCCATTGTAGGAATACCTAAGCTAATTGAAAAGGATTCCATGGCTGAATGCCCCTTACCAATGTTTAAAAAAGCTTCAACCATGCTTTTATTGATCTCAAACTTTTTACATTCTGTGATGCGAGGATTTGGAAATGAGGATCCATAGATCATTTTACAGTGCACACAACTCAGCTGCAATTTTGTGGAATAGCCAGATTCAATAACAGTGTTGACATTTATTTTTTTCAACACTCCTCACATGAAAGATTTTTCAGCAAATCATTCCGCATTATGTCATGCACTATTGTATATGTGGAACTTTGCTGTTCTGTAATGCACTGGTTATTTTGAAAATAAGATAATTTTTTTCCCTTCTGCTGTTAGAACAGCTTGGTTTAGAAATATCACATAAAATATTGGAAGATGTACTTAGATACATTTGATGGCGATGTTTCTACATCTTAATTTTTTTGTTTATTCCATCTGGCTTTTGCGTTCAAAGAAGCCAGCATTTTTTTCTTTGAAGATCGACCGACGGGTTTTCTCCATCGGGAACATAACTTATCTATTATGAAAGCTATAAAATTCAATATGAATGAAATAGAAGAAACAAATTCGAAACAAAAAATAAATCTAATAATATCAATTCAAATAACTATCAAAATGAAAACATGTGCGATAAACTAGTGCATTCAGCATGTAAACAAACACAGAATACGATATACGGATGCAGTTAAATAGTGCTGCCATTTATTGAATGAAAATTAAAAATAAACAGTTAATTAGGAGAAAAAATGAAGTTGCAAACATTTGTAAACAAACATCAACTGATCACGAGGGCTCTTTAATTAAGTATAAAAATGTAAATAAAATTCGAAAAAATCATCAGATTGCAATAATTTAACTTTGAGATGAAAGCTTACATGGAGCTTGACTTTTTGGGGACAAATATTTTTTTTGTTCGAAAATTTGAGCAATTTTGCTGATTTTGAAGGTCTTTTGTCCCCTTAAACATAACTCCTTTAATTTCAAAGATACAAGTATGAAGTTTTTGGCAAATATCTTGTTGCAGCAAAAGGGGAAACAGAAATCCAATTCACCAATTTTGTCTAGAGCGGTCATGTAAAAATTTAAAGAGTAATTTTTTTAAAATTAATGGCAGGACTATTTCATTAACAAAAGCTTATTTTCTTCTTTATTTTGAACACTTTTGTAATTTGCATCATTCATACAGGTGGTTATCAAAATAATGGAAACACCTGTGAATAAGTGACGTTTAAGAATTCGCTTCGTAAGCATTAAAATATAATTCTAGCTACCAGTTTTTAAAAAATATAAACAGTATATAACATGGTAGTATGAGGTAGCTTTCGTGAAGTTGTATACGTCTTGGATTTTTATCAAATGCGTAAAATATCAGACCTCAGACTTTCAAAGAGGTCAAATTGTGGAAGCCCGACTAGCTGGAGCAACTGTGACCGATACACCTCAGCTTTTATGCGTGTCTATAGGTATGAGGTCTAAAGGCATGACAGCATACGCACAGCGCGGTAAGACAAGCTCGGCAAAGCAAAATAGTGGACAGATGGAGAAGCTAAGTGAAAGAGACCGACGGATATTGAAGCGGATTGTAATGTCTAAAAAGAAAACAACTACAGTCAGTGACCGCAGAGCTCAATCAGCATCTGGATTCTCCAATAATCCAGATTCTCCAAATTCTGGAGCGTCAATAATTATAGTTAGGAGGCGGCTTCATAAACAGAACGTTTACGGTAGAGAAGCAATTCCCAAGCCACTTGTCACAGCTGTTAATGACAAACGTCTTCTACAGTGTTGCCACAACCACAAAACCTGGTCGATTGTTAGGCGTATCATCTAGTTGCAAAACCGGCCATCTCCAAAAATGAAATTGTTGGGAAAAGCTGATTTTTTGCCACACTTAGCCAAAATAAGATTGGAACCAAAACACTTTAGTTTTATAGTCATTAGGACAGTATATTTGAAAACACTAAATAAGGTGGCAGGGGCACATGAAAGGAGGGGGTTATTTTAAGTCTTTGTTTTGGATTTGGCCACCTTTTGCAACTTACTTTGGAGTTGGCCGGTTTCGCAACAAATCAGAAATTAATTTTGGCTAAATTTTATGTGACATTGGATTTTTAGGGGTAGCAAATACACAATAGTTCAGCTTAATTCGAAAGATAGGCCTCCCCACCCGGTTTGACCTTGACCTTGTTAAAATAAATTTTATTTAACAAAAAGAACTTCAGGAAAGTTATTAACGTAAAGTAAATTTTTTACACAGTTACTGACTGTTAAAACTAGCTGACTAACAGTTAAAACGAACTGACTAGCTGTTAAAACTGACTTAAATGTCACTAAACAAATGACTTGAATGACATGATATTATTATAAATAAAATTATTAAATTTTCAAAACTTAAAAATAAATATACTATGTACGTAAAATTTCAAACTTTAGCGGCCTCATCGTTTTCAACAGTCTCACAAATTTTGTCATGATGGTCCATTCATGCGCCTTCTTCAACCCTGTCTTCTCCTTCATCATCTTTGCTTTCTGCTTCTTGAGCAGCTGATGCCAAGATAATTTGTAAAAAAATAACCCACGTCGTAGGGTCACTGTTCCTCTTCTTTGATTAGTAGAAACTTCTTCCACAAACTTTTCCACAGTCGGAGAAAACACGAAACTAAACTATTGGAAACTCTGTATGCACCAAGGAGGACGATTATACTCGTGGTTGTTAACATTCAATATAAAAGTGTATGATAAAAAAAAAAAACCCTGCTTAGCCACCACTATTTAAATATGTTAAAAGATACTTTATTTAATGACAAAAACTTTGCTATTAAAGTTACCAAATATTATCTTTCAGAATTATTTTTGGTGGGAAACGAATTTCAGTAAAAATATCGGATACTCCGCCCACATAGTTTTGGCAGTGAATGGGTTAATCTAATCAACAAGTGAGAGGTTATTGTGGGGAGAAGCAGAAATGTAGATGGCCACTTTTGAACCTCACTGTTTGATGGATTTGGTCAGTTTTGCAGCACATCGTGATTTTTAAGCGTATATAACATAGGGATTTGACCAGCTTAGGCTTGTTTATTGTTTACAGATGGTAGAAATGTTTACTCAGAACTTAAATAGCTGAAAAAACACTTTTTCAAATTTTGAGGAGTTGGCCGGTTTTGCAACTAGACGACACAAGTGGAAGACGGTTATATAGTCAGACGAATAATCTTTCACACTTTTCCTCACAACAGGACGGGTGTATGTTTGGAGGACTCCTGCACAAGAATATGATTATGATTGTCTCCTTCCAACTGTCAGGGTTGGAGGTGGATCTGTCATGGTATGGGCCGCGTCGTGGCTTTCTGCTGGTTAAACCATAACCCTGAAAGGAAGGATCACTGGGAAGAAGTATAAAAAGGTTTTAGCTAACAAGGTCCATCCTATGATGCAAACTTTGTTTCCTGCAGGCGATGGAATTTTCCAGGATGATAATGCACCTATTCATGTAGCAGGACTTGTCCAATCATGGTTTGATGAACACGAGGATGGAGTGCAACATCTACCGTAGCCCTCAGTCTCCCGAACTCAATGTAATCGAACTGGTCTATTATGGTCTATTTTAGAGCGTTCAATCCGGAATCAATATCCTTTGCCAGTATCTCTCACGAAACTTTCACAATATATCCACGAAGAGTGGTACAATATTCCTCTAAACACTTCAGCACTTGTATGAATCGATTCCCAGGCGAATCAAAGCTGTATTACATGCGAAAGGCGGTCCTACGCCATATTAGTAAAGGATTACTGATAAATCTAGGGTGTTTACATTATTTTGATAACCACCTGGATATCTCCAACAGGGAGAAACAAGTTACATTAATTAGGGGGAATTTCACATTAATAAAATGGTAGTTATTTGATCATTATTGTATAAATGTAAGGTAAAGCGGGGTAAGTGAAATTACGTGCCTAAAGTAACCGATGGCATTTTAGTAAGTGATAAAATGTTATTTTAACTAACCAACTAGTTGTCATGTTTTCTCCAGCCAAGCAGAGACATTTCTTTGAGCAATCATATTTGCATATTGTTATACATGTTTGATTTTTTATTCTTAAATTTTCACCGAACATCTCTTTTGTGATTTATTATTCATTTCCGAAACATAAAATGGAAATCTGGATGAAAAATAAAATTATCCAATTTCAATTCATATATATGCGATAATATCTCTGCATTATATGCGACTCAAAGATCTGTAGCAGGAATGTGTTCGTTAACTATAAGTTGTCGCAATCTTATTATATGGGAGATTCAACTCTGTCTAATTTCTGGATATTGAGAAGTTTTCAAAATTATTAAAAGTCATGAAAAGCAAATTTAAGTTATTGTTTTTTTTAAAGTGTTTTAGTTTGAGATTCCACACAGACGAAAAAAGAATTATAATTTATTTTTTGCTTAAATGAAGAGTGAATAGGAGGAGGGGGGGGGGAGAGATAATCTTGAAAATATATCTGAGGGCCATGAAAAACTCCGATGGATTACCTTTAACATCTAGTTGCGTACATTTTGCTTAAAAAATCGAAACTGGAGACTTTCTCACAAGCATAAAATAAGCATAATATTTTCAGCCCTCTATTTATAAAATTTTTAGATTTCTTATTCAAATTCCGAAGAATCAAGAGTTCTTTAATATATGATGTTATAATAATAAAAAATCCTGCAATACATATTCATTATATTTCCACAAAAAACATGTTGAAGTAAATGAATATTCTGCGTTGTTTCCAAAACATATTTTTTCTATAGACATTATCTGAAGAATAGCACCAAAACTAATATATATAACTAATATATAACTAATACAATATATTAATATAACTAATATAAATATGTAAAGAAGCATGCACTTAACAAAATACACTGCTCAAAACAATTAGGAAAGCACATGGTTTTGAAGAAATTACACAAATACTTACATCAATAAGTAACTTAAATTAAAACATCCATAATTTAAAGCATAGCAGAAGACAGAAAAATAAAACTTCATATGCAAATCAAAGTTCATGACGTCAAAAACCAAAAAAAGGAGAAGTGCAGAAATAGGGATTTTACAGAAATGTCTGTTTCACTGTCTCAGTTATGAAATTCAATTGCTCAGCTTTTGTTTTGAGAAAAGGGGATTTGAAAATGTCACAACAACATGATTTACGGGAATCCATGGCTTGGATGACCCGGGTAAACACAACGAAGTGTAGCGGACGCTGTTGGAGTTGCAAGAAATGTCCTCGCAAGGATGTGGAATCTATTCCAAGAAACAGGAAATGTTATACGTCGACCAGGTGTTACCACAGCAACTGATGACCGATATATCCTGTTAACAGTTCATCGAGACAGAGAAGGGAATGCTACTCAGCTGCAAAGACAGTGGCACTTGGAAATACGACGAAGCGTGTCCAGCCAAACAGTGCGAAATATGCTTAATCAAGCCAAACTGTGCGAAATATGCTTCATCAGGGTGGTCTCTATGCACGTAGGCCAATGTTCTGTATTCCGTTGACGTCAAGCCACCGTGCGGCCCGAAGAAGGTGGGCTGCTGAACATCAAGATTGAAGGCAACGGATTGGAGTCAAATGCTGTTCAGACTAGTCCCTATTCAGTCTGGAGTGTGGCACTCGACGTGTTTTGGTATGGAAGGAAAAGGTAACTCAAAATAATCACACATTCGTTCGTGAAAGATCACATTACAGACAAGGTGTGTTGATGGTATGGGATAGAATCAGCATAGGTGGACGTACGGACCTGCATATCATTTGGAATGGCACTTTGACGGCCCAAAGGTATACAGACGAGATACTGAGACCTCGGGTCGTACCTTACGCTTCACTAGAGTTGCAAAGAACCGGTTTATTCCCGGGTTTATTTCTAATAGACCCGGTTTATTCCCGGGTTTATTTCCAATAGACCCGGTTTATTCCCGGGTTTATTTCCAATAGACCCGGTTTATTCCCAGGTTTATTCCCCAAAGACCTGGTTTATTCCCAAAAGACCTGGTTTATTCCCCAAAAGACCTGGTTTATTCCCCAAAAGACCTGGTTTATTCCCCAAAAGACCTGGTTTATTCCCCAAAAGACCTGGTTTATTCCCCAAAAACCCAGTTTATTCCCAGGTTTAAACCGGGTTTATTCCCAGGTTTAAACCGGGTTTTTTCTAGCCTTTGCAACTCTACGCTTCACCCATGCTGATTCCTTATGGTTTTCATGCATGATAATGCCAAACTGCATACAATTCGTCTGGTGTAGAACATGGTTGAAGCTGAAACTATACAGCGTATAGAATGGCCAGCATGCTTTCCTGACCTGAATCCGATTGAACATGTTTGGGACACACTCGGACGACGCATTGCACCCACTGCAAATATTTATACACTTTTCAGAACACTTTTTAGAACACTTATTTTGTCCCCTTGTTTAGCACACTTTTTGGAACAGTTTTAGAACACTTCTGAGACTTTCTAGCACACTTTTTGAACA
The DNA here is from genome assembly GCA_963931845.1 of Maratus michaelseni. Taxonomy (NCBI): domain Eukaryota; kingdom Metazoa; phylum Arthropoda; class Arachnida; order Araneae; family Salticidae; genus Maratus; species Maratus michaelseni. The sequence continues at coordinate 226,858,209 of OZ007599.1, forward strand.
CTTTTGGGAACACGTTTGAGAACACATTTTTGTCCCCTTTTTCAGCACACTTTGTAGCGCACTTTTTGGAACACTTTTCAGAACACTTTTGAGAACACTAAATTTGTTCAGCACACATTTTGAACACTTTTGGGAACACATTTGTGAACACTTTTCGGAACACATTTTGTCCCCTTTTTCAGCACACTTTGTAGCGCACTTTTTGGAACACTTTTCAGAACACCTTTGAGAACACTTAATTTGTTCAGCACACATTTTGAACACTTTTGGGAGCAAGGCTTTCTTTTATTGTCTGAGACTTAGAGATTGCAATCCTTGAAGAGTCGAACAGTATTCCCCAAATTCTTATCGATAACCTCATCCCATCCATGGAAAACAGGTGTGCAGCAGTCTTAGCTATTCGAGGGGACCACACGACGTATTAAACATCTTGTATCATTACTAAACAATACTTTTTTCTCTTTTACATGTAACCAAATTGTAGCCCTAAACCATCTTTTCATGTTCTTTCCATCGTTTCAAAGAATTAAAGCTCCCTTACAATATTTTTGCGTCTTTTTTTCTGTATTGCGCTTTGATACACGTGTATTCTCCATTTTATACACATATATGGCTGACTCGTGGGCTGCTGAACATCAAGATTGAAGGCAACGGATTGGAGTCAAATGCTGTTCACAGACGAAATAGCTATTCGAGGGGACCACACGACGTATTAAACATCTTGTATCATTATTAAACAATACTTTTTTGTCTTTTTATATGTAACCAAATTGTAGCCCTAAACCATCTTTTCATGTTCTTTCCATCGTTTCAAAGAATTAAAGCTCCCTTACAATATTTTTGCGTCTTTTTTTCTGTATTGCGCTTTGATACACGTGTATTCTCCATTTTATACACATATATGGCTGACTCGTGGGCTGCTGAACATCAAGATTGAAGGCAACGGATTGGAGTCAAATGCTGTTCACAGACGAAATAGCTATTCGAGGGGACCACACGACGTATTAAACATCTTGTATCATTACTAAACAATACTTTTTTGTCTTTTTATATGTAACCAAATTGTAGCCCTAAACCATCTTTTCATGTTCTTTCCATCGTTTCAAAGAATTAAAGCTCCCTTACAATATTTTTGCGTCTTTTTTTCTGTATTGCGCTTTGATACACGTGTATTCTCCATTTTATACACATATATGGCTGACTCGTGGGCTGCTGAACATCAAGATTGAAGGCAACGGATTGGAGTCAAATGCTGTTCACAGACGAAATAGCTATTCGAGGGGACCACACGACGTATTAAACATCTTGTATCATTACTAAACAATACTTTTTTGTCTTTTTATATGTAACCAAATTGTAGCCCTAAACCATCTTTTCATGTTCTTTCCATCGTTTCAAAGAATTAAAGCTCCCTTACAATATTTTTGCGTCTTTTTTTCTGTATTGCGCTTTGATACACGTGTATTCTCCATTTTATACACATATATGGCTGACTCGTGGGCTGCTGAACATCAAGATTGAAGGCAACGGATTGGAGTCAAATGCTGTTCACAGACGAAATAGCTATTCGAGGGGACCACACGACGTATTAAACATCTTGTATCATTACTAAACAATACTTTTTTGTCTTTTTATATGTAACCAAATTGTAGCCCTAAACCATCTTTTCATGTTCTTTCCATCGTTTCAAAGAATTAAAGCTCCCTTACAATATTTTTGCGTCTTTTTTTTTTTCTGTATTGCGCATTGATACACGTGTACTCTTCATTTTATACACATATATGGCTGTCTCGCACGGTTTCTCTTCTCTTCCTTGCTTGCTCCTCTAATTTTTTTGAGCAGTGTAATATAAATAAATTAAGAAGTCAATTATGATAAATTTAAGGGGAGGTTTCCGTTCCATTGGTCCAAAAAATAGGTAAAAATCACGATTTTTTTTCCCACAGAAAGAATAATGTAACACAAAACTAAATTTACTCATTTATTATTCATAGTTTTTTATGGTATAAAAAATATTTTTATTATAGTACAATAATTATTAAAATTCATGGAGAAATTATCAGTTGTGTATCGGTATGGTGAGCGCGCATCCCCCTGCGCTTTGTAGTGCACGGCTTGCCAAAGTCATCAGAAACAAACCAAATATTTTTTTTTTTAGAAAACATATTGAATTGGGAAGGGAGGGTGCATTTAGTAAAATTGAACTAAATGTCGTAAAATGGTATAGTCGTTTGAAAAATGTGTTTTGCTTTTTTCTCCTTTTTTTTCTAACTTCAATGTAGCTTAGAAATTATTATTATTATTTACATATGAAAAGCTCATGGCCCCAAAAAATTAATCTTTAATTTCCAAAAAGAAACTAGTCGGATGTGTCAATCCCAAAACTTTCTTCTATCTCACACAGGTTTCGCATACACTAAAAAGAATCGGCACCAATTTATATCAAGGTCTATAACTGAAACTCAAGTTTTATTAAATTCCGTGCATTATTTCTTGAGATATGACTATAGCTAAAATCGTGTAAATCCTGCAAAATGCTGCATAGCAGCGGCACCTGCTGGGCGATTTTTACCAAAAACTAATCAGCACCAATTTATATCAGAGACTAACTGAATATAAAGTTTTATTAATTTCCGAGCATTAGTTCTTGAGATAGAGCTATTGCGAAAATCGCGAAAAATGCTGCATAGCAGCGCCACCTGCTGGGCGATTTTTACCAAAAACTAATCAACGCCAATTTATATCAGGGACTAACTGAAAATAAAGTTTTATTAAATTCCGAACATTAGTTCTTGAGATAGAGCGCCCACAAAATTTTTGTCACAGAGTCACATTAAGACATTTTCTAAAAATAGTCAGATCGTGTTCAGAACCTTCTAAAACGTATAAATCCGTCGAAAACTGGAAGTCGAAAATTTTCATGAATCCAATACTTTCTTCTTGTAAAGATAAAAGAAAGTAAAAAGTTGTTTGGTTGATCCATTTAAGTGCTATTTTACACGGCGCGCTGAAAAATTTCGTTTCAAGAAAAACGTAATTAAGATTTTACTACAGAAAAAAGCATAAAACTGTTTAGTTAATCGTTATATTTTGAAGCTTACAGTTAGTCAGCTGTTCCTGGAATTTATAACTGCGAAGCAAAGAATGCAGCTTGTCCCGCCGGGTCCCGTAATAACTGTTTTTAAGCTGGTTGGCATTCGCTTTCAAATAACTAGCTTTTGAAATATTTCAAATTTCATTTATCCTTTTAGAGGCTTATTCTACACACTATAGAGATTCGAAAAATGTTTTAATTATATATATATTTCATCGTCAGTAACCTCCGCTTAAGGATATTTTTCATGAAGTTTTGTGCAAATTTGGAAATTTGAATTATTAAATTTCCCTAGCTCTTTATTACATTACTTTTTAAATTAATAAAATCAAAGAAACATTTCTTTACAATGTGATATTTCTGGGTGGATCATCCATCATTGATATTTTTTCTTAATTTTTCTGTCTCTCGAAGAAATATGAGAACGGAAGCACTTTCCTGAGAGATGTCATTTATCAAATGATATCTGTGGCTTCTCAAAGCTGTCATTTTCCAGTCCTATCACAAAATATACAACTGATCAATAAATAAGAAGGAAAAAGGCGTGCGCCATAGAGATTACGAAAGATTTTCCAACACTACCAGAATGTTACGAAACGACATCTTTTCATGCGGTAAAAGTAAATAGCTAAATAAACAACTTACAAAACGCATGATGCAATTGAAACTCAATTTTCAACAATTACTGTCCTCAGACGATAATGTATTCAAACTCTTTTGGCAGATGTGTATGATCTAAGAATTTTATACATATCAGCTGCAAAACTGATAACACAACTAAAAATGCACATCCGGCAATTAACATTCATGGATGGCAGTTTATCCAAATTGTTTTTCATAGCCCTGTATATAAATTTATTTATATTACATAAACATGCGATAGTGTACTAAAATTTATTTGAACTGAAAAACGTGTAACATAGTTGAAAACGCACTTTCAGAAAAGGTGGTAGGGTAATTGCGCGGTGTAATTTGGGGTGTAATTTTTTTTAAAACTAAAAAAAAAAAGGTTTTAAAATAGAATTGAAATGTACAAGGCAAAACATACCTTTTCAGGGACAAATTTATAAAAGAAAGAAGGAATTTTAGTCCATACTTAGTAAGTTAGAGCTAGTTATAAAACAAACAAACAAAAAAACAGGTGGTGTCACATTTTAAACCACTGCCACACCACCAATCTTATATTTTGAGGTAATAAGGTACATGCCATTTTGTACGTTTTTAACAATGTGCTATTCAGAACAGTGATAATTTTTTAAAATCAGATAGCATTTGAGAGCAATGTGAATTTTTCTTAGAGAGCGTATATTTTTTATAGAGACAGTTTAAAATAGCAATTACATGAAGAAATTTAAAGGCTCTATTGAAATACATAGTTTTTTATGCTCTTTTAAAGATGCTCTTTCAAACTAAATTAACCATAAAAAATTAATACAACATGGTTAGTTGAAATAAAAGTTTTAATACACACGTATTTTATACATAAGTGAATGCATAAATGATAATTAGGTTTTAATACAGCTCAATAATATAGAGGGAAAAATTTTAGAATGGATAATATGATATTTTAAGATTACCTTCTGAATAATAATAATAATAATAAAGACTTTTTAAAACAATTTCTTAAAAAACAGCTATCAACATTAGTACTACGCAAAGGATACAAAATGAACCCCACTCAATGATATAGGCTAGAGTGAAACATTTTAGAATGAAAATAATGATATTTTAGACATTACACAGTCTTCTGAATAATCGGACTATATAAAATACCTTTTCCAACAGTTTATTAATAAAAGGTATGCCATAGCGTACACATTTTTAACACAGGTCTCAAATCGTATACATTTCAGTAGCCTAATTCCTGTATCTGAATTAATATGGAATAAGGAAGTCATCTGTATACTTCTGAGAAATGATTAATAAACAAAATGTTAGTGACAATCAGCAAACATAATATAAAACTACAATAAAAATAAATCAATTCATAAGTAAAATACAGCGGCACCAATTGCTTTTTTTTAAAACGGGGCAATTTAGCGCTTGTACCAACACTATTTTTTTTAGTCATTTTCAAAGATGCTGAAGGAAGAAAAGCAATACTTATTAGAGTGTACTTTCAACATTGCCAGTAAAAAATTTTATTCATATGTACATCATCTCGCTTTTTCTGTGGCTTCATGTATAGAGAGATATTGAAACTTTGGAAAGTGGTGATTTTGCTCAGTTTTTGATAGATTCCACAGAAAATAATTTTTTTCTTCCCGAAAATGCGCTACTTGCGTAATAGGGATATATTTAATGCATTGTACACATGTGTAAGTATACTTGTAAAAATTTCTAAAGCTTCATAGAACACAATAAGATCATGATGATGATAATTGGAAACGAGGCACCAAATTACCCCGGCTTACCCTAATTTATTCTAATTCGTTTGTTCAGCCCTGTATATGTTCCATAGAATTTATAAACATCATATATTATGCTATAATTTAGTTAATTTTGAAAACGCGCATAACACAACTACATCCAAGAATTATCTCTAATAAACGACGATGATACATATCTGACTTCTTTTACACAACCCTGTAAAAGAACATTAAATGTTATGTGCACCATTTTCTATAGAGAAGGTGCTTTCGTGCAACTCAATAACGATATCCATTTTATTATGTTAGAAATAGTTTAGCATGATTGTAACGCACTTCAAATAACCAAAATCTATAAACAATGTAATCGAATTCTTTTGTGTGTCTCTGTAAATGGACGATAAATGCTACGCACGTAATTTTCTATGGGAAACATGCTGTTCATATCATTAAGGCATATCAATTTCGTAATGTTTGAAGTAGTGTAACACCATTAAAATATACTACAACAAATTATCGCTCGTCGACCACCATTTTTAAAACATCATAAATACTACATTACATTTTCAATAGGGCACATGTCATAGTAATTAGTAACATATATCAGTTTATTGGTTATCCAAACATTTTACAAAAGTTAGAGCGTAGTCAGACAGACAGACAAACCTAAGTCATAAACATATTCAACTATGTTCCAAAGTGTTAAAAAAAAAGGAGGGGGAATTATTTTCACGAACCTCGGGTGATCCCATTATAGTCGACATTAATGAGTCAGTTAACGTAGTCATTCACAAACTTTTATCAAGAGAGACTCATTAAATCTGTCAATTTTTACGATCCAAGTAATAAATATTTGTATGAAAAAAAAAATGTATGTATAGCGGTTCATTTTTAATTCAAAAGCGAAAGTTCATGAAAAATTCGAATTAATAAGATTAGAGTTAACAAAAACACATAATTTAAAGAAAATTTAGAAAACAGAACATACAAAAAAATCTAGTAACTATTGTAATTTTCTTTTTGAATATTATGTTATAAGCCTGATCCAGTGATTTACGAGAGAAGGGGGTGGGGGGAGAAAAAGGAGAAAATTATTTAACAAAACCCTAAGTTAAGAAAATACATCATTTTTCTTATTTAAAGAAACTCATAAATTTAATATTGTTGTTTATTATTCTTTTCTGTCGATTTCTATAAGTTTCAAACATGCGAATTCAAAATTTCAGCTCATTCCTCTAAGTAGTTATTGTGTTCTGCTTAAAAAAGTATTGCAGTTTGCTTTGCAACAATTAAAAATGAATTTAGCATTAGGCGTTGAAAATTTTACATTTGGCATTCTAAACTTTTTCACCGAATGACTTCCAGTTTCGTATCCGTAGGTAAAATTTATGTCACATCAATTTAAACATGTCAAAATTAAGCGTTCGTATTAAAAACTTCTAAGTTTGTAAATTTGTTTAATTTCAGTATGGAAACTGAAAAATAAGTTAATATTTTAGCATAAATTTAGAAAAGACACAATTCCCCTCTGGAATGGCTGTTTTTAGCTTTTTCTTTGACAATTTGGCTATTTATGTATGAAGTGTTCTTTTTTCATTTTTTTTTGGGGGGGGGAGGGGGGAGCGAAAGATGTTTATTTATTTTAGACAGATCGGTAGTCGGGTATTATTTACAGACACTTTTATGGAACTATTTTTTTTATCTATATTCTTATATATCGATTGATATGTCTATAGCAAAAAGGAAATAGTCTTCTCAAAAAGATTGAAACGCGCTTTAATTTTTTCCTTGCTGGAGATACGTAGGAAATGTAAATTCCAAAAGTGTTCAAATAAGGTAGGAATTAAAATTATGAGGATGTAATAGTCCCGCCATTAATTTTCAAAAATTACATTTTTAAAAATTTTTACATAATTTCAGAGTCCTATAAGTTATACTTAGAAAAAAATCCTCCATACTCTGATGTAACAAAAAAAAATTCCATTCTTCTACGATCAAAACTCCCCAAGTTATCATACTTTGAATTTTATGAAATTTCGGAACTTTCCTACCCTAAAAAATCCTCTGCCCATTTTTAGTGCCGACAAGCTCCGAAATTTTGCAAAATTCAAAGTATTCTAACTCTGTAAGTTTTGGTCGTAGAATAACGGAATTGTTATGGCTGTATTTGTCAGAGTATGGAAAAAATGTTTCTAATTATAAATTATAGAATAACACGGACTGTATAAAAATTAAAAAAGTGTACCCTTTTGAAAGTTAATGACAGGACTATTTCATCAACATAATATTAATTCGAGCCTTACTTTGAACATTTTTTAATTTCTATTGCCTACGTGCTTCTAACAGGTAAATTAAAGCGCGTTTCAATCTTTTTTGGAAGCTCTGTACACTGTATACCCTCCATGCACTTAAGTTTATTCTCAAATAACCTGCTCAACAACGCGAAACTTTGACACATTTTCTGACTCTTTTTTAAGCGCAAAGACATAAAATTGGCGTGCCTGACTACTGATTTGGAATCATTCATTTTTTAGGGTTTCGTTCATCTGACGAAACCCTATTCGTCTCACTCCTCTGTTTGTCACAGAGTTCGTTCTCGGAAACTGTATAAGTTAGAGACTTGAAATTTTGCATACTTATAGCTGAATACCTCATAACACACGATAAATTGTAAAATTTTGAAAATGTATTATATTTTAATTAAATGAATTAATTGAATGATATTCGACCAGATTTTAAAACAGTCTTAATTTCAGTTTTTTTCGCGTAGGCTAGGTGGCTCCGCGGTAGCGTGTTTGGCTGCTGTTCAAAAGGTTCTTTGATCGAAGCTGGGCGTTGGAGTTTGAAATTTTTTCCCCGGAATAGATTTCGTTATGTAATAGATTCCATTTTACATAATTTTTGTATTATTATTATTAATTATTATTATTATTATTATTATTATTTGCCATTTCAATGCCAAAAGTTGTTGACAAATATTTTATCAATTATTATTTTTTAATTCAAAAATTCTTGTTTTGAAAAATTGCAAAATTTAAAATTTTGTTCAAACTTTTGCTAAATTTTTGAAACTTTGAATTTTAAATTTCATTTAATTTTTTTTTTATTTTAAGAAAATTCGAAATTTAAAATTTTGCTTGAACATCCACTAAATTCTTGAGGCATTTCTGCATTTTAAATTTCATTTAAACAATGTTTTTTTTAGTAATTTTAAATTTTGTTTAAACTTCCGCTAAATTTTTAAAATCTCAGAATTTTAAAAATTTTGAATTTTATTTAAATGATTTGATTTTTTTAAATTTTTAAACAGCTCTTATTTTTTAGTATTAAGTTTCCCTTTTAAATCATTAATTCTCGTTAATGACTTTTAATTTATTAAACTTTCTTCTACTGAAGTAGTTTTTATTTTATCATTCAAAATTTAAATTATATAATGTAATGTTTGTGATGCGTTTTCGCTTGCCGATTTCCACACTAGAAATTCTAGAATATACACTGTAACAATTGTCTGAAAAGCAGTTCTTGAACATTTTTGATTAGATTAAAAAATAGCTTCCTATTGTAATCATTTTAATATTAAATTTAATGGTGCTGTCATGTATGTCCTTATTGATAAAATGTATTGATAAAGGACAAGTATTTAATCATTATAAATTAATGATTTGGATTTGTTAATTAAAGGATAAACTGTTTTGAAATGTATATTAAACAAAAACCCTTTGTGCGATCTTTGATCACACTTAACCACTTGTTTATAAATAAATTACTTATCGAGATATAAGCGATTCTTGTGACAAGTTTTTCACCTTTCTAGCGCGGCCGCGTCGGGAATTCAGTTCGAAGCGTTGACTCTGACAGTATTTTCTTAAATATCTTATGCCTTTACCAAAGAAGGAAAACGTTTTTCGATTACAAAGTTTCTTAATAAAAGCACCTGCCAATTTGATACATTTTGTGAACAAAAATGTGTCATAAAGTAGCCAGTTTGGAATTGAGTAAAACTAAAATTTTAAAAATTTGTGACTTGCGCTTGTCTTGCATTGGGCTAATATAAACAGTTATAACTAAAAAATTAAAAATTGCATTTCTATTTTTGTACAAATATGGCCAAATAATTTTTACGAATAAAAAATGCATTTCTATTTTTAAAGATTTCTCCGAAAAAACTACCCAGCAGCAAAAAGATTAATGGCAGCGTTTGTTTTCCGCGCAGAACGTCCTCACCTCATCTAGAATATGGAGGTATGTATTAATTATAGGATTTTCTTCTATTAAGAATACTATTATAAAATTAAAGGAAAAAATAACTTTTGACAGTTTCAGGTTGTTGAACACGGAGAATAAACAAATTGGTAACATCCTTAATTGTAAGTATTAAATTATTCGGGAGTGAAATAAATTTACCGGTAGATTCAACACTTTCGGTTCAGCACCCCACGCGCTCGACAATAGTGTGGAATTCAACTGCTGCAATATAATGATACTAAAATATAACACATGATTCCTATACGAAATTTAATTTGCCATCATAATGAACTGTCATATTTATTTTTATCAAAAATTTCATTTTGTTAATGAAAAAGGCAAATTAAGGAAAGCATGTTTTCAACGCCAACGTTTTGAAAATTTAGTTGTTCGCACTATAATATTAATAATTCGCACTAGTGGTGGAGTTCACTGGTGAATACACAGGAATTGCGTTTAAACGAATCCCTTTAGTTAATTAAAATTTAATTCAATAATGAGACTAATTTCAATGCACAGATTAAACAAAAATATAATTTCCGTGTATACTCGATAATTTTAATTCATAAAATTATCTTATTTGAATATCAGTGATTCATGTAACCTGTGGCTTACTTTATACATTCTTCTGAAAAAATGAAAATTGATTTTGAAAACATTATAATTAGAATGATTGTTTTTAAAACATATTTTTATTTAAATTTTGGTGTTGTTTGATTTTTCGTACACAACCTCCTTCTGATTCTAAGAAGGCGGTGAACTTTAAGAATTTTCGATTTTCATTAATTCGAAATATTTTTTTTAGTGTTTTTTGAGTTTATAGTTCACATCTTTGAAGAATTTTTTTTGAGTATAAATAATGAAAAATAATTCTTAAAGTCCACCATCCGCTTAAGATTCTATGATAATAACGCAAAGACACTGGCAAGCTAATGTTAAACCAATGGAAATGTTCTTTTAAAATTTCTCGATTATATTTTAATGTTTTAAATATTTTTCTTTTTGCCTAGAATATCTGAGGTCGATGTCTACTAGGGTACTTTGGTAAATTTTTGAAATTTTTGGTTGCAGTTTTTTTTCTTTTCTGAGGACATTTTCGGAATCAGTTTCGAAATTAACTTTATAAAAACTCATGTCATAAAGCGAATTTCTTTGTATTTAATGATAATACAAGTAGTAAAATAAATATTTCTTAATAATTAAAAATAAATTTCTTATTTCCTCTGCAAAAACTCTGAAAACTTTCTAGAGTAAAGACAGAGTTAGCTAGATAACTAGTGTAAGAAGATGTAGACAAAATTCATTTTATCTTCCCTACTGGGAGATGCAATATCTAACTGTTAAAAGCAGGATAACCCGCTGAGAAGCTTTTCTTAAACATTGTATAAAGTAAGAGCAATACATATCGTCGGTGGTTATTGCGATTGCTTGCATGGTGTCCTGAAAACAAAGTGAAGATCAATATGTCTCTGCGAATTCAGTAATAGTAATTAAAGAAGAGTTTTCTTCCTTTTGATAGCAGGGAGTCTTTATAAAATAATATTACATGGTACAGCAACGAAATATTCACTAAACATATGCATGCTTTATATAGGTCTGAGGTATTCCATTTTATCTGGAATTAATTAAAAAATATATATCAAATAAAGTAAAGCGTCATTTTATTTTGGAGGGGTAGGAGGTTCTACAAATCAGATAAAATGATTAATGCAGGTCAACTGTAAGAGAAAAATGATGTGAAGGGATTTTTTGTGATCTTTCACAAAAAATAAAATAAAATAAATAGATAAATAAAACCTTAGTTGACAATTGTAGTTTAGAGGATCAATTAATTTTCGGAACTCTTCACCGGGTAGAGCAGAATGTCTGGAAGATTTTAATGACTTTGCAAATAATTTTGTTTTATCCAAGTAGAGGTCTTTAGAAACGACTAAAAATAAAACTATCAATACCAAGTGACATTTGGGAGAAAAGAGAGGTCCTGGAATACGGGAGGAGGTAAATTCACCCACGTAGATAAATAAAATATTTCACAGAAAAAAAAACCCCTTAAAATGAAATAAGAAGGGTTCTAAAGAGTTAAAAAGTCGAAAATACTGAAAAACAGATTAAGATTGATTAAAATTATCATATTCCCACCCCTCACCCCACAATTTTATTGAAAAGGGCAAGAAAGTTGAGAAGGTGTGAAAGGTTCTTTTAATCAAAGTTTTCCCATGCCGTAAATAAATGCTGTTAAATTTACTCGTAAAGTCTCTTTTTATTTTCTCTCTTAAAAAAAACTTAAGTAAATAGTAATAATTTTCTATTTACTAATAGTCTATAGTAATAGTAAGGCAATTCTCTCTTTTTAATTTAGTACAGCTTAAAGATATTTTCCAAGACCTCGAACACGACGGGCCCGAAAGTCTAAACCTCACCCCTCTAAATATATGAAAGGTCCACTCATACAGTTTGATTCAAAATAAATGTATTGTAATAGCACTGTAAAAAAAAACGGGAAAATATACTGCTGATTTGGCTGTGAATTGCTTCACTAGCATTAAAAAACAGCATTTTTGTAAGTTCAATACCGATTTACAGCAAATCGCTGTATTTTTATATTTTTAAGATCAACGAAAGCACCCGAACCGCATTCCTAATGAGATACGCACAGGTGTGTGTGAGTGAAGTTGGGACCAGAGCAGGGTATTATTAGCATTAGTGTAGTTCGATGTTAGCGTCAGTCTTCATATGTGCTTATTATTGCAATTCACAATGTCGTTTTTGGATTACACAAACTAGAGCATAAAGACTGGATAAATATTTTAAAAATTAAGAGTAAGTTTTATTTTTAAGTTTATTTGTGTCATTGATTTAATAACCATAAAATAATCAGTTCTCATATAATGTAAGATACAAATTGACCACGTGTATGTAAACGTTCACGTCAAACGTTGTATAAAGATTAAATATTTTGGCTTCAACTGTAACAAAACATTATTTTAGCATTTTATCTAATTTTAAGTAATTTATTTAGCATTTTCTCATGACTTTCTTATTATTTACTTAGTATCAGATTAAAAGAAAAATAAAACGAAGATCCCTATATTCTTTAGCTATGCTTTATTTCGTTTTTATATATTTTTCAAAACTCCATTTTATCCGATTGTATTCCAATATAGCTATAAACTAAATCATGTACTTATTTTATTCTCCAAAAGTTTAGGTTCATTTTCTGTGCTTATTTTAATAGTGCTATTGATTTAGTGTATTATTGTAGTTGACTAAATATTCAATAGCAGTCTTATTACAATTAAAGCTGATTTTCGGCCGGTGATATTCAGATTTTATCGTTTATTTTTTACGTGCATTTATTTTAAAAATGTTATATGCAATTTTCAATTTATTTATTATGAGCAATCTGGATACACTATTTTATTAATTCATAAACTATTCCAAGAGTTTGTTTACTGTTATTGCAGCGTTAAGTAGCAGCAGCTCGCATTTTGTTTTTGTCCATTATCTAAAAATAAAAAATAATTCGCATCCAGAAGGTTCTCGATGTATATTGTACATTATTCTACTTGAATTTGGCATATAAAACACTCTTTACAATGAGTTACAATACTTTGAAATTTTCAATTTATTACTTAGTTGGTGTATTTTATTTATTATTTTGCTTTATGGTGCTAAATTTGTATCTTACATATGTATAATAGAATTTCTTATATAAGAATGTTATTGCAACAATGATATAAGTAAGCATAAAGATAACACTTAGTGCCCTTAGTCTTTTGAATATGTCTCAGTATCATTAGAAAAATTCAAAATAAATATAAACAATACACGGGGGGGGGGTATACAAATATATATCTACAAAAAATAAAAAATAAATCTAAAAATTTTACAGCTATGCTGTTAAGAGTGTAGTAAAATTAACAGCAAAAAATGCTCTAAAATTTACAAATTTACTGTAAAATCTAAAAACAAAATTACTCTAAAATTAACTGCAAAAAATACTGTAGATTTACAAATTTGCTGTTTACCGATGAAAAACAAAATTGCTGTAAATTTACAGCAAAATATGCTGGCACCCATATTGCCAGCATTTTTTGCTGTAAAACTACAGCAGTTTTTTTTACAGTGAGCTTAAACCTTTAAACCCTTTCAATAGCAACATCTCGTACATAAATTTATTTTCTGAATATCACTATTTCTGTATAGTAATTTTTGTCTTATTAAATCACAAAAATTCTGTGATTAAATAAAGTAAATATTGAGATATGAAAATACTGATACTTAAAAGAAAGATTGTAAGCTCCTTGTGAAAAAGCATATCAAGCCCATCGTAACCGACAAAATGTAAAATTTTCAAGAGAGTGTTTTTTGAGTGAATTTTTAAAAAAAATTTCATAACCAGCTAAATTGATTAATGAGGCTCATATTTAGTACAAGCTATGCATTGGAACTATATATTTTTTACGTGTTTGAATGTAAAGGAATGATTTGGCAGAAAGGTAAGGATTATTACAGAGGGAATAATAAAGGGATCAATTAATGGGTAAAACTGCCGAAAATGAGATGAAGTTAGAGAGGGGAAGGGAATTCATTAAGGGAGACCTCTGTGTCCAAGGGGATACAGAGGTCTCCCCTAATGAATTCCCCTCCCCATCGCAAGCGCCGCTTGCGATAATGTTTCTGTCATATTAAGTTTACAAACCTTCCTCATATTCAATCTCAATCTTCCATAGAGTACGGGAGGTATCCCCTTGGACACAGAGGTCTCCCTTAATGAATTCCCTTCCCCTCTCTAACTTCATCTCATTTTCGGCAGTTTTACCAATTAATTGATCCCTTTATTATTCCCTCTGTAATAATCCTTACCTTTCTCTACAATCTTTTCATTCATAGACCATGGGCGGGGCGACCACAACGACTGGTATTTGTTATAGTTTAGTTAAATCGAAATATTAAATAAATTAAACATAATATTGAGAAATTAGAACAGAGATCCAGCTATACTGATCACTATCAAATGGTGAACTAGTTCCCGAGCCACAGACAGTGAATACGATAATTAGAACGAATCAGTAACTAATTTTCTAGCACAATGTCCTCTGATAAAGGCGAATTTACAAAGGAAGATGAAATCTTCACATCCACCCACTTTTTTGCAAAGAACTCAAAGCAATTCCTCGCTCGCGTCGACCACTGCAGACAACGGTATGGCGGTACCTGTTCTAATCAACGACTCCACAACAATATATGAAATATTAAGAAGAGAAAGAATCGCCATCGGGAAGATCATACGTGTGCCTTTCGGAAGAGGTAAAGGACCTAATTAAAGGAATGCGAGCTTCATTTAACAAGATAGAAAACATCGAAAAAGAAAATATAATACATCGAGACAACCTGCTTCAGAAACACGCAGAACTAGAGGAAAGGAACAGAAACCTGGAGGAACGTAACGAAAACCTCAGGGTAGACCTCCACAAGTGCTTTGATGCAATACCGAAACCAGAAGACATAGAAGCAGCAGTCGCGAAGGCAGTTACAGAAGTCAGGAGGGAGCGGGATTTAATAGCAGACTCTCAAACCTTGATACCAAGCGACCCCACAGCACAACCTGAACAGTCTGAACGACCTCTACAATCGCAACTTCACCCGTAACCGGCAGTACAAAAGCCGAAAAAGATAACGCTCCAAGACCGTCCCCATAAACGGACCATAATAGTAAGAGGATGTGAAAAGATGGCCGGCAGGAGCATAGAAGTACTTTTTGCCCAGAACACAATAGTCAGCCCAATAGTTACAGAGAATTTCCTCGTCAGAAAGTTCCATATCGAAATCATATGCAAGTCTGAAAAGGACAAAACGATACTACAAAAAGAGCTCCAGAAGTACAAAGTTCTCAACAAAAAGTTAAATTTTTTGACTAAGACTGTCCCTAACCACAAAATGATCCTCCTTGGCGTTCCAGCAGCAGTAGACTTCAAATTCGTCCAAGAAACTATTACGTCATCATATGTTACCCAAGAAGACTAAATCAAAGCATTCAAGGCGCTCAAGAACAAACGCATGGAAGGCGCCAAGGATTGGATCATCCTAATGCCCAGATCCCTGGGGAAAGATATAATAATGGATGGTGGGCTAACGATTGGCCTGAAACATTGCCAACTCAGGTCCCATACATCAGCACAGCGATGCAGAAGATGTCAGTCGTTCGCCCACCCGGAGAAATATTGCGAGGACTCGCACTTCTGTGCTAATTGCAGCAGAAAACATTCACCGCAATCGTGCGATGCACAGCCAGAGTGCATAAACTGCAAGGAGGTCAACAGAGACAACTAAAATTTGAGCAGAGATATCAATCCCAAGGCCTCGGATTCTTGCTGTGAAACTTTCAGGGAGGCCTATAGCAAGAAAAGTGAACGCCTAGATGCAATCTTCAAACCAAACGCTGATATTTTGAACGCCCCAGCAGCAGACGACTTCCCACCACCATCACACGAATATGGACATGATCCAAATAACTTTCACTGTACAATGCATGGTCATTGTAGATGTTATCCCTACTGGTAACTACCACAATTCAGACAACGTAATTCTTTAAGTGAAAACTGCAACGTCAGGCACTCTCACACGGACCACCCAGCTGGGTTTCACCATGGTGCACTTCTAAATCACAGACCTCCAGCCGCATTCACCTTCCAGGACAACTCCATAGCTCAGAGCAAATACTAAAGTGAGTAAACTTAACAGTTTTCTTAAAGTTACCCCAGTAAGTTCATATAAATTATGGCCCAAAACGTAAATAAATCTCATAATAACCAAAATTCACATAAATCCCTACCGATTGGCACATTAAACTTTCTACAGGTCAATCTCAATCATTGCAGGGTAGCAAATCCTGCAGCAAAAAAGCATATGGAAGACAACTCCATAGATATTGCACTTCTGCAGGACGTTCACTGCAATGAAAAAGGAACCCTATCGGGCTTCTCAAAGGACTGGAAGATCTTCACGTCTCGTAAATGTTCTGCGCACTTGATCGTCAGGAATACGAGCCTCATAATCAATCGCCTATACACAGGGGACTACTGCATCTTTATAACCCTCACAGCGGCGGAAAGAGAATTAATCATTGGCTCCACTTATTTAGCGCCTTCCATTAAAAACTTTGATCAAACCCTTGACGATTGGCAACACCTTATTACACAACGAAGACTTTTCATCTGCGGAGGGGATTTCAATGCGAACTCTCCGCTCTGGGGAAGTCCTAGAGAGGACCTCAGAGGGGGGGATCTCATTGAATTTCTTGTCGCAAACAAACTTTCAATCATCAATGCCGATAATCGGAAACACACAGTAGTCAAAAAAACAAAACAGGACAAGCAATAGCAAAAGGCTTTCTAGATCATACATTAGTTAATCCACTTGCTAATCCAAACGTTCGCAACTGGCAAGTACTTGATACACATAATTTCTCAGACCACAAATACATTGAATTTAACTACAACACAACACCACTCTTTACAGCACAACGAAGATTTAACACAAAACACGGAAACTATAAAAAAAAAATCACCATGCAGATTAAAGCCAGTAAACACTCCCTTAGAGACGCCCTTAACACAATCACAAACACTGACCAGCTTAATTCCTTCA
Organism: Maratus michaelseni; assembly: GCA_963931845.1. Taxonomy (NCBI): domain Eukaryota; kingdom Metazoa; phylum Arthropoda; class Arachnida; order Araneae; family Salticidae; genus Maratus; species Maratus michaelseni. The sequence continues at coordinate 226,875,567 of OZ007599.1, forward strand.
CAGAAAAAACTTATAGCCACAATTCAATCAGCAGCGCGTTCTTCCTTCCGTCTCAAAACCCTTAGAAAATCTCCAACATACACATTCTGGACACCACAACTAAGAGCAAAACGCAACCAGCTAACAGCTCTTAGGAGAAAACTTAGATTGCTTAAGAACAACAGTAATCCGCCTGAAACAATTAAACCACTACAAATAAAATACAATAAACTCGCCGCACAGTACAAACGTTGTATTCTTGACGCCAAGAGCGCAGCCTGGAAATCTTTCTGCAGATCCCTTTGGTACTGCACACAAGTTCTTTACGGGAAAATATTTCACGCCAGATGAAATCCTCCTTGAACTGCCTTCAGGACAATCATCTAGACAGAGAAACCTTGAATTCCTCACAGAACAACTATTTGGCGAAACCGCCTACCCCCAACATGGCAATACAGATATCACCTTCTCTGACCACAACGACAAACCCTTCACTAAAGCTGAGCTTCGGGCCACCCTGAGCAAATTCAATGACAATAAAGCCCCGGGCTCGGACTGCATTGACTTTCGTCTACTTAAGCGCACTTTTAAAACATTCCCAGAGATCTTTACCCGTTGGGCAAATCTCTGTCTTCACCACCATTATTCTCCCCTTACACTCAGGCAAGGAGAGGTAGTCTATTTTCTGAAGCAAGGGAAGACACCCTCTGAACCCACCTCACATCACCCAATCTGCCTACTTCCAATCCTAGGTAAATTACTAGAAAAGCTAATCGTTAACAGACTTACTTTCTTCTTAGAATCAAACAATCTTCTACATGACCGGCAATTTGGGTTCAGAGAGGGCAGATCATGTGAAAAAGCATTGAATGAAATTCTATCTTCCTGCGCCTTAAAAATCAAAGAAGGAAAATACACTTCTCTTGTCTCCCTGGATATTAAATGAGCGTTCGATAATGTCGAATGGAGAGACATCCTACTACAGCTCTGTCTTCTAAACTGCCCAGGAAACATCGCTGGAGTCATCAGAACCTATCTATCGAATAGAAGCACCCTAGTCAACTGGGGAACAGGTGCATCCAATCACAACCAACAGAAGGGATGCCCACAAGGCTCATGCCTTGGGTCAATCCTCTGGCTTCTCATAGCAAACCTGATTCTTAAAGAATTAGACCATTTAGGCTTTCTCCTCTTTGCTTTTGCAGATGACTTCAGCTTCATCTTCTCTGGCCGAAGGCGTCTGGATTTAGAACTGGAGGCAGCTGCAGCCCTTCCCTTTTTTTGCCAGCTCCTGGAGTCTCTACACCTGCAACTATCAGCTGCAAAATCACAAGCCCTCACATTCGCGAAACCCTAAAAACTAAAAAGGAAACCAACCATCAGAATTAATGGCACCAGTGTACACCATGTCCCCAACTTAAAACTTCTAGGCCTAACCATAGACCAACAACAAAATTGATTTGCACACATAAATTACTTAAGCTCATTAACTACTTCTACAACTCCACTAAATTAACATCTAAATCATGGGGTACTAAAAATACAATGTTAAAAATCTGGTACACAACAACAGAAAAAATCATAACTTATTGTGCAGGAATTGTGGAGGCCAACAAACTAAGTCAGCACAAATAAAATTATTATCCATCCAACGCATGTTCCTACTGCAGATTTCTAGAGGATATAAAACTATTTCTAGTGATGCACTAGCAGTCATTACCGGCACCCCTCCTATCAGATTTACTCTTCTCTACGAATTTCAAAGGAATAACATCTTGCACCTACATAACAATGCCGTAACACAAATCCACTTCCCACATTTAACCATTCAACACAAGATTCCGGGCTGGCAAATTCACCCAGCTGATGAAACTTCCCACTTCCAAGTTAACCTTAACTGCAATTCCTAGTCCCTTTCCCACCGTCTAACAGTCTTCACCGACGACGGCTTATGCACCGAAACCGGCGTAGGCGCAGCTTTCTGCGCTACGAAAGGTGGAGTGCTGACTCACCGGTGGGCCTGCAGATTGGACAACTTCAACTCAATATATCAAGCTGATCTCTTCGCCATCCACAAAGCTCTAGAATGGATTTCGGAACAACAAACAACCATTGCAATCCCCATCTATAGTGATAGCCCATCCAGTCTGCAGGCTATCTACGCCTTTAGAACCACCAATCCACAAATCCACGAAATTAAATCCGAACTTAGTAACCTGCTACATAAAACTTCGCTAGGAATTGTGACAGAACACAAGGGGATCTTCGGCAATGAATCTGCGGACATGCTAGCAAAGGAAGCAACGACAAAAACATCCATAGACATCTCACTTCCTGCGCCCCACTCCTATATCAAAAGATCCCTTAAAACGCACATGTTGCATCAGTGGCAAGACCACTGGGACTACTCAGAGAAAGGTTGATATACCTATGACAATAGTCCGGCGGTATCTTGCAATCTTCTTACTTTAACTCCCTCAACCACTGCCTTCCTAACGGGACACGGCCCTTTCGGGTCATATCTAAACAGGTTTAAAAGGGCACGTACTCCCACCTGTGAGTGTGGCGCAGAGGCATCAGCCTCACACTTCTATTTTAACTGCCCCCTTACAGCTCGCTGGCACATCCGTTGCCCCTCTTCTTCCCCTAGTGGTTGGCTGGATAATATCCTCTTCCGCCCAGCACTTTTAAATAAACTGAACAACATCTTTAAGTTCTTGATGGATTTATCTAACTTGACCCACTCCTGAGCTATGGACTTCATTCCTGATATAAACATCATTCAATCGTAAACAATCTTCACTGCCCAGTGTCACGCTGGAGGCATGTCTCCAGCAGTGAACTACCTGTAATATAAATTAAGATAGTATCACCTTAGCGTGTCTATTTCCACCCCGCCCCCTGTCGCGTTTTCTGGCGGGTTCAACTCCGGCTGTAATATGTATTTTTTTAAAGACCTTAATAAAGGGACCGGTAGGGACATATATACTCTACAGATCTGGTCCCAGTCTGAGCAGTCCTTCTTAGGCATTCAAACCTTCCTCATAAAATTATCGTTACCCAAAAAATGTACATTTTTCAGGAGACTTTTTTAACTTACTTTTTTTTTTCTTTGAAGGCTAAAATTTTGAATGAAGCCTATGTTTAGTACAAGTTACACATTGGAACTATTTTCTCTTCTTTAAAATTCTCTGAATATAAAGGAATATTTTGGCTCCTTGCGATAGGTTTGCTGTTATCCTAATTGAAGATTATAGGGTGGCATATGCGATATATTTACGACAGATGATTAAGAAAGTCTTAATAACGTAGGTCCACTATCTTAAGAAATTTTAGCTGTATAAATTAAATAATTTTTAAGAAATAATATTTTTCCTCATAAAGACAAAAGCTAAATTTAGTTTTTTTTTTAAATTTTTATTTAAACTTTCTCTGCATTTTTGTTTTTCAGTTTGGGCCTGAAGAATGAATAAATAATTATAATTGTTAAATTATAATTTTTATCATTATTTATTATTGTTAAATTAATAAATAATTATAAATGTTAAATCTGATATTAAGAAAAGGTTTAGCTTAAATGAAACATTGAAAATATTTTTTCTATGAATTTTACAAACGAAACGTAGGTATTCTGATATTTTTTCGCTATGCAATTTTTTTTTTTTTTTTTAACATATCATTTGTTCATGAAATATTGTAGATGATACTCTATAGATTACATCATTCTTCAGATATTTTTTGAATGGTCTTTTCATGTACAAAATTAATTAAGCTTTGTTGACATCTTACGGGAACTTCGACTTGCATTTTTAAACAAATCCGATGGTAATGCACTATGTAATTCAGGTACTTTTTATGGTCTGACATTGAGTGGACAGTTACAAAATCTTTGCAGATTTTGAATACTATGATGAACTGAATAATAATTAACTGTGTCAAAGTTTGTCAAACATCTTTATTTTCAATACTTTAACAACTTTTCTCATACGTTTTCTTCTATCTATATGCAAATTGAGATATATTTTCGATAAAGTCAACGAAATATCTTTTCTATGCATTCAACAACATAAAATAGTCAATATCCTCCACCCTCCTAAATTTTATTTTAAAAGAGAGCAGACGATTGTAAAAAGCTCTGTCATTTACTTTTGATTCAAAAAAATAGGTAATTCATTTAATTATCCATTTATTGCAGGAGGTTTTCCTTAAATTTAAAAAAAATCGCTGACTTTTTCGGGCCTAATTTTCTACGCAGTTTAAAAAAAAAAAAAAAAAAAAAAAAAAAAAAAATAGACTTTTGAGAATTAAATTTATTTTTATTCCCCGAAAAAATGAACGGATATAATAATAAATGGACGAGAAAAACAATATTAAACACAGGATAGCCAAAATTCCAAAATAAGACGTGTAAGATTTAATGGAAAAGAAAATAGTTATTTTAAATATACAGGGTCATTCATAATTCCCTCCGGGGTTTCGAAACGTTATAGTAAAAAAACGAAGACGAATATGAAAAAAAAAAAAAAAAAAAAACATATGAAATTATTCCGAAACTATTCAAGTTTTACTTACATACATTACAGGTGTTCTATGTGTGAACCCTTGGTCACACGGCATACATCCATGCGATAGTCCAGTTCCTGCTATACTCCGTTTCTTTAAATTTCCGGTACCACACATGAATTGTTTTGTCAGTTGGTCCCTGTTTTCGATATTTATTACGAAAGGCCCGTTGAACTGACACCACTGATTCAGATTTAAAGAAACGGAGTATGGCAGGAACTGGACTATCGCATGGATGTATGCCGTGTGACCAAGGGTTCCCACATAGAACACCTGTAATGTATGTAAGTAAAACTTGAATAGTTTCGGAATAATTTCATATGTTTCTTTTTTTCATATTCGTCTTCGTTTTTTTACTATAACGTTTCGAAACCCCGGAGGGAATTATGAATGACCCTGTATATACTTCTGTATAACCTCTGTACATACTAGCAATATCAATGGTACTCTTTATATCAAGCAAACGGCAAATTTTGCTTGCTATATTCATTGTATGGCGTACATACTTATAATATATTACATACATGCAAAAGTACGCCCTGTAGGTATCGATTAATATAAAAAAAAAATAGTTGCTGAATCGGAATAGAAGTCCTGTAACAAATAAAAAGAAAGACGTTGACAAAAAATTATGTGTTATACAGTTGTTTTTAATTTTGTTAAAATTATCAAAGATAACTATAACTCTTTCAGGGTAAATTTTACGAAAAACGTGATGTTTCTTGCTCTCTTTTCTTAAAACAGTGTCGAAATTCTTCTTATTTTCTTTATAAACTGTATATTGTTTTTCTGATATGTCTCTCATGACTTATAAGAAATATCTTGCATTTGTAACAGCGTCAGAAAACAATATAAGTTAACTTGAGAACAACTTTAAAATGCAATTAGCTCAGCATAAATCGAATCTAAGAATGCATGAATATTTTAGTACAGAGTTTTTCCACATAAGACATTAATTTAGATAGAGGATAGTATTAATATCCAGTTTAATAAAACTGGCATTTTATATTTCCTGCATATAGGATAAATATACGTGAAAGCATATTTAATATTTTGAGTATATAGTTTAATGTAATGTATATTCTCAGTATAGCTTAATTACTCTATTCTATTTCTAAATCTATTCCTACTTTTCTATACATTGGCTTAAACAGTAAAATAAATTTTAAAAAAATCTTTAATACCAGAAGAGTCAAATCATAATGGAATTATATCCCACATTTGAACTGGTAAATCTTCAAACTTGGAGATAATTACTATTTTATATAGTTTTTTTTTTTAATGATTACACTAATATTCTTTATACGTAAATAACATTGGTTTAAACTTTTTAATTTTAACAAAGAAGAGATTAATTTGGAAATGTATATGTAGCTGATTATTCTAATTTGCATGTGCCTAATTTTGTAGTGTTTGTAAAATACTAATAATGATTTCACATTGAAAAGTTTAAAATATGATTATTGTTTGAGTAAATTTGAAGAAAATTAAAATTTATTAAAATACGGAGCTCCGAAGGAAAGATGATGCAAGTGGTGCCCTGCGCCCGGCACCAAGTCGTATAAAGACTTCCTCAGTGCAGTCAAATTACTACCGATGTACCGGTGATCGGTAAAATAATTAATAATAATAATATAAAATGTTTCGCACAAACCGCGAAATAGAAATTGCTGGCACCGTGAATGCATCTAAAAATATCACGCGAAACTTAATGATATAATTTTAATATGAAAAGAAGAATAATTGTGTTTTAAAGCAATATTTAAAAATAAATTTTATTTGTCTTTAATTGTGTATTAAATTATTTAAGGGGTGCTACACTACTTGGTCAAATAATAGTTTTAGTATAACTTACTTTATTATTTTAACCAACAAACAACTTAAAAAGTTACGAAAAAAAATAATGTAAACCACCTCAGAGCAAAATTTCACTGATCAACTTTTGATGCTCCATGTTAAGTTTATTTTATTATAGAAATCGTAAAATATATTATAATAGCTATAATAGTATATGTAATATCCAGAAAAATAACGAATAATACAGTAATTAAATCTGTGACACTAATAAAAGAAATATCAAGAATTTACCCTGTTTTAAAAAATAAGTTTAAAACTATTTTGAGTCGGACATCAAATTTTGAAACCGGAAAGTTCCCCCTTCCCTTCCACACACTCACAGCGCAACAATAAAAAAGCTGGTAAAATGCGTTCAACGAAATATCTTCCTTTTGCCTCTTCAAATTACCAATAAATCAAAGCATAACCCATTATTGTTCAATCTTAGGTCCATTCCAAAAGCCATTCTACCTGCTTCTGTTACTAACCGTAATTTCGGCTATTGGCTACAATAATTCGTCTAAAATCTTTATTCGAATGACAGCTATGATGCTCACAGAGTCAGCAAGTCCATAAAACTTGGTTGCCTACTCACCTCAAAATTTCTACTCGGAATCAACTGGTGTTTCGCTGCCTTGCACTTGGGATACTGGAAATGTTTAGGTCATAAATAGATGGATTTAACAGACATTAAAGAAGTCGTAAAAAGAGGAATAATAGAATATATTAAAAAGAGACGTTGTCTTTTATTGTCAGTAATATACATTTAGATGAATTATGCATGAATCACTTTTTAATACTCCGTTCGTGTAAACTTTCAAAGAATTAACACACTACATAAATAGACGAAATCTTTCTTTTGTCTAATTTTGAAAATGACATTATATTTTAGCACGATGTTTGAAAATTGTTATAGAATCGAATTTTAACAGTTTAACTTTTAAAATTATTTCATTACATAATTTTAAATTTGTAACAAATCATACCTTTCGATGGGACTATGAAAATTTCCATTTAACCACTCATATGTTATCGTTACGCATATGCAATGAATTACCTGTTTTGAATTACTTAAAATATGGCACGAGATGCTTTAAAAATCAAAAAACACAGTAAGAAAATATTATTATTAAACCAAATTCTATTTCTAAAGATTTTTGAAACAAATGTACAATGTTACTATTATTTTTGCAAGAAAACTGACACCATGATGCAAAATCGCGCAAATTTTCTTTCATTAGCGTCGGCCGGGATTTCAAAAGTATGAGATATAGTTTTCGACCGGCCTGAGACTGCAGAATAAACTATGTGAACCAGTCCCGGCCCAAAATCTTTAAGAAAAAGTAAGCGGGACCCCACTGGCCTGAGTATAATGAAAGAAACTTTGCCCCAACTATAATACTGGTTTATAATTTATTTAATCCTGTAAAAACGAAAAAAAAAAAAACTTCGGAAAAAAATCTATTTTCAAAAAGTTTCCGTTTTAGCGCGTATAATCGTATGTTTCCTAACAGTCGGGACCATAAATTATTTTGATTTAAGACAGGATTCCGTTAGACTGGTTTTCTACATTTAGAGCAACTTTCTTCAAGCAAGGCTCCCGTTGAGCAAGCACACGGGGGATACGATGCTAATGTGTTAAACCTATGGAAGACCATTTCGCTGATTTCTCATTGGCATTTGCATATTTTTGAATTTTTCTTTTTGCACCGTTGATTAAATTTTCGATTTTTGTTGCTGTTTGATTATGATATTCTGTACGTTCAGGAAAACCAGCTTATATTATTGACATACCCTTTTCTCGAGAACTATCGTAGCGTTTTCAATATTTTTTATTAAATTTTTTATATTTATTTTTTTTAATTTAATTTATTTATTATTCTTATTGTTGTTATTATTTATTATTTATACTTCGCTATATTTCGATCGTTTTGTTTTTCCAGAGAAATCAGTTCCTTTTATGTAAGTTAATTTAAAAATAGGTCTGGGTTAATTTATTTAATTTTATTTATTATTCTTATTGTTGTTATTATTTATTGTTTATACTTCGCTATATTTCAATCGTTTTGTTTTTCAGAGAAATCAGTTCCTTTTATGTAAGTTAATTTAAAAATAGGTCTGCCCCCCCCCCCCCCCGCCCCGCAAAACCGCGTTACAACTGCATTTTTAATTTTTGTTGTTTGTTGAACTATCAATTTACAGTTTATGAACAGCGAAAACTATATTTTAAAAAATTGAAATCGCTTGAGTAATTCTCGAGGAAAACGTACTTCAGTATCATATGTTTCCTAGTAGAATTTCCCAAGTTTTGTTGTCGCTTTAATAAGCACAGAACGCAGGGCCAGAAGCTAATTTCTTCACTCCGTTAAAAAAAATAAAATGCAGATCGGAAAAGCCCTAAGCAGGGTTGCTTCTGGAAAACAAACAAAAAAAAGAGGTTGCAATCTTGGCACTATTAGCCTCTTGACATCTATAATGTATGCTGGTACCTCATGATGTTGTCGTTAAGTCACAAATTATTGCTCGTAGTAGGTAGTTATTTTCTTTCTTTCTTTTTCCTTTTTTGCTTGATTGAAAAATAATAAGGAGGAGGAAAAAGGAACAAGATTCTTGTTTCCTTTCTCGCAGAATTAAAAAAAAGAAGAGAAAGAAAATAAAACACTAAAATCTGCTATATATAAGTACTTATAAAAATAAAACAGCCTGGACGCCAAGGGGTTAACATTATTTTTCCCTTTTGTTGTTGTTTATAGATCTTGTTTATCATTCGATTATTTCATTGAGTTTTTCAATAATTACCGTATATATATATATATATATATATATATATATATATATATATATATATACAGGATGTGCTCTATTATCCTTGTCTATTAGCTACTTTCTAAAAACCGTTATTTTTAGAGGTACTATAACTTCTCATTGGAAAAAAGCTATTTACGTCAAACTAATTATTTTGTACAAGTTACGAATTTAAAATTTTTATACACTCGCTAAATTAGTAAATAAATATGTTATATTTAGAAAAACTTTCTTCATGTTCTAACAAGTAAAACAATAAAAAAAATAATTTTATTACTGCCAAAGACTACTGAGTAATGATATTTTGCATTTTATGAATTTTCAGCGTTTTCTGGCACTAAAAACGGAAAAATTCCTGTTTAATAGTAGAAAACGCTGAAAATTTATTAAATTCAAAATTTTGTAACTCGGTAAGTGTTTACCATGCAAAAATTAAAATTTTTATTGCTTTTCTTTCTAGAGGACAGAGAGAGATTTTTTTATGTAACTTGCAGAATTCGTAGAATAAAAAATTAAATAATAAAAAAATTAATATAATATTATAGAATGCATAGAAATGCATTTGTAAGGAACATCACATATCATCTTGAATCATTTAAGAATGCGCAACATGACTAGTGTTCAGTGTTAAATTTAGGAGTTAGGTTGGGCCATTGGTACTTCTCTACCGGAGTATCAAAACGGCCCCCCGGGAGACTTGAGATTTTGTGATTGGTAATGGTTTAAAGTGCAAATGTGGGAAGGACTTACTCATGCTAATTACTTACATGCATTTTAATTTACACACACACACACACACACACACACATATATATATATATATATATAATTATAAAGTTAACTGATTATTTTGAATAATTACTAATACATAAATCTGTATTAGTAAAAGTATACTATTATGCTTATCACAAAAGTTTCAAAATACGACGATTGTCCAAATCGACACACAGTGTTCATAAACCTATAAAATGTTATTCAACATGGTAAAAAAGTTGCTTTATGCTACGATGCTACGAAACATAACCATACATCGAAACAGATTATTTTTTTATTTTCTAAATCTCTAAAAATGCGGTTTGAATACATGGTGGTTAATATAATTTTATGTATTAAGAGCATCCTTCACCGAAACAGGTTTTACTCTCTCGAGTCGAGAAATACCATGTTAACCTATGTGAAAATTTGATTATATGATGATTCATTACCTAACATAATTATTTGAAAACCACTTTTCACCATCAGAAAGTAGACGTAAGTTGCCGACCGACGTAGCGAGTTTTTAAATTGTATGCTTAAATTTTAAGTATTTCAAAAAACCCGGTAAACTCTAAAAATTCTAATTCTGGAAATTTTTTCAAAATTTGTCATCTTTTAAAATATACTTAAAATTAAGGTAGATAATTTTTTAAAAACTCCGTACATCGGCAATTTACGTCTACTTTCGGTTGGTGAAAACCGTTTTCCGGTAGATATATTAGGTAATGTGTCATCACCTAATTAAATTTCCACGTTAGGTTAACAGGGGATTTCGCGATCGTAGAGGAAAGTTATGAAACGGCCTCTTAAGTAATGTTGAGTTGTTTTTAATATTCAGAGTGATTTATGTAATAGTTTTTGGTGAGAATAGTAATAAGAAATCGGACTTACCTTTTTCGTCTACAGCAGGGTTCACCAATCTTTTTACAATCGCGGGCGTATTTGAAAATTTTAATAAGCTTCTTGGGCACACCGATCACCTGTATGTTTTTTCTCGTATATATGTATAGGGTACAAATTTACACAAGTATACACAATAAGAAATACATGAATGGTAGAAGGGCATAAATGTAAAATACATTTATACTTACCAAACATTGCACTCGTTGTGATGGTCAGTTTAACACAGGAGAAACTATTAGACTGTCCATGAAAACATTGAAATATTTGATGAAATAAAACCTTCATTTACAAGTAATAGTTTTGTTTTATGGGAAAACTTTAACTGTTTATCAGAAATAAGTTTTAGAAAATTGTTCTTTTTAGCAATAAAATGAGTTATTTTGTATGATGCTGTTGTAGCGCATTCTTAACGGTAGTTTCGTAAAAAAGAGACTACTGCAACGATAACTTGCTCTTTCTCGTTTGTTTCATACGTTTTAAATTCAGTATTTACTGTGTACTGTTTTTTTTTAAAAATTGAATGATTTAATCGTAAATGTTGCTGCATATTACATTTTCTTTAGGATTACATTTGCATTGCACAAAAAAACAAACCACATTTATAATTTATATTGCTTCTTTCCCAGCGACTCTGGTAAAGAGTACACACAGTGCTTATTACGCACATAGAGGAAGTATTCTGAAATTTGTACTATTCTAAACAAAATAAAATAATTCAATATCAAATAAAAGCAGGGGTCGCAGCGTCCTATATTTTTTTTTTATATATTTGATACCACTATTTTCAAACTATAAATTTCATGGTAAATTTCTTTAAAATGTGCAATAGAAGGATATTGTGAATATTATATTTTGAAAATAGTGGTGGGGATTATTAAAAAAAATATAGGACGCTGCGAGCCTTGCATAAAAGCCATAACGAAGGAAGCATGTGCATTTGCAATCATTATAGTTCGGCCTTAGAATGTTTTCACAATAGTTCGCCAAAGATTTTATAATCACGAGCACAACCACGTTCATTTTCGAAAATATATATTAAAAAAAAAAAAAAACTACCGACATTACAGAAGTAATATTTTAATTAGCTTCAACGCACGCGTTAGCTACGGCAACTGTGTGGGGCATAAGGTGAAAAATTCTCCCTCTTGTATTCTCTTTTAAATATTTTGACGACTGTTTCTGAAATAATGAATCTTCGTTTCTATGAATGTAAATGTATATTTTTTCATAAACATATATAGAATGATGTTGTGGGTGCAAGTGCTCCCTCTGACACGGGGGTCTACTGTTTAAACATATAAGTTGCACATGATGCATGTTTACAATGTGCGGCAGAATTGAAACATTAAAAGTGAAATAAAGTATTTAGACGATAATAATAAAGTGCGTTAAATAAAATAAAATAAAAATATTGAGAGTATATAAAATATAGAAAAATTCTAGTTTTAAATCTTAATTCGCAATTTTTCTCTTAATTTTTACTTTTTTTTTCTAGCAAAGTTACTTTTAAATTGGGCCTGAAATTAGGTATATACGAACCTACGAACTATTGACAATCATTATTTATTGTACGGTAGAAGATCTGGAAAAGTTATGTCAGAAAACAGGACCTTTTATTCGGAGAGGGGGCTCTTCTGCACATCCTCATGGATCGGCAATATATATATTTGTTTCCCAAAGCATAAACCGAAGTATTTGGTATAACTCCCATTTACGTTTTGGTGTGTTATTTTGCTTATTAAATGATATATAAATACCTCTTTATGTCATTTTTAATTGTTCCCTGTGCAGAGAACAGCTGGTAGTGCTAGTAAATAAAAGTAACTACCTTTTACTAGAGCATTTTGTTTATGTACCAGATTGACTAAAATTAGTAAATTCTAATTTTTGTATTAAAAGGCATTTCCCCTCCCTCGACCTAACACATACACAGCATCAAGTGCGTAAATAAAAAAATCTACAGATATGAGCAAATTAATATTTTCTATTGGCAGCCTCCATGTTATTGTTCTTTGTCCACTTATCAGAATTGGGATATTATCCCTTTTCCGTCATCGCGGTTCCTTTCTGTCCTATGGAGTTTCGTGTGAAATGTATGTTTTAAAGTAAAAATCAATATGATGAAATTACAATAATAGTATAATATATCTTAAGTGAAATCGTACATTTTACTCAAAATTTGAATTCATTATTCGTGGATTAGTTTTCATCTTTTTCTTTTAAAGCTCCGATTGAACTAAAACTTAATGAATATTCCTTTAAATTGAGAAATTTTCCATTATCGGGTTCGGGTGTCCAAAGAAATAAGAGAGAGAGAGAAAGATGCTCTTATCATTACATCTACACATAACTGCCAAGTTTCTTGTTTTCTTCTTCCTTTTTTTCATTTCAAGTTGAATAAATCCAGAAAATGTACACATCTTGCTTATATATGGTACTTATTTAATTTCATTTATTGACTAATATTTCTGGTTTAAATATGTTTATTTGGCTTGGGGAAAAAAAAAAACAAAAAAAACTTGAAGGTTAGTAACTATATGCATCTAAAGGTCCTTTTTTGAAATAAATAAATAAGTAAATAAACGCCATTTTAAAAATGAATAAAGCATGTATAGTTATATGAGAGATGCTTTGATGTATTATCTGGAAATTCTTTTAGACTTCCGTCAAGTAATTATTTATGATCATTATTATTTAAATCTTGTCTGAGATGTTGTTCACCCCATTCTAATATAGATTTATTTTAGAACTTCAGACGCAATCAAGTCTTATCAAAGATTTTAGCATAAACTTGATGTACCACAGTAAACTTTCCATAATCATTATATACTAGTTGGGTGACGACTGTAGTTGACATCCATATGTCATACCGATAAAAGTCCTCCATAGGCGATAATATATTTGAAATCTTCAACATAAGCGTTAATACACAAATAAATAAAAATAAATACACTTTCCATGCTATTGGAGATTAATTTGAAAACCAAATGTATTATTCCATATTGCTTATTTCAACACCACTGTTCTATTTCGTCGAGATTTGAGTATTTTTACAAAAGTAAATTGATAAATAGATATTTAGACATGCTATATTCCATTTAAATTTACATGAAACATACATGATAACATACGTGAAAATATATCTTGTTGATCGAAAGAAAGTTGTTTAGTATGCGTAAATACATAAATAAATGTATAAATGTCAAATTTAAAATCTGTTTCTAAAAATATGCTTTTATTGTTATTAAAAATTTATACAGCACTGATAAGCCAAAATGATGGGTTTTACGAGTTAAAATATATAATAGAGCATTACAGAACTAATAATTACAAATAGGAAAACTTACGTGCTACAATAATTACAGCTCATAAACACCACGAAGGGAAAGAAAGCACCCGTCATTAAGGGTCATATCCCCTCACGCGAAAACACCCGCTCGCTAATGTTATTCCTTTGGGGCAGTTATTTTCTAATATCTCGTTTGCATTTCAATATTTTTAAAAGATTTTTTTTTTGCATTGGATAGCTGAGATCGGTCTCTATATCCGTCGTTGATTATTTTTTCGATTTTCTTCGCTGATATTTTTTACGCAGATTCGAAACCGGTTCCGAAAATAAAAGTATCTTCGTATAAAAAAAAATCCACAAATAAAATTGAAAAAGTAATCAACAGCGGATATAGAGCTCAATCTCAGTTATCCCATACAAAAAGAAAAGTTTAAAAATATTGAAATGCAAACGAGATATTAGAAAATAACTGCCCCATAGGATTAACATTAGCGAGCTGGTGTTTTCGCGTGAGGGGAAAGAATTTTTGTGACTCAAGAACTCCGATTTGAAAAATATTTACTGAGATGCTAGAATACATCATTTTAATCTTCTAAAAAATAATTTAAAAAAATTAGCACTTAAAAATTAAAAATTATTGACTAAAAGGTACTTTTTTCACATCTACTTCTCGCAAATATTGCCAATTTTTTAATAGAAAATTGTAAAGTATACGAACTTACCTTTGTAAAAAAAAAAAAATATCTATTTTTGGATGTCTCCAGCCTTTTTAATTTGAGAAGATTCACAAACTTTATTTTAACAATAATGATCTGAAACTGTTTAAATGATAAATAAAACTTTGTCATGAGAAAATAACTCTATATCACCGTCTTTTGGGAATTCTATGAACAGTTTATATTAACTGTTGTGTTGGAAGATAGTGGCAATAAATAAAATGGCTTTTTAACTCATTCGGGACCATGGGTGCATATATGCACCCTCAAAAAGAGCATACAGAATTTGTTTTATGCACCAGTAAAAAATAAAAGTAATATTTGCTTTCTCTAATTAGAGCATTTTTGGTGATGGTTTAACTAAAGGTAGCTTTTAAAAAAAAAGTGCTGCCAGCCGAATAAAATTTTTGTAAAAGTCGTCGGTCTCGAAGGGGTTAAAGCCCGTGGTAATAAGCAGGGGTCAGAAAAACTACTTTTTTATTGTAGCCAACTACAACTACTTTATCGAAAATGTAGTTAACTACATCTACAACTACTTGTTTTAAAAAGTAGCGATTACAAACTACTTCTCAAAAGTAGTCACTACTTCGCTAACTTTCTGATTTTGTCAAAGAGTTCAATTTATATTAGAAATTGAAGAAACGGGTTAAATAATAAATCGACCCTCGTTATATCGCGTCTCCCAGAATATAATTAAATAAATGCGACATAACCGAGGGGATTAAAAAATTAAGAAATATAACATACAGGAAAATGTTTTGTAATTGTCTAAAAGATGTTAGTTTATACACACATTAGAAAATTCGTAGCACAATTAAAAGAGATATTACAATCTAAAAAATTATAGAGAGACAACTCTAAATGCAAACAACAAATAAATCTGTTGTGTTGTGGCTTATCCTCCAACTGTCTGACGAAGTCAGACAAGATCCAATATACCGTTAATCCTAAGAAAATCAAGAACCAGAAGGGGGGAAGCATATAAGTCCTCTCTGGCAAGACCTAAGCAGTCCAGGATGTGTTCAGCTGAGGCCTGTTGAGCTTGACATTTAGTGCAGATTTTAAAGATCTTTCTGCCCTCAAAGAACGAGAGACTTTTTGTGTGTCCACTTGCCAATCTTGAAATCTCCGTTCGAGAGGCTCTGTCACAGTTGATAGCGAACGAAGTTCCCGGCTCTTTGCCCGCGTACCAGTGGTGGCTGGGAGGGACCTTCCATTCCTTTGAAATTTCAGATATAACTCTAGATTGATGCTCTGGGTAGGTAAGGGTTGAAGAGGAAGATATAGATTGACAACAACCCTCCTTGGCCAAGCGATCAGCTTGCTCATTGCCATAAATGTCTACATGGGATGGAATCCACTGAAAATGAACATCATGGAGCTTTGAAATAATTTTAAGTTTAAGAAGGATGGAAATACTAGTTGTATCTCCAACTGTAATCCAATTGTGAAGGTGTTGAAGGGAGCTGCGACTGTCTGAAAGAATCCAGAGGTCTCCTTAGTCCCGCTCGCTGAGAATAGCCTTGAGGCCTTGTTCAATTGCAATAAGCTCGCTTTTAAGGACTGAAGAGAAATCAGGGTTACGGAGACTGATGGACAAATTTTGCCCTGGTTTCTCAATGTAGATCCCACTCCCAGGGTGGTCGTCCAGTTTACTGCCATCCGTATATAATTTTATGGCGTTATCAGGGATCTCATTTATAACTTCTAATGCCAACTGCCTGAGATGAGCTGGTATAAGGTCCTTCTTAGTGACCGCAGCAGAAAAGCCGAAGTGGAAATGGACTCTGGGGAGTCCCTCTGAGGGACTCAGAAAAAGATTTTAAGGAGTTTGGCTCAACCCCACTGTAAAGTAAATGCAGGAGTTCAACGTGACTGAATGGGCTGTTTTTCTTCAGTCGCTGATTACCGTAATTTCCGGCGTATAAGCCGCAGCTCAAAGAGTCGTTTTTCGACCCAGAAATTTTATTCAATAATTGTAGTTAAATATTTACAGCGATCTTTTAAGTTACATTTTATAAAATAATATTTCTGGGTCGAAAAACGACTCTTTGAGCTGCGGCTTATACGCCGGAAATTACGGTATTATGTCAGATATAGAGAAGTTTTGTTATGTTGACCATAGCTAGAAAGTTTGTTAAAATATTTGGTGAGGTTAACCTTTCTTCTAGTTTGGAGAGGTTGTAGGTCAGCTTCATAGAGAACTATCTCTTTAGGACAGTTACGTCTCAGCCCAGTAATTATTCTCGCAGCACTGAGTTGAACCCTCTCCAATTTATTCAAGTTGGTGGCTGAAGCACAGCAGTACACAGGAAAACCATACTCCAGGATTGGCTTAATGAGTGACAAATAGGTATCTCTTAAAGTGACTGCATCGGCTCCCCAGTCTTTGCCCGCTATATATTTAAGTATAATCGTTTTCTACACCTTGAAACAATATGTTCGATGTGCTTGTGACTTGTTCATTCAGGATCTAAAATATATCGGAGATATTTTGGGTGCTTTTCATAAGCAATAAATCTGTAAATAAAGAAATTCCGAATAATAAGAAACGTAGCGTTAAAACAGGAAGACCTAATGACGAGTAAATAGAAAAATGTTGCCAGCAAGAAAATGAATTCCTTTGGTGGGTTAGTACTTGATTTTAGCAGCAAGTGTCAATGGTAAAATTCTATAACTTCATGCTGTGGCTGAGATTCGCAAATTGTTCAGCAGAATAAATTTTTCACAAAAGAATCAAGTTAAGGTCACGTGATGATTTGCAGAATACTACATTTTCCCCCCTTAAATAGCGTTAAAAGTAGCGTCGGTTCTCGCTACAAACTACTGATTTTTTGTATCGCGCTACTCGCTACACTACATTGTTCAAAAAGTAGCACTCTACACTACAAACTACTGAAAAAGTAGCGACTACTGTAGTTTCGCTATTTGTAGCGCGCTACTTCCGACCCCTGGGTATAAGTAACATTGACTATTGGGTATGTTGCAGAAATGCAACGCGGTGAAATAAAGGGTTAAGAATAAATAAAAAAAAATATATCATATATTTATTTCCAAAATTCATAGAGTTCCGGATTCAGTGCAAAATGAGTAATCGGGGATTTTCCTTTTTCATTCCTCGCAAATCGACCTCCAACGAAGGAGGTTATGCAATTTCGTTTGACTTTTAGGTAGCTTTCAATACAAAAAAGTATAAAGCTACCTATTGCAGCCGTTCGGAGGAAAGTAGTTCCAGAAAATTTTGATATAGTTTCACCGATCATGACCCCCAGACCCCAAAACCACCCTCCGTTCAAATGTTGATTTATATATATAGATATATCCATATATATATATCTGACCTGTGTCATACGATAACGCTCGTATTTATAAATCGATTTTGATGAAACTAATTGTGTGTATTAAGCTAACCAATGTCTCGACCGAGTTCGTTGGCCAGCTTGGTCCGCCATTTTGTTTCAAGATGGCGGCCATTTAAAAATTTAAAACTAAAATAAATATACAAAAAAATTAAAAATTCAAATTTATTTTTTAATTACGTGTTAGGCCTTGATACAAGGATTCCAGAGCATTTTTTGGTTTACCTCTATCTTAAAAAATGGCTGAGATAGAGCAATTTGAAATTCTAGGGTGGCTGACATTTTGAAACAAAACAGCACATTAACGCGATTACTCGCAAATTATTTTCTTTCATTGTTGTAATAATTTTCCCAATCATACGCATAAAACTATATATTCATATCCGTTAGCGCCAAAATTGGCGACATTGGCGCCAAAAATTTTGACATTTGGCGAAATATCGCCAAATTTGGCGACCAAAATAAGTCTTCATAAATGAAGCCAATATGGCTGTTGCTTAATAATTTGGCGAATTTCTTATTCAAATTCAGTATTAACGAATCTTTTGTAAACGTTTCTTTGCATTTTAACTTGCTGTTTTCGTGTAACATTAGCTAAAATTTTAAAGCGAAGATATAGGAAAGCTACCTTTTCCTCCCGGTACAGGCCGGAAGGACTTTTTTTTTCTTTACGCATTCTCATCACATAATTTTTGAATGGATGGCCCAATTTTTCAAACTTTTTTTTTCTTTTGTTGGAAAGGTCTTTTTTTCTGGAACTGCTCCAGTTTCTTTGTGTGTTTTCATGTTTATTTTTTATTTTATAAACTTTAACTTTCATAAAAATTGACCACTCATCACGTATGGTGTTAAGGTACGCAGTACTATATACCTTAAGTTTTTAAAATAATCTTCAGTTAATTTATAGATTTTTTTTTTTAATACTAGAACACATAAAATTTTTGATATATCATCGTATAATACTGCGTGTCAAGTGATATTGGCTACAATGAGAATAAAAATGAATGTGGATTAGAGCCCTGTATTAGGTTGGGATGGGTTGGGTCAGAGTTGGGAAAATTTGTAATTGCAATTATATTCAATGTAATTACAATTTAATAGTATGTAATTAATTACAGTTACAATTACATGCAGTAAAATATTCTTGTAGCACTATAGCCAGAACCGCTCTCCATTCCATTATTTGACGAAATTTCTGTGCTTGAATGCATGTAACTATAATCAATTAGATACAATTAAATTGTAATTACATTGCAGATAATTGCAGTTACAAATTTGCTCATGCTGAACAACGCGAAATGTTCTGACACAATTTATGACACATTTTTACACGAAAAGACATAAAATTTGCAGGCTTGACTCTTGAAACGATTTTTAATCGAAATGAGTTTCCATTTTTTGATTGATAAATTACTTATCGAGTTATAAACTATTCGTGTCACGTGACGACACGTTTATCGACTTTATAGTGTTGCCGTGCCTGGAATTCTGTTCAAAACACAGACTTTGACAGTATTTTCTGAAAGAGCTGCGCCTTTACCAAAAAAATTGAAAGCGTATCATATTTCGATTACAAAGATTCTGAACAAGCGCACCTGGCGATTTGATACATTTGCGAACACAAATGAATTAAAAAATGTGTCAAAATGTAGCCAGTTTGGATTTAAGAACAGCCTGAAGGCTCTTTTTCAAATCCAAAGGAGTTACTTTTTGACATCTTTCTGAATTTTTTTGTTCGGAAACTCATGGAATTGGTAGTTGGTCTTTTTCAGAAACTATATCTAATCGAATGGTGTTTCCATTTTTTTTTTTTTTTTTTTTTTTGTAAAGGCTGAAGATCTTTCAGAATATAATGTACAATTTGGGCATTTTTAACCGAATTTCAGGACACGACAACGCGGGAAAGGATAAATACATGTTTTATCGTGACAACAATCTCTTATAACTCGATTAGTAATTTATTTATCAAGAAATGGAAAAACCATTCTATTACAAACTACTTCAATAGTCAGACTAGCCAATTTTATACATTACGTTTAAAAATTATTCCGAAAATGTGTCAAAGTTTCGCGTTGTTGAACAGGGAATTTGAGATCCGCGGATCGGGTTGACTCTAATTGTTTTTGGTTCAGGTCGCTTTCAGATTTTTTTTTTACACGTTTAAGTATGGTGTAATAACTCTCTATTTCAAAAAAATAATATTGTTTAAGATGAAAAAACTTTATATTTGAATATGAATAAGTATATATTTTTTTCTACATGAATGTGCATTTGGCATTTGAAATGCAATTACAGAGTACTTTTTTCATAATTGCATTAAAATAGGGATTAATTTTCTTTTCTTTTCTTTCAGATTGAGTTTCTTCATGACTTCAAATAAAATTTTCTGTGGTCCAGATGGGGTATAAATCAACTCGTGTAGGACTCTAATGGGATAACAATAGACGTGCCCCCGAAACACGAAGGTGAGAAACAACCTTTGGACATAGGCGTTAGAGTTTGTATGGGCTCGTGGGGCTCGAGCCCCACCAATAATTTCTAAAATGGACTATTTTTTCCCTTTTAATATAAAAAAAGTTATATTATATATATACATATATATAAAAGGGAAGAAAAAAATTCATATTCCGAAAAGAAAAAAGACGTTATTCAAAGTCAACTTTTGGTTTAATTTTATTTTTCGCGAATATCAGCGAGTATCAGTTTATAAACGGGTCGTTCGAATTGTTATATTGCCTTAATGTTTTATTTAACTTATGATTATTTATCAGTATAACATTCTGTTTAATTTCTTTAAAAGAGAGTTAAAAAAGCAATATTAAATTGGTAATCGATCTTTTTTTACACTCACATACACATATTTGTGTAAAAAAAGAGTCGAGCCCCCACCAATAATTTTCAAAACTCTACGCCTATGCCCCTGGAAGACGGTTTAATTTAATTTAATTTAATTAATTTGTTTTGTTAAAAACTACTCGTTTTGCATTTAAGAAGGGTCTTCTTTTATTTTAATACCTTGAAGTAGGTAATGAAGTAGGCTTGAAGTAGGTATTTTGGCCTTTTTTTTTGCGCTTTTCTTTAGGTTGCTATTTTTATGTCACATATTCGTCGTGAATGCAGGTTGTACACATATTAGGTTACAAAATTCCTCTATTTTTTAATTTTTAGCATCGTGATTCAAAACCCTTTGAAGAAGAATCTAATGTCCGCCAGTTCATATGGTGATAATGAAACCATACTAAAACAAAAAAGTTATTCTTACTATCATATTTTTTAATTAAAAAAATAATCTGTATTTTCTGGTTAGATAACACATTTTTGCTTTACACGCATCTATTCATATACATTGAAAATGTCCTTACTCAAATTATATGTATCAATTGAAATAATAATAATTAATTTTTAGTTCGCTGTTTTTATGGTGAAGCTATAAAAATAATGTTTCACATTAATAAAAAGGGTTAATCGTTATGTTAAATAATAATAAAAATTAAATATAAATAAGAATAAAATAGTGAGTTTAAATATAGTGCGTTCTTCGCGAAAACTTAATTAATAATGCAACATTATGTACGCATTGTTAATGTTAGATGCAACTAACTGTACACTAATTCCTTAATGTTTGTTCTTTCAGATGATGTTTTGAAAGCATATACTTCCTGAAATACAGGTAAGCAGTTTATTTAAGTATATTTAGAATTTACAGTACTAGATATTTATGAATTTTGAAATTCTGTGTTAATAAGCTTGCATAATGAATTATGGATATGAATTATTCCGTTTACATTTATTTTAATATTCTTGTAAAACATTTATGTACTTTCTTCTTATTTTTCTTTCTTTTTTTTTTTCTTTTTAAAAGAACTTGTTTGAAAGATTTGTCTTGTTTAAAAAAACATTACAAATGGCAAATGTAAATTTGAATGTCGTATGACTTTTTTTTTCCACCTTCATAACGAATAACAAATTTTCATATTGAAATCTGTACACTTAGCTTATTTCTTAATTGTTTAATAATACAAAACACGAACATATTTTTTATCCATAATATTTTTTTGTTTATATTCTGTCAATTTATATCTGAAAATTAGGAGACATTTTAATCCGTTAACTCTGTATCCATTCACTAATTTGTAGGAATACTGATATGTTTCTTGTAATGGCGCCATCTGTTGAGTGTTAACCTTTAACTATTGTTTTTAGAGATTTTATTTTTGGACAAAATATCAACAAGTTGTTTCATTGATCACCCAAAAACAGATAATACATAAATGAAGAAACCAAAAATCACGTTTGATATTTGTGTTAAAGAAGTACATACATATGATTGGTTATTAAGTTGCTAGCGAAATTTTTTTTCAAAGTTTTGCAAATCAACGCTCCTAAAACAAGATTTAAAATTGTACTTTCTAACATTATATAAAAAATAAATACATTTTATTTTCCTTTTCTGTTTTAACAAATGAAAAATTTTGAATATAGAAATGCAATCACTTTTCTAAATAGTTATGGAATACTTTAAAAGTAAAAATTATATTTATTTAATTTTTTTTTTTTTTTTTTTTTTTTTTTAATCAACTACTTTAGTAACATGGAAATACAATTTTGTGAAAAATATATAAATATAAAGCTAAAAGATTTATATGTGTCAAATTAGAATAAAAAATATGTTTAAATTTAGCTATAGGTTTAATTTATCATATGTTTCAAATATTCTGCATTTGTATTTTATTTTTATAATTAAAAAAAAAAATCGCTTTTATGTTAAAATATAGATATTACGAAACTGAGTTCGTACGCCTCAGAGGAAGAATACCGGAATTTTTTTAAGTAATATTTGCCTTATTTAATAATAAAAAAAAAATCTGTCTTTAGATATAGCGATCATTACTTCACGAAAATTCTGGTATTCAAACTCCTTAAATCCCCTGAGACGGATGAACCCTGATCCAATATGAAAAGTATAGTCAAAATATTTGTTAAGATAATTCAAATGTGATATTACTTTGAACTATATGTTCTTTTGTTAGATCTATCTATTAGTTTATGAAAAAGAAAAACATATATACATTATTCTCATTGAAAAAATGAGTTTGGTATCGGTTTATATAAGATGTTCAAAATATTTTCCTTGTATATTTTGTTTTATTTTTTAAATAAGAAAATATGTTTATTTCAAATTACATCTTTATCCTCTTTATTATGTATCAATGCAATTTATTTTCAAAATAATTATAAACGGAACATACTAGGAGTAAAATGTGGAGGGTAAATAAGTGTAAAAATACATTAAAATTGTACATTTTTTGATTAAATATAATCTAGGGGAGGGGGGGGGGAAGGCTGTTTTTTACAAAGTTTGAATAGTTGTGATTAAAAAATTTATGCAAACTGCAAACACTTTGACCCGTAAAAATAAAACGTGTGTGACAAATATCTTTATTAAAAAAATAATAGGAATTTCATTTTTCCTAGATGTACGAAAATTGTTCTATGTTTAAGTATAAAATTATTTTTTGTCTATTATTTCAATCTCTTATTTAAACTTTTAAAAAGTGTGTTTTTACGTTACATTTATATGTGTAGTGAATAATATTTTGTAAAATTATATGGGAAAAAATGGTGAATAAAATTATATATGTTCTTTTGCATGATTAACTATAGATGGAGCCACCAATGTTTTTAACACTTTTCGGTATTAGGAGTAGAAAAAGATGTCTTTAGGGATTCACAGAACTTTTTTTAAATGAATCATTGTCGAATATGAAGTCTATATCATCAAAGAACGGATATGTTATTTAAACAAATTTTTGATAAAATTCTAATCGCTTATTGATTTTTAAAGAATATGTTAAATGTATTTTTGTAATTTTATTATTTACGATGCTTATTATCAAGTCTCTGATGAGAAAGCCATGGAGTCCACAAATAAGATTGTTTTCCTCCCCCCCCCCCCCTGCCTCCCATCCCCAACATTGCCATTACAACAACACATACACATGTGAATAATATTATTGTTTTTGTCCTGCGAACCCTCCCTAAACTGGTAGAATACAACTCCTGGTAGCTGGTAGCCCTCTTTCTCTCTTCATTCTGGATGCACATATTATAAAATGTCTGGTACATGCCTATTACAAACATAAGCTATGGAAGGTTATTCTCAAACATATATTTTTTCACCTTCGATAACACGAAAATTTCTGATACTCTCACGGACGCATTTTTAAACGTAAAAGTATCAAATTTGCAGCCATGACTATTCAAATGATATGAAATCGAATAGCGTTTGTTATTTACCTATAAATGTTATACTGGCTGGTCTTTCATTTGTTTAGAAAAAAGAAATCATACGCACATAATTTTGTTGCATATGTATGAGGGAAAGTCATTAAGTAAGTCACAAAAGATAATTAAATAATAACTTACAATGATATTCACTTCAAAACTATTTTTATTTGTCAACATATTCTCCACCAATATTTATGCAGCATTTATATCGCCGTTTTATCAGTGCCCCAACACCAGCTGCATAACTTTCTTTGGGTTGCTGTCTCAGCCGCATTAGGACTTCAAGTTGAACACAGGAGACAATTCAAAAGTGTTGTTGGTAACTTCTTCAACATCCACCATACAACTTCGATTTAGCCCCAAGCGATTTTCATTTGTTTAGTCCACTAAAAAAACCATCTTGGAAGCAAGATGATGTTCACAACCCTATCATGATTAAAGGTTCAACTTGGTCCTATTGCGGCTGAGACAGCAACCCAAAGAATCTTATGTACCTAGGGTTTGGGGCACTGATTAAACGGTGATATAAGTGCATAAATATTGGTGGAAAATATGTTTAAAAATTAAAAATACTTTTGAAGTGAATATCATTGTAAGTTATTATTTAATTATATTTTGTGACTTAATGACTTTCCCTCGTATATTAAAAAAAATAAAGAACAAATAACCAGAATAAATATAGCCTACAAATACAACTGTCTGTAGGCTTCATAAAAGGAGCTCTTTTAGAGGAAAATGAAAAATTATTTAGTAAAAAAAAAAAAGCAACATCGATAACCCACTTGCTTATCTCCAGAAGCCCCTGGAACTAAATATGTATGATACTGCAAAACTGCCACTAAACTCTCTTCATTTTACACTGTAATGCTAAACTAAGTGCGATTGTTTGTGATTTTCTTTACGTTGGTTACTTATTATTGCAGTATATAAGTACATAAAAGAGTGTTTTAAAAACCAAAAATTTACCAGCTATTTGCAGACTAGTTTGGATAGCATTCAGCATTAGAAATGGGTTCGGGCTCTTTTTTTCGGAGTCCGAGCCTTGCGATTTGAAGTACGAACCCAAAGAATTTTGTGACATCAGAGCCGGAGCCCAATACAGAAAGTACGCAACAGAAAATTGTTAATAACATTTATTTTTTTTTTCAATATTAACTTTCTCATTTAAAAATCTCTTCTTACCCAAAAAAGTAATTAATGCTAAATAAAATGTTTCGTGATTTTCATGTTCTTGAAAATTGATTTAAAATAGCAAATTTATTATTTATACCCAACCACTGGCAGAAATCTGAAACGTCATAATTCTTGCTGTTTTAAAATATCATTGTACAACTATGGCAGAAAGACATGAATTCTCTTTTTCAGTAATTCTGGAAAAGGACTTCAAACAGAAAACATGGATATACAAGGGCTACCATCCCACAGATTCTGTGTTACTAAGACTGACAGTGCAAATGCTTCATGATTGGATAAAATATTTCTCTTTATAACCCATCAAGAACAATTAAGTTCCCTTTAAAACTGGGTTTTAAAGTATTGTAAACCACTTTAAGAAACTCAGACTACATTCTTGTTTCTTAAATAGCAAGTTTTTTTCTTTTTTCAGTTTCTGAATAAATAAAATTTTTACTTTGAGTCCGAAGAATGGTGCCCCACCAGTGTCTGAGAGGGTCTGCTCTCAAAGCTGGTAGACGGGAGGTGCTGAGTTCAATCCCATGTCGCGCCCGTCGGCCTAATCGTTCAGAGTTTTCCGTGGTTTTCTTCGAACCTTGCTTAGCTTGCGTAAATACGGGTTAGGATCCCTTAGAAAGACCCCCACGGTGGGCATTCCCTACTTCGGCCTATATCCCTCGTGTAGATAATCGGCCGTAACAAATACACCACACCGAAGAATGATATAAAAATCGAGCCCGAGTTCGTTTTCGACCCGGGTTTAGGCTTTGACTGAGCTTGTCTATTCTCTATTCAGCATACCGTCATCAGTGCCCAAATCGCTGCACATGTGATGACCTTCAGCACTGATGACGGTACGCTGAATTCTACCGGAACTAGTCTGCAATAGTTGGTAATACGTGTAATTGTACAGCGCCAAGTATAATCTTAATTTTCATATTATCATAATGTAAAGTTTTTTGTATTTATCTTATTTGTTTTTAGGTGCGTTCGTAATTATATAAATACGTAGCACCTATAATCGTCGCTTGGTCCGTCCGTCTGTCCGTCCGTCTGTCTCTGTCTGTCTGTCTGTCAGTCCGTCCGCCCGCCCGCATATAACAAGGCAAACACTACCCAACCGAATGGTTTGCAATTTAAAATATATTATCGCTGCAGAATTTTGTCGAGACATTTCAAATTTTATTAAAATCGAATCAAAACTTTAGGAGATATTAATAAAAATATTTATTAAGAAATTTGAATTTTTTTTTTTTAAATCGGTGCTTTTTTGTTATAGGAGCTTCTGAAGTTTAATCGTCAAGCGACCGAGATACTTATTTTATGACAGAAATGAATCTGCAGACGATATAATTCATTTCACAGAATTAAAAATCAGCAAGATCTGAATATTTATGTAACTAGCTATAGTACGAACGCACCTCATTTGTCACGTTTGACGTACAATTTCCAACTTGTTATGCTTAGGGTGTATTTTTTAAATCCCCCCCCCCCCTTCCCCGCCCAAACCTCCTCGTCCACTACGCTGCGACGATGTAAAATAGATATGTTTTATATTCGGGATCGCAGTTTATACTCCGAATGTAAAAGCTGTCATGCATTAGCTATAATGAAATAAATGCATGCACAACTACATGAATTCAAAAGTTCGATTTTGAATAGAAAATTTATTCTACGCGTCGCGCACACAAAAATAGCTTTAAATGTTGTCACCGACTTTGCTAGGTTTTATAAGAGTGATATGATTACAATATGGGGTGGACAGTTAGCTCATACAGTTTTAAAAGATCTAATAAATATAACCAACTAAGGTGGTCAAGCTCTAAGCGAAAGCGTCCAGAATGGAGAAATAGCATGTTAAAAATGTCACGCAAAGCGGCTGCATTTTTTTGTGCTATAATACACAAATTAGAAATGCGTTCTATGTAAGGCACACGCGTCTATTTAGGAGAGATTTCTGATGGAACACGGAAACCACGCGAATGCAAATTTTCTTTATCCGCCGTATAAATATTTATAAGCTTCATAAGCATTATTTTACTATATCAAATTTTTATCTCTTTTGTTAATACAGCTTACAAGAAAAGTTCTAATTATGTGAAAACTCACTTTAACCCAATAACTGTCACCCATACACAAGATGCGTGCGGTTTTTATTTTGCCACCAATACCTCCCAAAAATAATTGTCGCATTATTTAATAGCCGACAATTGTTACAAAATCTGCGATAAAAAAAAAAAAAAAAAAAGGTGAAGCCCGTCCTAACAGTGTTTTCCAGCCACGTAATTTTTGAATTCAGAGGCCGATTTAACATAAAATTGATATTAACCCTTTAAGCACCACGACGTACCTGCGTACGTCATGAACACCTCTATCTGAAATACCAGGACGTATATGTGCGTATGTCCAGGTTGCCAGTTTGGCCTTTTTCTAAATTCCAAATTTTGAATTCATACCAGAAAGTTATCGTAGTAATTTGTATTTTATATAATGACAGAATTTTCCTGAATACATAAATTAAAATTATTCTTTTAGAATTTCCGGTATGAAATTTGTACTTTGAATTTTTTTGTATTTTTGACGAATTTTAACATAGCTGGTATTCAGCATAACAATCACTAAATTGAATATGGTGCTTAAGGGGTTACTGTTAATTTTTTGAAGTGCATAAGATAAATACATATGTAAGGTTTTAAAGAGTTGTGGAAGAAAAGATGGGGATGAAAAGCTTACTCAGACTCCTTCAGACCTCGCAAAGTGATAGAGTAACATGCCAAAAAGAGGTTGCAACAATGTAACAGACAGAGGACGGAGAAAGATTTCAAGTTAAAATACAAACCATCAAAAGTAAACTTGGCCTTGACCACATTGTTAACATGGGCGTTCTTGACTACATCGTTAATAAGAGTTACGACATTGTAGAAAAAAAAAGGGGGGGGGGGAATACATTTTTGTGATTAAAAAGAAATGTTACTAATGGACATATTATAGCGTAATGCATAGAATTCAGTAACTGGATTCAAGAATTTTATCGATAAAACAACCTTTCAAACAGAACCCAGCAAAATAATTTTCCTCAACACGCAACCCGATCCGAAACCGATACAGATAAATCCGAAATGAACCAGAAATCCTTAAAACCCCGAAAGCCGACATCAAACCCGAAATGAAAGAAAATCAATGCCATATTTATATAAAAATATGAAAAACTAACCTACAGTTATTTATATACTCATTCATATTAAAATGTGCAGTCTTTGGTGATTTTTAAAAAAAATGTTCCAATCTTTCTTTTAGGAAAATTTTTATACCCGAATATGCCCTCAAGAACTTATAAAAACGTCTGAACGTGAAAAACTTGGCATGAATGAAGGATCGGGTCGAGTTTGGATAAAATTATGTTATTCGACTCGATGAAGGACTCTATTGTTATGTGGCCCACAAAGGAGTTGTATAGATCCTTTTTAATCGGGAACAACCTTCAATCAACGTCTATAACTCCTCTTTAAATTTGACAAAGAATGTTATAGAGGTAGTAAATATTTGAGTATGTAAACATTTTTATAAAAACTGAAGCTCAGATAAAAGGAAAGACAAACAGAAAAACCGAAATTAACTTTTATCTGCTGTTAACGGCTTTTTTCCGTTTTCGCGGTTTAACTTGTACTTTTCAGTTTAACTATACATAATACGTGAAATTTTGTTTCGTTTGGAGCTTTGCTATAGTACTATCGCTAAAGATTTCTGAAATGGAAAATTTTAATTATAATATAGTCCCGTACATAAAATTCAATATCGAGCCTTTTATTCATCTTTCAATCAAGCGGTTTCAGAGACTGCTCACAGTATCTATATGC
Source organism: Maratus michaelseni (assembly GCA_963931845.1). Classification (NCBI taxonomy): domain Eukaryota; kingdom Metazoa; phylum Arthropoda; class Arachnida; order Araneae; family Salticidae; genus Maratus; species Maratus michaelseni. The sequence goes on from OZ007599.1 coordinate 226,905,091, forward strand.
GACAATTTTTGTCACGGTAGTTAAGGGTTAAAAACACTTTTTTAAAAGCTCAGTTTTTTAAATAGCAACGAATTTTAATACTTTTTAAAAAGGTCAGTTATTTAAATTGCAATGACTTTTAATTACAATTGATTTACATGCGGTCTGAAAGAAAAGAATATGAATTGAGTTTAATTCGTTTATATAGAGTTAACCCTTAAATTCTGTGACAGAAATTGTATCATAACTACTTTGAGCGGTCTCTGAGTCTGAGACCGCTCGATCGAAGGATCAATAAAAGACTCTATTAACTCATAAGATACTGATTCCATATTGAACTTTATGTAATATGATTTTTATAATCAAAGTTCACTTATCCAGAAGTCTCTAGTGACTTCTCACAGGTGAGACCGCTGACAAGGAAAGTATGGAAAACACTCAATTATGCACCAGAAAATTATAGAAAAATTTTAAATATAAAATAAACTCTCTTTATATGAAAGATAATTCAACATTTTTCCCGGTAAGTTTCTAAGATTTATTATTTTTGTGGATCCTTTGATAACAGAAGACTGTCCCGTCGAAAGGTAAAATGTATCCATACCTGAAAAAGTAATTATAGGAAAAGGTCCTAAAATGACATAGCCATATTTTGGAGGACACTCATTTCTTTTTATGTAAAAATACTGTAAGTCATAATTCAAAATTTTAATATGATTTTATTAATTGTTTTCATAATTAAAGTATGTTTTTGAATCTAGAAAATTCCTGGAAAGCCTATTTATTGTATCTCATTAAAAAGGAAATATTTTAATCGGATAATTTTTAGGAAGTAATAAATGTGTCACGTGTATTTGACAATAGCATTCCCAAACTTTGACATCTTGTACTCAAACAGGTGCTAAAAGTGGGTGATATCATTTGAAAAATCGAAGTTAGTATAATTTTTAATTATGTAGATGACCCGTATATGACAACTTTCATTCATATTCAAAAAGTAGACACATTTCCCAGTCGAATGGCACCTGTAGCAACTATCTGCGATAATTTGTCAGTACAATGGTATGAGATTCTTCTTCTTCTTTTTATTATTTGACGCACTGTACATCTTACATACATTAACATGAATATTAAAATACATACTTCATGTATTACATGCATCAACGTTTATTTTTTCTTATCTACCACTCTCTCGGTAATGAAGTATCTTCCTAATCCCGCCAATATTAATAAATTACTTAAAACTGGGTTGACCTGCATTTTTTAAAACTGGGTCGACCTGCATTTTTTACTTTAATGCTTTTTCAACAAGCGAAAATAGCTACTATGTCACCAAAAAAAGGGAAAAATAAATAAAAATAAAACTTGTGATATTGCTTTGAATCTGAAATTATTGTTTCTACAAAAATGACGTAACAGTATTTTTCTCACGTAAAAGTACAGAGGAGAAAATATAAATATTTGCCTACGTAACAATAAATGATTGATGCAACAATGAAAAATTTTCTTGACAATCGTAAAACATTCTTTTATATCACCATAATACATTAATTTCAGTAACGGAAATACACACCAATAATTACAAAGTTTAGTTTATTTCTTTGAATTTAGCACAGAATTACGGTGATCAGTGAATGAAAAAAAAAAAGGACACTACAACATCGCGCCCTGTTGCATATCATATATTTTAATACGAGCAAATCTTGTGTCTATGTGTGTGTTTAATATATATATATATATATGCAAATTTTAACTTCTCTAACGATTTTGACTAAATTTTGTATCTTACCATTTTCGGGCACGAAAAGAACATTGGAGTAGGTCACATGTTTAAGAAAATTCAATTAGTGGGTCATTTTTGGGTCACTACGGGTCAAGCTAATTTTGTCTAACAAACGGCTCTAAAGATTTTGACTATAAATTTTGCATCCTACCATTTTGGGGTACGAGAAGACTAATGGGCTGGGTCACATGTTCGAGTTAATTTGATTAGTGGGTCATTTTCGGGTCACTACGGGTCAAGCTAGTTTATCTAAAAGACTGATCTAACGGTTTTGACTAAATTGTGTATCCTACCGTTTTGGGCAACGAGAAGACCATTGAGCTAGGTCATATGTTCTCAAAAACTGAATTAGTGGGTCATTTGGGCTCAATATGGGTCAATGCATTCCAATGTGAATAAAGGTTTAAAAAGTTATTAAATTGTGCAACAGTGGACAGTAAATCAAATGCAAAGTTGCAAAATCTCACCAAATTTGGCAATATTTAGCGAATTGTTGGCGAAATTGATGAGATTTGGGCGGGAAAATAGACTTTCTACCAATACGCATACATGCAACTTTCAACGCATACTTTGAACGCATAGTCGCCAAGTTTGCGACATTTCGCCAAATTTTTGCAACATTTCGCAAAAAAACGGACTTTCAGAATCTGAAGGAATTTTTCAGAAATTCTCAATAGCAGCCGATATACATGTTTCAACCAATCAGAGTGCATAGAACGTTCTTGAGCAACACAGACGTTGTTCCGTACAACGCATATCTGCTGTCTGCATACCAACGTCGATATTGTATCGAGTTGGACACAAAGGTAATTTTAATGGAGCTTAGCTCGGTCTTCCCAGCTGGTTAACCTTTAATTGCTGTTAGCGATCTCAGATATCTACGTTTTTTAATTTCCACACAGTTTAACTTGTAACTGTCACTTTAACTACACATACTAGTAAAGTTTTGTTTCGTTTGGTACCATTACTACTAAAGATACAGACTTCTGAATACGTTAATTTTAATTATAAAAATCCTATAGATAAGTGTTAGTACAGAAATATTATTCTATGAATTAATCGAGCCTTTTATTCATCTTTCAATCAAGCGGTTTCAGAGACCGCTGACAGTAGCTATGCGACAATTTCAAAGGCAAAATTTGATCAACATATATATTTTTATTTATCAACGTTTTGAATATAAAATTTTCGCGCATTTCTATTCAATACAAACTGAAATACAGCTATAAAGATCATCGCAAAAGCATAACATAACATAAGCATAGCACCCCCCCCCCCCCTCTTTATTGAGTGATCAAAGACGATTTTGTATTGAGATGGAATTTCATGGGCATCTTACATATTAAAATTGATGAAATTCCTTCCTATAGATAACGAGATATAAAACTATCAAAGAAATAGTGAAAAACACAACAAATCGCAACCGCCCGCTGTTGAGCTACATACACCAAAACAGAATCAGCACCAATTGATTATTATGTCAAGGTCTATCTCGGGGGAAAAAAATATGAACATTTTTAAGTGAATGGAAGGTGTTTAAACAAACTTAAGCTTCGTTTAGAAGCGATCCTGTGCAACTCGTCCTGAGATGGGTATAAATCAAATCTCTTCCCGTTCTTCTCGAATCATTTTGTGGTCATCGACAAAATAAAAGGGAGTTTCAACAAAAGAAAGAGATGTTTCCGAGCTGACAACGGCTCCCGCTCTTGGCCTCTGACCTTTAGACCCATGCTAAGAAAGTCATAAATGATGAAAGGGAGCTCTTCACCACATACGAGACGCCACACACTTAGACCGTAGTCTGATAGGTTCTTTATACAGGGTGATTAGGAAGTCTTGGCAAAACTTTAGGGGGGGGGGGGTATAGAACACGCTTATACCTCAAAACACCATATAATGCATGGTCGTAACTCAAGCAGTGAAGCGCTACAGGGCGCTTTCTGATTGTGGAGAGAACCATGTTTTCTTCACAATATCCAACAAATGATTGCTGATTTTATTTATGCGGAATAGTGTTACTAACTATGGTGCTAATAAGGATGAAAATTAGAAGAAGAAATATAAATTGCAGTGTAAGTAGCTCAAGAGAGTGGGGGGGGGGGGGGCTGTATCTTAAATTGGACCAAATTTTCTTCAGGCCAGTTGAGGGTGAATCAGAACTCATAGTCAAAACTTTAAGGGGTGATAGAACGCATCTAAATAAGCTATTTTCGCAATACAATGCCTGGGCGTATCACAAGTGGCGAACCGCTAGATGGCGCTGTCATTGGATACACAAAGCCTAGATTTTTCATACACATCGCCATTTTTACCGTAGATTGCAAAAATGATGGCTGGTTTTACTAATCAGGAAAAGGCGGGACATGTATTTCATGCATTGTGCTGCGGTTGTGAGTGCTCTGGAAGTCCTAATATGGTAGAAAACAGGGTTCTCTCTACATTCTGCTTCAGTTTCGACCACGCATTGTATGGCGTTTTGAGCTTCTCTAGGCTCACCTCTTAAAATTTTACCCAGGAGTTCCGAATTACCCTGTATACATAGAACTATCAGTATAAGTGAAAGTTCTACGAAATTGCCTGTAAATGGCAGCCGAAGATATTTTACCTATAGTAGTAAATAGTTGTAGCCCGTCTAAAAAATCCTTGTTTTTCATCATTTATTGAAAATGTGACTTACGCTATTCGGCTTTTAAACACATCGTTTATTTTCCACGATTTTATTGAAATTGCAGCTTGCATATTTTCATATCAGTTCAAATCTGTTTAACTTGTAAAAAAAATTTCGCATTTAGATTCGTGTATATTACGGAAAGCCCAAATCCAATCCCGAAATAAATAAATTCCGCTGTTTTCAGTGGTTTCGTAATTCATTCCCAGGGAACATTTGCATAAAAAATAGAAACTTTTAAATTTTCTAAAATGTTTTTTTCTTTTCAGAGAATATCTTAGACTTACTCTCGCAAAATGCGAGAAAAACTAACGCAGTTTAAAACCTGGAAATAGGTAACAGTCCTGGAAAGAAGAACAAAAAAAAAAGAAAAATTCACCACCCCCAAGAACTCTGCCGCAAATAATCGTGTAAAAATGTGGCTGTTAGATAAGTACTGACTTCTACTAATTAATGATATACTTAAAGTTTTCTTAAGAAGGTCGTCTACATATATAAATTCTACCAAACACACTCTCAAAAATGAATACTCAAATTTCAAGAAATTTTCTTCGTTTTTGACGAAACGGTTTCATGGGAAATGCTCCGAGCAAAAATTTCGTCAAATCGAGTAAATTTGCATCCTCAAAATTACGAAGAAATCAGTTTCCTCAAATTTTTTCTTTGACGAAAGTTCCAAAAAAAGGTTGGTGCTGCCATCTATCGGAGTTTTTAGAAGCATCTTTAATTGACTAGGGCAAAAATAAGATCACTCGGGATTCGATCGGATTCGAACACGCGATGTTTAGCTTGGCAGCTAAGTGCTCTAACCACTTCGCTAGCGGGACTTTGGAATTATTTGATTTTAAATGTATTTATGGGATGTTGATGTGTGTTTATATTTTTAGAAAGCAGATTGTATTTTTATTGGTGCTGTTATACTTTCTGCATGTTTTAATTAATAAGTCTAGATTATTATTATGTTTTTTCTATGGTTAATAAATAATTAGAAAATGGCTTGATTAATATAATTTATTTGAGAAATTTCCTTTGTTCAATGAATGATTAAAATATGGTCTAATTAATTTGTAGATCAGAAATAATTAATTTTGAAGTGCATATTTTGGAGGCGAGTTCATTAATTTTAGCGGATAAGATTACTGTTTATAGAGGGGGTCAGTTATACATATTTTAAATTTGATTGTTATATGAATATATTTCTTAAATAAAAAAGAGCTCCTAAAATTGTGATTTTTTTTTTTTTAACCATTGGGAAAATGTTGATGCTTTCGGTCGAAAATGGACCAAATGATGTTCGCATTTTACTATTTTAACCGTTTTTAACGAAATTCTGTAACTTTAGAAGAATTTTTTAAGCGTTTTTAACGAAATTCTGTAACTTCAGAAAAATTTATCTTTGAATAGGCAATAGAAATTCATAAAATCGTTACAAAAAGGATAGACGCAAATTATCGGATATAAAAAGTAAAGTAGAAATTTGGTACATTCCTGTTATAGTGACCCCAAGGATGGAATATTTTTGTTTCTGTTTTCATTAATATATTGTAAATTTAATACTTTTGTGTATTTTTTTTTTTTTTTTTTTTTTTTTTTTTTGAACGATTTTGTAACAAAAAATAATCTGGCCGGGAATGGGGAAACATTTTTGTCAAATATTTGAGATTTTCCATTTCATTAAAAATCACTTAATTTTGAGACGAAATAATTGTCAAAAATGACGAATTATAGCTCAAGAATTGCGGAATCGTCAAAAGTAAGAGTTTTATTTTTGACAGCGAGGAAACAGTTTCGTCAAGATATTTGAGGATTTGCGTTTCGTCAAAAACCACGTGACTCTGTGACGAAATGATTGTCAAAAATAACGAAATGAGGCCTGAGGATTGCGGAATCGTCAAAATTGAGTGTTTTATTTCTGAGAGTGCAGATTTTTCTTTGAAGCACACAATACGAGTTTTTATATAAGCAGAGAGGGTGTGTAGGTGCACCGCGGGACGACTTTTTATTCATCCCTTCTTATATATTAATTTTCATCATTAACGGATGCGAGTCCTAATGATATATATTAATATATTTTATTGTATGTATATAATATATATTCAACATTTTTCCCGAGGTGAATTTCTAAAATCCCAGGGCCAATTAGGAAATTCAAGGAAAGAAAGGGGGGGGGGGATGCAGATTTTCTTTTGACGAACCCAATACAATAGAAAATTTATAGGGACGTTTTGGTCTCTCGGGACGAATTTTTATTCATCTCTGCTTATATATAATTTGCATCATTAACCCCCCTCTCCCCCCCCCAAAAAAAAGACGTGACCCCTTTCCCTCTGTACATCGAGGGCTAAAATTTCCCTTGCCGCGGAGAGGCAAAATTGTTTTAGAACAACCTTAAGAAAGTATTTTAAAAAGTAAGCGATACTTTATTACCTTTTTTTCTCTTGCTATTTCTCGCTATCAAGTTTGTTGCATCATCTTCTGATGTTCAGAATATTTTTTAATCTTTAAAGCTTAGTTACACGATGCTGTCACCGCTAAATTTTGAGCTATTTATCAACAAGTCCGCAAAGAATCTTAGTTTTTTTTTGTTCGTTTTTTTTCTTGGGGCATATTTCTGACCTTTAATCACCTAAAATTTATCATAGAGTTCAAAATGCATTTTTTCCTTCAAAAAGGCGTTTTCAGGGATTCTCAGTGAAGAATAAAAGCTTTAAAGCTATCTAACAAAAAAAATAAGGAAACTTTTTGCGTAGGAGTTGATGTTGTAGTTAAAAAAAGTTCGGTAATCTTAGTGATTATACACGATCCTTTCTTATGCTTCGTAAACCTTTCACTTATTAAAGCTTTTCAAGATGAATATTTCTGAAGCTAAGCGCATATTTCAAAAAAAAAAAAAAAAAAATGCTATTAAATACTCCGAGCTATTATTCTAAATGGAATTCGATTCAAGGAGGAAAAAAAAAAATTAAAAAAAAAAAAAACAACGTTTTGTCATACCGAGGTTATACCAACGATAATTTGGCTACGATGATCTTGAAAAAGTTCGTGCTGCTACGGTAAAATAAAGTTTCTGACAAAAATGGTTCACGAAATGCATTTTTTATTACAAAACTATGTTCTGTTACTTACTGGAAGTGATTGTCACTTTAACCCTTAACTATACTGTTAGTGGTTTCACAGACCGCTACTTTTTCGAATTTTCACAATTTAACTTGTAATGTTTAGTTAAATTAGAGATATTTAGTGAAGTTTTGTTTCGCTTTTAGCGCCCTAGAGACATCTGAATAAGTGATTTTTAATTATAATAGTCTGTTACACAAATTTTAGTTCAGAAACGGTATATGAGTTAATCAAGCCTTTTATTCATCTTTCGATCAAGCGGTCTACAGACAGCTCACATTAGCTATGCAATAATTTCTGTCACAGCAGGTAGGGGTTAGTTAACTCTTAACTGGTGTCGTGAAATTTTTGGGCGCAACTGGGGTCATGATGCCATTTCGTCCTAAGTTAATAGTATAACTTATAAGAAACAAAACAAATGAAATGAATTTTTATAAAAACAACGGTATTTTTACATGACTGTATTTGTCAGTTGAATAAATCAGTAAGTATGTTACATTATTATTTTCATCTGAATCTTTCTGATTGATTAAGAAATGACACGTAGAAAAATACGTCTCGACTAAATTGCACCACAACACCAGTTAATGTTTAACGAATAAATTCATCCAAATTTGGGTTACTCATACTCATCGGCCAAGTTATCATGAGTGGACTATTGAACGTGTTATCCCATTTCATTGTTTCTCGCTTCATCCTCAGCTCAAAATCATCCTATAGATCATCGAGGAATAAAGCTAAGTCTTTCATTCCGTCCTGTTTCAACCATCTCCATTATACAAGGTGAGTTTGAGGTAATCTGGCTATCGAAAGGAGGTGATATAAGAGCACATGTGGATCATAAAACACCATAGAAATCCTGTCCTATCTCTAACCGAGTTATGGTGGATAGAAGAAAATTCATCTTCGAACGATGAACTCATCACTCAAGCGATCGCCAGCCATTCAAGTCAAATACAATTTAAACTGAATCGTATCTGGAAAGATGAGTTTTACCCTTGCAAATGCATTTTGTTGGGCGTAATGATGCCAAATGTGGTAAATTAAACATATTATCTTGAGTGATGCATTTTAAATGAAAGGCTGCATTTTTCCTGAAAGAGAATAGATTTGGTTTATTGTAAGCGTATTTGAAAGCTGGTAGAAGGGACAAGTTTTTGGCAAATTTAACCGATTGTAACTAAAATGGTGTTTGGGATAAAAGATTTTGGTGACAATTTGATTTTGCCCTTCGCCGATCTTTAAGCACTAATCCAGATAGTCTGATGAAAATGGTGATATAAGAAATTCTTTTCTTTCCAAATATGTGCTTATTTTGCGTGTAGATTTTACAGAAACATCACAAATTTGGGTGTTTTTCATACACTCTAAATAAGAAAGAGTGACTATTCACTCCGGAGGAGTGGATATTCACTCTATCGCAGAGTCAAAATTTGCCCAACCTCTTTAGAGTGACTATTCACTCTAGGCAAAAGTGAAATTGTTCACTCTCTGAAAGAGTGAATACTCACTCCCGAGAAGTGAATATTCACTCTAAACAGGAGTGGATACTCACTCTTTCAGAGGAGTGACTATCCACTCTTCCAAAAAGAGTGGGTTTTTTCACCCTGATAGGAGTGAATAGTCACTCTTTCATAGGAGTGGCTATCCACTCTTTCATAGGAGTGACTATTCACTCTTGCAAAAGGAGTGGATTTCTCACTCCTGACAGGAGTGAATAGCCACTCTTTCATAGGAGTGAATGTTCACTTTTTATGGAGTGAATTATTTTTTTTTTATGTTTCCTTTATGGGCATTTTAAAAGAATCATATATTTTAGAGCATGCAATGAAAATAGACACAAGCGTGGTAAAGATTGGAATAAAATACTTTATTGGCAATATTTATTTAATTCATGGTTTGTTACAGTAATTGAACTCTAATGGAAAAATTCAATTAGAGTTAGGTAATGAATTAAATTAGATTACTGACAGAAATAAACTAAAATATTTTATTCCAAGCTTACCACTATTGTGTTTGCTTTCATTGCATGCCTTATAAAGATATGATAATTTTAAAATGCCCATAAGGACAAGTAATTAACCAAAATCTTAATCAGTTAATATTATTTCTTTCTTTTTCAAATACCCATTAAGTTTTATTTAGTATTTTAATAATTCCTGTGATGTACGTTATTTTATTTTTTATTTTTTTTCATGTGTAACTCAAATTTTAAATCTTTAGATCTCTGTATTTTTTTTTTTTTTTTTTTTTTTTTTTTTTTTAAGCGTAAAAAGCAGCCATGTTTAGCCACACTGTAGCCTCAATAAGTGGGGAAATATTTGACCATAAAGCAAGTCACGGTTTGTTCCAAAAGCAGAATCTGATTAAAGCATGGGCAAAGTAGGCTATGACCCTGCTCCCTTCCATTTTTTTAGGGAGCCAAATTTGGTATGCAATTTTTGTAAAGCTTATATCAGCTTTACAAAAATCGCATACCAAATTTGGGTCCTAAAATAATCGGATGGGGCAGGGTTACAACCCACTTTGACCATGCTTTGATCAGATTCTGCTTCTGGAACAAACCCAGACCTGCTTTATGGTCAAATATTTTCATGTATATAAAAAAATAATAATAATCCGATTTAATTTTTTTTGTAATCCAATTACATTAATTATTATTATTCTGGTTTTTTTTTCACCCACATATATATTAAAAAAAAATACTCTAAGGGGATAAAATTCTAAAAACATTTTTTTTTTCTATTAATCTCACAGTATTTTTTTTTTTAATTTAACTGTAAAATTAAAAATATAATAATCATATGAAATACACAGAGCAAAAAACACAAGAATAATTATATCTTACCATTTTAAAGTATTAAATATCACCAATGTTACCAATCAGTAGGTATAACTGACATTAGATGACTTAGAATATTAGATTACAACTGTGTTTTAACTCCTTGAAGGGCACCGGTATATTATATATACCACTTAATTTTAATCCCAAAATGCCACAATGACACCAGAATTTTATAATCAAATTTTGAATTTAAGGTACATGAGAAAAAGGCTTTTACTTATTTTAAAATAAATTCGTTCGTGAATCCTGGTGTCAATCAATCATTTCAATATTTTAGCTACAAGAGTACTTTGCCCCTGAAGGGGTTAAGAAGTTGTATCTTTAGATCTCAAATTTTATTATAAAAATTAAAACCCCTAAAAATGTGTTTGTCTGTATCATGATGCTGACAATAGATTTTATACATATTCATCGACCTTTTTTTTTTCATATTATTTTCTTTTTTTTTTTACTCGTGATATTATTCAACATGATTTTTTAAATATTTTTAGAGCACATATTGGATTAATAACATAGATTTTTATTCTTCACATATTCTTCACCCACGTATAATCTTATTCTTCATTTGTAGGGTATTTTCAAGCTGGCCCCGTGTCTCGAAATTTAAATATGTTATTGAGATGGAATACAGGATATTTATCAAAGTAATTTTTGTATTTTCAAACAAATTTTATGCAGATTACTTAAAAAAATAGTACCGTCCTGCAGGTGAATATAGTACTATAGCTATAGGAGGGATTATTTCCCATTGGAAAAACACATTATTTATAAAATATTCAGAAAGTCATAACTTCACTCTGATACTCTCAGGATTTTTTTTTCCTTTTTGATGCTCTGTATCCCCCATTTGAACAAAAAAAAAAATGGTTTATAACATTTCTTATACAAAAAGTTAAATTTGTTAATATATAAACATTTACTTTGATAATATACTCTGCATTAAATGCAACGGTCAGTAAAAATGAAAATTCATATGTTAAATTATATAAATAATACAAAGTAACTGAAAATTAAAAGGAAAGAACTTTATTGTGCAATATCATATAAAAATTAGATTTTTTTTTCATATTGCTATATGAGCAATTTTTCAAGCTGGCCCCGTGTCTCGAAATTTAAATATGTTATTGAGATGGAATACAGGATATTTATCAAAGTAATTTTTGTATTTTCAAACAAATTTTATGCAGATTACTTAAAAAAATAGTACCGTCCTGCAGGTGAATATAGTACTATAGCTATAGGAGGGATTATTTCCCATTGGAAAAACACATTATTTATAAAATATTCAGAAAGTCATAACTTCACTCTGATACTCTCAGGATTTTTTTTTTTCTTTTTGATGCTCTGTATCCCCCATTTGAACAAAAAAAAAAATGGTTTATAACATTTCTTATACAAAAAGTTAAATTTGTTAATATATAAACATTTACTTTGATAATATACTCTGCATTAAATGCAACGGTCAGTAAAAATGAAAATTCATATGTTAAATTATATCAATAATACAAAGTAACTGAAAATTAAAAGGAAAGAACTTTATTGTGCAATATCATATAAAAATTAGATTTTTTTTTTTTTTTCATATTGCTATATGAGCAATTTTTCAAGCTGGCCCCGTGTCTCGAAATTTAAATATGTTATTGAGATGGAATACAGGATATTTATCAAAGTAATTTTTGTATTTTCAAACAAATTTTATGCAGATTACTTAAAAAAATAGTATCGTCCTGCAGGTGAATATAGTACTATAGCTATAGGAGGGATTATTTCCCATTGGAAAAACACATTATTTATAAAATATTCAGAAAGTCATAACTTCACTCTGATACTTTCAGGATTTTTTTTTCCCTTTTTGATGCTCTGTATCCCCCATTTGAACAAAAAAAAAAATGGTTTATAACATTTCTTATACAAAAGTTAAATTTGTTAATATATAAACATTTACTTTGATAATATACTCTGTATTAAATGCAACGGTGTCAGTAAAAATGAAAATTCATATGTTAAATTATATAAATAATACAAAGTAACTGAAAATTAAAAGGAAAGAACTTTATTGTGCAATATCATATAAAAATTAGATTTTTTTTTCATATTGCTATATGAGCAATTTTTCAAGCTGGCCCCGTGTCTCGAAATTTAAATATGTTATTGAGATGGAATACAGGATATTTATCAAAGTAATTTTTGTATTTTCAAACAAATTTTATGCAGATTACTTAAAAAAATAGTATCGTACTGCAGGTGAATATAGTACTATAGCTATAGGAGGGATTATTTCCCATTGGAAAAACACATTATTTATAAAATATTCAGAAAGTCATAACTTCACTCTGATACTTTCAGGTTTTTTTTTTTTCCTTTTTGATGTTCTGTATCCCCCATTTGAACAAAAAAAAAATGGTTTATAACATTTCTTATACAAAAAGTTAAATTTGTTAATATATAAACATTTACTTTGATAATATACTCTGCATTAAATGCAACGGTGTCAGTAAAAATTAAAATTCATATGTTAAATTATATCAATAATACAAAGTAACTGAAAATTAAGAGGAAAGAACTTAATAGTGCAATATCATATAAAAATTAGATTTTTTTTTTTCATATTGCTATATGAGCAATTTTTCATTAATATACGTCGGATGATAATCACAAGAGATGTTTAGCTATCATTTAAAAGTAAATAAGTAGTCTTTTTTAACAACTTGCAGTGAAAATTACTTCTAGTTTCAAAACGTCTTTTGTTTTTAATATACATCTTACAATGCCTAATTGTCGCTTTTGTATTTTTCATGTAAATGCATGTAAACAAACTTATATAAAAAAATTTACAGCAATTTTAAGTGCAAAACATAGTTATATAAGTAAACATAAAATTCTAGCTTTTTTCTAATTTCTATTTTAAATTTTCAAACACTTTTTTACCAAAAAGAATAAAAATAATATATTAATATTAATTTCCATTTTCACAAGTTTTGCATAACCTAAACTAAAAATTTTAAGCAGCAAAGCAAAAATAAATAATGATTTCTATATTAATTTATTCTACATAAAATCAAATTATATCTGTAAAAGTATAATTAGGTTTAATGGCAATTTAAATGAAGAATGCAATTATTAAAATGATTATTTCAACATTAGCATGATTATTACATATTCTGCAAAAAGTGTCTTTTTCGCAAAAATTTTATATGAACTAATTTGGAAGTGAATACATGAGGAAAAAAAAAGCAACACTATGATTCAAGACATTAATCAGATTATATATTAAAAATTGTATCTATAAAATGAAGGTCTAAAAAATGTATTAAGGAAATTATTGATATTGAAAATGATATGTTTTTATTAAAAATCATCAGAAATAAGAACACAAATCTTTTAACACAAAAAATATTTATTGTTTAATAAAAACGATGCAAATATGAAAAATGCAAATTATTCTAATAAAAATAATTTAAACAGAAAATAAATAATACTACGTATGCAAGAACGTTATTTTTTTTCCAAAAGAAGTTGTGCTCGAAAATTGTCATTTTCGTTCTTCGCAAATGGAACAACTTACCTTTAAAGTACTATCCACAATAATATGTAACAGCTAATAAAATTTATTGGAAGCACTATATATATTCACAATATAGCGATTAAACGCTTAAAAAAAAAAAAAAAAAAAAATATTCGCCATTTTTAGGCAAACTCTATTCCTTGATAAATAATGCACAAAAAATATCGAAAAAAATTCTGTACATATCCACAGAATTTTGTATATATCCACTTGATAATCTAATATTTCACTTTCAAGCACTCAACACAACCATTACTGCTTCTAAATTATAAAAATCACAGCACAGATACAAAAACTGAAGAAATTTTATCATAATTTTCACAATATTAACAAGATCAGTTTGTTTAAATACTAATACACCACTAGCTATACATGGCCATATACTATGTCATATACTATGACCATATACTTTCGCCATTTTTAGGCAAACTCTATTCCTTGATAAATAATGCACAAAAAATATCGAAAAAAATTCTGTACATATCCACAGAATTTTGTACATATCCACTTGATAATCTAATATTTCACTTTCAAGCACTCAACACAACCATTACTGCTTCTAAATTGTAAAAATCACAGCACAGATACAAAAACTGAAGAAATTTTATCATAATTTTCACAATATTAACAAGATCAGTTTGTTTAAATACTAATACACCACTAGCTATACATGGCCATATACTATGTCATATACTATGACCATATACTTTCGCCATTTTTAGGCAAACTCTATTCCTTGATAAATAATGCACAAAAAATATCGAAAAAAATTCTGTACATATCCACAGAATTTTGTATATATCCACTTGATAATCTAATATTTCACTTTCAAGCACTCAACACAACCATTACTGCTTCTAAATTGTAAAAATCACAGCACAGATACAAAAACTGAAGAAATTTTATCATAATTTTCACAATATTAACAAGATCAGTTTGTTTAAATACTAATACACCACTAGCTATACATGGCCATATACTATGTCATATACTATGACCATATACTTCTATACACGGCCTTTGAAACATGCATATTCACAAAAGAAAAATATTACGTCAGCATTTATTTCCCGCGCTATTAATGAAGCAGTCGTTTTCTGACTCACCTCGAGTCTCGCTTTACTACAGAGGAGCTTATCATTAAAACCTTTTTATCAGCTGCAATTGAAACGCTTTAGAAATAAATAGAAACTCTTTATGCTTTTCTTCAGACACAGGGAAAATATGACAAGATTTTTTTGTCACACTTTCAATTTATCGAATTTTATAAATTTAAAAGCAATTCTTACACCAAATTTTTGCTTTAAATCTCGTTTAAATTTATTTTACTAGGATACTTTAATTCGAACAATAGCCTTCACGAAGGCGTTAAAATAGGTCGATGTCCACCAAAATTGAAGTAAATAAACGAAAAATGCGACGTATTCGCTACTATTGGGGGGGGGGGGGGGGGGGGATGTCTAGTTGATACCTTCTTTTAACATAATCGTGGGTAGGGAGTGGAGATATGAAGACAATTACCCCTTCGTAGATTTTGAAATAAAATTAATAAAATTTTCTTTATGTCTGAATATATATATAATATATAAATATAAATTATTTCAAGTGATTATAGAATAATTTCTCACTAACAGAAAAAAAGATCTAAGACCATTCCGTCAAGGGAACCCCTCTCAATTCCTCGTAGAAAACATTTTAAATTCTGTTTCCATTTAAACATTTCAGATTTATCTTAAACAAGGGGTTCAAGAGGCCAGGGTCCCCCGACAATTAAAAAAGCGTTTCAGTTTTTTATTTTTAAAATTGTTGTTAGAAACCTATTTTGGAATATTTAATACTATTTTTTAATTTAATTTTTATATTGCTTTTAAGGTTGATACGTTTAAATGTTGTGTTGCACGGCGCGTTCGGACAAAAAACTCTCAGCTAGCCTTTTTCATAATCATAATCTGCATTTTAAAAAGCGGACTAAGCTGTCGACCACAGGCACACCTGTTTGAAAATCAGGGTCTCTGCCATGGCCCCTCCCTACATTTCTTTTTGCCGGCGATCATGCATAATTAGTATTTCAAGATATATATATTACTATTTATATTACGCCCATCTCTGCATTCCCCGAGTGCGCCAACTAGTGCAAGTAAAATTTGTAAAACTTTATACTTTTGTGAAAAGCAATTCTTTAATTCCTTTAATACACAATTTTATTTTTCAAGACTTGATAAGACAGAGGTCGCGGCTGCCGAAGGCAGTCGTGCATCATCCGCCGATTCCAGGCTCTTGAAGAGCCCATGCGAGACACGACCAGGAGGGTTCCAGTTTACCCGGGGACCCTCTAGGTAGTGCTCTTCGGCCGGAGAGCGTAGCGGGGGCGTGTGCCTACCTGCGCTTCAAGCTCTCTTTCCCAAGTGGGTTGATGACAAAGGTCGAAGCGACATTAGTGGCACCTTATAAAAGGGCCACTAGGTTCACACTCGGGCGGATAGCGAGAATGAGCCACAGCTTCGTTGCCGGAGTCCCAAAAGGGAACCGGATCCTAGGCCTGATGTGAAACACTCACACTACCCCATTGCTGTACCGCACCTTCCGAATATCAAGACTTGATAAGCAAAATTGTACAGTTTTGACACATATCTTATGGTCTAATCAAATTATTTCTTCTATAAAGTAATATCATTGTGTGGATAGAAAAGTATTCCAGATTCAGACACTTAGGTGTCTGAATTATATTTTCAGACACATAAGTGTCTGAATCTAAGACGCCTCTATTTGCAGTGAAGATTTTTCCTCAAATTAGTGTTGCCGCAAAAATAAAATAACCGCATTATATAGTGCTGAACAATGATTAAAAAAATAAATAGTAGTACAAAAAAGATAAAATATCAATTCTCCACATAGTTTTATTTTATATTTATGGTTAAAAAGCAAAATTGATATTGAAATGTTTAAAAGAAAAAAAAAAGACTCCATCGACGGTCGAAGCAGTGGTATTTCACGTGTATAATAAAAGGTATGCTTTGTTATATTAAATTTTCTTTTCATTTCATTCATTTTATTGCATTCAATTTATTTATTTTTCATGTTTTCCAAGAAGCGGATGGATATCTTGTGAATTGACGAAGTGATGAATTTTTTTCCTTCTTAAACTCCATTCCTCCCCCCCCCCCCTTGAGGCTATTTTTAATGATATCAAAAATCTGTCATACATAAATTTTCGACCCTTTTCCTAGAAGTAATAATAACTGTAAACGGATTTGATACGTATCATAATTAAGAAGTTATGGGTTTTATTTTCTGTTTTCACAACCCCTCCCCCCCGCATTTCGATTTTGCCCATTAACGAACTTGACCGGGATTTTATGTCCCTTGATTATATGTATCAGTTTGGAAGATATTTGTGCAGAATTATTGAAGTTATCGTGTCCATAAAAAATGATATAGCTATATAGACAGATAGATAGATAGATAGATAGATAAAGTTTTTAATTGGGGGTTGGTTTGGGGTTCTAGGGGTCATGATCGGCGTAGATCTGCAAAAAATTTCAGAAATTCCCTCATACGGGAGAATGTAATAGGTAGTATTTCTTACGAAATCTACCTACAAAGAAAAAGAAAAAATGATAATTTCGTTTCTCTCAATAAATAAATATGGACAAAATTAGATAATGCCAGGCTTTCACTCTTCAACGGAGTGAAATATTTCACTCTTGTCAAAGGAGTGAGACAGTCACTCTCGACAACGGAGTGACATATTTCACTCCTTTCTAGGGAGTGGAAAATTCCACTCTTTAAGGAGTGCATTTTTATAAAATTCACTCCAAAAAGAGTGAAAATGCCTCTCACTCTTCCAAAGAGTCAACTTCTCACTCCTCCCAATTTTAGAGTGTAATTTACGGATTTTTGGCGCATTTTCATCTATCCACCATAATTCGGAAACTGTTAGAGATAGGACGGCGTTTCTATGGTGTTTTATGATCCTCATGGGCTCTTGTATCACCTCCTGTCATTTGGCAGATTACCTCAAACTCACCCTTTATAAGAAAATATTAGCTGTACCGATAAATATAGTCGCTTTCAAATACTATATTATTCATTTCATTAGGCTTGATTAAACTTAAAACTTAATAAATAGATGGGAGGGGGGCATAGAAATCTACGTTCATTAAGCTGATTCAATGATGCTTTGAAAACATATCTTGAACATACATTTGCATAAAAAAATAACGACGGTATTTATGGTTACCCCTAACATAAGAAAACTGTCTTATGGGCAGACTTTATTTACGCATCTCTTTGCTCTTCCTGTGGCCGTTGAACTCTCATAATCTTACTACTTACAGACATTTCCCTTTTCTTATATCAAATTTCATGTACGGATTTCCATGTCTTTATTTAAAGATATTTTATCTTTGCTATAACCTGTAATTCAAAATACGCACTTAATTTTTTTTTTTTTTTTAATTTTATTAGAAATATTAAAGAAGAAAATTTGATTTAAAAATTGTTTTATTAAAAATTAGAGTATTTTAGAAATGAAAATTCGTGTCTGCGGAGTTAGCGGGGATTTTAATTGAGTATCACTTTGCAGTAAAGAATAAATTTTTATTTCAATCCGGATTTACAATTTAGGTAAGATAATTTTCAAATATTATTATTTATTTTACAGTTTGAGTAAAAATTTATAAAAATATATAATATATTATTATTATTAGGATTAGTAGAAGTTTAATAATATATGTGTCATTAAAAATATATTGACCTTTTAAATACATAAATATTACACAAGATTAAAAAAAAAGGCTTAATCTTCTATATATATATATATATATATATATATATATATATACACACTGTAAAAAATGAAGTACTCAAAAATGAGTAAGTTCATGTACTCATTTCGAAATGAGTATTTTTGGATCAAAAATGAACATGTGCATTCTCAAAAATGAGTAAGTCCATGTACTCATATCGAAATGAGTATTTTTGGATCAAAAATGAACATGTACATGAACTATTTTTGGATCAAAAATGAACATATGTATTCTCAAAAATGAGTAAGTTCATGTACTTATTTCGAAATGAGTATTTTTGGATCAAAAATGAACATATGATCAAATCCAACATACTTGTATATTTCAGAATGTGTAATGACGAAATTTCGGAGCCTAAAAAGCTATTTGAAGGAAAAACGTAGAATAAGAGAAATGAAAAGTGGATCTGGTTGTTCTGGATTTTCATCAAAGTGGATCCACTACAACACATTTACTCTTTTTTTTCCTCACATTTTACACATCTACTTTTTTTTCTTTTCTTGATAGTACATCAAAATTATGATTTTTTTTTCCACTAATTTTTTAAAAATTTATTTTAACTTTTTTAACGTGAGGCAATATTGTGTTATTTAAAAGTTTCATAACATAATATCTTTTCAAATTATAGCTATGCAAATTGGTATTAAACTAAACTGATTTGGCTTACAAATTTATGAATTACGCTAAAATTTATTATTTTATAAATTATAATTTTACAAAGTTTATAATTTTAGTATTTCAATCTATGATCTTTTCTAATGTCATTTTTTAATTAATAATTCTTCGAACTACCTGTTACTTCAGACATTATTTTAATCTTTAACACATATAGACAGGCACTGTACATCCTTAAAAACATATTTAAAAACACATAAAACCAGTCCACACGCTAAAAGTTTCGTAAAAGTATAATATTTTCGCCCGTTTGCTCATGCATCTTCAATACTGATATCTCGTATTTCTGATCTGTCAGTCCGATTTTTCTAAAACTATCCCTTGTAATATATATCTATATAAATATCTTTATCTATATAAAAATAACTATCCTCTATTCCTTCCTAACAGATGGCGCCACATGCTGTTAGGAAGGGATAGAGGGAGGGTTTCAAAGTAAGTAACAACATTTAAGAAGGAGGCGTGACCAGTCGTGGCGCTTTGGTTTGGGTCGTCAGGTTAGTAAACAGGACATCGCGGGTTCGATTCCTCTCTTGGGCAAGGGTTGGTTAATTACTATAAACTCACGTAGGAAAGAAAAAAATGAGCAGAAATGTATATATCCCTTATAAGGTTGTCCTCGCGAAGTAACTTTTTTTTTCATTCTATAAATTTTATTTTAACGACATAATTTTTTTTTAAATTTGAATACATCCATGGGATCAAAAATGAGTACATAGCAGTTCATATTTGAATACATCCATGGGATCAAAAATGAGTACATGTGTTTCTCAATTTTGAGTACATTTGGATCGGAGCTATTTTGAGTATGTGACGTATTCAAAATTGAGTACTTTTTACTCAATTTTGAGTACCCATTTTTTACAGTGTATATATATATATATATATATATATATATGAGAATGTTAAAAATCATTAATTTATTTTTCTTTTATTTATTACTAAAAAAATTCTTAAAAAAAAAATATTCGCGCATTATGAAAAAGAATATATATTGTGTTACTATTTCGAAAAACTCTCGAAAACATTATTAATATTGTTGTAGAAAAAAAAGAAGAAAGAAAAGAAAAAAAATTACATTAAAATTATTTTATTTAAAAAAAAATCACTCACAAAACTATTTCTTACATGTTATAAGTTCCTCGAAAATAATAATAATAATAACATACAATGTTACACACATTTGCAATGCATGTTATTCTAGGTTTTAAAATAAATTCTAAATGATATACTACAAGAGTTGAAAAAACAAACAAACAAAAAAATAAATCAATGAGTACAATTTTAAAAAAGCATAATTCGCTAAAGTATTTTCATTATTCATGAAAATAAAACATATCTTAAGCTAAATGTATAATCCGAAAGATGGCAGCATCAGATGTTAGTTATATCTATTTAAAGACTAGAAAATTAAATGCTCTCTTAAGGTCCCCCCATATTTATGACTATCATCGCATTAAACACAATTCTTGAAAAGAGATGATAAACTTTGGAAGTTCCATAGATTTTTTCCCACACTGAATCATAAAAGACATCCTTGGCGCGCTACCGTAACTGCCCGCCAGGTTATACTGTTTATTTTCTATCCATGTGACTCGGGTTCAACTCCCAGCTATGGTCGAATCGAAGCCATTCTTATCAAAATTAAGTATTGCGTTACACCTGTTACAATTCATTCGAAAAATTCTCACTAACATCCCCAGATGGTGTAGAAACGGCGTCTTCTATGTATTATTTATAAATAATAGTATAGATTTTTTTTTTTTACAGAAAAATTTACAGTAGACTGTTATTTATTTCTGTGTATTTAACAAAATCTTTTTTTTCTAATCTCTATAATTTTACATAAGACATAAGATATGGAGTACAGGTAGATTCTCTGTAATTTCACAGATTTCTTTTTCTTCCCCCCCCCCCCCCCCCTTGGTGTTTGGGGAATTCCTTTTCTGAGTAACAATTCATTGCTGATTTTAATAACTTGAAAGTTGGTTTAAAACATCAATTTCGACAGCGTGTTAATAAAAGTTCTTTATTTTTATTGGATAATGAAAAAAAAAAACATATATATATTAAGATTCTCTGGAACTTAAATATCTGAAATTTTTATACTTATGAGGGAAAATTATTTCGTCTGTAAGCATCAAATCCTTGTTTGCAAAGAGGGTTGGGAGGAGGTGAGGGTATTTCATGCGAAATTAGCTGTCTATCACCTTTTAAAATAATTTACTGACAATACATTTTTTAAATCATTCACTGACTGTCAACGATAAAATAGTTTCAATCCTGGATTTTGGAAATTATATCTCAGCTAAGCAAGATATGATCTACAAAAAGACGTTTATTGTAGCAAACACATAACAGTTTTCGGTACTTAATTCTCTCATCACTTCCATTAGTATTCATTTAGTAATGCGCTCATTTTTCATTATTTTATACAGCTTAAATTACACTGGATAGGACACGTGTTAAAAAAGGATCCTTTTATTAAAAGTGATTACTTTTTACATTTTTTTCTGTAGAAGTCGCTTAGGCACGTTTTCATCAATTTTAGTAATTACTTCGCTATAATGATGGAGACATATACCGCTATATCATCAGCGTTTACACGTTCGGTTACTTAATGAGAGGTGATTGGATGTATTCCCTTCCGTGCACTTGTGATGTTAGGAAATTATAAAAGTTAAAGCACTGACACTTATGAGAGGGTTTTAACTTTTCAAATATTCTAGTGTAGTTAACATTATACTTGTTACTCGATTAGTGAGGTGAAGGGCTTGGGTGTAAAATATGATAGCTAACATTTTATAATTTTTTTCTGATTTTCATGTAAAATTAATTATTTAACGGCACCCTGACTCCCTTTTAAAAGCACAGTTTTTTTTTGTTGTTTTTTTACTCAATATATGCCATAACAATCAAAGAGAAATTTTAGATATGAATTTTAATAACGAGAACTCTTTGCATATTCAATTAGATAAAATCTTCTAGACAAACAATGCTGCACGTAAGTCTCTGTATTATCACAGATCAAGATGTATTATCGCAGATCAAGATGTATTATCGCAGTTATAGGTAAATTTAAAGAAGTTGTTCGATTCTCTGGTTTTAAATGGTAATGTCAGCAAATCCTACCCCTATCCTCCCCCCCCCCCCTCTTATCAGATTTTTTTCTGCTTCAGCGATGAATGGGCAGTTCCAATCTTAACAAATCAGATGTTTTAAAGGAAGCAATCACAATGGTTTTGTTTGTAGTTAGTTTTCTTTACATAACTTTAATCTTGACTATCTCAAAACTTGCATTCTGTTAGTTATACTTTGGTTTACGACCCAAGCCCTTCAATTATGTAATTCAGTATCTAATGAAAAGCTAAGTATGAATATTATTTCGCACTTGGTTAATGCAAAAGAAATCCCTTCAACGTTCGTGAAGATCTTGGGTACTAATGGCGTACGATGCGGTAGAGCATAGGTTCCCATCAGAGCACCTACATTTAAAGCAGCATAGGGCATGGTCAGTGCTTTAGAGGGTAACTCTAAGAGAATTGGCAATGCCGCTGTTGGATCTGTGTTGATGCCACAGACCGGCACGTAAAATCAGTGGTGTGGAATGTCCTCCCACTGAGAGGTAAGTAGGCGGGAGAGGATTATGGAACCAGCGGATTCCCCACCTTTCTCTTAGGATAAAAATTGTGGGAAAATCTTGAAGCCAAGTCAGACTTCCGTTCCTGTGACCGCGTCCATTCGTCATATGCCTTCAGGACTTGGACGCAGGTAAGCCAGGAAGTATTTGTAACCACAACAATGTTCTTGGTGATGCTAATATTTTCTAGTAAAGAAAAAAAGGAATGGGGGAGTTGCGGCGTATTATTAAGATATCCACCACTTTTACCCTTATTCCTTTAGGTGGATTCTTAACAGAGAACATTTGAAATGAAAGTGGTCCATATTTTTGTGAAAGTAAAAGCCTGAAATCTTTACGTATATTCACATATATTGGGCCAAGCGGAATTGAACTTGCGAACTAGTGGTTATCATTCATCGCTGAAGCAGAACAAAATCTGATAAGAGGGGGGGGGGGGGGGATATGGGTAGGATTTACTGACATTACTATTTAAAACCAGAGAATCAAACAACTTCTTTAAATTTACCTATAACTTCGATATACATCTTAAATTATAATCGATTGCTCCCTAATGAAGAGCTTTATATGACAGCCGTGTTCCGAAAGTCCCAACATGCGTACCATTTTTTGAAAGTTTTCTAGGGAAATAAGAAACATTATTCTATTTCTTGGTATATGGATAAGAATAGCTCCTTTTACTTGTTTACGAATGAAAATGATTTCGTGAATGCGTCAGAAAATTAATGGTGCCAGAATAAGGAAATTTTTTATTCAAAATATCTACCACTTTTTTAAAATTAGTTCTTTTTCTTATTTAATCGCAGAAATCTCCGATTAAATAAAGCAAGGATTACCATTTAGTAAAAGTGGTAGCTATATTTTGAATAAAACATTTCCTCATTCTGGCAACATTTCCGAAAATAGCGAGTTTGGATTATGAGTTGTCTTATAATAATCAGTTTTCTCTTTCTGGATGATTAAAAAAATTTACTGCTTTTACTCCTCTCTATTATTTAAAAAAAATCGTCCTCTGTTTGCAGAAGGGTTTTTTAACAGGATTTTTGCGCTCGCTGTCACATTTGATTACACATGTGTGCACCTCTAAATATCGCAGAATTACAATCTTACTCCGTCAAACAGAAAAAAAAAAAAAAAAAAAAAATCGGAATTGTTTTCCTTTAAATTTTTTTACTCAGTTTACTTAATTTCAATGATTTAAAAATATATAATTACCAAGTATGGAGTTTTTTCTTTTATTAAAATGAAAATACCAAGCTGCAAAACCAGCTTCCAAACTTTTAGTTCCTTTTTATCAACAGAAAATACAATTCTTCAATGGAAAAAAAAAAATTATAAAATTCGCTGACTATTATTATTTGGATATTACAGTTACATAAAACCGAAATGTGCCAACATGAAAGAAAACTCAATATTTCTCAGAAATTGTCGCATAACTAATGTGAGAGATCTTTCAGACTGGCTCGATGGAAATATGAATAAAAGAGCCGATTAACTCATAGGATACTGCTTCTGTTCTAGACATTTTGTACAGGATTATTTCAATTAAAATTCAGATATTCAAAAATCTGTAGCCATAGTATTAGGGCTCCAAACGAAACAAAATTTCACTACTATCTGTAGTTAAACTGGAAATTACACTGCAAAAACAAATTGTTGATTATACAGTATATAATACTAGCACCCCAGCTGTTAGTATTATACCGTAAAATTAACAGTAATAAACAGTAAAATAAGCTGTAATACGCTGCTTATTTTACTGTTTATTACTGTTAATTTTACGGTATAATACTAGCAGCTGGGGCGCCAGTATTATACTGTAAAATCAACATTTTTTTGGCAGTGTACAAGTTAAACTGAAAACTGAAAAAAGCTTGAATCGAGATCGCTAACAACAATTAAGGGTTAAATTGTTTACACGTAAATTAAATGAAATACTAAAATTTTTAAATTATATGAAAGAGGATATAATGCATATTTTTTTGGCAAGGGGATGTCACTGACTCCCTCTTGAAAATTGAAATTTTCATAGGAAAAAATTACATCAAAATAAAAGTATTATAAAATCCTTAATAAACTCTCTATGACATGTATATGTTTACACATTCTATAAACATTTTACACACATATATATTTTTTATACATTTTACCCAGTTTATGCATATTTTATACAGTTTATACATATTCTATATGTCCTTCTCTATGACAGAAGCTTTGGAAGTAATTCCTGAAAGTCTACTGTATAATTTCTCATAGTTTTTAATTCTAGACAGTGGCTTAAACGGTTTGTTAGAAAAAACACTTCTAATATAATTATCCCTAATGACACGTGATTTTAATTAGTACTTTAATTATACTGGCATCTCTTTCATAATTAGCTTTAATGAAATTCACTTTGATGCTCGTTATCCAAAGTTGTCCTACTGTCGCCTAGATACTTTTATGAATAATAAACAGCTGACTTTCTCCGAAGACTGCTGAGTCAAGAATAAAGAATGTTCTTCTCACGCTAAACTTTCTCTTCTTTTTAACACTTTCCAACACAGTTGAAAAGTGTTTATGAATTCGGTTTCTCTGTCTGTTTGTCCGTGCTCTCGCTCGCGTAAATATACGCGGATTATCATGCGATTGATATATGTTATTGAGGTTTACTATGGCATTTTCGGTATTGAATATGAAGTGTGTGGCATTTATAGTTTTTTTACAGGGACACTCAAAAGAATTCCGTTACATTACGGTCTATGGAGAAAAATGGTTTGCGGTTTATTTTAATAATGTTTCAATATTTCAAACAAATTGAAATTGATATATATCACTAAGGTGCATTACAAGAGACTTACTATAGAACATTGCGTGTATAGCATTCATCGTTCATCTACAGGGACACACAAAAGAATTTGATACTGTCTGTTAACAATATAATTGCTGGAAGTGCTTTTTCGGTTTCTGAATGTGTTTTAAAATTTAACTCATTTTTTGTCTATTACTTGGTGTGTATAAATACTATAGATCATATACAGGGCTGCGCAAAATTTCTCGAGTACATTTACGTTCATTGATGGAAATTTCATATAGGGAATTTTAAACTGTGGTACGCATTTCCTAACTGAACTAAAATTCAGCATTATATATGTAATATATATACAAATCTATAGATCATATACAGGACTGCACAAAAGAATTCGGAAAATTTTCCGAATATTGTTGGTAATTCCTGAAATGGGTTTTTAAACATGTTAAGATGTGTTTTCCAAGTTGCTTGCGTAGATATCATCTTTCACCTTATTGAACAGTAAATATTCGTAAAATTATTTTGGAAGTGTTGGAAAGTGTTACATAATTCACGCTTGACTCATAATTTTTCGTTGTTGTTAAAATTTAAAGTATCCTACAGAACAAAAACGAGTATAATACGGTTTGTTTAATACAGTCATCTCAATGAGAAACTCTTTTTGTTCGTGTTAAAAAGTAGTTCGTGTTATCCGACATGTTATACATTACATACAACTGGACGGGGCAGTCGGAAATAGTTCGTGCTAAAAGTAATTCGCGTTAAGCGTTCTCGTGTTAACGAGGTTTGACTGTATTGTAAGTGCGATCGTTTTAAATAAATAAATTAATATATGAAAAAACAATTTCATTTGTTAAAATATTTTGATGCAATTTTTTTCTTAATTTTTACAAATTTATGAAAAAATAATGCAAAATTTGATACTTACCAAAACTGTCTTCATGACAAAATTAATGATAGTTTGCTATATTTTTTTTTTACAATTTGAGTTAGTAACGATGTAATGAACTACAATCTAAGCCATTCAACCCCCCCCCCCCCCCACTGGAAATGATATTAAAAAAAACTGTACAGAATCGTTGTTTTGTATGCGTATAATTTAATAATGCGCGTATGCGTTAAAATTTAAAGTATCCCACTTCGTTTGTCAAAATTTTTCTTAATAAAACAAGAACGAAAAATCATGCGTCAAGCATAGATTATGTAACACTTTCCAATGCTTTCAAAATAATTTTACAAATTATACCGTTTAATAAGCTAAAAGATAACATCTAAGTAATCCGAATACTTTTCATCAGCCCTGTATAGGATCTATAGATTTGTATAAAGTACGTCTACATAGGATGCTAAATTTTAGTTCAGTTAGGAAACGCGTAGCACAGTTTAAAATTCTCCGTCTGGAGTTAAATAATACGGAAATGTGCTCGCGAACTTTTGTGCTTCCCTGTATAGGATCTACAGAATTTATACACACCACGTAATAGACAAAAAGCGAGTTAAAATTAAAATCGCGTTCAGTAACTTAAAACGCACTTCCAGGAATTATTGTTAACAGACAGTAGATAATTCTTTTGTGTGTCCCTGTAAATGAACGATGACTGCTATACACACAATATTCTGTAGTAAGCCTCTTGTAATGCACCTATTTCAATGCGTTTAAAATAGGGAAACATTATTTAAATAAACCGCAGACGATTTTTCTCCATAGACGTAATGTAACGGAATTCTTTTGACTGTCCCTGTAAAGTAACTATAAGTGCTATGCACACACTATTCCATATTAAGCTTCTTCTAATGCACCTTAGTGATATATATAAATTTCAATGCGTTTAAAATAGTGAAACATTATTTAAATAAACCTCAAGTGATTTTTCCCCATAGACCGCAATGTAATGGAATTCTTTTGAGTGTCCCTGTAAAAAAAGTATAAGTGCTACACACTTCCGTTGAAATAGGGAACATGCTATAGATAACGACTATAACATATAAAAATTGCACAGCAATCCGAGCATATTTGCGGGAGTTAGAGCACGGCCAGACGGGCAGACGGCAGACGGCCAGACAAACCGAAGTCATAAACACTTTTCAACTAGGTTGGAAAGTGTTAAAAACGGGTATGATACGGTTTGTTTAATATGTGAGTGCGATCGTTTCAAATAAATTAATATATAAAAAAACAATTTCATTTGTTAAATTATTTTAATGCAATTTTTTCTTAGTTTTTACAAACTTATGAAAAAATAATGCAAAATTTTATGCTTACCAAAACTGTCTTCATGACAAAATTAATGATAGTTTGCTATATTTTATTTTTACAATTTGAGTTAGTAAAGATGTAATGAACTACAATCTAAGCCATTAAACAAAATCTCCCCCTTCCCCCCTCCTTGAAAAGGATAACAAAAAAAAGTACAGAATCGTTGTTTTGTATGCGTATAATTTAATAATGCGTATATGCGTTAACATTTAAAGTATCCCACTTTGTCAACATTTTTCTTAATAAAACAAAAACGAGTATAATACGGTTTGTTTAATATGTGAGTGCGATCGTTTCAAATAAATTAACATATATAAAAAAATTCCTTTGTTAAATTATTTTGATGCAATTTTTTCTTAATTTTCACAAATTTATGAAAAAATAATGCAATATTTGATTACTTACTAAACCTGTTAATGATAGTTTGCTATTTCTTTTTCTTTTTTTTTTTTTTTTTTTACAAATTGAGTTGGTAAAGATGTAATGAACTTACAATCTAAGCCATTCACACCCCCCCCCCCCTCCTGGATTGGATAAAAAAAATAGTACATAATCGTTGTTTTGTATGCGTATATAAATAATTTTTGGTCAGTACAAGACATATAGAAACAAACATAAAGAAAATAAAAATAGCTATAGGAGCAAATGAATTATTACAACTGTTTCTTTCTCTCTCTCTCTCTCTCTTTTCCCCGTTTTATACTGAAATTTAATTCTCATTACAAGGCTTTGAAACAGCTGTATGCTAAATTTTCTCTGGCTGTTTGTGTTTTCATTTGCGTTAGTTTTTACACATCATGTATTCATGGTGACTCGAAAAATTTTTTTGCTTGTGTGATTTTATTTGCTCTGGAAGACGTTTTAATTCTTAATTCACCCATTTTGCTTCACGAGGGGTTATTACAAGAGTAACTCAAATTACTTTTAATGAAAAGTATTACATTTTATAATGGAAAGAGCAAAAACTCATCCTTTATATATGAGATTCACAGACTTACCATTGGATTTTTTGTCCAGTAAATCAATCTTAATTTGGATAAAAAGATCTTTGTTGTTATAAAATTTGTTTTAATTAAATTTTTAAAAATTATTATTAAAAATAATGAAAATCTTCGTATCTTATTTTTAAAATTACAATTCAAATCTTTTTTTTTTTATATATATCGCGCTAAATTATGTTTCATCTTGTTAAATGCGAAAGCCTTTTCAAAATACAAGCCAAATTTTAAGGTTATAAAAAATTTTTGGTTAATCTTCCGAATACCATGTCAATCAAACTATTTACTGCACAATTTTATTTCGTATTAGTACCTTTCTTACATTAATAAATAAAGAAGAATCATGTGTAAAAATATTTCGCAAAACTCATAATTTAAAATCATTGTTTTTGAATAGTTCAAATATTGCTCACTGGATGGCGCTAACTATTTAGTATTTCATGTATTATAACAGATGGGCATAAAACAATAGTACTTATAAGTTTAACGGATCTGAAAATTTCTTTTCCATACACTATAATTTGACCAAGGATATGCATAATTTAGCACTTACATCTCTAACATCGTTAGCGCAAGATATGTAATCACATTGATTTTCCCAGAAAAGATTTCAATAGGAAAAAAAGTAAGTTCTGTAAGACTAAAATATACACTATATGCATGTTTTATGACGCTACTCTGAGAATGAATTGATGTACTGGATTTTTATGCTTATAAAAAAAAAAATAATATATAAATATGGGACCCACTAATAGAGTAAAATGTATCGTGATATCTTTTTATAAAGTTTTAAAATCAATAATAAATAAATCAAACTTGCTGAAGTATTAACTACTTTCTAAAAATACAAATTAGTAAAGTGTTTCTATCTTATTTAAATATCACTGTTAAATATTTCGGAAATAAAACCTTGAAAATATTAATTTTAATGCTCATGTCGTCACAAATCCCCATCTACATAGATTAATATAGAAATTATAAAGCAATCTAAATAAAGGGGTAATATATGTTACTTATTAATATCAACATGTCTTTCTCTTATTTATATTGACAACATTGATCAATTATGTACTCAGAAAAGATATGCAGAGCCAAAGGCAAGTAGCAGAAGTATATTGGGAATTATGAGAACATTACTTTAACATTTTAAGATATTTTAAAGTACTTTTCTCCATACTAAACATGAATCTGATTTAAAAAGTTGTAAAACAAACTTAAACATTGTACAACAATGAAATCCACAATATATTTATGCCAGCCAATATTTATTTACAAATTTGAATGTATAAACGAAGTTTTCAGCGTAAAAAAGGAATTTGAAGTTTTAAAAAATGAGTAATTCAAAATAGTTTCATGTTAGATTTCTCTTCTGTTAAATGTAACTCATGTACGTCTTGCCAAAAAGTTATGAATACTTTATAAGAAATAATTGAAAAAGAGCAATGCTCAGTATTTTATGTGTACATTATATTTAAACTTTAAACCACACCATTTAAACAATTTTATACATGGTGTACTTTCATATATTTGACCAATAGCTAAATTGAGGGGGTGGGGGAAAGAGAGCGCCATAAGCCACATTTTTGAACTTCTGAGATAGTTCAATTTGAAAATTTGATCAAATACTCAAATCAAGATATATAACCTGAAGTTTTTTCGCCAATGTCTTAGTAACATTTGAGATATTTTGAGTAACAATATAGCATTACTTTAATGATGTTACTTTTATGTCCTTTGTAAATTGGCTATCTTCATTGGGGACATAAACATCTGACACAAAAGCGAAACCTGTCACATATGCTGCCACCAAGTGACATTAGAAACAAATTATATGTTGGATATTATAATTTACAATATTAAGCAACAGATTACAGTGATAGATTTATTTCACCAAAAATGTGGCTTGGCAATTTCTTGCCCCAACCCCCTCAATTCGTAATGCGTGTGAGTTTTAGAGTTATATTAGACTCTTTAGATCTGAAGCTAAAATAATACTACAAATATTCATTCATTGTGCTTGCACAAACAAAATGACATCATTAGATGACAGAAAAAAAGCTTTTTTTCTGAAATTGATACTTTAGGGAACTAGTAATATAGGTTCCCGAATATTACTACATAGATCTAAAATTACTAAGTCCCCTAAAATATCAATTAAATTATCAATAACCTAAATTCAAACAATTACAAATTTAAAGACCTTAAACAATTGAATGAACAAATTCTCAAAAGTTTTTATTGTTAAGTAATTTAAGTTAAGTAATTATGAAAATTACTTACTTTCGTGGCCACATACTGTCTTGAAGGCATTTTGCAAACTCAGATGAAACTAAAATTTATTTTATGAGAAATTCAGCATCGATACCACCATTTATTGGTTTGCTTTTAAAGCGAAAAACATTCAGCTATGTAGAAGTGAAGTCAACATGTAAAAAAATGAAACAGTTTAGTTTTTATGAGATAAGGAATAGAGGTACAAGCATTTGTATATCTCGGGTCTGAAGAAGATTTAGAACCAATTGCAAAATTATTTCAAATGTTGTTCATCAT
This sequence comes from Maratus michaelseni, assembly GCA_963931845.1. Classification (NCBI taxonomy): domain Eukaryota; kingdom Metazoa; phylum Arthropoda; class Arachnida; order Araneae; family Salticidae; genus Maratus; species Maratus michaelseni. The sequence continues at coordinate 226,936,767 of OZ007599.1, forward strand.
ATGAAAATCAATTTACGTCAAAATAGTTATTATTATGTTTTTAAGTTACAAAAAACATTTTCAGTCAAGTTATATTTAGAAAAACTTTCTCAGTGTTCTAAATAGTACAAGAGTAAAAAATCCATATTTGTACGACAAAAACTTATCGAGTTTTGATACTTTGAATTTTATGTTTTAGCGTTTTATGGTACTAAAAACGTTTTTTACAATTTTTATTGTCAGAAAACAAAGAAATTTCATAAAAATGAAAGTATAACAACTCTGTAATTTTTAAATATAGATCAGTCTTACTGTTTTACTTCAAACAGTATGGAAAAAATTCTAAATATAACTTATAGGACTCAGTGACCATCAATATATAAAAATTTTAATTTCGTAACTTAAAAAAAAATAACTATTTTGAAGAAAATTGCAGAAACTTTGTTGCAATTGGATCTATAATATTTCTAAACTGTTTTTCTAAATTTCGTTTAGGAATTGTTGGTCAACGATAAGAATGGACACCCTGTATATAGTCTGGTATTTATTATTTCTTATATGTATTTTTGAGAAGGTATATTCTGTGTTTAATTTGTATACATTGTTATTATGTTCATTTATTACAAAGAGAAAGAAGTAATTTTAAAATAATGAGAGTAAACAAAACATATTATATTTAATAAATCAAAGTAAATATAAGTTTATTCATATAATGATTATTCCGATAAGGAATAAAAATAAGGAATAATTTTGTATTTTCTTGGCTGAATCCAATTTGTTATTTCATTACAAACATAGAAAATCTATCAAAAATTATCTGGTAAAGTGGCTAAATCAATGTAATATAAAAATCTGGACTAAGAAAATGTATCTGTAAGTTGTATATATTCAGTTCTCATATGCATATAACTTCCGTGTACTAGATTAAAGTAGGAGGGAAATGTTTTAGTTTGCTATTGCATGTTATTAAGCATTTGTGGGGGAGATTTATGAAAAGTCCATACATTGTTATTTTAAATAAACACATTTATCTCAAACATTTTTTTTTCTTGATGATTAAATATTTTAAGTCACCTTGAAGCAATAAATTTTAATGTTTTTTAAACTGAAAGAAATAGTTAAGTTTCAAAGTACAAAATTGTGGAAATATAGACCCTACTTGAACGCTATAGAGATGAGGCGGGCTCAGTCCAATTTCGTGAGCCCGAGCCTGTCGACCCAGGCTCAACGAAATTTTCACGAGCGTTTGTGAAAATTTTATTTATTTACCGATTGTAAAAAGGAAAAAAAATGCTATTTTTGAAGAAAAAATGTAATCTAAGTTTCTCAAAGTATTTTGCAATTCTTTAACACTAGAACGCCCAGAAATTTTGCTGAAGCTTTATAAAAATATTTATCAACAGAAGTTTTATCTAAAGCTATTTAAGGTGGTTCTCAAATTATTTGCTGAACAACGCAAAATTTCCTGACACAATTTCTGACTAATTTTTAAATGCTAAGGAATAAAATTAGCAGACCTGACTATTGAAGCGATTTGGAATTGAAATAAGTTTTCCCTTTTTTTATAAATAAATTACTTATCAAATTATAAGTGATTCGTGTCACGTGACGACACGTTTATCGGCTTTATAGTGTTGCCGCGCCTGGAATTCTGTTCAAAACGCCGACTTTGAAAGTGTTTTCTGAAAGATTTTCTACCTTTACCAAAATATGGAAAACGTGTTTCGATTACATAGTTTCTGAATAACAACACCTGCTCATTTATTTCATGCGCGTTTTGGAACAAAAATGAATTAAAAAATGTGTCTGAAATGTATCTGAATGTAGCCCTTTTGGATATGAGAACTTATTTAACTTATTTCTGCGTGATTTATATTTAACTTATTTTATAAAGAAATTTCTGGTTCGAATCAGCATATAATCATTTGGTAGGAGTCTAATCGACTCTGGCTGGGCATTCTTTTATTAAAAGTCAGCGTGAAAAGGAATTCAATTGTTATTGATGGAATTTAAGGAGAAAAATATTCTTTCTGATTTTTATGACTGTTCTCAAATCCAAACTGTCTACTTTATGAGACATTTTTTTATTCATTTTTGTTCGTAAATGTATCCCATTGTTACGTGTTCTTATTCAGAAACTTTGTAATCGAAACACGTTTTCTATCTTTTGGTAAAGGCACTTCAGAAAATACTGTCAAAATCCGCGTTTAGAACCGAATTCCCTATACGTGGCAGTACTAGAAAGTAGAAAAACGTGCCGTCACGTAACACGAATCGCTTATAACTCGAAAAAATAATTTGTTTATCAAAAAATGGAAACTAATTTCGATTGCAAAGTGTTTCAATAGTCAGGCCTGCCAATTTTATTTCTCTGCGTTTAAAAATTAGTCAAAAATTGTGTCAGAAAGTTTCGAGTTGTTGAGCAGGTCATTTACGGACATCAGTGTTAGAAATATACCAGAAGCCGTTCGGTATCCCTTGTCTATTTTCGCTTTCCGTTTGAATTCCTTTTCCAAAATTATTAGAAAACAGAACTCATTTTTTTTCTCTATAGTTGTACAAGAATATTTTTAAACAATAAGAATTGTGATTTTTGCAGAATTTTGCCAGTTGGTTGGGTATAAATAGTTAATTTGCTATTTTAGACAGGTTAACAGGAATATGAAAATCACGAAACGTTTTCATGAGAGAGTATTTAGGATTAATACATATTTCTGTGTAAGAAGATATTTTTAATTGAGAAAATTAATCTTGAAACAATTTTAAAATGTTATTAACCATTTTCTTCTCCATATTTTTGGCATCGGGTTAATTGCACAAAATTTTTCTGAATCCGACTTCCGAAAAATGAGCCCAAACTCATCTCTATTGCACACCCTTGCTGGTAATGTAATATAATCTTAATAATAAATATGCAACTGATAGTTGCTCGCAAAATGTATTCATCAGAATGTAATAAATCTAACGATCATTATAGAAGATTCTGGAGAAGGATATCTTATTTAAAAATAAAATGCCATACTTGCCATGTTTCCCGATTTTTGAATTATTTCCGTATAGAATTATTCACTTTATGGAATCATAGAATTCTGCGATTAAATAAAGTGAATGTAGTCTATAAGAAAATAGTGGTATTGAAAAATCGGGAGACTTGGCAGCTAAGAAATTCTGCTGTATAATCTAGAACAACGGGTAGAATAAATTACTGATACTCAAACAGGAACCCCGTTGTGGCCATGCAGGACCGAACCTTGGATCTTTGGCTTCTAAGTACATCTTGCTCATGGACAGCGGACACGACACTTGCTTGTGACTGGACAGAGTAAAATCTGAGTGAGAGACAGAATTGCTTTTTATCTCATATGCGTGAGAAATCCTCTCCGTTCGCAAAACCTCATGCTAATAGCAAATACGAAATTTAAACACAAGATTACTCAGTACCTATAAGTCATTTTTAGGTGCCTTCGCAATTATATAAATACATAGCACCTATAGTAGTCGTCTGGTTCGTCCGTCTGTCCGCATATATCAGCGCAAAATCTACTCAACCAAATGGTTTGAAATGGTTTGTCGAGTCATTTCAAATTTTATGAAAATTGAATCAAAACTTAAAAAGATATTAATTAAAGTTTTCTTCATTCCAATAAATCCTATCATACGTATTAATTCAATGATATCCCATGATAGGTAATGATTCTAGGTTGCCATGGTGATTACGTCCTATTTAAGATAGTCATATTATTTCCGTATTACTGAATTTAAAAACCGAATTTGTATACTAAAATTGTTTAATTATAGCAATCGTATAATCTAAAGACAGTTTTTTCGATAGATGATTCCGGAGAAATAGATATTAAATGGAAAAAGTCTAAATATGGATTTCAAGTTCTGAAATCTTCAAAGCTAGGCTTAAGTTTCCCATTGGAATTTTCAGTAAATGTCAACAAAAGATAAAATGTTGCCAACTTAAAATGTACTTATTATATGATATGATTAATTTCCGCAATAAAATAACAGACGATATAATTCATTTCACTGAAATGATAACAATGTTTTTTAACATTGTCTTGTATTGGATATTTGCGCATAGTATAATTTTAATGTAACAGAATTGTAAATAATTGTTTGTAAAAGTGTATTGAAACTTAATTTAATAAAATAAAATTAATATCTATAATATGAAAATCTGTACATAAATTTTTTTTTGTATTCATGCATTTTTGCATAAGAGTGCAACAGCTATTGCACCAATCTGAATATTTATAAAACTAGTTATAGTACGAGCTATACTTCTTTGTCATGTTTGACGTAACTTTCCAACTTGTTTAAAATTTGTTTTTCACCATCAGGAGGTTGATATCCGGTAATGATGCACTATGTTTTCTGAAATTCCCTCTCTAAATTTTAATTTTTTTAATAAATGGAATAAACTTTGAAAATTTACTTGTAAAAGATGCTTAAAATTTAGGAAAAATGTTTTTGTAACAACGGTATTAGATTTCTAGTTTCTGGTGATGGAAATCAAGCTTTGAACAAAGTGCATTCATACCGAGTAATTTTGTGTTTAAATTTCTTCACAGGTGAATATTGCACTAGGTGAACGGTGACGATAACTGAAGCACTAATAGTAACTGTATAAAATTTAAGAAATACATGGGCGCCTACAAGGATGAAAAAGGGAGCATCACCACACCTGGATTTTTAGGTGCTTCCAGAACAAAATGTAAAAAGTTACCTGTCGGATTCCACTTCTCCGTCTACACGACTTCGAAATATAATCCGGTCTTTTGATATGCTGCCACCACCGATATGAATACGTGATATCGGACACGATACGTGATGTATATTCAAGAGAAACCTAACTCTTTCAATTATACTTAAACTAACCCTTTATTAACAATATTTACACTTAAACTCGGATGTAAATTATCCGGTTTAATATTAAATCAAAATAATTACAGAAAACTATCCTCTGTGTACCGTTAGGCTAGTCCCGCAGTGGCGCGGACGGTAAAGCTCGGCTCTCGTAAGATCGCCGAAAGCCAAGCAGCATCGACCACGGTCATTGCTTGGGAGGGTGCATCGTCTATCCTCTCTCGTCTGCCTCTGCTGTGGGACCGTGTACGTTAATGGGAGCTGGTGCACGTTAAATCTGTTCGTGGCTCCAAAGTCCTCCAAGTTCTGTATAAGCGCTACCTCTGGGGGTGCCAATCCAGATGCAGGTCTCTCATCTGGAATTGGTTCAAAATTAGGAGACCTGGGGGGTGGGGTAGTACAATAGACCTCCTGTCGCGGTGCTTTGGCTTTCGAGCCTCACCCCCCCCAGTAATACAGTAATACCATTAGGCTACGTTCATTCACTCAGAACCGAGATTTCTATTAATCTCACACACGCTATATCTCTTCCTTTCGAGAGATCTCGTTCCACACACGTGCCCAGAGCTGCTCTCTGGACAACCAACCTACACGCTCCAGTCCTGCGTTCGAACTAACTTCCTCTCTGGTCATTCTCCAGAGCACCTTTCTGTCTACGGGGCTCCTGGTCTGTTTCCAAGGGTCTGTCTTCCTAAATAATGGGTGCAATCTCTTTCTTATCTATGAAAGACCACATCACAAAGGACATACTTCTTCCATTGTATTCAACTCGCTACCCTCCGGATTAAGATTCCAGTACTGAAAAGCCTCACAGTACACAAAAGATACACACACAATAGGATAATAATAAGATAACAATCACAATAGTTCCATAACAATAGTTTTTAAGCCTATAGGTGCCAGGGACCTGACATTACCTATTGCAGCTGCTCGGAGGAAAGCATTTCCAGAAAATTTTGGTATATATTTTCATCGATCCCGATCCCGATCCTTATACCCCACAACCACAACCCGTTTTAATGTTGATATATATATATATATATATATATATATATATATATATATATATATCAATGCATCTATATATCATATGTATATATATGTGTGTGTGTGTGATTTTTGTCATGCTGTAACACTCGTATTTATGAACCTATTTGGATGAAACTCAGCGTGAGTTATAGAACATACCAAGGTTTCGACCAAGTTTCGACCGTTGGCCAGCTTCGTCCGCCATCTTGTTTCAAAATGATGGCCAAAATTTCAAATTCAAAAAGATGTACCTGATAAAGATAGTCATGAGACATTTAATTTTATTAAAAAATAATGGGATATTAATAGAAAAAATGTTTTTAGATTTTTTTCCCCCGAAAAGTATTTTTTATATATATATGTAGGTGTAAAAGAAAAAAAACGAATAATAATAATAATAAAAAATTAAATCAGATTTTTAATTTATTTTCTTTTTACAAATATTTAATCCATAAAGCATGTCTGTGTTTCTTACAGAAGCAGAATCTGATTAAAGCATGGGCAAAGTCGACCGCGATCCTGTCCCCTCCCATTATTTTAGGGGCTCCAAATTTGGTATGCAATTTTTGTAAAGCTGATATTTTAAATGTTTCGACATTGTACTGTCAAAATAGATTTAAAATATCAGCTTTATTAAAGCTGCATTCCGAATTTGGGGCAACTAAAATCATGGAAGGGGGCAGGGTCACTGTCCACTTTGCCCATGCTTTAATCAGATTCTGATTCTGGAACAAACACAGACCTGCTTCATGGTCAAATATTTTCTCATTTATTGAGAATTCAATGTGGTCGAACATGACTGCTTTTAATGCTTTAAAAAAAGAGTGGTCAGAAATGGCTGCCTTTAATGCTTTTAAAAAAAGAGTGGTCAGAAATGGCTGCCTGTTGTCAACAAATTACAGGACAAAAATGGACGCGTTTAATGATCATTTCAAATGTCTGAAATTCAGACGCAAAGAAGAGTCTTAAAATATTAAGACACTTTAAAGTGTCTCTTTTTTTTAACCATCCGTTTCAGACACTTAAGTGTCTGAATTTCAGACATTTCAGTTTACAGTGAGGAAAGAAGTTATTTGATTCTTTTGTAATTCTGTAGTAATTTTTGAGAATGTCATGCATTTACGGAAGAAATTTTATCTATGAATATGTCAAACAATCATGTTGTTGAATGGGGGAATAAATCTTAATGTCGCCACTCTTTTAAACTAATATTTTAAAAGTTTAATAACAATTTTTATAGTAAGCAATCATCTATAGTTTGAAAAATCTGACAGAATTTATAAAAATTGGACCGTTGAGTGAAAGCAGGTTAAGTTCATTGATAAAAATCTGCAGTTATTCCTTTATGTCATCAAAACTTTACGTCAATATTTACTTAATCATATATTTATTCCATCAAGGGCGGATCGCAGGGAGAGTCTTCTTGAGCTTCGCAACTACACCCATCACACCACCAAATAAAGAAATTTTCCTAAAAGGAGAACATTTTTTCATATGAAAAACACAGTAATTTTGAAATTATTCTTCAACAAGACACGTGCCCTCCACCCTCCTCTCCTTGCTCTAATTCGAGGGCTGGATCCACCCCTGTATTTAATCACGAGATCTATTAGATGTTTTCTAATATTCTACTTTAGGTGCTTCAGAATTTTTTAGAAGGATACCACAATTAATAGACTCAGTTGATTGTATTTCATACAACAAAGAAATATTTATTTCAAAGCGGTAATTAAATTGCGAAAGGATCAAATCATGAAATAAATCAATAAATAATTAAATTTTCACCCCTGGACTAAAAATGTGCATTATTTAAATTGTAATATTTTATTAGTTACTCTTTCAATAATCCAAAGATTTTATTTTTTTCATTTGTATTACTGTAACATTAAATCAGTCACAAGTGCTCATAAAAAATAAAAAAAATGAGTGTGTTTGACTGGTGGAACAATATTTGAAAATATCATAGACTGAAGATAGATTTTGTAATTGTACTTCTATTTGTTTTCTTTTATTTAGGCAATGCAAAACATGTATGCGATGACAAAAATGTATTATTAGAACTACATACATTTATTCAGCTTGACACAATGAACAAATTTATTTAAAGAAAGATACACTGTTCAAATAAATTAGGAGAGCAAGCAAAAAAGTTAAGAGGACAGTGCGAGACAGCCATGCATGAGCATAAAATGGAGAATACACGTGTATCAATGCGCAATACAGAATAAAAAGACGCAAAAAAAAAGTTATAAGGGAGCTTTAATTCTTTGAAACGATATGGAAAGAACATGAAAAGATGGTTTAAGGCAACAATTTGGTTACATGTAAATGACAAAAAAGGTATCGTTTAGAAATTATGCAAGATGTTTAATATAGCGAGTGGTCCCCTCGAACAGCTAAGACTGCTGCACACCTGTTTTCCATGGATGCGATGAGGGTTTCGACAAGACTTTGGGGAATAATGTTCCACTCTTCAAGAATTGTAATCTCCAAGTGCCGAATAGAAATAGAAGGTCTTTTTCTCGCTATAATCATCGTCCGAGTGTATCCCAAACATACGCGTGCATGAAAACAAAGGAATCGCCATGGCTGAAGCGTAAGGTACGGCATGAGGTCTCAGTATCTCGTCTTCATACATTTTGGGCGTCAAAGTTCCATTTCAAATTATATGCAGGTCCGTACGTCCACCTATGCTGATTCTAGCACATACCATCGACCCACCTGGTCTGCAATGTGATCTTTCACGAACGAATGTGGGGTTATTTTGAGTGCCCCTTACCATCCATACGAAAACACGTCGGGTGTCACATTCTTGACTGAATCGGGACTCGTCTGTAAACAGCACTTGACTCCAATCACGTTGATTCCAATCTCTATGTTCAACAGCCCACCTTCTTCAGGTCGCAAGGTTGTCTTGAGGTCAACGGAATGCAGACCATTGGCGTACGTGCCCAGAGACCACCCTGATTGAGCCTATCTCGGACTATTTGGCTGGACACCCTTCATCCTGTTGCCAAAAGCAACTGTCTTTACAGCTGAGTAACGTTGCTTATTCTTTCTCGACGAGCTGTTAACTGGATATATCGGTCATCAGTTGATGTGGTAGCATGTGGCCGACCTTAACCTGGTTGACGTCTAATATTTCCCGTTTCTTGGAATCGATTCCACAGCCTTGCAATGACCTTTCTTGCGAGTCCAACAGCGTCCGTTACACTTCCTTGTGTTTGCCTGTATTCAAGTCTCACGCTAATACGCAAAGCAATGGATTCCGGTAAATCACGTTGTTGTGACATTTTCAAGTCACCTTTTCTCAAATCAAAATCTGAGCAATTGAACAGCAACAGAAACAGTGAAACAGACGTTTCTGCGAAATCCCGATTTCTTCACTTATCTCCTTTTTTATGGTTTTTGACGTAAGGAACTTTGATTTGCATATGAAGTTTTATTTTTCTGTTTTCTGCTGCGCATTAAACTGTGAATGTTTTAATTTAAGTTACTTATCGGTGTAAGTATTTGCGCAATTTCGTTAAAACCATGTGCTCCTTGTTTTGAGCTGTGTATTTAATTTCAAAAACAATATTAAATCTCATTCTACTTGAAGATCTTTCTCCTATCTGTCAAGAGTTGCCCCAAACGTTATATGCATAGTTTAATTTTTCATCTTCTTTGTCTAAGTCTAGTAAAACCAAATCTTCCCATCAATTTTCTTTCATTGCGCAATTTAAAACTATTAAGCCGCAGGAAGATTTATGCTAGTGGTTATAAACAATAAAGATATTTCAGCAAGCTAGTTATGTTAGACAAACGACACCCCGGCTTAATTTCAATAATATTAGAATCTCCAAGTGCATATGATTACGACGGAGCTGCGATATAATGATAGTGAAATCTATCGCAAGTTTCCGTAAGCAATGTTTAGTCCACAACCCTCATATTTATTATAAGGTAAACATACATGTGACTGCAAACGAATAATTTATTTAACTGACTTATGAATCGTTAAGCATTTTTAGAATTTGGAAACAAACTTGACCATTCATTTGGTATTCACGTAACTTTTCAATTTTCTATCTCTGTCGCGTGTTTGACAGCACGCAGATTGTGCTGGCCGAAAGCGTAAATATCCTAATCTTGTGCAATTTTAGAAATTCGTGTGGATGTATTTTATAAATGTTAATGGATTTAAAAACTTTTTTAGGCTGTTTTATTATCTGCGATTTCAACGTACTTTATATTTTCATTTGTAGGACTATAACACTGAATTAACAATTGATGCTCATTTTTCTATACAATACCACACTTACTCGAATCTCAGACATGCTTTTTTCTCCAAAATCTAGTCCATTTAACTTTTTGCGTCTTGCAATCAAATGAAGACATCTCTATATACTTTAAATCCTTGAAAGGTGGTGGTATTATATATCCCACTTAATTTTAATCCCGAAATGCCACAATGGAACCAGAATTTTGGAATAAAATTTGGCTTTTATAATGTTACGTGAAGAAAAGGTTTCACTTATTTTTAAATAATTTTGTTGAGTAAATCGTGGTGACATTAAAAATCATTTTAACATTATAGCAAAATTACACTGTAAAAAAAATTCAGAAACGTTTTTGAAAGTATCGGAGATATCTGCAGATTCTAACGGAAAGGTTTATGATTCGAGCAGAAAAATGTTTCAGATAAAACACGGAACCTTTCCGATTCGTAATGAATTCATTACGAAACTTAATATTTAATTACGAATAGGAAAGGTTCAGTGTTTTAGGTGAAACGTTTTTCTGCTTGAATCAGAAATCTTTCCTTTAGTATCGTGCAGCAGATGTCTTCGATACTTTCAGAAACGTTTCTGAAAAAATTTTATAGAGTAGAAAGGGTTAAAACCAGATGTATACGGAATATAATGAGAAGATTTTATAGCTTTGGAAACCGAAAAATATTCGACATGTAATCACCTTGCAGAACAATACTATATTAATGTATGTTATCGTGCAACCATGCATGAAATGCGTTATTTGCGGGGGGGCCCTGCAATTCTGTTGCCCAGATCCTTGGAACCGCAGAACCGTGAATAATCAGGCTTTCTGAGCAATGAATAAAAATATGAAAAATCATGGATAATAAATAAAATCAGTATTTAATGTATTTCATAATTTTTTATCTTTCATATTTTCTTATGTGTTTGCAAGTTTTAAACAAAAATTCTTAATTTAGCGACTAAACAATAAGGTCTTCCAATTAACGTCTTAGGTTCTTGCAATTGTTCTTGCGTCTTAGATTCGAGTAAATAACGTAGTATACAGCGTGGCCAATAATGTACTGTCCCCTCCATTAACTTCAGAGTGGCGTCAGTTATAAATATAGTGAAAAGTAAAATGGCTATGGGCTACGCGACTAGACCGCTTAAAGTGTCCCCCGGCGGCAAGCTGCAAGAGTTATCGTTTATATCTCGACAACGGTGTAAAATACGAAGGAAAGTCAATTAAAAAGTTGTAAAGCGTCCTCGATTTAGTATGAAAGGGTGTAATACATGTAAAAATAACTTTGTTACAAGCCTTGAAATGTATATATGTTTTTTTAATATCTTATCACCAGCTTAAAAACGACACAAATTGCATGCAGAAGTGTGGCATTATTAGGCAAATGAATATTTCGCCTAATAATGCCTTTTGATTTATTTCTAAACTGGCACAACTCAAAAGTGAATTTTGAGCTATCGCCATTAAAATCATAAGTAAACGTTCATTTATCATTTGCCAAAAGTACATTAATTCAACTCTTCACATTTTACCTCCTAAACTATATTATGTGTCATTTTGCATGTTGTAAATGAAATCATACTAAATTTTCCCTAATTGATACATTTTAAGTTACATCTGAAAGTAAGAGGTTTTTCACGGGCCCCGGGCCTAGCCCGAAACCCGATATTGTCCTGACTCGTGGTCAGGGTTGGACCGATGTTCTGTCATTAAACTCGGCTCGGCCCGGGCTTCATTGTTTTCTGCAGACTGAGGCCAGGCCTGGTATTCAATATTTTTTAACCAGGGCATATAGTACATTTGTTTAACGCAATCTTTAGAAATTTACTTTGGTTTAATAAATTATAGATAAATATATATATTTTTAAATCTACATCTTTCCTTTATAGGCCTTCAAAATTATAATTTATTTTTTTCTTTCATTTTAAACTGTAATTATTTTTCTAATGTATTCATTTGAATATACTTGTTACTAAACATGCATGAAATATTCTTTTAAAATAATTTTAATTGTGGGATAATGAGGGTTAATAAATATTGGCTCTTTTTTAAAATTCTGGCCACCCCGGGTCCGATTTAATAAAATTGATTTTTTACCGGGCCGGGCCGTGAACAGCAAAAAATAAAACGGGCCAGTCCGAGCTCGGGTCGAACTTTCAAGCTTTTACATCGGGCCGGGCCGAGCCAAGATAGATTTCGTTTGGACAGGGTTGGGTAAAAATTTCAGCCCGCCGAAAACTAAGGAAAGGGCTCTTGTTACTTCTATGACAGATACGAGATTCCGTGGTGACGGCCATTACCCGACGATTGTCATTACTCCAATTTCCCCTATTCCGCTTGATATAATGAACAATTTTACACGGGAGCACACACGAGGGTATATGACATACCCAGAATGGAAACGGCTTTTATTTTGTCGCAAGTATTCCAAAATAATTATCGTTACCTTCATTAATCGCAAATTGTTGATAGAAATTCTGCGATAAAATAAGTCAAAGATTACTTTTCATAAAGTAGTAGAGACGAATGTGAAAATCGTAAGCACCCACGAATATATCATACCTTGCGCGTATGCTCCAGGGTGTTTCCATTTTAAATATAATATTCAATATCTACTCTGTTTTATTCTCCTATCTGTCAAACGTTGCTCCGAATCTATATGCATCGTTTAATTTTTCACTTTCTTTGTCTAAAACTAGCAAAACAAAATCTTCCCATCAATTTTCTTTTATTGCACAATCTAAAACTATTAAGCCGCAGGGAGATTTATGCCACTTCGATAAACAATAAAGATATTTCAGCAAGCTGATTATGTTAGACAAATGGCACTCCGGCTTAATTTCAATAATATTAGAATATCTAAGTGGATGCGATTACGAGAGAACTGCGATATGTGATAGTGAAATATATCACAAGTTTCCGCAAGCAATGTTTAGCCCACAGCCGTCGCATTAAGGTAAACCCATTATAGAAGTCTTTGCTGCCTTGCAAACGAATCATTTATTTAACACTTATGCATCTTTAAGCATTTCAGAACTCGGAAACAAACTTGACCATTCATTTGGTATTCACATAACTTTTCAATTTCCATTCTCTGTCGCGTGTTTGACAGCACGCAGATTGTGTTGGCCGAAAGCGTAAATGTTCCAATATTATGCCATTTGAGAAATATATGTAGATGCGTTTCATAAATGTTAATGAAAAAATACTTTCTTTCAGAGTCTTTACTGGACGTGAAATAGATTATGGGGGGGGGGGGGAGGAAAAGGGTATTTTGAAGAATCAGCGCAATCATATTCTGCATGAGTATGTGAAAAATGATTAATGATTTTCAAATAATATTTTTATCAATATATAAGTTTTTTTCAGTGGCACGGTTTCAGTATCCTAACCAGTCATTTATGGCGCTATAATTGCATGAACACAATTTTAGGAATAAGAAGGGGTGGGGTGCAGGAAATTCCTACTACTATTTTAAAATTTAACATTTTTCAAAAAATTTTCCAACTACTATCCGAATAAACTTCCATACCACTCATAAAACTAAACACACACACACAAAGAAGCATGTCATTTGACAAAACTGTTCTTTTTTTCTTTTTAGATACTAGGGGGCTCTGCCCCTGCTCGCTACGCTCACCAACCCCCGTTCTGATTTCACAGCCTCTTAAAACCTGGTAATGTATCCTGTAATAAAAAAGTATGATATCACGAACGGCGACTATCTTCTGTAATCAGGTTATAATGCTTTTTCATTTAATTCATCTTTTTTATTTTTAATATTCATGTGTAAACACAATTTTTATGACGTAATTTTCTTTATTTCCTGCTTTCAACACGGGATCATTTAATTATTATTTTAAACTTTCCTTATTGTTTTTAATAGTCTCGCGCAAATACATATTTTATTTGAGATAAAACACAATCATTTGCGCTTATTTAGAAATTGGCAACAATATAAAAAAATGACTTTTTCAATAAAAGATTTTTTACTCGTTTTTTAAGAATTTTTTGAGTTTTTATTGTCCGACCGTGATAATTTTTTTAATTTCTGAAAGCTTGTTATATTTCGCGTCTGGTGGTATGATTTTCGAATCCGTAGGATGGCTAGAAAAAAGTAATAGCTCCTTAAAAATGTCCCTTGTAAAAAAGCGATGAGAATAACCTGGAATAGCTACGCAGAATTTGATTGGTCCATTTCTAAATCGTTTTTGGCTCAGTTCCAGATTACTTTTTTTAAATATTGAAGGATTCATGTGTAAACACAATTTTTATGACGAATTTTCTTTATTTCCTGCTTTCAACACGTGATCATTTAATTATTATTTTAAACTTTCATTATTGTTTTGAATAGTCTCGCGCAAATACATTTTTTATTTGAGATACACTCATGTCCAAAATTAAGGTCACAAACATAAAATCTGTGAAAACTAATGGACTATTTACTGTGTTGCCACGAAATTTGGCACAGAGGTATATTAGAATGGGAGAAAGAATATAGCAACATAACAATATGGAAAAGATTTTAATTGTGAATTAAAATACAGGGTATATTAAAAAGTGTTAAATCATGAATCAGAGCTAAAGCATTTAGCTCAGGAAAAGTATGTCTGATATGGAGTGTGACCACTGTGCACTGCTATACAAGCCTCACAACGAGCTCTCATACTGTTTATGAGGGTGTCAATAAATGTTTGTGGCAACAAAGCCATTTCTTTCAAAAGCGCGGCTTTTAACTCTTGGCGGGTCATGGCAGGGGGGTACGCTGTGCAATGGTTCTTCCTAGACCATCCCAATGTCACCAGGAAGGCCAGCCAAGACCACCACAGAGCAACGACACCTGCACAGAATAGCTATTTGGCGTTAAGCGCACGACGACATAGGCTGGCAACGACTCCTCAGCTTGCTGGTGACCTTACTGCTGCGTCTGGAATAAGAATTTCCAGGCAAACGGTATATAGACGACTAGCAGAGACGGCCCTTTACGTCCGGCATCCAGTCGTGTGTGTCCTTTTCACTGCATCGAACAGGAGAGCCCAGTTGTTGTGGATCCGAAGACATCAGTCTTGGACACAACAAGAGTAGGACCTTTGTTCTTTTCAGTGATGAGTCCGGATTCACCACGAAAAGTGATTCTAGTCGAATCTTCATCTGGAGAGAACGTGCAGCTCGCTATCATCCCTCCTACGTAAAATAAATCGACAGATTTGGTGGCAAAGGAATCCTTGTCTGAGACAGCTTTAATGTTGGGCTGCCGTACCCCACTGCACGTCTTCGCGTCGGGTACTCTCAATGCACATCGCTATAGGGATGAGGTCCTTGAAGCCTATGTGAGGTTGTTCCGTGGTGCTGTAGGCCCAGACTTCATTTTTAAGGACGATAATGCGAGGTCACACAGTGCTCACATTGTTGATGATTTTACTGAAGAGGCGGATATTCGCCGTATGAATTAGCCCTCGAGATCTCTGGGCTTCAATCCTATTGAACATGTTTGGGATGGTCTAGAAAAAGCCATTGCACAGCGTAACCCCACTCCTAGGACCCTCCAGGAGTTAAAAGCCGCGCTTTTGGAAGAATGGGTTTTGTTGCCACAAACATTTATTGACACCCTCATAAACAGTATGAGAGCTCGTTGTGAGGCTTGTATAGCAGTGCACAGTGGTCACACTCAATATCAGACATACTTTTCCTGAGATAAATGCTTTATCTCTGATTCATGATTTAACACTTTTTAATATACCCTGTATTTTAATTCACAATTAAAATCTTTTCCATATTGTTATGTTGCTATATTCTTTCTCCCATTGTAATATACCTCTGTGCCAAATTTCGTGGCAACACAGTAAATAGTCCATCAGTTTTCACAGATTTTATGTTTGTGACCTTAATTTTGGACATGAGTGTAAAACATAATCCTTTGCGCTTATTTAGAAATTGGCAACAATATTAAAAAAATGACTTTTTCAATAAAAGATTTTTTACTCGATTTTTAAGGATTTTTTGAGTTTTTATTGTCCGACCGTGATAATTTTTTTAATTTCTGAAAGCTTGTTATATTTCGCATCTGGTGGTATGATTTTCGAATCCGTAGGATGGCTAGAAAAAAAAGTAATAGCTCCTCAAAAAAGTCCCTAGTAACAAAGCGATGAGAATAACCCGGAATATCTGTGCAGAATTTGATTGGTCCATTTCGTTTTTGGCTCAGTTCCAGATTACTTTTTTTTAATATAGAAGGATAAAAATTCATCATTATTCGTATTTTTAGTTTAATTATTGATTTTTTCCATCATTTTCAACTTCTTCGTGGGAACTCGATGTGTTGCATTCCTATTGCATGGTATCTTTTAAGAAAACCAATTTTATTGCGCATTAGAAACGATTTATAGTATTTATTTTATTAAATGCTAAATTTCAAAAAGTTTTTTTTTTAAACAATGAAGATTGTTTTCTCAATGAAAATGCTCGCTTTCATCGATGTCATTTGTCAAAAGTATTTCGTTGATTCTAATTTTATAACTGATGGAATGAAAATTTTAAAATCTAATGAATGAATAACTCGAAAACTTAATAATAATTGGTATTCTTAGATTAATTCTATTTTCTGAGGATAGATGTGAAGTACAAACACACTCTCAGATTTTTATGTAATAGGTTGCTTTTTTTCTAATTGTTTTTTATCTCTAAAGAATTTTAGCAAATTTTTTTTTTACTAAATAGTGTTTAACCGTTTATGATCTAAATATTTAGTTAACAAAGAGACTACCAAACTTTGGGGTCACCGATTTGCCTAGAAAAATGCTGGTTAGAAGAAGACTAAATGTAGAAAGTAACCTCGAAGTGTTTAGCTGCTCATTCTCAAAAATAAAATATAAAAACTAATTTAAATATCTTGGAAATATTGTTACACCTTACTTACAATATTTCGTAGCATTAGCCAGACAAGCTCCATGGTCATAGTAGTCGGCTTGAGTCTGGAAGGTGTGGGAGCGAAACCCGGACTCCCCTTCTTCAGATTTTTTATATATTTTTCTTTATTTAATAATGCTTTATCAGATGATATATATATATATATATATATATATATATATAATTTTTCTTTTCATGACGAATGAAAAGCTCTTTATAAAACTAAATTTTTATATTAACACTTATTAGATTTATTTTTATTAGCAAAATAACATACTTATTTAAAAACGATAATACGAGCTCTTTAAATTCTATTAAAACATTACATCACTGCGTCTTTTAACATTTTAAATTTTCATTTCAATACAATATTATAAAATATGTTTAATTTTTGAAGCAGATAGAAAATATTTGTGCAAAAACATCCGTTTTGCGCAGACTAGAATTTCTCTGGGTATTTTGTATGAAGTATTTCAAATGTGAATTATTGTGGAGGATGAAAAGCATTATACGATATAAAACGTCAATGTAGAAGATAAACAAAATATAGAAACGATTTTATAATAATTCATCATCTTATTTAAAACTAATATCAGCATTTACATTTACTGAACAACAATCATACCAGAATAACATATATAATTATATTTTTAAATGTATATATATATATATATATATATATATGTGTGTGTGGCATTTTGACGAGGTTGAGATATTACGATGAATAATATTCGATGAAAAAATGGCAGTCCTTCAACGATATAGCAAGTTGCAGTCGATATTAGCGAGTATGGCGAAGTAGAAGGCAATGAAATGAGTCCACCAAAGTTTTCCAATAAATCCAGACAATCTCCAGACAAATAAATTTATTAGAAGACGAACAACACAGAGACAATTCCCAAAGGTCTAAAACTTATAGCCCTCGGGCTAACGTTGCTTCACTTCATTGAATTAAGATGTTACTGGGCCAGATGAATATTCTACGGACATAAAAACACCAGACACATATTTGTTTAGACTTCCAGAAACGTCAAAAATCTAGTGCTCCGACCGATGCGACCTGGTTTTGTTCCTTCAGCGGAGACATACAGTAATTTACGTCACGAGCGTACAAACCAATGAGTGAGAGGCTAGCTCCAGCCCAGCGAATGAGGCGCGAAGGAGAAGCTAAGACAATAAAGAATTCCGAACCTGGTTCTGGTAGCGGATTAATTTTGGAGTGAAACTACCTCAGCGCGCGAAAAATTTAGCATAATAATAATAATAATAATAAAAAGAAAATGGCTTTAAAAAAAAAAAAAAACATTCGAAATGAGAACGCGTCTCGGAATATTATAAGATTTTTTGAGCTGATAAAAGCGACGAATGAACTTAAAATTTTAGATTAAGATTTGGAATAAAATAATTATTAATATACGGATATTTACTTTTAAAAGGACTTTAAATAGGAATAGATATTATTAAGAATTAAGGAAATACTGACTATGACAGAAGTTAGATTAAATTTAAAAGATTAATGCGAATAAAATGGAAGGATACGAAGGAAATAAATTTTTTATATAACATATATATATATATATATATATGCAATTTATCTCAGAAAAATAATTTTAAGAAAATTATTTTTATAAAGAACTTATATCTGTTTATTAGATATTTATATTTCACCAATGTTGTTATGGAAAAAGATTTTTTAATAAAAACAAGAACGAAAAATTATGCGTCAAGCATAAATTATGTAACACGTTCCAACGCGTCCAAAATAATTTTACAAATCTGTACCGTTTAATACGGTGAAATATGATATAAAAGAAAAGAATTTGTAAACACATAACATAATTAAAATCCCAATTTTAGGAATTATCAACACTATTCGGAAAAATACCCGAATTCTTTTGTGCAGCCCTGTATAGGATCTATAGATTTGTATATATATTACATAGAATGCTAAATTTTAGTTCAGATATTAGGAAACGCGTAGCACAGTTTAAAATTTTGAAATTTCCGTCAATAAACGTAAATGTACTCTAGAATTTTTGTGCTGCCCTGTATATGATCTATAGAATTTATGCACCAAGTAATAGACAAAAAAAAAGAGTTAAATTTAATAACAAGTTCCGCAACTGAAAAATCATTTCCAGCAATTATTGTTAAGAGACAGAACCGAATTCTTTTGTGTGTCCCTGTAAATGAACGATAAATGCTATACGCACAGTATTCTATAGTAAGCCTCTTGTAATGCACCTTAGTGACATATATAAATCTCAATACGTTTGAAATAGTTAAACATTCTAAAATAAAACTCAAACGATTTTTCTCCATAGGCTGTAATGCAACGGAATTCTTTTGAGTGTCCTGTAAAACAAATTTAAGTGTTAGACACACTATATTTTATAGTAAATCACTTGTAGTGCACCTCAGTGATATATATCAATTTCCATATGTTTGAAATTGTGTAACATCATTAAAGTAAACCGCAAATGATTTTTTTCCATAGACCGTAATGAAACGGAATTCTTTTGAGTGTCCCTGTAAAAAAAATATAAGTGCTACACACTTCATATTCAATACCGAACATTCCATAGTAAACCTCAATAACAGATATCAATTGTATGACAATTTGTATATATTTACGCGAGTTAGAGACGGACGGACAGACGGCAGACAGACAAACAAACCGAATTCCTAAACACTTTTCAACTATGTTGGAAAGTGTTAACAATTAGAAGCTCTTTTTAAGTATTAGCAAGAATTTTAAATGATTATTTTATTTTTTAGAGTTGGAGGCTAATTTACCTTAAGGCAATTTTCTATTAACCGACATTGTGCTAGGCAAATCTTTGACCCCTAACGTCTGATGGTCTCATCCTTGTAAGATAAAATTACAACTCAGTAACCCTTTCGTTTAATAGCTGAAGATAAATTCGAAAATTTAAATAATATGAAATTGAAAAAAGATTATCTCATTGAAACTGACTTTTTAAATCTGTAGTAAAAGGCATTTTCTTACGATATTTACAAAATGCATAGAATATTTAGTAAAAAATATTGTTTTCTAAACCTTTAAAATATATTGTTTCATTTTTAAATGATATTTCTCTCTCTTTCTTTTTTTGCATGTGTGAAATTTTTTTAACTGCACGTCTTTCAGCAGCACTAACGCCATCCCATATGTAAATGGTTGAGAAAATATTCATTTTTAAAAATATTTATCTTGGTAAAAATTGCTGTGTTTTCTATACATGATATAGAGTAAAGAATTTCGCACAGAATATAAAATATTGTGGTGCTAAAAGACGTATTTAAATAAATTTTACAGATTATTTTTTAGGTGTGTGTGTGTGTGTGGGGGGGGGGGGGGTTAAAGCCCACCGGGACATAAATGGTTAAACAGTAGTCGCCCGTCATCGTTGTGTCACAGGTACTACTATTCCTTATACTTTAGAAATAGACAAAAAAATGACGACGCGAACTACGCATTAAAAGTGGCCGGAAATAATAACAAAGAATAAATAAATAAATAAATCAAAATTGGCTAACTCTAGAATAAATTATTTTTTTAAATATTAATATCAGATTGAAGAAAAAAAAACACAAAAGACAATTAAGAATAATTATCCTAAAAGATGTTAAGAACATTTAGTTGGAAACAATGGGCTCAGAATACTCTGAGTTGTAATTAAATTCTCAGAATTTCTTTGGTAAAGAATGCTATGAAACGCCCACAGGTCAGCTGACCTATTCCAGACATACCTTGAGATCAAGGCGTTAATATCTTTATCAAAATCTACAGGGGAAGGGTGAGTTGCAGAAACACACTATCATCTAATTAAAATTTATGTTATATCCATTCAGTGATATGTTGTAAATTAAAAGGTTGATATTCAAGCGTGAAATATTAGTTCCCTTTGTTTTAAAAAAAATTCTTCTGTAAGTTCTTTCGTATGCATCATTCTTTCCACTGACCCCATGTAAAGGTTAGTACAGCACTATTTCTCAGCTTTCAAAAAATGTTTTTCTGCTTCCTATTTTTATTTTCTGGTTAGAAGTAAAAAAACTGGAAATAATTTTTTTTAACACCGCAGGTTTAACAGTATACTTGCTTCTCTTAAGATATACGCATAGAGGGAAATAGCCTATTCTATATAGTATTCTTAGCTTGTCTAAAATGTTCAAGTATTCAGTTACGGTAGGATGCCATGGCCGGTATGACTTTCAAAAATTCTATCTTTTTTTAAACGTAAAAAATTTAATTTTTCTTTCCGTTTTCAACACAATCTTACTCAGCATTAAGTTAAAAAAATATAATTAAATAAATAAATAATAAAGCGCGTCTCTACAAGATTTTGTTTTCGCAGTCTGCCAAAAAGTCAATATTTCTTACACAATTTTAAATACATTTTTTGTCAAAATTGTATTTTTTGAATCGTTTGCCATTGTAGGAACGTTGATAATTAAGCTATCATTTCCACATTCAAAGGGGTCCAAAAACACTAAAATAGGCCAAATATAAGAATTAATATATAAAGTGTTCTAGGGACCCCGAAAAATGCATGTATCTATAAACCCCCACAAGTTAATGAATAGGTTCCTGAATGCTAACATTTAAAACTGAATGATTATATTACTAAAATATATAATTTAAATTCTTATATTTTATTCACATTAATACATTGAGTTGGATCATGACTATATAGTCATGCACTCGTAGTAATAATTTACAAAATATCATGAAAAATTCGATGGAGGGGGGGGGGGGGATAACAACTTTTGACTGACTGGCATGCGCTTATATGTACTGTTTGCTGATTTATACAATGAGTGGCCCAAATATTAGGAACGCCCTGCTACTCAGTAGGCAGTAGTAATATCGTTTTGAAATCACTTTGGCGTTGACCGAAGATAATCTTCTAGGCATAAGAATCATCAAGTTTCTGAAACCACTGAGGAGGAATTATAGCTCATACTAGGAAAATGACAGCTCGTAATTTCCCCCAGATTGGACTGTGGTGTTTCGCAGCTTTGAACACATATTTCGACCTCGTTTAGACAAAAGTTAAAATGGATTGAGATCGTATAGCTGAGGGAGCAATAGAAACAACTGAAAGTCGGAATCATGTGCTGAAACCAATGTGAGATGATTCTAGTTTTGTAGCAGCCTGCACCTGATGGAAATAACCATGACGATCAGACATATTTTAGACATAAAAGGGGTCCACGTGGTCAGCAACGATATTGAGATAGACGTTGCCATCGACGAATATTTCCAATGGAACTAAGGGACCAAAAGTATAAAAGGAAAATGCTTTCCAGACCTTGATACCGCTGCCACCCGCTTGGACAGCTGTCATGTGGCATGTCGGATCTACCACTTCGTGCTGCTTGAGCGCCACACGGATCAAATCATCAGCGTGATGGATAAGAAATCTGAAATCGTCAGATCAAACAATCTACTTACTTATCGAGTGCCCAATGTCGATAATCTTTATCCCACAAAAGCGGCTCTTTTGGATTTTGAATCAAAATTAAAGAAATTCCTGTTCGTCGCCGGCTATTAAAATCAGTTCGTTTCGGACAATGGTAAGGTACAGTCATTTAACTGTTTTTTGTTTGTTGTATGTTTGTCTTCAAAAGTTAATTTCAATTCTAATTTTTTTCTTTAGTCTGTATGAGAAGTTTAAATGTATCGGATCAATGAAAAATGATAAATAAGCAACGGCTACGGCCGCTGATTCGGTGGTAACAAAGGAAGCAAAAGAGTTCTTGGACGCATTTTGTGCTGTTAATCCGACTGAATCGGTAAACGGAGCAGAATAGACATAAGGAACAAAGCGAACTTCACTACACAGAATAATAAAACAGCTCAAAAAGATTCAAGTAGCGCCACTTCTCAACAAAGACTACTCAGAAAGTAGGTTTGACTTTGCACAGATAATACTTTAAAACTTTTATTCTCATGAAATCGATCTAAAAAAATTGCAGTTCTTCTATTAAATCTATTTTAGTTTGGATGGCCATTTCATCAAACAACGCTACTCGGGCAGAGAAAGGCCTGAAATCATTGTAAAACGATGTCTCTATCCGAAAAACTTCTTGTCTGGTGCGCATTATAATTCATGTCGATAATTCATGTTTAATTCATGTTTGGCACAGTTTTTATCGATGGAATACTAAATGCAGAGAAGTACAGAAAGGTTTTGGATGAACGTTAATTTTTCGCCAAGGTTGAGATTGTGTTAGTGGTTGGAGCATGGATGGAGAAAGATCATATTGTACGGCGGATGCTTTCGAAGTGCTTCATGAACACCATGAACATAGAACTAAAGAAGGACTTCTAACGAAACGTGTTGATATCGTGTCGCGACATTGGAACGAAATGACAGCTGCACAGCTTACGCGCACGGTTCAGCTACTCGCCGGTGAGCATCCCTGCAAGGCAGCGCCACCTACAACATCAAACCGAAACTGTATATCAGATACCCACTAGTCGACAGACGGTTTGAAGAAGCAAACGAACTGGTGACGTATGGAGAAGCTGTCCTACACTAAGGCTCCTATAATACGAGCTGACGCATATCCATTTTGTTTCGCATTATTCGGGTCTCAGTTCAGCATCTCAATCTACCGCTGCCGGAGCTGGGGTTGCCTAAGGCCTCGTTCCTCCACCTTCTGAAAGAGGCTGGATGTTAAATGGCGGAAAATTAGCTTGGTTTTTCGACTTTGAGACACATATCTGCGAGGATGCGTCAGCCTGTATTATAGGAGCTCTATCCTACACATGTGCCACCTATTTGAGACATTTTTCCAGGAATGATTTTCTTCTTGGAAAGGCTATTTTCGTTAGAAGTCCTTCTTTAGATCTATGTTCATGATGAACACTGTGTCGAAAAAATACTTGGATTACGTTACCTTTCGTAATTCCAAGGTTGTATTGAATGGCCACCATTTTCTCCAGATTTAAAGCCCTATGGTTTATTTAAAGAGTGAAATGTCTCAAACAAATCCTAAGACTATATCTGAATTGAAAACTGCTGTTACCATTCCTCTGTACACGATTGACAGCGATATCTGCATACTCGTAATGGATGGCTTACAGAATCGTTTCATTGCTGTCACTGCTAAAGAAAGCAGTCACTTTCAGCCTATTTATCATTAATTGTTTACTATGTAATTTTCAGTACAGATATTTAAAGATATTCTTTCCCTCTTACATGTTTTTATTTATTTTTTAAATTTGATCATTAACCCCTAGACCAGCGGTTCTTAAACTTCGTGATTTCGCTGACCCCTTTTGAAATGATGCGCATTCTGACGGACCCCTAACAATATTTGCTTTATACGATGTAAGAAATTATTTTAATGTATGCAGCCTGTTTATTTTTCGTTACGCAAGTGGGTAGAATGTCGAGTTTTATAACAGTGTTGACAAACACCTTTTACATGAAAAAAAAAAAAAAAAAAAAAACACTTAGAGAGAGCAAACTTTAAATATATATATATATCCATTATACTGTTTGCTATGGGAAGAATGATGCTGTTTCTTTGACACTTAGATGTACAACGTTTGAAACGTATAATCCATAAATCTGGTTTGACTCGAGTCGATTTCTACACTTGTTTTTGTAATCTTTTATTTAACTTACATTGGTTCATGCATGTAAAGATAGAATTTCGTAATCAATTTAACACTCACATCCTGCTAAAAAATATGTACACATGTGTGTTTCCGATGACAATACATTTTAATATTTTTAGAACTTAATTATAAATTAATCAATTAATTTTAAGGCATTTTTCGTTAACCGGTCACGGGGATAAATCGCCAAATATTTTTTTATGGTTACAATTATATACGAGTTGCAACAACAATGGAGTTAATTATGAGCCGGACCACGCTCGCTAAAATATGCCAACTGGCTGTAAAACTGTAACAATGAAATATTTTAAGCCCTAAAACGAAGAAAATAAAATATAAATAAAAAAATAAAGAGTGTAATATTTTATTTATTTAAAAAATACGCTTTTATTCATATGTACTGTCCGTTTCATAAAAAATAATGCACGTGCCTTTTTACGTAAGATAGTTTAAAGTAAAATCACAACAAAGGTGTTATTACACACAAAATAATGTCTATCTTTTGAATATGAATGCATTTTCTGCATAAGGGATCGTCTACAAATTAAACATTTATCATCTTTCATTTTCCAAATGGTAAAACTCACTTTTGTCACTTTATATTTGAGTTTCTTGGGTCAAATCAGACCGAGATATTTATGCTTTTATTATTTTTAAATCTTCATAGATTTAGAATGGGCCAAAGTTTGAGTATGCTAACATTAAATTCACATGACATTAAATAAATAAAATTTAGTTTTGCTTGTAAACTCTTGGCTGAAATTTCGTGGACCACTGTTTAGAAATCGCTGCTCTAGACCATCCAGTATTAATAGCAATGAAGAATTTTTTTTTCATTATTTGTAAAATGTCATGAATTTTGTTGTAACTTATATCACTAAACTTCCGTATAACGAGGTTTATATTAAAAGGAAATTGAGAAATGTTTTCTTTCCTAATCTTTTATCGCTAATTGAACACATGCTGTAACAACTTCCTTTATTTTAATTCTGGTATCGTTTAATTAAATTTAGAAAATCGATCATGCAAAGACATTTTCATTATTTATTTCATATTATTCAATACAGAATATTATATTATGCAGTAAAACCTGTTAAGAGGGAATTGCAAGGGTCTGAACTTAATTCTGCTTTAGGCTGGTATCTGTCTTTAGAAGTCTAAACCAATTATTGCATCTGTAATTGACATCTTTTTGCTGGGACCAATTTTTTCCGTTCAATGCATGATTCTGTTATAGATAAATTCCGTTTCAAATTTTTTTCCCGTATTTAATTTTTTTTTTTAAATTTGAAGATTAAATATGATATGAAAAGAAGTTTTATTATTAAACAATGGGCAATATTCAACAAACTTTAGTAAAGCTTTCTATTTTCAAAACTTAAATTGGCATTTTAATGGATTTCCAATTAATAAAATGGCAAATTCCAGTGCTTCAATTATATGCATATTTTCACAGTGTTATTTAAGAATTTTATCAAATCCAATTTGCTTCCATCTGATACAATCATGAAATCATTTTTATTCGTTATAAGTATATATTTTTCAGGTGTTCTAATTCATGTTCTAAATAATCGGAAAAGACTCTTTTTCCCTTTTCTTTTTTCTTTCTTTTTTTCCCTTTGTACGTAGAATTAAAGCTTAATGGAAGAATTTTTATAAAAACTGAAGTTAATACAGGGGATTTCGGAACATACCTTTAAAACAAATTGTGGTTATCAAATATCAAGTGATTATAAAAGGTATATCAAGGTTTATAAAATTTGTAGAATAATAAATAAAAATGCAATTCTATTCTTTTGAATTTAAATAAGACTACCTGAAAAATTTATGCTTGTAGAGATGGGAATTATTTTTTAATTGTGCCGGAAAATTCCAAGATAACGAGTGACAAAATGAGATTTAAAAACATCCCCCATCCTAAATAAAAATTCAAATTTAAACGACAAACTTGCAAAATTTAAATGACAACCATGCTTTTAATTACTACTGACAGCTTCGCATTTCAATATTTGAAAAAGATATTTTGCCAATATCAGCGAAATTAAAATTGTTTATTTACATAATAGCGTTAACTCAGAACGGAAATGTTTTTCATTCAAAGGAGTTTCACGAAAAAAGAAGAAAAAAAATCTAATTACGCTTAATTAATTACCAGCACTCAATTATTCTCACAAAATCCCATCAGTATTTGTCAATTTGAGCACCATGTGATATTAAAGGCACCAACCGGCACTTCTTAGATGAAACATGTATTGAACTTTAAGTAAAAATATTCAGGCAGAAAGTTTTCTTCTGTGTTATTAAATGCAGTTCCTACATGATAAGTAATAAATTGTTATGAATTAGTTTTACATTACCGGATTGACGTTTACAAGAAAATTGATGGTTAAATGTAAACGATACTTAATTAATTATTTAATTAATCGACATTGAACTCAAAAATATAACTGTTAATTACATTTTTAATTGACTAATTAGCATAAAAATTCATATTCTTTCAAACCGTGACTGAATCTATATTTAGAGCATTTTTTTAGGGGGGATGGGGGCATCCTTAGACGAAGGAAATTTTCTCTTACTTGTCATTATAACAGAAGATAATTAGAAATCTTTCAGGAGGACATTTTGATCTCTCGAGGGTTGGAACTTTTTTATTCTGGACCAGATCCTTAAATCATAAAAAAAAAAAAAAAAAATCATTAAAAAAGTGAAGTGCTGCCATCTATTGACTCATCTGTACAGTCGAACCCCGATTTAACGAATCGGGAATAACAACTTTGTTCGTTAAATCAAGATTATTCGTTAAATCGGGATAATCAAAGGAATTTATTTATACAATAGAATAAGTTTAAAAAAGGCTATAAATAAAAAGAACAATGCTCACTTTTACCTTAATAATGATGTTAAAGATTTGTTGCTTTAAGAAATACATTGTTTAACCCTTTCAGGGGCACGCAATTGTGTTCTTGTAATGTTGAATTCCCACCGGAATTTAAAAAAGAATTTAGTTCAAAATAAGAAAAAGCAATTTTTCAACTTTTTCCCTTCAAAGTTAAAACAGTAAAATTTAATTAAAAGTTTCTGGTTCGAATCGGATTAAAATTAGGTGGTATATAATATATACCACCGCCTCTCAAGGGGATAAATAGTGATTCATTTTATGTACTACTATAAATCACAAGCATCATAATTAAGAAAAAATCTCATTTATTCAAATTTTATAGATATAAATTATTTTTTAGAAAATAGACATTTTATAAATGTTTGTTTTCTTTGTTTAGATTTTGTATTCCAAACTTCTTTATCTCTTTTTTTCAAAGCTGTGAAAACATTATCAACTTCACGAACTGTCAATTACCGTTTCAAAGTATCCGAACTGCTAACTGCTTCTTTGAATGTTGCATGTTTCATCTCTATTTCATCTTCTTCATCCGATCCAGTACTACTGCTATTAATTACCTCACTGTAATGTATATTTTCAAATGCAGATAGTCTTGCATCACATGATACATATTCAGAAAATTCACAATCAGAAGGAATTTCCACCCAGTTATTGTTTCATCATTTTCACTGATGTAATATAGATTTTCTAGCACATTTTCTGGCTGGACACCTGCTTCTGAAAAGCAATTACTGATAGTGCGTTTCGTAAACACGTTCCACGACTGTCAAATACCGTGAGAAAATGTTCAGCAAAATGTTCACCTTTCTTCTGCGAGTTTTCTTCCATATTATCAAGAAATTTCCTGATAAGACGTTTTCAATATTGAGCTTTAAATGATTGGATAATTACCGTATCAGTGGGTTGTAGCTCAGAGATTCAATTTGCTGAGAAAAAACCACTTTAAGATTCGGAAAATAAAAATCTGTGGGATCAGCAGGACACTGATGGATGAAAAATTTCCATGTATTGAAAACCTTTTACGTTTTTCGATTCAGTCATCATATTAGCATAGAGCGTCTATTAGCGTATATTAGCGTCTAGAGTAGAGCAGAAAAACCTTGTCAATGAACATTTTAGTGACCTCTCCCACCCTTACTGATTCATTAGAGAAGGGGGATGAACGTTTCTTCGAAGTTAGTTAAGGTCATTTAACAGTTCTACATTCCAAATACTACAAAGCAATCATACATGGACTAAAAGGGGAAAGTGGCCCATGCTTCCGGCTACGGGGGGGGGGGGGGGACTGCCTAATTCACGTCACTCCCTGACACCCAAAACCCTTGACAACTTGTCACGACAGTAGTACCCATGCACTAAAGTGTATTTACCACATTGCTCTGGGTTTCCGTGCCCGAGTAACCAGAGGCTTTGGCTATGCCGAACACCCACAAGAGTTACTCGTCCCTAGACCATAATTTCGAGTTTCCCAGACACGCAATTGCTTTACCAACGCTTTCAAACATGAACAAATCTACAAAGATAATCACTAGCCCATAAGCTATGGATGGAGCAATAGGCGCCGCTTGCACGCCCGAGATGCTGCAGTAACTTCCTCCCTCGACGCATAGACATGTCCCTGCTTAAGCTGTAGGCTCCAGGATCAGACCATCCAGACCTGAGCCTATGAACTTCAGCACACCTTACCTCTCGGACACTTGGTTCCTAAACGTTGTGGAATTCCAAACCATGCCATGTGACCGGTACCAAGGGAAATAATAGGCAGCACTAACAATCCCGGAGGACAGTGGATACCTTCTTCCGAGCTACATAGAAGCACCCCCGCTCGGTAGTTAGTAGCTTTAAAGTTAGTTTCAAGAAACTCCTGCTTATCCAAGCGTCGGGCTCAGAAAGCTCTAAAATGTGAATAGACACCCGAACTGGTTCTCGATCCCGGAGTTCTGACTTTTGTCTAGACGCCATCACTTTAACTGAAGAGCCTCCGACCCGGTTCTTCTTGATCGGCTGATATGGTAGACCAATCTTGATCGGCTGATAGGGTAGACAGTCCATCCCCCTACCAAAGCAGTAGTACCCGTCATAGTGCCACTACGGTAGCTACGATGGGCACGAACTACCTTCTAGTCAACGGGCCGTCTCCCTTTTTCGACCGAACCTTGAGGGTGGCGCACAACGTTTCCAGATGCAGAGAGATCGCAAGGGACGAACGGTCACGAGGGGGCTTTGACGTGAAACCCGGTCACTCGTGCCATTGGGCGGTCATCCCTTATGTATGGTCCACCGGCTGCCAGTATCAAAGAATGCTTCACACCGCCTCACGCACTGGACAGACGACACTATGGAGCCGCAAGTGGTCCTTGCTCTTCCGAGTCCGTCCTTGCCTTTGTCTTGCCCCAAATAATCATGGATGTGGTACTATCACATTAGCTATCATTTGCCACCCATGTCATCTTCCCAACTTAAGCCGAACACAGGAATTCGCCTACGAGGTGCCTTCCTCCGCTACGAGCCGTCTCTAGCTCAAGCGTTTTATCCCACTTTCTCCCGAGAACCGGGCTTGAGGGGAACGGTCCGGAAAACTGTGACAGCCGAGTTTATCAGCACCTCTTTCTTCGTGGGTCACCGCTAGGATGTTGTGATTCGTCTACATACCTGCTCCCGTCGAGCTAAACGCTGCTGCTGCTGCGTTCAATGCGATGCTTCTGATCATCTGCCGCACCTAAGCGGCCGAGTCAGAACCACCTACAGGAGCTACCCACAAGCTGACGGGGGAAGAGGGAAGCGCATATTTTTATAAGAAATATAATGGGAAAGAAGACCAGTGAAGAGATTAAAAAAAGCTTTGTAAGAAACATTGCACATTTTTGATAAATATTAGAAAACAATCTTCAAATCTTTCTTTTTTGGCATCGAAAATTATTCGTTAAATCGGGATTAAAAATTCGTTAAATCGAAGTATTTTTGTTCCATTTTCGTCGGGACCATAAAAAAATTCGTTACATCGTGATTCGCTAAATCGGGGCTCGACTGTATTTTCAACTACGGGAGGATAATCTAAGATTTCCTTTTTTCCCCCGCCGGGTTTGAACCTGGGACCTCATAGACTCGAGCCTTAGATTATCCTCCCGTAATTGAAAATACAGATGAGTCAATAGATGGCAGCACTTAAAGTTTTTTGCAATTTTTTCTAGCTGTTTGCCTGGGTAAAAAAAAAAAAAAAATGGCGATATTTAAGACATTTCAAGTGTCTTAAAAATTAAGACACTTTAATGTATATTAAAAATTAAGACACTTTAATATGTCTCTTTTTTTAATCATCCGTTTCAGACACTTCTGTGTCTGAATTTCAGACATTTCAGTTTGCAGTGTAGCAAAACTATTTATACTCAGGTTTGGCGAGTTTTCAGAAAATATTGCTCACCTAGGAATTCTTTTTTTACCAACAAACTATAACATACAGCGCTGTTTCGGTGGGCTTCGTTGCGCAGTATGTATAAGCTCCGGTGGAATCCGGCCAATGTTTAAATATTCACCAAAAGTAAAGAAGTGGCGCAAATTAAGCACTGTATATATATTTTTTTTCTTTTAAATTTACGTATTACAGGAAATGATATTTTGAAACGATGCCGTAGATTTGTAGGCACCAATGTTTTCATTTCGCTAATGACAGACTTGGCGCTATGGAATTCAAGAGCCATAATGATCTCGAAGCCGCGACGGTCGTCCTCTGTATTGAACTGTCTGAGCCCGATGGTCGATGTATTGCACTTAGTGAATTTAGGTTTAAAAATTTTCCGGTAGGGTCTTCCGTGATTGGGTCTACTACCGTTCCGCTCAGTATCTGGGAAAGGGGAACGACCGCGTGCTACCTGTTCCGCGAGTAGCGGCGGTTGGCCCAACCCACCTACTCTCGACTTTTGCCGAGAGCTATAATGATCTCGAAGCCGGCGTCCAATATATTTAACGCCAGAGCCCGCTGGTCGATGTCTTAAATTTATTGATTTCAGCTTTTAAATTATTATCAATTCTGTTATTTAATTCTTGATTCTAGAAGATGTCTTTATTTAAGGTTTATGAGCAGCCGAATCATGTAAGCGATCTTGATCTTACTCTTTCAAGGGGCTCTGGAGCAAGAAAATTTTTGAGGCCTTAATTTCAAATGGGGAAATATGTCTTAGACTCATTAAAGTATTCTCATCCCCTGTAAGCGTGGGGACCAGGTGAATGACCAACACTATTTTGGGATTCTTATTTTTTGCTTTAAACGTTCTTTAACTTAACTGTAAATTTTACAACAAACATAAATTTTCATATAGTTCATTCTCTCATATGGTACTGAAATTAAAATTTAATTTTACTTACCCATCATATGTAGTATAGGGTAAGTCTTGTAATCGTTTTGAAAATCGAAAATTTTTTTTGACGGATTTACACGTTTCAGGCACTGGAGATTCCGAAAAACATATTTTTAGAAAAAAAAAAAATTGCCGTGTGTCTGTGTATCTGTGTGTCTGTAAACGCTCTATCTTCCGAAAAAATTGAGACAGAGACTTGCAATTTGGTATGTACTTAGTATGTAATAATGGGAAGAAGCCTATTTAATTTCAATAACCTCGATTAACCGGAACTATTTTTTTTGGACTTTTGAAATATTCGTTCTGATAAAAGGTATATAAAAATTTTCGAAATTGTTTATTTTAAGAAATGAATATAAAAGACAATAAAAAAACATAAATTTTGCATAAAGCATGAAGTCGATCGGATAATGAGTTGCTGAGATATTTGGAATCCTATTTCCCACACTCTTCGATTTTTCATGACCCTGTATTTCCTCCAAATTTCACTTCAAAGATATATTTTAATTGGAAATTTGACGCTTAATCAGATTCAATAAACTGCTAGTTAATAGGATTATTATTTTTGGAGTTATAAGGATGTTTCTTTCAAGCAATTCAGTAATCGAGCCTTTAAAGTTTATGATGTCATCAAGCCACGATTTTATTTGAATTGCAATGCATTTTATAAGTAGTTTACACATTTTTATTTTAATATTTTACATTATGCATATCCATGATGGGTAAGTATTACGGTGGCCCCCAACGACTAGTTTATATTTGTCTCTTATTACTGTTATGATATAACTTGTATTTGTAATATAGCGTTACTACTGTGCTTAAAAAATAGAGGACGTGCTTACTCATGCAAAATTTCACAGAGTGCTCGCCAAAAAGTTAAAAGAAGTTGAAGGTTTTTATGATTGGGTCATGAGCAGGAGCGTGAATTGCGCCGGCCAAAAAGAGCAGCTGGTTCAGAAGCGACTAAACTAAATTAAATTTAAATCACATATACAGCATACATAGCAGCTAAATTTTGTACATTTTTTTTTTCAAATCAAATAAACGTATTTAATCCGGAAATTTTAACTTAATAAGTGAAGTCAAATATAGAAACTAGACGCATTTTATTAATAAAAAATTTCTGGGTTCAAACATATTTATTCTGCTTTGAAAGAAACGTAAAAGTTGACAGCTATGAGTATAGGCATGTGTTGAATCCATAAGTATAATCTGAACATGAACTCATAATTTCGGTCTATTGCCCTGAGAGAAATAAAATTGCTAATCTGTCGCAAGGCTTTTCGAAAACCAAAACATTTAAAATTTTTTTAAATACATTCATTAAACTATTTTTATTAAAACACATCTCCGATGAAATTCTCAATGAAACTTATACCTTTCATTTCTCAGTGTAACGAATATATTAACCCTTTATATCCTGAATTAATTTTCCCGCTACTTTTTAGATGCTCAGAATCCTCGATTATTCCCACCAGTTATTATTTTTGTAAAGTTTTCCTTATCTAATCATAGCATTTTTGCGATTCAATTAGGTGAAAATTTCTCATTTGAAAAACCGGTGGTAACAGATTAAAAATTCTGTAAAAGACGCTCGTCGCGAGGGGGTTAAAGTGGTACTTATAAGTACCATCAGGATAAAAAGGGTTAAATTGTCATTAGAAATGAGTGAGATTTTCAATTATGTTTTATAAATTGGTGACCTCAATTCACGAATAGAACATATATTCATCTCTACTTGTGTCTTAAAAGTTAATCAATTTCTAGAAATGAAATTGGAAAACAATTTGCAAAAATAGATAAAGAAAATACAGTATAATCCGCTATAACGAAACCTCAACGGACTGAATTTTCAAATAAAATTTGATTGGTCGAGAGGATATTGCACAAACAGACTTTGCGAACCTGCCGTTGTTACTAAGCTAATTAATAAATATTCTGTGATATCGCTTTATACGTTTCTAAGAGAATGACCCCGAAAATCTTGGTCAAACACTGAAACAATATTCACTACCAAACCCATTGAACCTAATCACTACCGAAGTACAATCATGTTAATGGTGAATACCATTTGAGAGTCCGACTGAGGGTTTTACACTCAATTGGCTTTTGAAGTAGATAGTGAATACAGGCACAAACAAACATGAGCTTGGCAGTAATGGCTGGCTTGAGTCTTTTTCTGCCCAAAATGCTCTCGACCAATCAAATTTTAATACTCCTTTATAAATAAAGGTATTCTATATTCTAGATAATGTAAACAAAAGTTTATAGGTCCTCTCTCTTATTTTATTACTTTTGAAATTATAATATGTCATAATTTGGCAAAAAGTTATAATAGATATATTGATGAAATTTAACATTGTAAACCGTGTAAATATTAAAAAATATACAGGGTGTTCCAAAAGTCCTTGACACATTTTAAAATTCAATAAAAGATCCAGCAATGGGCGTACGAGAGTGGTTTGGACGAAAATGCTTCTTATAATCTGAAATTCTGTTTAAGCAAATAAAAATTAGTTTCAAAAATTTTTCATAGATGACGCTGCTTCTGGAATGTTATTGAATAGGTAGAATGCCTTTATATATAACAATGGCGAAAGACGCACAATGCGTATCCACAGTTTTTGTCCAAACTATGGCAACCCACATTCCAGAAGTTAATAACACTCGTCTATCCATCCTCACTCGTCTAATCGAACTTAGGAGGGCGAGTGTTGTTAAGTTCTGGAATGTGGGTTGTCGTAGTTTGAACAAAAACTGTACATACGCGTTGTGCGTATTTCGCCATTGTTATGTATAAAGGCATTCTACCTATTCGATAAATTTCCAGAAGAAGCGCCATCTAGGAAAATTTTTTGGAACTATTTTTTTTATTTTCTTAAACAAAATTTCAGATCATAAGCATTTATGTCGAAATCACACTCTCGTATGTCAATTGTTTGATCTTTTATTGAATTTTAAAATGTGTCAAGGACTTTTGGGACACCCTGTATATTTAATATTGGTAATGGATTACTGACTCTTAATTTATTTAATTAGTGTGCAATATTTAAATTACTCTTTGAATCCTATAGCTATTTTTGAAAATATTATTTATTAAAAAATTGACTTTGTTTAAAGGTATTTAAGAAAAATTGGTACTAGTTTTAAAATGCATACAAGGAAGTTAAGATCTACTATTGAAGTTTTTTAGTATTTAAAACTGGTTGTGGGTACTTAATAACACGTTTTTCACTTGATGACACTCACTATATTTAAAAGTTAAATGGAATAGTTTTTTAAGTTTTAATGGGGGACTTTAAAATTTCTAGCTCGACTCGCCAGTCAATGTATTCTAAGAATAACAAAATGTCTTATTGTACCTGGTTGAGATTTTTTTTAAAATCTCTATCTCTATAAAACAGTAGGTGTCTGTCTGCCTGCCCGCGGATTTCACCGTAATTATAACACCTAGGACTCTAAAATTTTTGTCATGTGTAGATGTTGTCACCGGAAAGTATACCTCGGCGCCGGATTTTTAAATTTTAATTTAGATTTTTTTTTAAAAATTAAAACGTGTATATGGAATTTTGGGTTCGAGGCTATTTCAAGCTCTCCGCATGGAATAGCTTCGGCAACGCCATCCGTGGCAACGAAGCAGCCAGACAATGAGAGCAGGTGTGATTATGGCATGATCCAGGATCTAGCGACCAGCGACGACAGTTTATGGTCGTAGCTTAGGCGGCTGTTTAGGTACATATTCCATTGTTTTCTTTATTTTTTAGATTTATTTTAAAGAAAAGGAATATATTTTTGACTGATTGAGATTAAAGTAGGTTAGTTTTGATTGTATTCATTCTTTGTATGTTTAGTTGCCCCCATATATTATGTTTCAGGTAAGAATATAACTTGCATTTTACTGAATGGTTTCATAGCGTTCATATATCTGCTCATCTTCTGAAATGAAACAAACTGTTTTGAATAACAAATCTCAATGAATTAAATTAATCTTATACTTTACTATAAAATGTACAGTTCTACAATTTATCGCATGTTACAACGTTCTCGGGAACTAAAAATGTAGTAAAAAACTCTTAACAGAAAGATTGTAAATTAACAAACTCATATATATAAGATATAACTTTAAACTGATATGCCTCATCAACTGATTAAATATCGCATTTATTCTACATCAACTTCCTCTCACCATCAGGGGGCGCTTTGCTGTCTCTGTTTCTATGGACTGGATCACGACGGGGTATGGCTCTTTCCACTCGACATCAATAGAGCTTACAGATTTTAGTTCCGACTTTCACCACAGGGGCGCTTTCGTATCTCTGGTTCTATGGGCTGGATCACGACGGGGTATGCCTCATTCGACTCAACATCGATAACCTTAATGATTTCAGTTATGTTCGTATAGAACATATTTTGCCCCCTGGTGGTGGAAGGTATAACTAAAGGATTTTGCAGCTAACTCGGGTTCTATGGGTCACATCACGGCACGGTTTGGCTCATTCGACACAACATCAATAGAGCTTACCTATTTTAGTTCTGAGTTTCACCATCAAGGGGCTCTTTTCTATCTCTGTTTCTGTGGGCTGGATCACAATGGGGTATGGCTCTTTCCACTTGACATCGATAGAGCTGACTGATTTTAGTTCGGATTTTCACCACTAGGGGTGCTTTCCTATATCTGGTTCTATGGGCTGGATCACGACGGGATATGGCTCATTCGACTGGACATAGATAGAGCTTATCGATTTTCACCACCAGGGGCGCTTTTTTATCTCTGGTTCTATGGGCTGGATCATGAAGGGGTATGGCTCTTTCGACTCGACTTACGGTAATATATGGGAGTGTGTATGGCACGCCCAGTGTATGCTGTCTAACGTAGTGGGGCCCCCCCAACATTAGATTTGTTTAAAAATAAAAAAATGTTCAACACTGATTTCAGGTACATTTAAGGTTGTTGGCACGGGCAACGCCGGGCGGGTAAGCTAGTTAGTAATAAACATCTTCACAGAGTGTTCATGCTTCTTACAACTTTCTTAATCTTTGTTGAACGTTTTCAAATAGCATTTATATTGGTAATGCTCAAAGAGGGAAGCCTTTAGGGGGAGGGGGGCTATTTTTTGTTTTTGTGTAATGTGACATTATTTGCACAAGCACGCTGCTCTTTACAGTTTCCTGAGTGATCCGTGCTTTTCTTCTTTTTGTGCCGAGCTGCTCTCCTTTTCCCTTTCTAAAGTTAACACTGCGAAATTTCGGAAGATTCACCCTTCCAGATCGGACCATGCACGGTCGAATTCGCAAATTTTTGTTTCCAGTTATCATATATGTAGCCCAGCATTCTGACTACAGCGTTACTATGAAGTAAAAAAAAGATACGTCTAGGGGGGAGGAGGGGGAGTGAAATGTACTAAATGCTCTCTCATAACTTCGTTATATTAAACATATTGTGTTATAAAAGTGAAGTATAGCTGTACAATATTTTTTAAAAACGCAGCCTTTCGTTCACCTTAATAGATGAGAAAAATTATTCTATTGACTCGCCTATCACATGCTTGCAAGAATCTCATTTAAAAGCCCCCCCCCCCCCCCCCACACACACCAACAATTTGTTTACCATTCATTAATTAACAAAAAATCCATTTACATGCATAATACTAATTAAATCTGATGCATTTTTAAATAATGCATTTTAATTTCCTTTGCCACATCATACATTACCAAATTTCTTGCAAGCAACAGCTTGTTGATTTCTCACATTTGAATGCAATTGAGCCCTTTCTCCTTCAAATCCCCTTTTAATTAACTAAAGCTCTCGTCTTTGTTAAAACAATTAAAATTGCCTCTATAACTCTAAGCAATTTATCTGATGATCTCTTTAATGCTGTCTACAGGTTCGGAAATATATTTTATGGACTAAAATCATTTAACTCTTTCCAAGCTAATTGAAAACCCCTGTTATATCACGGAGTTTAATCTTTTAAATAGATATTTTGATGAAATGTAAATTATTATGCAAATTATTTTCATGTCAAATATAATTAAATTCTTAAACTGTTAATTCTAAATTCTAAATATGTTTAAAGAAGAGTTTATGAAATTTGAAAAGATATCAGTATAATAAAATTCACGTTTCATAAGTATAATAATCCTTTATTTATTAATTTATTTATGAAGACTTTTGTAGAAAAGCTATGAGAAGTACATATAACTTGCGCATAACTTATAGCCATTCTATTTTCAATATGACTAATCACTATTTTAAGGTTTGAGGTTTTTAACATGGCAGTTTGTAGGGAAAAAGATGAGCATAAAAGTCATGACTGAATTACACTACAGCCCTTAGGTTATACGGTGCATATCAAGGGGGGGGGGAAGCGTTATAGTATATCCTGTATATAATATAAAAATTAAAGGTAAAAAATTTAAAATAAATGTTTTATATGTTTCTATCAGCAAACAGTTAGTTTATTAGGCCTATTAGTTCTTAAAATACTAAACCTAACGATAAAGCATAACACTTATTTATTGTTTTTTACATATCTGTTTTCTGAAAAAGTTATTAGTTTTTCTTTCTTCTTTTCTGAAGACACTGAATAAGAGCAATATATATGTGAATGAGCACTATAACAAGTTGTTAATGTATTTCGAAATAAATTTAATTGAAATCACAAGCGTCAACGTATGCTGAGTATTGCTGAAAACTTTTGTCAATACCATTACCAAAACAAACTGCATTTTAATATTAGAATATTAATATTGTAATTGTATAATTTTAATATTGTAATTATATAATTTGCTAGATAAAGTATTATTAATATATGATCTCCTAGTTTTTGAATCCAAAACCATCCTCCTTATATATACAGTCGAACCTCGTTAAAATGAACCTCAAGGGGAATCAAAATTTTGTTCATGTTAACAGTAATTCATGTTATCAGTATTAAATCTTTGTACTCGTTTTTATAGGGGACTATGAAAACAATTCATGTTAAAAGTAATTCACGTTAAGAGTGTTCATGTTAACGAGGTTTGACTGTATATATATTGTAAAAAAAATTCTGTGATCGAGATCACGTTATATTTTATTTTTTAATTTAAAAAGAATTTTCAAAGAGAGAATTTTTCTTTATTGCATAACTTAGTGCGTGCGGTTTTAATACGTAATGTAGCTTTACAAGTGAAAAACAATTTTGTTATAATAAAACTCTGCAATTATGTATAATTATCAAAGAACAGGTTTAATATTATGCACAATTTCTTTTCTTTCTTTTTTTTTATTTTTATAAAATTTCTTATTCCAAAAGGAAATTAATCATGGATTTTGTTCAGGCTGCAAGTAGATAAAAAGTGATAATTATTATTAAGTTTTGCGATTATTATCTCCGTAATTTCCAGCTTTGAGCTTAATTATAAAACTTTACCTTGGCATTAGAATGATAAATTACTAGAGCAAATGAAAGGATCCTCATAATCAAAAAATATGCTTAGGTCATCCTGATCTTTGTTCTCAACGAACTATTCTGTAATTCCGTTTAACCTCCCCCCCCCCCCCTTTTCTCTCTTTTTACACCTACGCCTTAGAAGAGCCTTGGAAACATTATCGACAACGCCCAAAGAAAATCGTACTTTTTTGAAACCCCCTTTCTTGATGTGTAATTCACGCTTGCTAAGTTGAAGTACTCCATATAAATATACGTCTTGACAAGCTAATATGAAATTCCTCATAGTGAATATTTGCCTGAGTTAATACAATGTCTATCTTTCACAGGCTATTGAATGGTAAGAGGAAAACCAATCATTATTGCTTCCTATGTACTTTGGTCACTTGTACCTGGAATTTTGATTGATAACAGCTGAATATTTTACCGCAATTATCCTATATTTCTTATCACTTTCTGGAAATAATACAATTTTTCAAAAATGCTTTGGAGTCGATTGCTAAAAAGCACTTGACCGTATCCACCCAAATATAAATCAAAGCATACTGATTGATATTAGCGATGAGTTAAAATGCAATAATAATTATTATTGTGGAGTGCTTAAGAAGTGTTTAGGTTCAAATTAAAAGGGATAAATGATATCGCATAAACGTTGCGTCATTAGCTTGAAAGTTTATCGTCATTTTATGCATTTCAGTGATAAAAATGTATTTTACTATTTATATGACGTGTAATCTTTACTCAAAAATAATGTTTCTCACGTTTTTTTATATTTTTATATTAGTCGTTTAGTTCTCATATAGATTTTTTTCGCATTTTACACAGTTACTGCATTTATAGCATATTTATTTGAGAATTTTGTGTAATAGTGTGCAATGAGTTAAAATACGGAATAATTATTTCGGAATGTTCTAAGAGGATGTACATCCACCCCCGTTTGTAACATGAATATTTCTGATGAATTCTTGAAGAAATATTTATCCATAAATGCATGAAAGTTGTAGACACCATAATATAGATGCCAGAGAATAAAAATATGTTTTTCTTTGCCTATAAAATAAGGTAGAGTAAAGCACTGTTTATACGTTTCACATTTATTCGTTTTTTACATTTATATGTCGTATCAGTGTGGTTCCTATTCCTACCTATGTATTTTAACGTTGTAATATTTCGTTTATACGATGCATAACTTCAGTTATACGTCGTTTCTTGCATGCCGTAACCGATTTTCTCTGAATTTTTCCCTCCAGCGTCGTTTTCTTTCTTTTCTGCTAGCAATATTTGGGAAAGATGAAGGACAAAAGACATGTGTATCTGCTACAGGAGTTATTTCAAATCCGTGGAACCTGTGGAGGGGGTGGGACGAAAAGAATGGACAGCTGGTGGTCTGCTCACGAGTCAAGTTTAAGATTAGTAAACGTCACTTCATTTCCGATTTCGTTGCAATTTAGACCACGTTTTCTATTTTTCCTTACGGTATTTTTTGGAATACTTAATGTGCTCCTAAAATATCCCGAAAACTAAAGGCCACTTCCTTAAAAAAGAAA
Organism: Maratus michaelseni; assembly: GCA_963931845.1. Lineage (NCBI taxonomy): Eukaryota > Metazoa > Arthropoda > Arachnida > Araneae > Salticidae > Maratus > Maratus michaelseni. The sequence goes on from OZ007599.1 coordinate 226,977,689, forward strand.
ATTGAAATTTTCAAAGAATTTGTCAGACGTACGTCAGACAACGATTAAAGATTATTTTAATTAAAATCTGTTTGTACGTTTGATAATGGAATAAAAAGTGTAATTCAGGGTGTGCAACTGATTTAAGGTTTGATAATTCTCACTTTCATTTTTCAATTTTAGAAGTGGTTATTTTTTTTTTTTCAAAGTTTTAAATTTTTTCAATATATAGTGCATCTTAAATAACCAAAAATGGTAGCAAAATTAAATTTGAATGATTTGGAGCATTATATTTCTACAGTCAAAGATTTTACACCTTAGGCGACTACAATTTTGATTGTAACTTCTTTCTCAGTTATACATCGTTTTAGAACAGTACCCTGAAAGACTTATAATTGGCGCTTTACTGTGCTATACTTTTTATAATTTTTAACGATTGCTGCTTGATGACAATTTTTTCATGTCTGTCCTGTCCTGAAAATCGGCTTAAAACTCTACAATTTGGCACTATTTTCTGAAAGATCATTTTTCCCTTACAAAGAAATGAGAAACGTTGTTCAGTATCCTGGTATCTAAATACGAATACCTACGATTTGTATGCAATTTTACGAATGAAAATGATTTCATAAAATTGTCAGGGTGTCGCAAGTTAGGGTCTGAGAGCAGTCTTATGAAGTATTAGAAAAAAAGAATAAATCGCATTAAAATGTTTTATATCATTAATGAAAAATTATTATTTTATACGCTACAATAAGCAATATGTCTTTAACTACATTTTTTAAAAGTAATGTTTCAGTTTTCTTATTAGTATTTTTAATTTAATTAATTTTTTCCGCAGAGGGTTATTAAGTAGATTAAATTTTTCATTAAAAAAAAATTCTAATATATTGACGGAATATATTATATACTCGCATTTAATTATTAAATATTAAATTAACTCAGCTAAAAGACATTAAGCTCAAAAACGAAATGTTTATACCGAGGAATTTTTCCTTTTATTTATAATATAATTAAGAAAATATATCGTGAAAAGCTAATTACTTATTACGATTAATACGAAATGTTTTCTTTTAAAAATGAATGGGTATGTTTATACTCATTTTCTATAAAGTCAGCTTTATATATTTTTCAATCGACATTTTTCTCCCAAACTGATATTAATGCGGAGCAGTCTTGCACAGACGGAATTTTCCCATGCAGGAGTATGGGAACTCTAAGCATGAATCAGGTGTTATATGAAGCAAGATCCGTATTTTCGGGGATATCTCACTTACTGGTGGAAACAGGATTCTCGAAAATTCAAAAAGATCGTGGATATACATAATTAAAGCATTATTTTCTCTTGACAAATTCCAGATCGTATATGATTAATATCCAGGGTTTTTCACAAGGCTTATTAGGAATATGTCTAAAGCAAATATATTTATTTTCCTGTTTTATGTTATACAAGATAGGGCAAACGTGTTCATTTTTAACCAATTTTTGTGAATTTTTAGTTCACGTTATCGAGCATTTTTTAAAATTTATTTTATATTTCGCGTAGTTATAAATTTTTGGTTTATTTAATATTAGATAGTTTTCAACAATCCGAATTAATTTTGATGTACAAAATATAAGCGATTCAAAAATGATTGGATTTATTTTAAGAGGCATTGTGTCGCGTGCGTATCCCTGTGATATAAGCCGTCATTTTCCTCTTGTATGTTTTAACCCCTTCAGGGGCAAAGTACTTTTGTAGTTAAAATATTGAAATGATAGATTGACACCAGGATTCACGAACGAATTTATTTTAAAATAAGTAAAAGCTTTTCCTCATGTACCTTATAAATTCAAAATTTGATTATAAAATTCTGGTGTCATTGTGGCATTTTGGGATTAAAATTAAGTGATATATATATATATAATATACCGGTGCTCTTCAAGGGGTTAAACAAAGTAGATTCGAAACCTGTGGGTCCCTCTAACTTCCTCCTATACCGTAATCAATTTGTCACCCGCGGCAGTTGTTCTCGAACCGATTAATGCATTCAAAACTTACAAGAGAAAAATGGCGGTCTGTATCGCAGAGATACATATGCGACTAACTCAGGGTTAACGCTTACACACACTCAAAATGTACAGGAAAAAAGGGTTGTTTGTATCCATTTTATTTTACTGAAAAATACAAGATGCCTCACACTAGTACGAACAAAACTATCGTTTCTAACTAAAATAAAAGTATTTGAAAGTAATTTTCAGCAATTCTTTGGTTGAAAAACGCAATGATATCATAAAAAGTGATGGAAGTGTTACGCGGCACTAATGTAGATTAGGCTTATGGGTTCCATCTATTACGTGTGGCAAAAAAGCGAAAACTGCATATAAAAACAAAACACTGCATAAAAACGCACCTGACAGGAATTTTCAACTAGGCATCAGGTACAATTTTGGTCTTAAAGTCACCACCTCAGTTTACAACGCTAAATAGTGTAAAAATTTGCATTTTATGAAATAAGGTTCCATTAGTCACAGCGGTGGCACAATACAAAGGGCCTGGTTTGTCTCTTCCGAGTTTGTATCTTTATCTTAGAAAAATAGTATGAATTAGTCCTTCATAGGTCGAGTTGCACCCGACCGAACCCGATATTTTGACTTAAAGTTAACCCAAAACCTGACCCCGAACACGATAAACTTCAACTTGAATCCTCTAAACGTCAACTCGAACCCGAAATATTCAAACCCAAACCGAAAGAAAATTAATCCATATTTCAATACAGTTATAGAAAAATATTCTACAATTATATATCTAATATCAATTATCTTTTTTGTATAAACATGTACACAAATACACTCATTAATTTTCAAATATATATTTTTTTTTTGAAAAATATTCCGGATCTCGAACCCGACCCGAAAGTGTCAAAACCTAACCCGAAACCGACCCGAACCCGAAACATTTAAAGTGAACCAGATCCCGACCGAAACAAAAAAATAGCGTGAAAACGACACGACCCGAACCGTGGGTCGGGTTCGGGTAAAATCGAGTTACCCAACCCGATGTAGGACTCTAGTTTGGATATAGGCGCAAAATGCTTAAATGTCTTTCATCTAAAACTGATATTGCACTCTGTAGAGCTTTTTTTAAATGAAACATTCCAATTTCCGTAAAATTTATTTGAAAAGGAAGTTTTCTATTTCTTTTTAAATTTTTGAAAGATACCTGTTTGTGCAAACAAATAATAATAAATGTAAAAATGATAAGGCTTTGAACGTCCGAAAAATGAATATCTTAAAATGAACAAACCGATGCGAAAACCAGAGCGTCTCTCTGTCTGGTATGTTTTCTCAGTTTTGAAATTTTCGAGTATTTCATTTTCTCGAAACAGCACCATCTATTTCATCTTTAAAGAAAAAGTACTGGTATTTATTTTATTTGAAGAATGATGTTTTCACAGATGATAAATATCAAACACATATTTAATTATTTTCTAGTAAAGCATAATGCTTTGATGGCTGTTTCTTTTTTTCCTTTTAATTAAATTTTTAATTTCTTTTAATTTTTTCTGCATTAAAATTTGGAATTAAATTGTTGGAGACAGTTGATGTGACTGGTGATAAGAAAGAAATTTTATAATGATTTAATTTATTTTAATAACCTTTTCTAAGCTATTCTGAAAGTTTTCATTTAGCTACACCCAAAAACTCAATTTTGCCCAAATTTCTCTTCAGTATCATAAACAAATATTCACCGCTGTGTGCATAAAATTTTCGAATGTCTTATTTAAGATTTGCCCGTCTTCTTTTTTTAGGGGTTGGAGCTTGTTATTAGTCTAGGTGCCGGGTTTGAATCGCGGTTCAAGCTAGGATGTCCCTAGCAGGTCAGACTCCACTTGTCAAGCAGAAAAAGTAAAAAAAAAAGTATAAGAACTCTTTTATGACATATTAGTCCACCCCCTAAAAAAAATACATTTTTAAATCATAGGCTGGATCTACCCAATATGTAACCTTCAAGAAAAATTAATTTATATGTTAAAACAAAACAAAAAAAAAACTGTTTAGTTGTTTGAAATATCTGCCTGATTATCTGAAAATTTTATATATTTGAGAATAAAAATTATTTTGCTATTACAGTTTAAATTAAACTGTTTTATTTGAAATCAGCAAATTTTTGTGGTTTATGTTAGTGGTAGATTTACTGATACCGACGTAATTAACCTACAAAACGAAATAAACTGTTGTCTGTTTTAACAAAAGTAGATTGAAATATCAGTTCGCAATGTGGTATGAACTTTTTCAAAAGACGTTTTGGATGCTGTCATGTCTGAATCGAACATTAACTCTCTAACAGTCAAATTTTCAAATAAAAATTACTTTGACCATTATTTATGTTTTATTACATATTTCAAATCTCCATGTATTTGAAATATGTAAGTATATCATTAAAACATATTATTTGCATTTTTAAACGCAATCACTTCAAAAACTGTGTATCTTTTAAATTTTACTCCTTTTGCGTTGTCAGTGGAAATCGTGGACCATCCCAAACAAAAGGAAGGTATTTGCATAAGTTGCGCTAAACTTTGAGGTCTGTACGGGTACGGGCTTAATTTCTTTCTTTCTGCAGAAAGCTGTATTGGAACACATTCCAACCGAACCGTGTGGAGCCGGCAATTTTTTTCTTAAAATAATAGTCACATTGTATATCTGTTTAACGGAAGCTTTAGCGGAAGCTTTTTAATTTAATAAATTACAAAATATTTTAAAAATCTGCCTTTTTTTATAGAGTTTCAAAATTTTGATTTATTTTTTAACTGAGTCATTTTTTTCCCATTTTAACTCTTAGAGCATTATGGAATATTTTTGGGAATCTCTTTAAGGCTCCATAAAATAATATGTATGCAACGTATCAGTATATTAGGTTGGTATTTTTATAGCTTGCATGTTCATTTACCTTATGCAATTTATCTTATTCGTTTATCTTATTTGGGACAGACATCCGTTTTGTTTTAAAATATATTAATTTTTCTATTGAGTCTTCATTTCAATTTATTTGTCTAAGTAATAAATGATGTTTCTATTCCGTATTTCATGGCTTTCACAGACATATAAGCTGAAAAATGTACTTTTTACATAAATATGTATGACATACTCTTTTAAAAATATTTTAATTACAGGATGATGCTAGATGATGGGGGTTACAGGATGTTACTTACAGGATGATGGAATCTAGACTTTCTTAAGAATTGAAATGGACCGGTCCATGAACTGGACAAAAAATTAAAAGAGACTTACCGGACTCGTGTCAAACTTTTAGGTTCTACATGCGGAGCCGGCCGAGGTTGGGCAAAGACAGATTTCATTTGGGCCCGTTATTCGGGATAGATTTATCCGGGGACTGAAATTTTCGGCCTGTGCTGACCTCTTACGCTGAATACACAATGTAAATGAAACCGCTCGCCTCTTTAGTAAGTGTGGTGATAAGCATTGCTTTTCAATTTTTTTATGGCTGCCAAAGATGCTGATTCGAATTGCCAAAAATGTGATTATGAATATCAATACATTTCGACAACTTATGCTACAATGTAATCGCGTTTTACCCTTTTGTGCCTGATATTCCGATATTGAAACTGTAATAACTTGGAATTGGATTTTATTTACTCCTGTCAGAGGTTTATTGATTTGTGGCAAGCCCGTCTTGCTTCGCAAAAGTTGAACGTATTATCTATACGTGCATAGAATTCGTCCCTTCCGCGGAAGTAGGAATTCAGTTTATAATAAAAAAAAATAACTTGGATCTTCATGTAATTTGCTAAAAATATTTGAAGGCTATTTTTAACTTGTTAAACACTGTACTTTTATTTATTATTCCTCAAACAGTTATGCTCAGTAGGGGCTTGGAGGAGGGGCTGGGGGGGGGGAGGGTTACTGCATTCTGTTTTCTGGATCTTTACTACCACTGCTTCAGAATACTAATATTCGCCTTTTTATTGGTAGAATATTGTACGATTACTATTCTTCGCCTCATTTAATCGTAGAACATTCTGCGGTTAAATTAGTGAGATTAGTATTCGGAAGTAGTAGTAAAGTAGTTACAAATGTAAAGTTTCAGAAAATAACAAGCAGCACCCCCAAAACAGTCAGTCATAAGCTGGTTATGCTCATGTGCCCCCCCCCCCCCCAAAAAAAAAAAAAGAAAGAAAGCCGCTATTATTTTTATTTTAGCTATTGGCATGGAATTTTGCTTAACTCCTTTACTACGTCGCCATCAAAACCCACGTTAGTTTAATTGTTTCAACCACCGTGTCCATAGTCAAATGATTAATGTTTCTTTTTGGAGGAGGAAGATATTCCACATAACTCAAGAAAAAAGCATATAATTGCAGTTGTCTACTTGACACTTTTATACCTGACATATATGAATTTACACAAAATCCAAAATTCAAACCTCCAGCATAAATGTGGTAATGACGGCTCATATGACCAGCATAATGACGGCTCATACAAGTTCCGAACTCTGTTTAAGGGTGTTTTTTAAATCCGTTAACTTGCAAAACTGCACATTGCAATCAAATTCATCTTCAGTGTGGTAACAAAGTACATAATTCAGTATATAATTAAACAGATGGTAAATATGAGTATAGAAAACATGCGAACAAAAATGAATGCTCTCGTAAAAATAGTCCCTTACTTTTAATAAAATCCACCGAGCAGTTTTGAAATAAACGCCAACCACAATTTCTATTCCTCTTTTAATAATACTGGGGAATATTTTAAAGAGTAATTTGTGTTTTCGTTTTAGACTTAATTAGAAGTACGGTATATATATATATATAAAAGTACGGCTAATGGATACAATACACATTACAATATGCATGATAATCCATAATAACCATGTGTCTTTTCAAATCGTGAAAATATTAGCATGAGACGTCTTGAGATCGAATTCAACGTTCAAGAAAATTACTCCCTGTTCAATCCAAACCAGGATGTATCTTTGATATAAATGAGTGGTTCGAGTTCCTTTTTAATTCATATTTCGGGCAAGGTGCCTTTGAACCTAGCTGTCAGTAAGTTTGAAGTGTCTGGTCGGATTCATGTTTTATGCTGGTCTGGATAATTCGTATCATAATGTTGCACACGGGTTCTTTAAATTGATTGCAATTTTTATCAGTTCGGATTCATCATGACTAAAAATCGTGATTTTATATTTGTTTTCTTACATCCTTTGGAAGAAATTTTCCAGTGCCCTTAATTCTGAATCGTGAGCATATCGTCCAATCATCTTCAATTGTTCCTTTTTCAATAACAGTTCAGCGTTATTATGATGGATTATTAATCTGCGTGGGTGTAGGCTCAAGGTGCAGATAATAACATACTGCTAAATGTTAGGGTTGTTTGACCATGGTATTGTTCGGTAAGATTAAATACATACATATATACGGTATTGGATGAAATAAATCTGTAACAGATTTTTATGAAAGATAATGTATAACACCAAGGTTCACAAAAAATCATTCTTTAGTCAGTCCTCAATATATATTTCTTATTAAAGTGATTAATATCGTAAAAGTCTCTGCTTTACCATTAAAGAGAATTTGATGTATATTGTTTTATAATAAACCTAATGCTAGATTGCAAATAATCGTGCATTCAGTGAATTCAGATTGTCAACAACATTTCAATAAAATTTTCAAGTGATTCTTTCTAAATAAATAACCACAGTTAATAATTTTTCTATTGTGAAGGCACGAAAATATTTTAGATGATAAAAATAAAAACCTTGATGATAAAATCAGTCATAATTTTTATTATTTGTTCTTTTCAAAATAATAATTTACTCTGAATTATGTATTAAAAAGCATAATTTGCATTACAAAAGATAATTAAGAATAATAACATTGATTGTTTTAGCTTTTGGATTTCCTTATTTAATTTTTCAAGATAATAAATAAGGCTGTCAATTTAATCGACATCAATATATTCTGCATTGTCTCTTTAAGGAATGTTTTTGCAACTAATATTGTCATATAATTTACAAAATATGAGTTTCTTTTATACACTTCATTCTCATCGCATCTACTATTTAAAGATATTATTTCCCCTGTGAAAATATGTCTGGGTGAAAAAATACATGAAATTAGAAATTATCACATTTGTCTTTATTAGCAATCTTTAATTGTTTATCACAAGGAAAGTCGGTGATAATGTATCGATCTTATGTTATTTTTCAAGATAAATTTGTCTGTTATATATATAAAGATTGAATCTTAGTCAATACATTCTGCATTATTTTCTAAGGCATGTGTTTAGAAGTATACCACCATATAATTTGCAAAATAAGAGTTCAATATATAGACTATATATTCTTATCTATTACTCGAAGAGATTATTTTCCAATGAAAATGTGTTTGGAAAATAAGTACCTCTTATATGAAAACAAAAATTAGCCTAATATTTGTCTTTATTAGGCTTTTTTTTATATATATATAAGAAGGACCGTTCGTATTTTACTGTGCAGGACTTGATAATTTAAGTAGATAATAATATAATCTAACGTTTTAATCTAATATAAAAAATCAAATCTGTAACCAATTTAAATAGCATGCAAAAAATGGACGGGCCGAATTCTAAAGTGTTTAAAAAATCTATAAACAACAAGATAATTTTTTTCTTAGTACAGTCGAACCTCGTTAACATGAACCTCAAGGGGAATCAAAATTTTGTTCATGTTAACAGTAATTCATGTTATCAGTATCAAATCTTTGTACTCGTTTTTATAGGGGACTATGAAAACAATTCATGTTAAAAGTAATTCACGTTAAGAGTGTTCATGTTAACGAGGTTTGACTGTAATTGCTATGGAATTTTAGACATTATTTCCAGCGATATTTTTCTTTTCTTTATAATTTTAATTAAGAAGATTTGGAATAAATGTTTCCTAAATTTGGCATGTTCTAGGTATTTATAAAGTACTTGTAGTTTAAACTTTTTTTTTTTATATTTAGGAGGAAAGTGGGAACATGTGAATAGCGTTCATTTTACCTGATAAAAATCTTTTAAAAATTGCCAATACTTGATAAGATTAGGGATTTTAGGATTTGTATGGGATGTTAATTGAATGAAACGGGCGTTGTTTACAAGTGCCCCCCCTTTCTCCTTAGACGTTGCAATTTTTTTTCTTTCTTTTTTTTTTTTTTTTTTTTTTTTTTAGTAAGGTCCATTACAGCACAATCTGATTAAATAGACAAGATATTTGATCTAACAAAATTTTTAACATTTTGCTGCTGTATCCCCCTTAACGTAATATAATTCATTTATAGAGGATTGATATTTGCTGTTCGGTGGAGGAGTTTGTTGTAACAGTGCTACCTTATTTATAGCATAATATGTATATTTAATAGTTTGTAGTGAAAATATAACTACTTATTTCTATGGGATTTATCTTTTAAATCTAGATTCTTGAAATTTATGTAGATATTAATGCATATCATCAACTTTGTAAAAAAAAATCTCTGAGATTGACAGAAAAAAACTGTCAATTTTGGCGCCAGTGGAAAACTATTTAATTTACAGAAAATTTCTGTATATTTTTATTAAAATAGTCTTTTTCTGTAAAAAATATTTTTTTCTCTAAAAATTACAAAATCCACATTATTATTTTTATTTATTTTTTTTTTTTCAGGAAAGGCTGTTTTTTTTTTAAACAGATTTTTTCTGTAAGAAATACAATCTTTTTCTGTCAAAATTACAGATTTTTTTTTACAGTGAATGAATAAAATTTAAAGTAACTCAATTGATGATATTACATTTCCACTTTAAATTTAAACCCACAAAGAGTTACTTTATTTCAGTATTCATTTTAGATAGGGAACACGGCGTCTTTTCAAATAAAAATAAATACAATTTCTACATTTAAAAAGTAAGTTCACCCCCCCCCCTCCCCGTAATCTTAAAAATTCGTCACTAATGCTATGAATGCTTTAAAAAATAGATAAATATGCGTGTAAAAAATATTTAGATATTTGATTGATATGACAAGTTAATTTGACAGCATTCAGGAACAAATTTTGTAAAATTTTCTGTGGAATTCAGACATAAATCTACCCAGTGAGAGAGATTTTAGTATAAGTATTAAATTACTTTATTAGCTAGTGGAATGCATTCCAATTCCAAATTAATTAACCCAGAAGGACCTCTTTATGTCATTAATTCACAGAGGGGCTGTAAAATTAATTAGTTTCATTTTATGTCATGTTCTTAAGACTTGACTTAATTAAGGGAGGAAATCATAGATGAATTGTTTCTAATTCCTGCTAAACTTTAAATTTTAATTGTATTACAAGATTTTAAAAGCATTTGAAAAAGTATGTCAAAATAAACTAAAGACCTTTTTCGTAATAGTTTATATTAGATAAGAATAATATCATGTATTTTAATTGAACAATACAAATACCTTTCTCTCCCCCCCCCCCCCCGAACATCCTGAACAAAGATTACGAACAATCCGTCTTTATTTTAGGAAGTTGTGGATTTCAATATTTTTTTTATTTTACACAAAATGGCCATTGTAAATTATGATTATGTACCGACATTTCTGTTGTATTTTAAACTTTTTTGTATGCTTTATGGCTGTATGCTTGTAAGATACAAAGAGACACACTTACCGAGTGATTCAAATTACATTGTAATGGCGATTATACCTTAAACCGCTGATGCTATAGAAACAAACTTCCAGTTGCAAAAAGTATAAGAAATCAAGTATAACTTTGTAATGTGGAATTTGTTTTGCAAGGCTGTTGTATACATATTAAATTAAGAAATTTAATTTATTATTATTTTTTTACCGTCGGAAAACACTGAAAATTCTTAAAATTCAAAATGTCATTACTCGGTAAATTTTTGAATTTTTTTTTTCATGTCATCTTTCTTTGACGCAGGGCAAAATTTTTCTAAATATAAGTTATAGGAAAATGGCGCCGTATAAAAATTAAATTTTCTATTTTAATGTGTATAAAGTCCCTTGTAAGACAAATGCCATATCGAAAAGCTGTAACTTTATTTCTATACTTTTTGTAATTGGAAGTATGTTTCTGTTATCAGCGGTTTAAGAGACATAATCGCCATTACATCTGTTTTGAATCACAAGGTACACTGCAAAAAATAACTGTTGATTTTACAGTATAAAACTGGCACCCCAGCTGCCAGTATTATACCGTAAAATTAACAGTATTAAACCGTAAAATAAGCAGTAATACGCTGCCGCGCAAGCAGTAATACGCTACCGTGGTAGCGTATTACTGCTTGCGCGGCAGCGTATTACTGCTTATTTTACGGTTTAATACTGTTAATTTTACGGTATAATACTGGCAGCTGGGGTGCCAGTTTTATACTGTAAAATCAACAGTTATTTTTTGCAGTGTACAGAGAATCTAAGAGAGAAAAAATAGGTACCTAGATTTAAAACTATTTTATAAAAAATGTACTTCAATACACTGTAAAAAAATTAGAAAATGCTCCTAATATAGCAGAGACTTTACCAAAAATTCAATGTTTATTGCATCATTACGCAGGGTGCCGGAAATACTTCACAAAATTTCCTGGAGGCGACCTTCCCATGGCATTACGGCCGATACTGGCCAATGCGTAATAACCTCTCCTGCTTTTAATTCATATCATGTATTATAATACGAGCGAATCTTGTGCCTATCTGTATGTATGAATATAGAACATTTTTATCTAAAGAACGGCTCAAACAATTTTAACTAAATTTTGTATCCTGCCGTTTGGGGTACGAGAAGACTATTGGGCTAGGTCACATGTTCGAGAAAATTTGATTAGTGGGTAATTTTGGGGTTACTACGGGTCAATGTATTTTAATGGGAATGAAGGATGAAACAGTTATTAAGTTGTTGAACAGTTCGCAGTAAACGAAGTCGCAAAGTTGGCAACATTTCGCCAAATTTGGTGATATTTGGCGAAATGTTGGTGACATTGGTGAGATTTGGCGGGAAAATTGACTTTCAAGATAACCAATGCCAAAACACATGCTTGGCACCAAATGAAAAAAATGGCGCAAAGTTTGCGATTTTTCGCCAAATTTTGGCGACATTTGAAGAAAAAATTGGCTTTCAGAATCTAAAGGAATTTCTAGAAATTCCAGATAGGAGCCGAGATATATGATTCAACCAATCAGAGTCCATAGAACGCTCTCGAAAACAGATAAAATAAAACGCTTTATAGCGATAATACAGCGAGAAATTATTGTTATATCGAGTTGAACACAAAGCTAATTTTAACTGAGCGTAACTCGGTCTTTCCAGCTGGTATTATATACAAACAAAGCTATTTATATTTCATTTTGCAATCGATCAATCAGAAGTAATTTCATGTACTGGATTCAACCCATGGCAGATGAGAATGATAAATATCTTACCCATAATTTACTTTTAGCATCGTTTTACTATAATCTTAATATTTAATTTACAATATTCTAAAATTTGTAATGTACTGGAAATTTCCTAAATTATTGTTCCTTTATACACTAAATATAACATGACAGCAATCATTAATAAATTGATATTTGATTTCTATTATCAAAAACAAATCTCTTTGCAAAAATTCGAGTTTCATTAAAAAATTACAAATGTGCAATTATAGAGAAATAATAAATGAAATAGTTTTACGCCAAAATTTTTTTGTTGAAATAAAAACACTGTACAAAAGAAGTGGTTAAAAGAAAAATGATATTTGATTATGCGCATACAGTTACTTTGTAACAATATCTTTCCACTTTGCGTGTATTTTTTTTTCTTTTTTCTAGCTGCTTAAGCATTCTAAGAGACGAAATTTTCGTGAGTACATAAAAATTCAGCAACCTTAGTTTCTAGTTACTTTTCTTCTCATTTTCTATGCACGCACAGTTATTTCTTATGCGCATTTTTCTTACATATCTACTTTTTCATAAGTGCATTCAGCTAATAGGTGCATAAAACAACTTGAATGCAGGGACAAGTACTTTTTCCCCTATTAATTAAGATAATGAATGTTAAGAGTAATTCCTGTTTGAGTGGAATAAAATCTTACAATGATTTAAATTTTATGCCTAAATGAGGAGATATTCACACACTGGCGTAGCTTCGCTGGTCGGTTTTTCTCAAACGAACCTCGAATTAAACGAATCCCGTGTGTGTGTGTAGGGGGGGGGGGTCCCCACTGCCTTTGGCTGCGTACATCGGTGCGGACTAGGCAGCTCCGGTTTCGAATCAAGCAAACCTTGAATTTCTGCGATTTTTTAATTTCATCACAAATTAAATTCCAATTTTCAGCATCATCGTTCACGCTGCTATAAGAACCAATATGGTATTTTCCCAACTTTAATTGAATCGCGGCAGCAGCAAAATTTACCTGAGAGTTATTTCCGTTTCAGAAAAACAAAATGTCAAAAAATCGCCGAGAACAAAATTTACTATGATTGGCTAAACGATTAAAACCGGATTCTTCTTACTAATGTCAAAAACTGATTCATTTTACGAATGTCAAGAAGTCATCGCGCAACTAAAAAAAACGTTAAAAATTCAAAAAATACAAGATTAAATTTATTATATTCGGCTAAAAGATTTGAACCGAATTCATTTCACTAATGTGGAAAATTCGCCATGAAACGCGAAGAAACGCTAAAGATTGCATACCAAAAATTCAAAAATTGTAGACGACAGAATTTACTATTGGACTAAATGATTGAAACCCGATTATTTTATTAACGTAGAAAAATCACCGCGAAACGCGAAAAAACTCTAAAAATTGCATTAAAAATTGCTGTATGTATTCCTAATAAATTTTATTGAAAAGAGTATAAAATTTACCATATTGTTTTAAATGATTTGAAACTGGATTATTTTTATTAATGTGGGAAACTCGTCGCAAAACGCAAAAAATTAAATAAATAAAAGTCTAGTAAAAATATTCAAAAACTGGCTTCGAGGTGATTAAATTGAAACATAGTTTGCCGAATCCTTCCTTCCAGATCTTTCGCGAAGAGCTATAAGGTTTATATCGATCAAGATTTAACTATATACGCTCTAGCTCTCAAGATTCATTCAGCAGAACAAACATCTATATTTATTATTATAGACTAGCTGACACACCTGGTGTTGCCCGGGATAATAACTTTATACATACCGAAATACAGTGGTGAATTCAGACATTTTCCTCCGGAGGGCGGAGGGAGGGGGATTTAGTGTTGAGAGCCCCATTGCCTTCGGCAGCGTACACCCAGCCGTACTGAGCACGCTGTCTATTTTTGGAAACGGCCTTTGAATTTGTAAGAATTTAAATTTTAAAACGAAAATCTATGCAAGCGAACCTAAAGTTGGGGGTGTGATGGGTCCAAGTTGTTACAAATTAAAGGGGTAACGTAGAACCTTTAAATGAACCGCTCCCATAAATCATCGAAATGAATTTTATTAAATTCAGCACGTCAAACAAATAAAAATACAGATTCTTGATTAGTGGGATTTCACAACAATAACATATTACGGCTTCCTTCAGCTTATGAACATATTTCAATTTCGGAAGAGTCCAGTGTTTATCAAAGTCGGTGTTTACAATAGGAAACAGGAAGTAAAGTTCCCCTCCAGAGTCGGTGCGGGACCTGAAGATCGGGTCGCTAGTCTGACCCTTTAGTCCAGGCATTAGGGGATAAAAAAGAGCAAATAAAGGAAATTTTTGGTGTAGTTTTTTTTGGGGGTCCCTTTATGTTTTTTGGGTCGCTGAACACGAATCCGAGGTTTTCCAACAAAATTTTTTTCGGGAAATATGTTTTTTTTTACAAAAAACGTGTGAAAAAACGGACTTTTTTCCGTTTTTTCAAAATAATTCCAAAATTGTGCATTTTTCGTGAAAGTCGGCAATATATGAATTAAAGAAAATAAAATTTCCTATATTTTATGTAATGAAAGTTTTTTTCTCTGATCAATGGTTTAGCCGTGAGAGTGCCGCAAAAAAGGGTGTTAAAAACAAAAAACTGTAAAAAAAACGGGAATTACGGTAGTGTATGTCGATGTAACATAAAAACTAACCATTTTACGCAAACGGTAACCATTAATGATACTAAAGATTATATGTTTGACTGTATTTTATGCATTTGAGGTAGAGGTAAAGTGCGGATCCTGCGCCAGAGGAAGGTGGGAGCAGTGGTGCAGTTCCAATAGTCCAGTAGAAAAAGCGCAAAAAAAAAGCCTTGCCTTACAAAAATTCGGGTAGTTCTGATTTTTGGGTATGCTGTAAAGGTTGACCCTCTAATAAAAAAACCAAGTTTTCGACCTTCTAGACCTTGTGCGTTTTTCACAATATTGAAAAAACCAATATTTTTCGGCACTTTTTTCGATTTTTCTTAAATAACTCAATTTTAGTGCATTTTACAGAAAAAAGCACTTTTACCATTTTCTAGAGCATAAAATTCTCTACAACATGCAGTATTCAGGTTTGTAAATTGTCCACATAGGGGGTAAGATACAGAGCCGGAAAAATAGGGTAAAATTTTCAAAAATCCACTAAAGACGTTAATTTTTGTTTAATAACCTACTTTTATTGCGTTTTAGAGACAAAAGCACTTTCACCATTTTGTAGAGCATAAAATTTTCTACAACATGCAGTATTCATATTTGTAAATGTCCAAATAGGGGGTAAGATACGGAGCCGGGAAAATAGGGTAAAATTTGCAAAAATCCACTAAAGACGTTAGTTTTTGCTTAATAACCTACTTTTAGTGCGTTTTAGAGACAAAAGCACTTTCACCATTTTGTAGAGCATAAAATTTTCTACAACATACAGTATTCATGTTTGTAAATTGTACAAATAGGGGGTAAGATACGGAGCCGGGAAAATAGGGTAAAATTTGGAAAAAATGTAAAAATCCACAAATGACGTTAGTTTTTGCCGTATCTTACCCCCTATTTGAACAATTTACAAACATGAACACAGCATGTTGTAGAGAATTTTATGCTCTACAAAATGGTGAAAGTGCTTTTGTCTCTAAAACGCACTAAAAGTAGGTTATTAAGCAAAAACTAACGTCTTTAGTGGATTTTTGCAAATTTTACCCTATTTTCCCGGCTCCGTATCTTACCCCCTATTTGGACATTTACAAATATGAATACTGCATGTTGTAGAGAATTTTATGCTCTACAAAATGGTGAAAGTGCTTTTGTCTCTAAAACGCACTAAAAGTAGGTTATTAAGCAAAAACTAACGTCATTTGTGGATTTTTACATTTTTTTCCAAATGTAACCCTATTTCCCGGCTCCGTATCTTACCCCCTATTTGGACAATTTACAAACCTGAATGCTGCATGTTGTAGAGAATTTTATGCTCTACAAAATGGTGAAAGTGCTTTTGTCTCTAAAACGCACTAAAAGTAGGTTATTAAGCAAAAACTAACGTCTTTAGTGGATTTTTGCAAATTTTACCCTATTTTCCCGGCTCCGTATCTTACCCCCTATTTGGACAATTTACAAATATGAATACTGCATGTTGTAGAGAATTTTATGCACTACAAAATGATGAAAGTGCTTTTGTCTCTAAAACGCACTAAAAGTAGGTTATTAAGCAAAAACTAACGTCATTTGTGGATTTTTACATTTTTTTCCAAATGTAACCCTATTTCCCGGCTCCGTATCTTACCCAGTATTTGAACAATTTACAAACCTGAATACTGCATGTTGTAGAGAATTTTATGCTCTACAAAATGGTAAAGTGCTTTTTTCTGTAAAATGCACTACAATTGAGTTATTTAAGAAAAATCGAAAAAAGTGCCGAAAAATATTGTTTTTTTCAATAATGTGAAAAACGCACAAGGTCTAGAAGGTCGAAAACTTGGTTTTTTTATTAGAGGGTCAACCTTTACAACATACCCAAAAATCAGAACTACCCGAATTTTTGTAAGGTAAAATGCTATTTCTACTGGACTACAATGTTACTGCTTCTTAGAATACGAGCTCTCCGGAGGAGTAGCACCTTCGACTCATGAGAGTAGCTGGATCTGCCCCACTGCTCCCACCTTCCCTTGGTGTCGGATCCGCGCTTTTCCTCTACCTCAAATGCATAAAATAAAGTCAAACATATAATCTTTAGTAACATTAATAGTTAACATTTGCGTAAAACGATTAGTTTCTATGTTACATTAACATACAGTACCGTAATTCTCGTTTTTTACAGTTTTTTGTTTTTTCCACCCATTTTTGAGGCACTCTCACGGCTAAACTATTGATCAGAGAAAAAACTTTCAATTCATAAAATGTAAGAAATTTTATTTTCTTTAATTCATATATTGCCGACTTTCACGTAAAATGCATCATTTTGGAATTATTTTGAAAAAACGGAAAAAAGTCCGTTTTTTACACGCTTTTTGTAAAAAAAACAAATTTCGCGAAAAAATTTTTGTTGGAAAACCTCGGATTCGTGTTCAGCGACCCAAAAATCATAAAGGGACCCCCCCCCCCCAAAAAAAAAAAAAAAAAAACTACACCAAAACTTTCCTTTATTTTCTACCAAATGCCTGGACTACTTCACGAAAGAGAGTCTCCTGTCAATCTTTTCTGGAATACGGGACGGGGATCGGGATTTTCGCAGCCCGAACAAACCTGGAGTTGTAAACATTCGGTTCACAAGGCTGTCACGTAACAACCTCAAAAATATTTGCAAGAGAAAGGTTTTTCCTACTCGGGGATTCTAGCAATCACCCGAAAATATTTCACCCGGAGTTATGACTCCGATTCCTTAGGTTCAGAGACTGCAACCTGACTCGAATACACTCTTAACTTACTGTTTCCTCTTCATATCACCTCCGTTTTACTCCTAGAACAATAAGTGTCTCTCCAGTCACTAGAAGCTCTTCAAGATGAGGTCATGTAGAAAGTCCGTTATGATAGGTGGAAAAGGATTTCTCACATACTGTCTCTACAGCTGGCATCATCTTGGTTCTCACGGTACCTGGGCGGTTGTCGGCTCGATCCCCGTTCTGCTCGTTAAAATCTGTTTTAAAATAGTAAAAGACTTTTCTTCACTTTAATTTAACGTTACTCTAATTTATTTATTTTAATTTCGCTAACATATGATAGCCACTGACGATAAAATCAGATTTCAAATTTTGTAAGTTCGATTTGTCAATAGAAATAATACAAGACAAGAAAAGAACACATC
Organism: Maratus michaelseni; assembly: GCA_963931845.1. Lineage (NCBI taxonomy): Eukaryota > Metazoa > Arthropoda > Arachnida > Araneae > Salticidae > Maratus > Maratus michaelseni. The sequence goes on from OZ007599.1 coordinate 226,995,845, forward strand.
ACGTGACTGTTATAGTCACGTGAATGTTATGTTGGAGAAATTTTAGCGTTACCAAAGCTCTCTCCACCCCTATTTCTGCACTGTGGCTCTGACGCAAAAATCATAATTTAGCTTACTGCTTATAGTTCATAATAATTACTTCTTTATTGCCTTTGAAGCCTAATAATATGTGTAGCCCTCTATTATCGATTCTTCATTATATATTTTTTTAAATGGTTCCGTGGTTTATGGTATAATTTTGATATTTGATATTAATAAACATTTAGTGGATTGAAAAGTAGTTTAAACAACATTCATCTGTTCAGAAACATTCTCTGATATTGCTGGCATATTACAGTAGCACGATTGCATCACAGTTATCCCCCCCATATACCATTATATCAAATCAGCGCCGTAACCAATCTGCAGAGTTGGAGGGTGTGGGGGCTTCAATTTTTTGATGAGGCAAATTTACAGCTTGACTTTTCCACTTTTATTTTAAGGAAATATAAATATAGACAGAAGGAGAAAGCACGTCCCCACTGTTCTAAAACTTTTGATTATAAAATTTTAAAATTCTTAACTGTAATAAATGATGTTATTCGTATTGAAAGATTATGAAGTCTAGAGGGAGCTCTAGAAGTTGCTAGGAGGGGCTCAGCCCACCCTGCCCCCTTCTGATTACGGTCCTGTATCAAATTCAGACACTTAGTGTCTTCATTTCTTAATTTCAGACATATCATTATTATTCAGCCATTTTTCTCAGTTCTTTTATACCCTGATCATAGTAAGATACTTGTGTGTCTGAAATTCAGACATCTATCATGTCTTAAATTATACATTCAGACACTTATGTGTCTGAATTTCTTTTTCAGACACATGTGTGTCTGAATTTGAGACGTCTCTATTTGCAGTGTACCTGTGGTGGGTGATACATGTGGTCGATCATGTATGTGACAGAAGTATTTGTTTATTTAGTTGAAAAATAAAGGTATTTCAGAACACCTTTGAGCATTTTTAGGGAAGAGTATGCAGAGATAGGACAGAGGGAAGAGTGGAACAATACTAATTTTGTTTAAACTAAATATTATTTTCATTTCTACACTAAATTATATACTCTACAAATTTTGCAGTTGCAATATTATAAACTTTGTATTTAAAAAGGCTCATTTTTCAGATCAGTTAATACAGATTTCTATTTTGAAGTTAATTTTGACACATTAAATTTGTGAAACAGAAGTAAAGAATTGTTATCATAACTCCATATATCTTGTGTAGAAGTGACTAATTAATTTAATACTAAAAAGCAGCATGACAACGTGAAAAGCGATATGTTTGATATGTATATACTGCCGGAAGGGAGGTATGGGACACTGACAGAGTGGGGGGGGGGGGGGGGGCGTATGAGTCATGTTCTGTTTCTTTGTTCTTTGTCCCCAAAAAACTACAAAATTTAATTTTACAATTAAATATTTTTGTAATGTTGAACAATTTTTGTAATATTTATTTTGTAATAAATGTCAAAATCAATTTAAAATTAAAATAACTTCTCTTACTTTTTATCTAAAAGCAGGAGATTTTTCAACTACAGATGTTTTTTAATCTTTCAACTATAAATTTTGTTGGACATATAATCCAAATCATGTCATTAATTTAACTTAGATCTCCTAAAGTATAATATTCTTTAAAATGTAAATTTCTCATACATTTCTCTAAGGTTATATGTATTTCCCACCTCCTTCAGCACATGAAAGAGGGAGTGGGACAAAAAATTTCAAATGGTTTTGAAATTAATTTTTTTTTTAATTTTGATCTATCTTATATATTTTTTAGTTTCAAATATAGCAATAAACATTGTTATATTGAATAAAAAATGATTTTATGAAAATTGCTTCATTCCTACTCCTATTCTTTCAGTAAAGTACTATATAACATCACCTACATCAGATATTTAGGGTGAAAATTAGCTAAAAATAACGTGGACGAAGAAGGTATCAGGTATGGCAGAGTTCCCATAAAAAATAAAGGTTGAAATACACCAACGCGACGGAGTGCGCGACCTTTTCGGCGTGTTTGATGTGGTAAATTTTTCGTCGCACGACAAGAAAATGCAACGATATAGGAGAGTCCCTGATTTGTTTACCACCTCCGAAGATTTTTTTTTTTTTTTGTCGATATTGTGTGCTTTGCTTCGGAGTCTTTGAAAGAGATAAGAAAGGTCACAACAGGCCAATTTCTGCAACAAGAGTCATACAATAGTTTCTGTGGACTTTCTTTACCAAAAACTTTGTGGTCAGTTGTGACCTTTATTTTTATTTTTCTGCAAAACGAACAAAATCAGGAAAAAAAATCTACCTGAGTATGTGATAAAAATTTCAAGAACCCTTCCTCCATGTATGTTGCAGCCCTGTCGCCGGAAAAATGATCAAAGTCGCCAATCAACAACATGAAGGAAATCCGCTTTGTCGTAGTCGGTTTGTTTGCACCTACCAACTACGTCTTTAGGCTGCGTATAGACCAAATACTGCGACAAGAGTCATAAATTATTTATTTGGGCATTCTTTTCGAAAGACTCTGTGGTCAGTTGTGACCTTTTTTTGTAATTGTCCTTCAAAGGTTTCGAAGCAAAACGAACAAAATCAGCAAAATAAATTCTCCCTTTAGGAGATGTGATAAAAATCTCAAGGACCCTTCACCATGAACGTTGACACAGCCCTGTCGCCGGAAAAATCATGAAAGTCGCCAATCAACAACATGAAAGAAATCCGCTTCGTCGTAGTTGGTTTGTTTGCACCCACGCTGCGCATAGACCAAATACTGCGATAAGAGTCATAAATTATTTATTTGGGCATTATTTTCGAAAGACTATGTGGTCAGTTGTTTGTATTGTCCTTCAAAGGTTTCGAAGCAAAGCGCACAAAATGAACAAAAGACATTTTCTCCAGGGGAGGTGATAAACATGTCAAGAACCCTCTTCCACCACTGTTGCTTTTTTTTGTCGCGCGACAAAAGAAGGACCACATCAAAAAAGCCGATAAAGGTCCGACAAGCTCTCGTATAAGTCTTACCCCTATTTAAATAGAGCGGAGTGTTCACACGCCTAAATCATAGATTGGTAAGAAAGATTAAAATGAAAATTCAGCATAACACAGAATATGCTTATGATAAATACACAAACACTTTTGCGTACACACTGTAAAAAAATTGTAAATTAACGGGCATTCTCCGTGAATTGCTGCCGTAATTTTACGGAAATACATCTTTTTCAAGGTAAACGGTCAATTTCCGTAAATTTCATGTTTTTACGGACAAAAACCGTTTATGTAATAACAAAGTTCGTTTATCTAGGGACAAAACCCATTTTCTTATGGGCATTGCCTGGAATCTCTGCTGCAGTAACTTTACTGCAGCAATTTTTTTACAATGCATAAATGCAACGTGCTTCCATTTATTTTTTTAATCCTAAATATTATATATATATATATATATATATATATATATATGTAATGTTTGAATTTTAAATACGATAAAAGTAACACTATAAATTAAAAAAAATTATGCTATTAAGTTAAAGAACACTTCACATATTTTTTTTTAAATGTTTTACTGATTTTCAGTCGATAAATGGAATTATAATCAATGTAATTATCTCCCAAAATTGTTTTCTGAAAAATGTAAAATTTTCAAAACATTTTCAGTTGACTCCAACTCATCTTTATGCAAGACAAAAACATATAATTTTCGAAACACAAAGAAACAAGATGATTCTGTTAGCACACTGATAACAGCTACAACAATGCGTGTGGTCTTCGAATCTTTTAGATTAGAGGGTTTCATTTAAATTCTAGGAAAGATTTGGAGATTTTCAGATACGTCTCTGGGTAATTTAGCATCAAATTGACTGCCTTACTGACATAATGCCGGATAAAGGAGAGAATTGTTAGAATACATAATGGCTCTAGAAACTATTATTATGTGTTCTGGGTTTTTGCATTGTTATTGATACCCTTTTTTGTTTGCTTATAGGAAATATAAAGGTCGTATTTTTCTAACAATAAGATAACCTTTCCATTTGTCAACACTTGAAATACATATATTTTATATATACAGGGTGTCCGAAAAATCTGGAAACGGTCGAATAAAAAGAGAAATATACATCGGATTGAAAAATGGAAAAATATGTGTTCAATATTATAGAAAAATCTATTTAGGGATAACAAAGTTTTGCACGTATTTTTCTGTTTTTCAATCCGATGTATATTTCTCGATTTATTCGACCGTTTCCATACTTTTCAATGGAAACGATTCTCAGTGCATTTTACTCGATTACAGCGCCATCTACGATTTTCCGAAGAAAATGTTAAATGCAAAAGTTACGTATTTTTTCCGTAGAATCCGAATCTGCAATAAAAAAAGGGGGTTATCATTTAAGATTTCAAAGTTGCCCCCCTTTCCCTCCCAGGGGACAGAGTTGGAGGGGCAACTTTTATATCCCTAAATAGATTTTTTTTAATATTTAACATGTATTTTTCCGTTTTTTAACCCGATGTATATTTCTCGAGTTATTCGACCGTTTCCAGACTTTTCGGACACCCTGTATATGTTTCATTAGTCATAGACACGATAGTTATTTTAGTTCTTCATCACTGTTTAAAATGGGGTTTAAACTGAGCACTTTTTGGTTCATGTTTTATCTAAAATAAGGAATAAATTTTAATGCTCTTTTTTTTTTCATACATTTTTCTGTGTTTGGGAGCGGTGTGGATGTAGAGAGGTGGGGGGGGGGGGGTTCTAGTATTCAGAAGAAATTTGTTGTGGGAATTTTAAACAGTGTTATAACAATTTTCTAATAACAAATTCGTTCATTAATGTGTGAGCTGTCGTTCTTTTTCATCTGACGTGTTTTTGAAATTTTTAGCTTATTTCTAAGATGAAATTTTTTAGCTATGCGTTTTACTTTAGTTGGAAAATCATTAAAATAATCTCTCAATATTAATTCTTGTCATGATATTGTCACTGAAGTGCATCGTAATTTACTTAATTCATGATAGTCTTATAATCAGATTATTTATGATAAGCAAGTTGAAATCTGCTGTTGAACCTCTACTGTAAGTTGCCACATGCGGAAATAGAAATAATAATATAAAATTAATCCTATCCCTGTCACCTAAAAAAGTATTATATCTATTTCCATGTACCATTCCTTTAACACCATTTAAAGGGGTTAGAATGACAGTGGAGTAAATCAAAATTTAGTGATTTGAGAAATGATGAAACTTGTATCGCCGTTGCATTGAGTGGTCCAACTTGTTTTGCCCTCTAGCGACTACCTAAGTGAACTATGACTTATTTGACTGGCACATTGAACAGAAAGAACAGTGAAAATATGATTACCACGATTTTCAAAAATTTTTACTTACTTCACTGTCATTCAAACCCCCTCATTTATGAACATTAAAATGAAGTACTGGCATTTCATAAGGAGTTAACTCAATGGGTAAATGTTTCTGCACATTGCATTACACTTAGTGGTCTTCAACCTTTTCCCAGAAAGTCGTTTGCTACTAGAAATACCGAAATTTAATTTTCGCATTTAATCGCAATTTTTCTGTCATGAAATAAGGCAATATTTTGTATTCTAAAGTCGTGTAGTAGCTTGGTGGTCCGATGGACACAGTTTGAAAACCTCCACATAACACTTTACCATAACTAATGTCTATTTACAACGTTGGGACATCTGAGGAAATCCAATATGAAGTAATCTATAATTTAAAAATAAAGTAACCGTAAATTATTAATGAATTGTTTAACAATCTAAAATTTTAAACGGTATTTAATTTTCTAACCCATTATTTAATTAATGTAAATATAATTCCAAACAACAAAAATTTCAGATTGAACGATTATGAAGAAAAAGGGCATTTGTCAAAAATTCAGAATTTTTAGAAAGAGGAAAGTTTGTCTCTGGACAAGCATTGTTTCTAAGGGATAACCAAAACTTTCTCCCTTTATAAAGAGGACATGAGTTATTTTCACAGCGTGTGTAAGCATCTTTAGTTCATTTTCGTGATTTTGAACAAGTGCTGTTTTTATCGGGAATTCGGGAGCCCTCATTTCTATATTCAAGTTATTTTAAATTCAATGTTCTTGCATTTTATAAAAAAGTTCTCCAAATTTTAATACTTCTGATTTATCCAAGCTATTGATAGTCATCAACATCGTTTGACAAATTAATTTGTATTTATTTATGCTTATTTTACAACCTTATAATTATTTTTATTATTTTTATAGCTTTTTTAGATGTGCAGAAAATTATGTGGAATACTTAATACTCCTATTTCTTCGTTTCGCTTGAATGAAAAAGAAGTGAAAAACGGTAACTATATTTGAATTATCCTTTAACAAATTGTATAGTGTGTATTATATAAATTGCATATTGCATTTATATATTAACGCTTTTATTTATAGCTATCATTTGAATCTTGGATATTTTGATTGATGTATTAAAAAAGGGAACTTTGTATAAAGTTTATCAATAATTTTGAAGCTTAGTTGCAAAATATTTTAAAATCATTATTCCCTGGCCTACAGAAATGTAAATAATAACCACGCACTTGGTTTGATTGTTATTTCTGCTAAAAATTGTCTTTTCAAAAACAGGAAAACAGCTGAGTTCATTTCTACGAAAAAATTAGTTTTTCTTAGAAACGTGTTTGTAAAAGATTTTATAAACTATTGTAAAGGAATTTTTCCGACCTACTGTTATTTAGAAAAATGAAAGGCTATTTTAAAATTGTTAAAAATATTTCTAGCTATAATACTTTTTCAATCAGATGAACGGATATCGAGTTTGCAACAATATGTATCTATATGAAGCTTGCTGGCTTCTTGCTGAAGACCTAGATAAAAAATAAGTTTTAAAGTTTGATTTTTTTTTTTTTTTTTTTTACAGTTTTATAGCACAAATTTTCGTCAGGACATTTACATCATGATATTCGTACATACATTTTTGTCATGAAGGATAGATTGGATGTAACGTGACAACCCCCCCCCCCCCCCCCCCCAAGATTCCTCTCTAAGTACCGTAATTTCCGGCATATAATCCGCGGATCAAACAATCATGTTTAGACACAGAATTTTTATTTAATAATAGAAGTCAAATACTTACAGCGATCTAGTCGTTACATTTTATAAAATAAAATTTCTGGGTCGAAATATGATTGTTTGATCCACGCATAATACGCCAGAAATTACGGTAGCTACATTCTTTAGATCTCGTTGGTAATGAAAACGAATTCCATTTCTCCCTGCAATCATATGTGTATATTTCGCTTCATATGTATATATGTGTATATCCCCCACATATATTATTAATCAAATTAGCATGATATTGAAGACTCTTAACAAAAGGATACTTTACCCCTTAAACTACACCTTAAAAAAGGCTACATCATTATATCCAAGAAGAATTCTATGATATTCCAGGGGGAAAGGGTGACTTGTTCTGCTACATAATTTTATAAACAGCATTTTCCATTGCACGAGAACATCATTAATTTTGAATTGTCCTCTTTTTATAAAATCGAAGGTAGGGCATTTACTTTTTGTGAAAAGCCACGAATGATGTATAATAATCAAGGTTATTTTTTTTCTTTGGTCAAGTAATATAATTTTTTTTTTACATATTTCATCAAATAATTATGCAAATGCATGCATTATTCAGCGTAATCTCTATGACATAAACCTTATAATATTCTCGTAACTCTATGATGGATTTTGCTAAGTTCTCTTCTTTACATATTTCTGTGAACGCCGGCACAAAAATCTACTTACGGAATTCATATTTACATAAAACCTTTGTTCAAATCCTATAATATAAGGCACTCTTAACAAATGCATCTGATCACGAGGATGTTTTAGAATTGAGGCGATCAAAGTCACAGTGGTGTAACTCATATTTTCTTAAATGTTCAAAAACGAAGGATTTAGTAGAAATGTTACGATGTATTCCAATTTCATAGAATATATTCTGGTGTTATCTACAAACAGTTTTTTTGAAACTGTGACTTATTCTCTTCTTCTAATTAATAGTTTGATGTGTCTAGATAACCTCTATGCACTTAGCGCCAATTTTCAAAATTAGTGACTTATACCACTGTGACTTTAACGGGCTCAGTTGTGTGAGAAGAAAAAACGGAGACGAAAAATGATAAATGATTTCATTGGCGGCCACAGATTAACAGAAGTTGGTTACTCTACTCTCCGAATTGACCGTCATGATAACTAAGAAGTGAGACGACGAGAAGGGAATGTTGATTACTCTTTTCCTCCAAGGCTGCAACTAGACGACAAAGATTATGTGAAATCGAAGTCTTTTGCTTTAGCAATTCTTCTTCAGCTGAAGGCAGTTACTAGAAATGATTAATTATCGTACATCTCGACGTCTCGGCCCAACCCTATCGGAGAATATCAACTTCGACCTTTCAAAAATACAGATCCTGATTATTAAAGATTACAAGCACATAGGGATCTTTCTGAAGCCCGCTTTTTGCTTGATATTCCAAACACCGTGGTCAGTGGAAAAACGTAGAAATGCGAGACAAGAATATTAATGGTTTTCCAATCTTTAAATTGTTTCGCTTGAGTTGGAGTTCGCTTTTAATATTATGACGATTGTTGCGGACTAAAATGCTTTCCATTCAAAATTATGAGAATAGATGTTTTTTAGATGACTTTCTATTTCTTTCTTTTCTTTTCTTTTCTGTCTTTTTTTTTCTTCTGTCTTTTTTGCCTTCTTTGCATTGCTAATACTTCAAAACTTTGTCCTTTCATCGGGATACTGGCCTGCAAGAAGAAAAAGAAAAATTTATACCATTTTTTTTAAAAGCAAAAGAACAAAAAATAGAACAAACAAATATCCAGATATATATATATTTTTTTTTCATCATGTCACTTATAATTCATGACAATAAAAATATTAGACTAAAAGTTTATTTATTTTTTAATTTGAAGAATGATTGTCATTATTGATGATTGTCATCATTGAGTATGATGACGATTGCTGGGAAATAAATGCTTTCCATTCAAAATGATAAGAATATGTGTTTTTTCTTTTCTTTTTCTTTTCATCTTCGTTTTACCTTATACCCCTACTACTTTATATTCCTATTTTTTTAATTTTTCATCATGTCACTTATAATTCATGACAATAAAAATATTAGACTTAAAGTTTATTTATTTTTTTTATTTGAAGTATGGTGGCATTTTATGATTGTCATCATTGATGATTATCATCATCATAATCATGATTCTCATCATTGTGTCATCATTGAATATGATGATGCATCATTGAATAAATGCTTTCCATTCAAAATGATGAGAATATATGTTTTTTCTTTTCTTTCTCTTTTCATCTTTGTTTTACTTTATACCCCTAACAGTTTCTCTTTTAATCAGTATAGTTATAAAAGAAGAGAAAGGAAAATTTGTATAATTTTTTAACTTAGCAGAAAAAAAAAATAGAGAGAAAGAGAGAGAGACATTTTAAAATTTTCCTCATGCCGTACAAAATTGATAAAAGAAAAAAGTATTTAAATTAAGAAAAAAAAAAACACTTTCATCGTATTGAAGTTTTTAATAGCTTTTATTTATTCAATTTTTTTTTTTCCCTGTAAAAATGAACGACTATTCATCTTTGATCTCGTGAAATATATTTTCCGTTATTGTGATAGAAAATTTATGTTCCCTGGATGATTTTTTTTTCTGGTGTTTAATTTGCTCTTTTGGAAACTTAATAACTTCAGCTAAAAAATATTGCTTTTATTTTGAAATTTTAATGAAAATAAAAAGCAATCAGCATGCTTATAGTTATCGTTTTGTTATTGACATGATTTCATTATTTCTCGAATAATGTAATGAAAATGAGTTATATTATACCCAAGGGAGTTTCTTATTAAAAATACTCTAACAATTTTACAGCTGTGGATAGGAAGTGCTTTTCATTGTTCTGACTAGAATTTCAAAATAAGATATTTTCCCTTTGCTCTAGAGAGAATTGAACTTATTTATATGACGTTTTAATTTGTTTTGCCTCTTGTTACATGTATGGTTTCTTTGTTCCATCAGTTTTTTCCTTTAGTAAAAAAAAATAAATTGTTTCTTACTTTTTTTTTTTTTTTTTTTTTTTTTTTTTTTTTTTAATTTTACTAGTCTAAAGGTGTTTTCAACACATTGAAAAAATACTGTTTTTATTTTTACTTAATAATTTACTTCTTTAAAATGAACTAAATACGAGTTTCTAAAAAAATTCAATTCATATACTATCGAACAGTTTATTTCAGTTTATTTTTTCTCAAACAATGTTGGACTGCAATATGGATTATTTATCAAAATAAGCTGTAAGTTTTTTTTTTTAATTTTAATTAATTAATTTATTTATTTATTTATTTTGCTTTATAAAGATGTTGCCGTAAAATCCTTGCCTTTCCGTTATTTACTTGAATTGAACAAGTGCATTTTTTTTTCTGTAGACTTTTCTGGTTGCTTTCCCCCATTCCTGTAGAGTTGACCAGTTAGTCGTCGACCGTTTTATTCTCACGGGCCCCATCACACCCCTCCTTTCCCCATGTACACATATTGAGTTAGTGTGTGTATTTGTTAGAATGTACATTGCATAACCGTAATCCAGTATATATATGTATGTTAGGCGGCTGTGTGTGCGTGTGTGCGCCCGCGCGCGCTTGCGTGTGTATGTAAAAATTTAAGCAAATTTTCAAGTGCAAGTTGTAACAAAACTTTGTTGCCATGTGTAAGTTTTGCAATTCGTCGAGTGACCCTTTTAATATATTTTTAGTCTGAGATTTCATTAAAAGAAAATGTACAGACTGAGAACATTTCCTTTCTTTCCATCAAACTCAACAATTACCACATTATATATATATATATATCTAATATATATATATATATATATATATATCTTATAAACCTATAAAAGTTACGCGGGCGAAAGAAAAAGGATTAGTGCATGCAAGTGCAATGATACTCATATGGTTTGGTTGACAACCCTTGCCAAAGTGTCTTTTTAAGAGCCTACACTAGTCATGCGAAGAAACGCTCAAGCTAATGTTAAGTTTATGGGAAGGTTCTTACGCGAATTCTTGCTCGCATTTTAATATTTTTAAATTCTTTTTTTTGCATAGGACAGCTGAGGTCGATATCTAACGTTGTTAGTTTTTACTTTTTCGATTTTGGTTACAGTGTTTTTATAAGCGGACATTTTCAATTTTGGAACCGGTTGGATCCGGTTCTGAAAGTAAAAGTACCCTTATATAAAAAAAAAACTGGAACCAAAATCGAAAAAGTAAAAACTAATAACGTTAGAGATCGACGTCAGCTATCCTATGCAAAAAAAAAGAATTTAAAAATAGTAAAATGCGAGCGAGAAATCTGCCAAGAACCTTCCCATAGACTTAACATTGACTTGCGCGTTTTTTTGCATGACTGATGTAGACTCTTAAGTATGTGTGGCTGGCTTGTGTGTTAATTGTTGGTGTTTGCGACAGATATACTGATTCAATCTCTTTCATTTAATTCTATGAGTAGTAAATCATTTTATTTTGCAAATAACTCTATCACTATCTGTCGCAAGGGCATAATATCAAGACACTGCCATTTACACGCTGGCGCTGAAAGGACAGCCTATGGCAAAGCAATGCAGTGAATACATCAAGAAAATCTGGTCAATATAATTTGAATTTTCATATGCTATAATAATATAATGAAGCTTTTAATTTATTGGACCCTAGGTATCTGTCGACATAAATACATCGACACCTTAACACATAATCAAGTTCAATAGAAAAAAAAATGTATTGATCATGATTAACTGATTTATGTCTCATGGTATGTACTTCATGAAGAAAAACGTGCATCCCTTTTGTACTTGCATCTATCCAAAAACGTGCATCTTTTTCGTACTTGCATCTATCAATTATCTAAAAGGTTTAGAAGCCATCAAATGATATTCCATTTGAACCGACATAAGGATATTTAAAATTAACTCAAATAAAACAAAGCTAAGCAAGTAAAAGTTTGAAAAAATAAAGTTTTGAATTCTTGACTAAGAACTAAAATTAAGAGATAAATATAAACAGAAAAATTTTAACAGATAATAAAAAGGGGAAATCTTATTTCCGAGATACTTCATAGGCCCTCAGCTGCTGTAGTAGAATTCTTTTACGCTTGGTAAAATTGAAGAAATAAAATGAAGTCTGTATTTAGTACTTTTCATTAAATTTGTAATGCAAATCTATGCAAGATTTTAATCACGCTACATAAAATATTAATTAATTTCCATTCTACTTTCCTTAATTTAAAGGATATATAATGTTAATTTATCTAGAAGAAACAATAAATCACATCTGATAATTTTTCATTTTTATCATGATAAATCATTATCTCGTACACTTTTACCTCAAAGAAAAAGAACAATTCATAAAAATGAAAGAGAAAACGGAAGAGAAATACAAAGTTATGCATTATTACTACTCTAAAAGATCTTGTTATCCTTGTATAACTTTTAAAAGTCGTGTTCAAGTATTAAGAGACAATATTTCTGAAAAACGGCTTTTTGTTCTGGTATTCTTTCATCGAAACTGATTCCAGTCCATTCATTAAAATCATCTACAAAGTAAAATACCTGGCACCACCTCATTCCCACTAGAGTTTAGTAGCTAGAACGCTCGATTTGCGAAGAACCAATCAGAATCTGCTAACGAAAAGTTTCGCCAAAATTGCGCCAACGTAAGATATACTAGGAAAAATAGTCCTGTAGTAATCTTACTTTTATTTATTTATTTATTCAGTTCATAAAAGAATAATATATAAAAATTGTGTATTTAAAATAATTTAGAAATTCTTAATCATTTTGTTTTTGAAAAGTTAATTTAACCCATCCCAATTTTTTTGACATGTAAGTATATAGATCCCCCACACTTACAACTTACTTTCAAATTTAACTAACTAATTTTTTTTCTCTGATGTGTATGAAAAATAAAAAGTAAAATTTGTTCTTCACAGATGTCTTGACATAATTAAACATTAAGAGAAAGAGGAACGCGGGATTTTTTGCCAAGGGAGGCTCTTGTCCTCATAAAGCCCCATGAAAATCAACTTTACTTTTTATTTTCGGGAGGGGGGGGGGGGATGGAAAGGTACCCCTGATGAGAAAAGAAAATACTGTTTCAATTCTCTTTTTTGAAAAAGGCTGGTAGAATTGCGTATATTTACTTTAATATTTCACACATATAGTGTGAAAGTATTGTAATCATGATAAAAACCCAATTATGGAAATATTGGTATTTTTTACAATTTGAGGTTTTCTGAATCCGTTTTCGCTATTTTTACAATGATTCCATATGTATGCAAATATGTTGGTATTTTGTAAAAAATGTTTTCTGGTCCGCAGAATCCGTTTTTGGTGTTTTTCGATGATCTCGCTGCCGAATATGTGTGAATAAACACGATTGTTCCCAAACTATCATTTCGATTAAGCTCCCATTTGGTGAATATGCTACAGGCCACTGTAGGAAGAGCTGCATTCTTTTTCATACAAATCAGTCAACATCTTTGGTATCTAAACCATTTTTCAACCATTTTGTGACAAAATCAAAACAAAACCGATAATTGTTCGTGATCATCTTATTTTGATACAAATAGTCATGTTTCACCAGAACGTGATTTAATTTAGTAAAACATTTTTTTTTCTTAAAAAGCAAAGGGAAAAAAATGCGGGAAAGTTGAGTGTTATATGTTATTGAAAAACAATGGCGAAATATCTATATTAAAAACAAATAATAATAATTAAAATTCCCATTAGCATGACTATGTAAATTCAATTTCAATGTTTATTTTAATTAATAGGTCTTAATTTCAGCACGAGTGGGATGAAAATTCATTGAAAATGACGTCCTAATTTTAGAAAAAGTTTTAACATTATGAATGAAAGTGACGTTTTCTTTAGAATATATAAGGTCATTTTCACAAATGGAAACATTTCAATTTTGTAAAATTAGCTAATTTTAGAAAGAGTTTTAAGTTTTAACATTATGAAAGAAAGTGACGTTTTCTTTAGAATATAAGGTCAGTTTCACAAGTGGAAACATTTCAATTTTGTAAAATTAGTATTTTTATATTACTATTTATTTGAATGTATTATTCTGTAAAGTTTTTTGAAAGTTGAATGAAGTTACTACAGATTTTTTTTTTTTTAAACTGTTGTTATTATTTAATGTTGTTTAATTGTTAAATTTCTTCATTGCTTTTTAAATTGATATGTTTTAAAAATTGTCTTGCACGGAGGATGAGGGGGGAAGGGATTTCTCACCCCCCCCCCCCCCCTCCCTAAAAAAAAAAAAAATCTTAGTGCCGCATATGCAACATAAACTCTAGCACCGGAGCTGGATTTTTACCTTTTGGCTCTTTGGCGAATTTTCTTTGGCTAATTCACTGTGATTAGTTTCTCGGGAGCCGAGCTACCCCGATACTAACGTCTAGTCTCATTCCCCCGCTTACTTTTGCTACTCGCGTGCGTATCCTCAATTCAGTTACTGACTTCAGGTTCTCGCTAATAAAAAGAAGGGAAAATTTAACAACTTCAAATTAATGGGCTCAATCACGTAATAATTTACTTCAGTTTTCATTCTCTCTCTTTAAGACAGCGCTTCATTGTATCAGACTGTGTCCTTGAAAATAAGGGATTTATTAGGAGATCCCATATTACGTGTTGCGATTTATCATTTTTCGTGCGCTGAAACAAAACACGAAAAACTACGACAGTTTTATGTTAATTTTATTAGTTCCTAATTTTCTCGCTATCAATTATTTAAGAGATTACTTAAGTGATTATGGGAGCATAAATAATTTTCATGCTTCCGTAATCACTTGCTAAAATTTTAAGTTTTTTTTTTTTTTTTTTTTCTTCTTTGCTTTAGATCTATAATCACGAGATGTGAAATTTAAAAATAAATCTCATTTTAATCTTATCTTTCAAACTTGCTACATACCAGTAACTATTAATAGATAAGACAATTGCTGTCTTACATCCTACTATATTTTTTGCTATGTAAAATTATTTTTTCATGTTCTCGTTCCTGTAAGGGCCCGGTAATCAAGAGTATTTATTAATCACATTTCATGCGTTTTTAAGTTCTGGATTTTCGAAAATAAACTATCAATTCCCTTGATTTGTAAAATAATATTTTACAGATGCTATAGCATCTTTATTATAGTATTTACAGAATGAATTTAATTTTAATTAACAAAAGGGGTATTTAAATTCGAAAAAGGGCATTTTTCGATTATTAGTTAGACTAAGGGCAGCCATACTCAACCTGTGGCCCGGCGACCTTTTATGTGCGGCCCGAGACACAAAATCAGTAATCCCTAATTATAAAATTAATTAAGATGTTCTTTAAAAGTTTTTTTTAACACCTTCGCTGTTCCTTTATACATTTTTATGGGAAGACAAAATCCGCCAGTTAATTATAATTACTAATTTAAAATCCTGTTAAAACATTTTAAATGCCATTTCCTTAGTCAAAAATTATTTTTTTTTCGTGTAGTTCTATTTGTGCTATAGTGGTGTACACTAATGAAACATTATTCAAAATTAATTAAATTTGCGCTATATATTTCTACATTACAAAATAAAAAGTTTTTGCATTGAAAAATGATTGATTTATTAAGGAAAATCGCATGTTTTGTTTTTTTTCTTTAGAATTTGGTGATGTTGCATTGCTATATTATTTTGTTTCATTCTTATGATATCGCTAATAATGCTTATTAGGGTTGTCGTGGGAAAAAGTGGCATAAAAAAGTGGCATATTTACATTGCTATTTCTAAACAACAAACTTTGCGGCATATTTCTACATAATTTTCAATAGAAATCTACCCCGAAGTAAATTTTTTGGAAATAGTGGAGTTAAAATTTTTTGGTAACATTCCTTCCACGACAAACGTTCAATACTAACTAATTATATTAACTTTTTATTTTGATTTGTCATACTGCTTTTTTTATCTTATTATTTTAATTACCGCTTTTTTAGATTATTATATATAATAATAATACAGAGTGTGTTGCCGCCGCCTAACGTCGCAAACATATGTTTGCGGCCCGCGATAAAAAAAAAGGGTTGAGTATGGCCGGACTAGGGGATTCAACGCGAGCCTCCCGGGTTACAGAATATAGATGAATTTTTTTTAAACTCTAATAGGTTTTTTACATTTTACATATATTTTTTAGATTGCCCATTTAGATTGCCATTAGCGTTTTTATAGAACTGCCAACCTCCAACTAATCTTCCGTAATATTTTTATTAATTTGACACATCTTTAATACCTTTCGGACGAGAAATTTTTTTAAGAAATGAAATTAAATAAATTCCACGTATAGAAATCGGAAATTAAATAAAGATTCGTCAAATAAATTTTCTGGTTTGAAACGTTGTTAAACTATGGGTCAAAGATTAGTGGGAGCTTAGAAACTCTGTTTTTATATTAAAAATATCAATTATGTATTCAAATGAAGTTTTGAAATTCATTAAAAGCTTATACTTTCGTACTAGCCACATGCCAGGAGTTAATAACCGAATAAATCGACCAAAGATTTCGCTTCTACAGCAGACTTTTTGATTCTGATAATTTAAATGGTTTATGCGTATAGGTTCGATTACGTGTCTGTTAAATTTGTGTTTTATTTTATTTTTTTATTGATGAAGTTTTAATTTTGTTATGGATTACTAGCCGAAAACAAATTCTAAACTAATTTATATTGTATATATATATATATATATATATATTTCTCTATTCATTATAATTTATATTGTTGTAAGGCGGTACTCAAATTCCCTGCTCAACAACGCGAAACTTTCTGATACATTTTCTATTTCATTTTTAAACGTACAGGCATAAAATTGGTAGACCTGACTATTGAAGCGATTTAGGTTTGAAATGAGTTTTCCATTTTTTTTATAAATAAATTGCTTATCGAGTTATAAGCGAAAAGTTGTCACGTGACGACCGGCTTTACTCTCTTCTCGCGCTGTCGCTCCGGAAATTCGGTTCAAAACGCCAGCTTTGACAGTATTTCCTGAAAGATCTTCTGCCTCAAGAAAAAGGAAAACGCTATTCGGTTTTATAGTTTATGAATAAAAACATCTGGCAATTTCATGTTTTTCTCGGAACAAAAATGAATTTAAAAATGTGTCAGAAAGTAGCTCCTTTTGATTTGAGGACAGCCTTAAGTGCAAACGGGTTTATATTTTGTAATCTGGTTGCACGTGATAAAAATAGATTTAAAAAAAATCATGCTTGAAAATTATTTTTAAAAACATAAAATAAAACTGTAAATTGAGATACAATTTTCAAATAGAGATTGCATTTGAAAGGAGAGATGTCTAATAATTTTTTTCCTATTAGACGGTGTAAAAATTTAAATTGTGCGATGTTTAGAAGTTAAAAAAATTGCAGTAGAAACGAAATTTATTGGTCAGGTGTTGCCACCAAAAATATGACGTCAACGTTACTCACTGACATGTTTTTGCTTTACAATATAGATAGATACTGGTGAGCTAAAGACAGGCCAACAAGTTTAAATATTTTATCAAATAATCGATGTGTAACTAAAAGCCTTTAGAACCTTAGAAATCTGCAGAGAGTGATAACCAGAAGCAAAATTTAAAACTGAGAAGGTAGAAAGCACCTTCGTGATCATTGCTGTTTTTGTATTAAAACAGTCCGAACTTCATACGAGGTAAAATAGATGATGTTTTTAATCATCACATTTGTGACGCTTGGGGCTTAAGGTGGTTCTCAAATGACCTGCTCAACAACGCGAGACTTTCTGGCACATTTTATGATTCATTTTTAAACACAAAGGCATAAAATTCGCAGGCCTGTCAATTGAAGCGATTTGGAATCCATTTTTGATAAATAAATTGCTTTTCGAGTTAAAAGTGATTCGTGTCACGTGGCGACGAGTTTTTCCCACATTCTTCCAGTGCCGCTTCGAGAATTCAGTTCAAAACGCCCACTTTGACAGTATTTTCTGAAAGATCTTCTGCTTTTACCAAAAAATGGAAAACATAATTCGGTTGCATTGTTTCTGAATAAGCGCACACCTGCCAATTCTATTGTTTTTTCTTCATTCATAGTAATTCCATTTTTGTGCCAGCCCCACCAGTGGCTGAGAGGTTCTGCTCTCAAAGCTGGTAGACGGGATGCGCTGAGTTCAAACCCCTGTCGCTCTCGTCGACCTAACCGTTCGGAGTTTTCCGGGGTTTTCTTCGAACCTTGCCGTAAATACGGGTTAGGATCCCTTAGAAAGACCCCAAGGGGGTGCACTCGCCCAGGGCCTATATCCCTCGTGTAGAAAATCGGCCGTCATAAAATCAACCAACCATTTTATGCCAAAATTAGCAGCTTGCATTAATATTAAATTGCTACAGTTTTAAAAATTTGCAGCAAACTCTACAGACATTCGACCGTTTTTATAGAAAACGATTACATAACTGTAATTTATCTATATTCTGACCATATAATATGGCCAATAATATGGCCAGAATAGAGTTAAATTGCGGTTATGTGACCGTTTTCTATACAAACGATTGAATGACTGGACAGCTTTGCTGCAAATTTTTAACAGTGTTGGAATATTCAGTTACATTTTTGCGTTCACACATTTCCGTTACTCTTACGACTGCATGTGAAAGGATGTTCTGAGAAATATACATTATAAAGCTTGTTTATAATTAAAAATATATATATATTATATAATTGTAGAAGAAAATAGTATGTAAGCACTTTCCTGTTTTCCCTTTTGATCAAAATCCTCACTACTTTTGTGCCAAAATAAACAGCTTACAATAATATTAAATTGCTACAAATTCAGATATATTTGCATTCGCATGTCAGCATAACTACACCTACGAATATATCTGCAATCATATTTCTGCGAAACATACATTAAAACCGTGCTTATGATTAACTGCTGCATAATTGATGAATGAACTTTGCATCAGGCAACAAATTGTTATCTTTGATGTCTATACGTTTGCGTGAGATTAAAATCGGCAGTGGTTGCTTTCCGACCAACTAATTTGCATGGCTGCTTTCTTTGAATCTTTCCACCTGTAAGTAGCTCGGCTTTCAGTAGTTACATTTTATCAGATAATATTGTAATAAGCTTGATATCCTGAACGATATAATCGCTTTAAGCTTGACCTACAACGGATCATTTGTCTGCGTTGCTTTTTTTATGTCGGGAATCATCGTTTTTATTTTTATATATTTTTTGAAAGATGATTTAAGGCATTCAGGATATACTATGCTTATTTGTGTTTTATTTTTAATTCTAATAATCTATCAAAATCTGCATTTGCCAGTTATTTTCTATAAAGCAGTGAGATTATTTTGAACATAATCAACTGCATCAGACACGTAGATTATTAATTCTTCACTTAATTATGGTTTTCATTAAATTTAATTTGTAATAATAATATATTTTTAACATTACTTTTTTTTTTTTGTAATTTACTCTTATAACTAATCAGTACTATGCAGAAAAGTATTATCCGACCGCGATAAATTGGCGTTTCAGCCACGAGACTTTAGACGAGTCCATTCGTTGAATAAATTAACAAGAAATACGTATTTTTTTCATTATTATTACGTAATGAATCTTCACCACCTATGTCAGGTTAGCCGCAGTGAAATATTCCAATGACTTCTTGTTAAAGCTAAGACTATACCAATCGAGATTTAGAAAGAAGGGAAATGTCTATATGAATCTACTGCTCAATTCGAATTTATAAAATGTTGTTCAGTATTCGACATGTTCAGTTTTATCAAACCTAAGCCAGTTCCCGTAAGACCTCAAAATTGGCATTTTGTTAATTGAAGTGTTATGAATTGCAATTGTTCAAATTAAATTATTTGCTTTGTTTGCTTTCAATATGACGGATTTAGTAACAATGAACATTTTTTCATTGTTTTTTTTTGTACTACACTGTAAAAAAAATCTGTAAATTTTACAGAAAAAACCCATTTTTTTTTACAGAAAAAAACTGTTTTTTAAAAAAACAGTTTTTTTCTGTAAAAAAAATGGGTTTTTTCTGTAAAAATTACAAAATCCATATTTTTTACAAGAAAAAACTGTTTTTTTCTTTTAAACAGTTTTTTTCTGTAAAAAATACGGATTTTGTAATTTTTACAGAAAAAATCCATTATTTTTTAGAGGGAAAAAAGCTGTTTAAAAGAAAAAACAGTTTTTTCTGTTTTTTTTTATTATTATTATTCCTAACCGATGCAAAAAATGCTGAACTGTAACCATATTTTGATTTTCCCTGTTTGCCTGTCAATGTCATTTAAACACCCGCCAAAGACAAAACAGGGGAAATTTTTATAAAGTTGAGAATTTTCATTATTTACAGGGTAAATGGGGGAGGGGGGGGGGAATTTATAGACTAACAGAAAATGTGAAAAAAAAATTCTGAAATTTGGTCGGGGGGGGGGGAATTTATAGACTAACAGAAAATGTGAAAAAAAAATTCTGAAATTTGGTCGGTGGGGGGGGGGGGGCACCGTTTTGACATTTTACTGGGGGAAGTTTTAGATGCTTTTTTTCTTCAAGGAGGGGGGGGGGAGGCGAAGGCTGGTTAAAAATATAATACTATATATAAATTATTTCAATTCGCTAAATTCACAGCGATATATATATTTATTACAAAGTATGTTATTATTGTTTTCAATAGTTAATTTTCACCAAGAATAACCTTTGGAGGTGGGGGGGGGCGTAAGGGGCAAGAAAATTAAACAATTATACATAGAGAGATTTTAAAAAGATTCAAATAAAGAACAATGTGGAAAGCTTTCTCCATTATTATTCCTTTTTTTTCTCTCTTTTTTAGGATAAGGATGAGGCAGAGTTGAGATTGGGATAATTGAAATATATAAGATAAAACTCTGAAATTTAGCACAAGAACGCACAATTTTGATATTTGGCAGAAGAAATTTTAATTTCTTTAATTTGAAGGGAGCTTTTAGCGGGGGGGGGGGGGGGGATTAAAATGGTAATACAATGGATAGATAATTTTTCAACTCGCTACATGGATTGGATATATATTTAAAAATGAAAACACATGTGAAAAACAAAGGATAAGACAATATAAAATGCAATGGAATGGACACTGCAGGAATTATACTTGATAGGATGAAAAAGCAAAAAAATGGAAAACTATGAATACCTTATAGAATCTTCAGAAGGGATTTATAAGAGTATTCATAGTAAGTATATGCCGCCAATGGCCTTTAGGAAAAGGATGTGGGGGGTGGGGGGTCAAGAAATTAAAAAATGCAAAGTAACATACAGAGATTTTAAATAGGGATGAAATAAAGACGACCAAAGCAGAAACTTTTAAAAGGATAATATTTTTCACAGTCTAACCTTTTTAGAGTGTGTCTGGGGGGGGGGGGGGGTAACAGAAAAGAAAAATAATCTATAAAATATTCAGGTTTGATCAACGAACACCCATTTATGATACTTTACTGGCAGAATTTTAAAAAAAATGCTTTATTTCTTCAAAGGATGATGAGCCAGCAGGGGGAACTGGTTAAAAAGAAAATACCATCCCTTGAGCCCTTCCCCCTCCCGCCACAAAAGCCATTCTTGATGAAATAATAGTAATAATAATATATCAACCATCGTATCATCCTCTATATTAAAACTAAAAGCTAATTCATAAGATCAGTTTTTTTCAGTGCAAAAAAAGAAACAAATGCGCATGATTAAATGTAGAACATATCCAGCTTTAGAACAGACTAGTGTGAGGTCGGGATGGCTGAGCGGTCTAAGGCACCTGTTTTAAGCAGTGGTTCTAAGCCGTTGACAGCGCAGGTTCGATGCTCGCTCGGGGTAGCTCGGGGTTTTGTTACTTAATTGGCGATAAGATAATTAATTTCAATAATTTCTTATTTTACTTCAAAAGATGTTATATAATTTGTAATTTTTTTTTATTCGAATGCAATTAAGTAAATTTTAACATCTAATAATATTTTTTTTTAATTACCAATTTTATATTTAAATTAAAAGATTGTGCATGTAATTATTGATTAAATAAATTGAACTGATCTACAATTTTTGTTATATTTGGTATGACCATTAACAAGATGCCATATAAATACTAAGATATATACAAAGAATAGTATTTTATTATTTTTATATATATAAAAAAGTGAGGAAATAAAAGGAGAGAAATATATTCAAACAGGAAATCTAAAAGAAAAATGACGTTGATATCCATGATTTAATAATTAAATAATGTATAAAAATGTAAAATAAAATTCAAGTAATTAAAAAATATGTATTATAAATCGTTAGCTGCAAACAACAAATTTTAAGTTCGTGGTTTTAGAGTAAGACTCATAAAAAAGAATAAATAAATAATAATAGTGAAAAATAAATAAAGATAGCGTGATTTAAAAATATTCAGAAAATACTCAGTATTGTTATTATTATTATTTTTTTTTATATTGCGACTGTGGTAAGTAAAATTTAACACCTGACAATACTTTACTAATTTACAACTAAGACAATACTTTACAATGATTAATAATTTGATATTAAAAATATTTAAATTAAAAGATTTTGCATGTGTTATCGATTAAATAAATTGACCTAAACTTTTATCTTTTTTTTTTTTTTTTTTGTCTGACCATTATCAAGAAGATATGTTTATATACTAAGAAACGTATGTGATTATTCTCCGTAAAAAAGAAAAGAAGAGAAAAAAGAAAGAAAGGAAAATATTCATATAAAAACTATAAAAGAAACCACCATGATATACATGGTTTAACATATAAATAATGTTTTAAAGTCAGGCTGGTAAAAATAAAAGTAAGGAAAAAAATTTTAATTTCGTATAATTAAAATATATATATATAAAATACTAAATACTGATAGTTTAAAAAAAAGTTTAGACTATAGAAAATTTCCATTAATATTTTTAGTTAAATTCCTGCTAAAAAGCAAGCATAATAGGTTATAAATTACAAGCTTAAAATCTTTTCACTTCATTAGTTGAGTAGTTTGGACTGACAGCACCATTTATCGCTTTATATCTATAGGAATCGCTTACACAAGTTTTCGATACTTTATTAAGTTAAATCAACTAATTAAAAATTAAAACATATTACTAATGCAATTTTTAAGTTGTTTACCGTCAAATCTTGACGGGTACTATCTAGTATATATTAAAGCACAAGTTTAAAAATTTAAGTACGAATTATTCAGCGCAAAAATGAACAAAACTGCGTATGAGTAAAATCAAATATAGAACCTGTTCAGTTTTCGAGATTAACAGACCGAGGTCACGATAGCCCAGTCTTTTAAAGCGTCGGTTTATGAACTGGTTATCTACATAGAAGATGAGTTCTATTCCTGCTGCTGATAGAATGATTTCTGGAATATCTTTTGTTATAATTAGTCATATTTTATTTCAGGGGGAGAAGTTATATGATCTGTACTTTTTTATTATTATTCGAATGCTTAATAATTAAGTAAAATAGAACATCCAAGAATATTTTTACAAATATCTAATTTTGTATTAAAAATATTTAAATTTTAAAATTTTGCATGTGATTATCGATTAAATAAATTGAAATGGTCTATCTGAAATGGTCTTCTACAATTTTAGTTATATTTTGTATGACCGTTATCAAGAATGTAAAGAGAAATATTTGATTTTTTTCCCTTTAAAAAAAGGAAAAAGAAGAGGAAAGAAAATAGAAAGAAGGAAAATATTCATCTAAGAATTATAAAAGAAACTATCTTAATAATGTATGAAAATATAAAATTAAATTCAAGCAATTAAAAATATGTATAGCTGGATGCAGCAAATTTTAAGTTCGGGGTTTTAGAGCGAGACTAATAAAAATAAAATTAGTGGAAAATTTTAAAGGCCACGTAATTTAAAAAAATTAAATACTAAAGATTGATATTTTTAAAAAAAAATTGAGGTTTGTAGTATGTACAAACAACTGCCCTGTCTATTCAATTAATATTATTAGTTAAACTACTGATAAAAAGTAACCCTAATAGGTTAGAAATTACAAGCTTAAAATTCTTTAAATTCTTTCACTTCATTTATTGAGTAGGTTCGACTGACAGCGCCATCTATCGCCTTATATTTTTAGGAATTGCTTAGACACTATAGCAATTCATAACGTTTTCAATGCTTAATTAATTAAAAAGCAACTAATTAAAAATTCAAATATATTTCAAATGGAACTATATAGTTGTTTACCATCAAACCTTGACAAGTACTATCTAGTACACACATACACACACATATGTATATATGAGCTATCCATTTAGAGAGTTGAAAACAATCTATAGATTTTTTTTTTTTTCAACTGCACGCGTCCGCCCTACATCGCCTTCAAAAAGCTTTCCTATTTGGAAGAAATAAAGCATTTAAAACTTTCCTTAACCAAATGAGAAAATTGTGTTTTTGGGGCCAAATCTCATTCTTATATTTTTCTGTTACCCCCCTTAACTCTGACCCTTCCATACTCCGTAAAAGCCGTATAATGAAATTTTATAAGTTACCTTTTATAAGTTTCTACTTTGTTCGCCTATGAAGCGACGGGCCTAGCTTGGGGTCCGGACTTGCTCCGGCCCCTCTCGATCTGTTGAGTGGGGCTCAATCGCAGCGTCTGGAATCGGTTAAAAGCCCTGTCATATCCAATATTGGATGAGTACAGTACTAAATAGTCTTATTTCACCCCCATTCAATTATTTATAAGTATTTTTTTATTTTTTTATTTATTGCCTCCCCCACCAATCTTGGTGAAAGTTTCAAAATATATGTATACATAAGCAGCCCACAGTTCTCTCAGCTACCAATCACAACTATTCTCCAACGTTTATTTGACCTCAAACCGATGATTTCTGACGTCAACTACCCTACATCAACGCCCCCTAGATAAGAAAGCCGTGACACGCGTCACGAAAACGTCATACCAAGCAGGCAAAACAAAGAAAAAAATTCGAACAACTTGCATGTTTCGATTTCATTGGCTCATAGAATTAATAATTATTGTTTATGACTAATAAGGAAAGGGCATGTTTACAAACAAACAGTTCCATCAACCAATCTACCACTACATTTTTGTCGTAAGTATCATTGCAGGAGTCTCATGGCGACGTAGGCCAATCATATTATAGACCAATTTCACGTAGACCAATCAAATTTCCCCATTTCATGTGCATAGTAGGAGTCATAAAGAACAAACAGGTTTTTCTTGCTAACCAACCGTAATTGAACCACGAGGCTAACGAAAAAGACAGGCTACCGCGGTGCATTCCACTTATGTTTTTTTACAGACCGCTAGAGTGACGTGATGCTCTTTTTCGTACACCTGCATTGGTGCATTCCAGCATCACGTGACTCCGGCGGTCTGTAAAAAAAGATATGCGTAAAGCACCGCGGAAGCCTTTCTTTTTCGTTAGCCTCGATTGAACCAACAGCGACGTCAGATGCCCTTTCCCAAGGCTAACGAAAAAGACAGGCTACCCGCGACCTACGTTATACACGGCCGGTGACGTTTAAAACGTCACATGGAGTGGACCATTTTTACACGGTGATTGGTGCAAAACGAGGGGCGCGCCGCTTTGCACCAATTGTGGTGTAAAAATGATCCATTCCATGTGACGTTTTAAACGTCATGCACCGGCCGTGTATAACGTAGGTCGCGGGCTACCGCGGTGCATTCCACTTATCTTTTTTTACAGACCGCTAGAGTGACGTGATGTTCTTTTCGTACACCTGCATTGGTGGATTCGAGCATCACGTGACTCCCGCGGTCTGTAAAAAAATATACGCGTAAAGTACCGCGGTAGCCTTTCTTTTTCGTTAGCCTAGCCCTTTCCTTATAGTTAATAATTCCACGAGCCATCGAAATCGAAACATGCAAGTTGTTCGATTTTTTTTTTTTTTTTTTTTTTTTTTTTGCCTACTTGGTATGACGTTTTCTTGACGCGTTTTACGGCTTTCTTATCTATGGGGCAGTTTTGCGCATTTTCGGAATTTATTGATCCTGAGAGACTTTGCTGTATTTTAGAAGCGAGATGAACCAATCAAAAGCTTGTATTTATGCAAAAATTTCGTATTTTAAGAAAATTTTGCAGAATACAGATTCCTGGTGGTTAATCTTGTTTAAAAAATAGTAAAATATTCTATCTGTATACCTGCTTAAGTCTTCAATAAGGAAAGGACATATTTACAAACAACCACTTCCATCAACCAATCTATCAGTACATTTTTGTCGTAGCGATCATTGCCGGAATCCTCATGGCGACGCAAGCCAATCATATCGTAGACCGTTTAACGTAGACCAATCAAATCACCACATCTTATGTGTACAGTAGGAGCAGGGCTACACTAGATACCGGGCTGGCTCATTCATTATCATGACGTCACAAATGGTGGCTGGCCGTGACCAGCGATTGGTACAAAGCGACGCGCCCATCGTTTTGTGCCAATCGCTGTATGTCTTTCGCTTTGTCCCAATCGCTGGTCGCGACCAGCCACCATTTGTAACGTCATGATAATGAATGAACCAGTCTGGTATCTGTGTAGCCCTGGTAGGAGTCATAAAGAACAAACAGGTTTTTCTTGCCTTCCAACAGTAATTTAACCAACAGTGACGTCAGCTGCTCTTTTCTTTTAAAGAAAGGGCAGCTGACGTCACTGTTGGCTCAATTACGGTTGGTTAGCAAGAAAAACCTGTTTGCTCTTCATGACTCCTACTGCACACATAGAGTTGCAAAAACCCCGCAGTTTTTGAGGGACGGGAATAAATCAGGGAATTTTTTAGAAAAAACCCGGAATTTTGGGGAATATTGTAAATTTTGAAGGAGTTTTGAAAGTAAACAAAACTAGTCATTTTCAATTTAATTTTTTTTATTTGTAAGAAATTTCAAGCATTGTTCCGAAAAGTTTAAAATAGGTTTGAATTCACAAAACTTGGGATTTTGCGCTCTAGGTTTTTATGATTTATTAAAACTCATTTGCTTTACAACAATGGCAGCTGTGAATTGGTAAAGATTTGAATGTTTCTTTAAAAATTAAAATTGTTTAATTTCTGTTAGCTGGCATATTTACTATTCAGGCATACTCAATATTAATTTTCTTCTGAGTTAGTCTATTTTTTGCATTGATTTCTATTAGTTTTGTTCGTTTTCTTTTTTTTTTTTACATTGTCTGAATCAGAGAACAGGGGTGATGTTTATATTCATGTCAGGCAAGATGAATCTGTCATCTGCTTCTCGCACTTTTTGCTTATCCAAGATTAAAATATCAAATTACTTATGATATTTTAATTTATCTTACTTAATTATTTCTGCAGCTTAACCATGTAAGTCGTCAATTTTCATGTAAACTGTGCTATTTTTCTGTATTTGTGTTACTGATTTTGTTTACATTTGTAAAAAAAAAAAAAAAAAAAAAAAAAATTGTTTAGAAATTAAAAAATTCCATGTCTAAAACTTTATGAAAACGCCCGGGAATTAATATTTCCCTCCCAAAAAAACCCGGGTTATTCCCGGGAATGGACTTTACTTACGAGTGGCAAATAGCTACGCCTCTGCTGGTATATGTCTAGAGTTGCAAAGAAACGGTTTATTCCCAGGTTTATTTCCAATAGACCCGGTTTATTCCCAGGTTTATTCCCAAAAGACCTGGTTTATTCCCAAAAAATCCCATTTATTTCCAAAAAACCAGGTTTATTCCCAGGTTTAAACCGGGTTTATTCTAGCCTTTGCAACTCTATATATGTCCTCCGAAAAAGACTATTTAATGGACGAAGGGGAAGCTGTGTTAAAATATTCTTCACGCCTATTGGTGTTTTTCTTCTAATACCCGTAGATGACGTGACATGGAAAAAATCCATAAACCTGTTTTTTCCGCCCTTTGCAACTCTATGTACACATAAAATGGGGAAATTTGATTGGTCTACTTTAAACTGGCCTATAATATGATTGGCCTACGTCGCCATGACGATTCCTGCATCGACAAAATTTACTGGTAGATTGGTTGATGGAACTGTTTGTTTGTGAACATGTCCTTTTCTTATAGAGTAGTATCGTGACCTACGTTATACACGGGAGGTTCATCACTTTTAAAACGTCACACGGAGTGGATAATCTTTACACGGTGATTGGCACAAAACGATGGGTGCGACTCTTTGTACCAATGGCCGTGAAAAAAAAAATGACGTTTTGAACGTCATGAACTGGCCATGTATAACGTAGGTCGCGGTTTCTGCCATTGTCGAAGACTAAAGTTTAAAATGTCACAGAACAGAGTTGTTGAATTCTGTTGAGTGCCTCTTTAGGAGAGTGGTAACATACGCACAGAATCAGGGCTACACTAGATACCGTGCTGGCTCATTCATTATCATGACGTTACAAATAGTGGCTGGCCGCGACCAGCGAATGGTACAAAGCGAAACAACAAAACGAAAGACATACAGCGATTGGCACAAATGATGGGCGCGTCACTTTGTACCAATCGCTGGTCGCGGCCAGCCACCATTTGTGACGTCATGATAATGAATGAGCCAGCCAAGTATCTAGTGTAGCCCTGACAGAATGCGAGCTCTAATTGAAGTTTTTGTCCAATCTAGGAGAATCAAGATCCCAGAACTTGTCAATAGCTGCTTAGATGAGTATGGATTTGGTTGGAAAATAGATAGAAGTCTAAAAGCATTAGCTTGACGATAATGGCAGTCTCGCTATGATGCTTGAAATTCCTTTTTGTTTAACCTCTCTCGACCAATAATTTTTTTTGCCACTATGTCATCACTTAAGTATTCTGTAGTAGCGCGACCTACGTTATACACGACCAGTGCATGACGTTTAAAAAGTCACATGAAGTGGATCATTTTTACACAACGATTGATGAAAAGCGGCGCGCCCACCATTTTGCACCAATCGCCGTACAAAAATGATCCACTCCATGTGACGTTTTAAACGTCATGCACCGGCCGTGTGTAACGTAGGTCTGGGCTCAACAGAGGATTTTGTCAGGGCTACACTACATACCGGGCTTGCTCATTCATTATGATGACGTCACAAAAGGTGGCTGACTAGGAGGAAAGACATACAGCGATTGGCACAAAACGATGGGCGCGTTGCTTTGGACCAATCGCTGGTCGCGGTCAGCCACCATTTGTGACGTTTTGAGAGTGAATGAGCAAGCCCGGTATCTAGTGTTGCCTTGGTTTTGTCCAAACTATAGCAAACCTAGATTCCAAAACATGGCGATAATCGCCTGCACGTGTTCGATTAAATGTGAATTAAGTTTTAAAACATTAATTTGGTAATAATGGCAGTCTCGCCATTTCACGCTATTCATTTTTGTCCAAAATCGTCTCAACCAATCACATTTTATAATCTGTATATCACCATTCTGATATAGAAACATGTAAGTTAATGTTACTGACCAATGGAATTTGGGATGAATTTAGGTAGGACATTTGATACGGAGCATCGATTGGTTTGTATGCTACTAATATGCCATGGACTATTGATATTTTTATGTATAATTTTTATGTTGAATTCTATAAGTACAAAACCGACCTCCCCAGGAACCTTATAATATCCCCTTCCTGGATTTCCAAAATCTTTCCTGGAGAAAAGTGTCTGAATTAACACCATATAGGACAAATCCTACTGTTTGAGAACTATGATTTGAGATTAGCGCTGTTAGCCTTTTGAAAAGTGTATTCCGGCATAAAAACTTGTTATTTCCACAGGGAATTTAAAGTAAAATCGAGAATTTTAAATATTCCCGAAAACTAGGAATATTCCAACGTCAATATTTTAAAGCATTTTCATTAACATACGTTTATACTGTTATCGTACAAATTATCAATCGATAAGTTGATTAATATCAATAAACATACAAAAATCACAAAAATTTACAAACTTTAAATATTTCCACGTAAAACATTGAAATTGAATTAAATAAGCTATACTAGTCATCATTTTGTATATGTAAATTACAAACACTTAACGTTCAGAACAAAGATACTTAGTGGTTTAGTAATCTTCATATAATAACATGAAATAATATTATGAAAGATATTATAGAAGAAAATAAATTATTTGACAACAGGAAAATTGATATTACAAAAATGACTTTACAATTACTTTTTTTCAGCTTACATTCTATATAAAAAGTCAGTATTTCGATACTAGTTCTCAAACGTAGAATATAAATAATACAACAATTCAATTGTATAAATCATGTATAAAAACTGAAAACTTTTTTATATTATGTAAACAGCTCTTTCTTCTTGAAAATTTCTTAAATTTGTTTATTCCTCGAAAAGTTCCCAATTTTCCCAGTTTTTTTCCTAAATTTTCCATTGTTTTTCATTGTTCCAAAATTATCGGGTATTTTGCTATTCTACTTCAGATGATTCACTGCGCAGCGAAGCGCAACGACAATGATATTTGGAAAAGATAGATCACCCAATATAAAACTATTATGCAGATAGTACTTTTGTTATGAATTTTAAAGATATTTTTCTCATAATGTAGCACAACCTATTAGTAGTACAGAAATATGTAATTACCTATGAGATTTATGGCCAGGGTTGTAAAACACCCAGGTTTCTTTCTAAACCCAGCGGGGGGGGGGGGGGGGGGGCTCAATTTTTAATTTTAACCTTCCGGCTATCAAGATGGGTCCATTGCACCCGAAAGCGATTTTTGTCCATTTTCGTCAAGTATAGTGAAGTTGCAATCTGCTGATTACCGTTTCATCCGTCAATCAAAACTGCCCGGTTGACCTCCAGTCGCGTCCAAAATCCTCTCAGCTACCAATCACAACTACCTTCTAAAGGTTATTGGACCTCCAATAGTCGATTTGTGACGTTATTTTAAATTACCCTATACAGTAATTGAAAGTAATAAAAATAAGTGCCTAACCATTAACAATTTTTTTGTATAGCATATGCTGTATTATTATATCTCTTTATAAATCAATAATTCAGTTGTATTTTGATAATTCTATATTATATGTGTCCAATAGACCAGTTCACATCACGTGACTTTTACCGTAAAACGATGAAAAAGCTGTAGGACACAGAAGTAGAAAAAACATTGATAAGAGTAAACGTTGAAAAAGCTGTAGGGCACAGAAGTAGAAATAACATTGATAAAAGTAAACGTTGAAAAAGCTGTAGGACACACAAGTAGAAAAAACATCGATAAAAGTACCGATATCTGTCCTACAGCAGCAGCAAAAACTTGTTCGTCACGTCACCTTGCACAACTCTACAGACTAAAATAATAATTCTTGGATATTTTATTCAGTGGTCGGATGGTTAACATAGTATATTCACCATGTGAATACAGTGTTATTAATTCTATTCACAATACTAAAATAATTTTAATACAATGAATTTAATATAATTCAAAAACTTTCGAGAAATATAAAAGTAAATCTCGGATATGTGTGTGCGTGGGGGCGGTTGAACGCTGAACCCCAGTGTTCGAGCCTATAAAGTATCATATTGAGAAAATATTGAAAATCGCATCAATTGATTTCAAAAGCATTAAGCTTTTGAAGAATTCACTATTTTTTTTAATTCTATCAGTACTAATTATAAAAATATGTACAATAGATCTGAAAAATATAAGGAACATACACAATATCAGAATGATTTTGTGTTAATTATCTTATTTATTATAAATATATATAACGTTAAAAAATAAATTAGATTATAACTGATGTCGATATAAATTAGCGAAATTACTTAAATATGTTTTTATTTCACGATTTCAAATGTTAATTTTCAGAAAATTTCTATTCAAATTCTGCAAATAATGCTTACAAATAAATGAGCTAGACTAGAGCTACTGAGCCTTAGAGCTACTTCCTTATAGGGGTGACGTCACGAGCATATATTAGACTGGGGAAGAAATATGAGTTGGCAACAGCTAGTTTTGTTTACATCGACGCGGAAGCCGGAAGGCGCGAAATTTTTGTGCTCTGCTCATATTGCCGACATCTGATATTTTAAAACTGATAAGGTAAGTTTAAATTCATCGTTTTTTAAAATAATGAAAGGTATGATATTTGTCAAACTAAATTAAAACTCTTTAGCATATCTGTTAGAGAATTTTCATTATATTTCAATTTAAAATGTTTATTAGTACCTCGTGGTGAATCGTGGAAGCTTCCATATTGCTTGGCTTGCAAGCACATAAGCTGACAAATATCATATTCCTTATAAATGTGCATGTAATTAAATGTTCTTTTATAAGTACGGTTGTTATAGTATTGCAGAATATTAGAGCTCCCAGAGTTCGTAAATATATTTTCGAAAATATAAAAAATATCCGATATTTTGATATTTAGATATCCGGTTATTATTATTATTATTTTTTATATCTGTCCGATATTTTCAAAATAGTACTGCTGATTATAAACTTTTTCAGATTTTCATTATTTTCCGGCGTATAATACGCAGATCAAATGTACTAATCATGTTTCGACCCAGAAATTTTATTTTATAAAATGTCGCTAGATCGCTGTAAATATTTGACTTAAATCGTTGAATAAAATTTCTGTGTTGAAACAGAATTGGGGGGAGGGGGGGGGGATTCTAAAAAAGTCACTGACAGAGTCAAAAGTTTTGTATCTACAAAGTGTCATATAGTCAATAAAAGTTGAAAAATTTATATTGTTTTAAGTTTTCACTGAAAAAAAAAAAGATACTTTAAGAAATTTATTATCAACTAGAGACAGGGTTATGATTTAGCCCAATCCAAAAAACCCGGGTGGGTTTTTCTGAAAAAAAAAAAAACACTTGAAAAAACCCAACTGGGTTTTTTCAAAATTAAAACTTTAAATTACATAGGTAATATATTTCTTAACGTCACTACACCAGTCGTAAAGTTCCGCCCACCCCAAGCGAAAAAAAAATGCCTTAATTCTCCCAATGACAATTTTTAAAACAAATAATTGTAACTTAATTTTCTATAAGTGTATGTGTAACTATCACAAACACAAAAACTAATTTTTTTTTTTTTCCATTGAAAAAAATGCTTTGATATATATAATCCCACAGTTGAAACTCATAACACATATGCTGAGAATTCTAATTTAATGATGTAGACAAGTAGAATTATTTGGTTTATTCTATTAATTAGTTATAATAAAAAAAATACTTACTTTACAGCAAATGTATTTTTTCCAGTTCTGCAAATTTTGTTATATCCCGTTTCAATTGCAAAAAATTTTGCTTAACTAAATATAAACTACCACCCATCTTAATTCAATAACAACACAAACTAAGGGAAAACCGAAATTTCCTGTTTACCTCGGGCTGAGGAAATGTTACTTTTTACTTACTGTACCTAAGAAAGAATATAGCAACACATTTTGCAATGCAAACTACTCAAAAAAAAAAAAAAAAAACCTTGCAATCCATCAATCAATATGTTTCAGAATGAATTTTTTCTAGAGAAAATATTTATTATATATAGGCAATCACTTCAATTAAAATGAATATAAAGATACTGTATCCATAACAAAATATTAGTTTAAACGTTCTAATTCATCACTAGTATTAGTATAGTACTTTAATGATAATTCTATTGTTAAAACTATTACTAATAATCAATTTATCTAAAAGCAAAGCATAATTTTGATTATTGTATAGCTGCAGATTCCCAAAATCTGGAAGGAGCCAGTGGCTCCTAAACCCAAAAAATCCAGTAGCCACATTGTGAAACAAACACATAAAAACATTTTTTTTTTCCTCCATTAAATTTGGACAATGGGATATTGAATATTCCCACCATAATTGTATACAGTTTCTAGGAATAAATGTTTGCAATGTAAGGCCTGAATAATCTGTGAATAAACGATTCTCTAAAGTTTTTTATCTATAGATACCCCCCCTCCCCCCCCCCCCAAAAAAAAGGATTTTTTATAGCTGAAAATAAATAATCAACGTAGGAATTTTCATAAGAAAATATGTCCATAAAAAACAAAATTAAAAATAAATATATATAAAAAAAAATATGGAAAAGATTTATTTTCAAAAGAAAATAAATACTGGAAATAAAACCTAAAAAGGTTTTAGATTTTAATAAAAAACATTTAACAATTTCTGCCATTTTCAAGGATGATGGAGAAAAATCGAATACCATAAGCCTCATTGCAACTTTCGTTGCAAGGGGATTCTTTTAAGCATTTATTAATTAAAGAATTTTTAAAATCCATATGGAGACAAAAAAATTACAATTTTTGTGACCGATCGCCAATTTTCATGTTTTATTATCACAAGCCCTTGACGAAATTCACTTTTTTTTTTCTGCAATCGATTGATGAACTTCGCGGTTTTTTCGCGACCAATTGATGAAATTTGCATTTTTTTTTTTTTTTTTTTTTTTTTGCTTCTCGAAATTCGCTTGCATTTTTTTTTTCTCCAAAACAAATTGAGGGAGGAAATTTGCGGTTTTATTTTGCGACCGATTTAAGAAATTCGCGGTTTTATTTCATCAGCGATTGATGAAATTCTTGGTTTTATTTGGAGAGCGATTGACAAAATTTACAAAATTTTTCAGTGACCGATTTCACGAATTTCGCGACCGATTCACGAAATTTCAGATTTCTTTTCATTACTGATTGGCGAATTGATTTACGGAAATTAAAATAATAATAATAATTCGAGTTTTGCTAATTCGTGAAGGAATCGCATGCCAGTATCTATGTCTACATGTAAGAACATATCTGAAAAATCCCAGAGCTGTAGATTTAATGAGTAGGCCCAAAATTATTCTATTCTCGGCACGAATTTTACTGTGTCGCTGGCTAATTGTAATATACGATCGTCGCAGAGTTCATTCGCGACGCATATCAACATGATTTTTTTTTCTGATTATGCGGACATTGAAGTTTTTTTAAAAGAAGAAAACGAGAAAGTTGCGAATCAGTGGAAATGTGGCATCCATGTTCAATCATATTTTTTAATTATGGACAATAGAAAAAAGAGCTAAATATCGCTGAATTATGGAGGACAATCCCCGAATTCATGTTAAAAAATAAAGCGGAAATCTGCCTTTCGGCGAAAAAGGGGTATCCATGTAAAACACCTGGCGACTTAGACATAGAAAGTTAGTCGCCAAAGCAAAAACTTTAGTTGCCACGTTTCGACTGGCGACCGTGAATCTGCACCTATAGATTATTGTCATTGATTTATATATTTTTGTAATCAATTAGTTACTTTAAATTGTATTTAGTAGTAAGTAAATTTTTTTCAAACATTCTGAACCACCTCTTTTAACTTAAAAAACCCAGTGGGTTGGGTTTTTTCTGAAAAAACCCGGGCATTTAACCCTGACTAGAGAAAATATCGTTACTTATTATCTGGGCCAGGTCACATTCACTGCACCAACAATAGCGACGGAAATAATAATTACAGTAACGCTTATTTATTTTTGCTTTTTTTATGTTACGTGCTTAGTTAATACCTCATAGTTGGCATATTAAAGACAATGGTAAAAATATTTATATGCACATTATTACTATATAATATAGTTGGCATATTAAAGACAATGGTAAAAATATTTATATGCACATTATTACTATATAATATAATAGAGTAGAATATACAAATATAATAGTATATTTGTTACATTTATTCAGATTGGCATAACAGACCACTGGAAATAGAACTACCATATTTATTGCCATATGGCTGAAAGCCATCAATTTTATTTTATGTACTAAATTAATGTTTTGTATTGCTTTAGTTTGCTTTTATATTATTTATCATTTTTTTAATAATTTTATGTATTTATTAAATTATTGTTTTGGACACGATTGGCCACATTGAACAAAATTTGCATTTGACAACCATATTTGGCATTCTATAAGTTAAGGTTCTTGGTTTTTTTACTATCCAAATGATGCCAAATTAGTCTGAAAAGATAAATGAATCTTATAAGAAATGAAAATTATATTTTGTGTTATCTCAAAATAAAATGTTTGTTAGGAAAAAAAAAAAAGGCTGTGCAATATTACACTAAGTTAAAAATCAGACACTGTGTAAATAAATAAATAAAAAAATGGAAAATCTCAAATTAATATAACCAACATAATGAAAAACGGTACTTTTCGGTTAGCCGGGCGCCAATGATATATATATACATGTATATATACACACATATTTACATATGCAAATATATACATACACATATATATATATATACATATATGTATGTATATGTATATATATGTATTTATATATGTACTTATATCACTGGCGCCCAGCTTACCGAAAAGTACCTGAAAAACTTTAGTCATGCAGAATTATACTTAAAATAAACTTTTTATTGTTATATTAAGGTTGTTCTCAGATCCAAAAGAACTACTTTTAACATATTTCTTAATTCATTTTTGTTCAGAAACATGTAAAATTGGCAGGTGTTCTTATTCAGAAACTATGTAATCAAATGATGTTTTCCATTTTTTGGTAAAAGCAGAAGATCTTTCAGAAAATATTGTCAAAGTCTGCATTTTGAATCAAATCCCTGATGCTGTTTGCACGAGAAAAGTGAAATACGACACAAATCGCTTATAACTCGATAAGTAATTTATTTATCAAATTGTGGAAAACTCATTTCAATTCCAAATTACTTCAATAGTTAGCCCTGCCAACTTTATGCTATTGCATTTAAACAGAGTTTCCCCCAGGTATAAAAAAGAGCAGGGTGCTGCCGGTGAGAAAAGGGCACTTTTTCTATTCTTAAGGGCACTTTTTTTTAATTGTTCAAGGTATTCTTTTGGTTTTTAAAGCCACTTTTAATATTTCAAATTCAAAACACTCTTTTTAAGACAACATTAAGTCAGTTTTTACTATGCAATTTTTTAATGCAAAAAGGAGAAAGGGCACTTTTTTTACTGAGGGCAAGAAGGGTGCTAATTATTTTTTATGAGGGGCAAGAAGGGTGCTATTTTGTAAACCAAAGGGCAGGCAGGGTGCAGCACCCTTCTGAAACTGTCTGGGGGAAACTCTGATTTAAAAATGTGTCAGAAAGTTTTGTTTTATTGAGCAGATCATTTGAGAACTACCTTAAATTGCAGGGTATTCATTTGACTTCAAGTTAAGTTTTACAAGTAAACCTAATTCACTAATGATAAAATTACGAGTGAATCAGCAAGAAAATATTAATCTTATTTTCAACAAACTAATTAAAAAAAATGTGTTTTATTAGAGTACTGACACTGTGCACACATACAAATTAGAAATTTAAAAATAGGTGGTTGCAACTGTTCAGAAATCATGCCTAATTTCACAACTGCAATTCTTGTAATTCTAAAACATTTCTGTTAAAATATGAGAGTTTGGCATGTGCCTTGATTGTGGAAAATTTTCCACTTTTATTTAGGGGAGACCGGTACACAGTGGACCACTTTTTCAGTTAACATTTTTTTTCTCTTTAACAGACTGACCGATCTGTATGAAAATTTGAAAATATTTTTGAATATTCCTTAAACCTTCTTACATCCATCATAATTTTCTCACAACATAGTTTTCAATACATTTAAAAAAAAAAAAAAAAAATTATATGCACTTGTAAAGTGGACCAGTGTACCCCGGAAGCTGGGTACACTGGTCCACCCACCGAGGTACAGTGGACCACTATTAGGTATTATCTAAAATACAATATAAATCTATTTTTCATTAATCTAATTCTTTTTTGTTGCCCCTTCACCCGCAAAATAACATAGTAATATAAATTTTGAAACAAAAACAAAAAATTAATTATATTTTGAAAATAATAACAGATTAATACAGGAACAATTGCAATTTAGTTGAAGTTATTACTTAAGTACAAAAAAATCAGCGCACATTAAAATTTGCAAATGAAATTCCAAAGTACTTATGAGTAAGATTGAGCCTGGAATTTTCAAGAAATAA
The DNA here is from genome assembly GCA_963931845.1 of Maratus michaelseni. Lineage (NCBI taxonomy): Eukaryota > Metazoa > Arthropoda > Arachnida > Araneae > Salticidae > Maratus > Maratus michaelseni. The sequence continues at coordinate 227,033,886 of OZ007599.1, forward strand.
TTTTGGGTCTGAGAGCAACATTATGAAATCATTGACATCATCTTTATTTGCTCCCAAAATTGTTTGAAAATTTTATGCACTGCAGTTATTATTATTTTAACTAAAATATTTAAGGTTACATTGATTTTTGACATATGATTTGTAGTTTCTCATGCATTTTGTATAATAAAATATTTTGGTAGCCTAAAATATTACCTTTTAATCATTAATGTAAATTGTATAAAAATATTATATATATTGCATTGATAATACTTATAGAATAATACTTATTAATATATATTGGTAATACTTATAGCATGCATGTATGTGCATAATTTTTATTTTATAAATTAAAAGAAAAGTCATAAAATAATAATATTGTGAGTTTTTTTTAAAAATTGATTTAAATTTTTAAAAAATCTGATTATTTTGATTTAAAAAAAATCACAAACCCTGTTTAGTTATAATTATATTAATAATTATTTATTAATTGACAATTAAGCTATGAATATATTGTATTATCATCAGGAACACAAAACTGTATATAATTTCTAGAATTCTAGCATATCAGAAAGTGGGTACAAAATTAATTACAAAATTCCATTTTTATATACAAGTGTTTCATATAAGCAGCTTGTACTGCAATATTTTTTTTTATGTACTGTTTGGCATGTTACAATGATGAAAGACATTGTCAATTTTGGGCACACATACATAAAAAACATTCGTCATCCTTGATATAGAAACAAAAGCTAAATTTTAGATGTTTTGTTGTTAATTTTTTATAATTAAAAAAAATGTAATACTTTTACTACTTAAACTACAGTAGATGCCGCTTAATGTGATTGCGGTTAATATTATCAAAATCACCATGTCCCGACCCACTGTATTTTGCTTACAACATCGCTTTATGTGATCAATACTCCGTTTAATGTTATCGCTTTTTCAGCAGACCAATTCCTGAAAAGTTTGCAAAAAAAAAAAAAACTTCTGGAAACATTACATCTCAGGGGTTGATCCAGGCAAAATTTGGGGCCTATTTAGGGCCCTTTTACAAGAATCAATTTAATAAAATGGGAACCTTCACAAAAATCAATTTGACAAAATGGGCCCCTTCACCTTTTTACTAAAATAGACCCTTTCACAAAATTCCATTTCATAAAAACTTGCTATTTATTATTTATTTATTGTTTTGTGATGTTTTAAAATGTGTAATTTGTAAACAAACAAGTTCACCAGAGAAGAAAACTTCACCAAAAGGATTTTAAAAAGTTTTTGTTTATAAATGCTTGGTTCGAATTTGATTAACTGGATTTCAACTTCCATTATAAAATGTTATTTTTCACAAAAATATAATAAATTTCACAAAAATAACCTTTACTTTTCACAAAATGGGCCCCAAGAAAAAAAAACCTGCATCAGCCCCTGCATCTTTTGGTAATGTCATGGAATGGAATATCATCTGCTACAATTAAAAATTGTTTTGTTACTGCTGTATTCTGTGAAACTGAAAACAGACTATGGAAATCTTCCCTGATGATATGACGAATGAAGATAATGAGGACTGGATGGCGATCAGCAGTGACATTCCTGTAGTTGCAAAGCTCACAGAAACTGAAATTTGCAAAAAGTTTGCGAAGATATACAAAATCATAGTGATGATGAGGATCAGGAGGACAATGAAAGCCAACTTTTTGAAGGACCACTTACATATGCAGAAATGAGGAATGCATTGAAAATGTTCTGAAACAAGGTGTACAACATCATAGGACAATAAATAAAAAGAAATAAAAATATGAGTTATAAACAATTCATTAATAAACTTTAAGAGAATTGTAAACAAACAAAAATTACTGAATTGTCTCAATAAATGTTTATCACTTTACAAGTCGTCATTGCAACAAGGGTGAGTAATCATTTTCTTAGTAATAGTACTACTAGATATGATTTGGTATTTTCTTAAATCGCATATTGTTATCAATCTGATTTGTTATCAAAAACTCATGGTCCCGAAGTGATCACATTAAGCGGCATCTACTGTATTAGAAATATTTTTGAAAACTATGAATATCAGATATATTTTTATATTAAAAAGCAATTTTTTTATTTTATTTTCTAAATGCAATTTGGAAGAAAAATGCTAGAGTGTAGTGTAACACTTATAATGTATGTAATGTGTAAATTTGTACTATATTTTAATTTCATATTTGCTGCCAGAGATTAATATTTACAATTTTTTTCCCCATATATCCTTGGAAATTAGGAGAGCACTGGAATACATGTAATTGATGATGGATGCCTTTATGGAAGCTATGTCCAGCTAAAGAAAAATATACATGTAAGTGTTTAGGAATTTCTTTAAAAATGACAAAAAATGAAAAATAACAGCATTTTTTTGCCTAGCCATGGGGTCGAACAGAGATTGGATGTCATGTATGGGTACATCAGTCCATGCAGCTTCAGCACTATGCCACAGTTCATCAACCATAGTGACGGGCGAGTGGTGGCGAGCCAGTCTATCAGAAGCCATTGACAGGACATTTTCAATTGGTGAGAAATCAGGAAAACGTGCCGGCCAGGGCAACAGTCAAACATGTTCTGTATCAAGGAAAGTCAGGATAGTACGACCAACATACGGTCATGCATTGTCCTGCTAAACCATAGAGTTGCAGAGGCATCGAAAATAAGGCAGAACCATGGCCGTAACACATCAGAAATGTAACGGCTGCTGTTCAAATTGTCGGCAATGAGAACAAGAGGTTACCGAGAGACATTTCATACTGTCACTCCAGGTAATATGACAGTACAGTCAACTCTGTGAAATCCGCCGATCTATAATACGCCATCCATTTTCAAATGTAAACAATGAAAATCATACTTTCATAGTTAGCTTATTAAAGAAATTACATATAGTTGTTTTTATGAATTATCAATTTTTAAATGCTTTAAATTGTGATTTAATAAGTTTTATGTGATTTGCATGATGTATATTAAAATAATAACTTTAGGTAAGCAAAAGGAACAACTAAATGCAAATATCAGTGGAGTAATTTACATTTTAAAACTAATACATTCATGTAACAGCTGACTAAAGAAATATCTGCAGAAATCAGTAACTGATTTGGTCTTATTTGGAAGGCACTTTTGCTAAATACACCTTTAAACAATTTGGATATAAAGATTTAAGCCAAGACTTAAATTCCCATTGAGTAAATGTTCAAAAAAATAAATAACAGCTAATGAAATTAAAATTTTATAATAATTCCAACATACTTAAAATTTAGAGCTAAAAGATCTTCTTAAGAAGATTAGCTCTTCTTATCGATTCTTAGCTCTTATTGTTTCACACCAGTTTCAACTTATTTTCTATACTTAGAATTATTAAATTACTTTTGAGTTACAGTGTTCCTTTTTATATTGTTATTTTTGTACAAATATTAGTAATTTATAGTTCAGTTTAAAAAGAAAACAAAGGAATGATCTGTGATCTGCAAAACTCTTGGTCCCAAACTGTGCAAGTTTAACAGAGTTGACTGTATTTAAAAAATGAATAATATAAATAAAATTTGCATTGTATAATTAATTTTTCTTTAAATTAACTTAGTTATTAAATATTTTAAACCAGTTATGCATTATATTTTCCTTTTCTATTGTAATTTATGTTTAAATATTTCTAATTAATAGTCAGATTATAAAAAAATGAAATGTAAACAAAGAAATTATCTATAATCCGCCAAAATCTATAATCTGCCAAACACTTGGTCCCTAAGTGTGCGGATTTCACAGAGTTGACTGTATGACGATTCGAATGCAAGTTGGCAATGTGCGTTTTCCATGATGCCACCAAACTTGGATGCTGGCATCATGATGCTGCATACAGAGCCTGGATTCATCAAAGACGACGTGAGACGCCATCCCTGCGTCATATACAGCATCATGATGCCAGCATTCATGTTTGGCGGCATCATGGAAAACGCACATTGCCAGCTTGCATTCGAATCATCATACTGTCATATCACCTGGAGTGACGGTATGAAGTGTCATTGGATACACGTCTCGGTAACTTCTTGTTTGCATTGCCGGCAAATTCAACAGCAACCGTTACATTTCTGATGTGTTACAGCCCATGGTTCTGCCTTATCTTTGATGCACTGCAACTGTACGGTTTAGTAGCACAATGCACGACCGCATGTTGTTCGACTGTTGCCTTGGCCGGCACGTTCTCCTGATTTCTCACCAATTGAAAATGTCCTATCAATGGCTTCTGAGCGACTGGCCTGCCACCATGCGCCCGACACTATGGTTGATGAACTGCGGCATAGTGTTGAAGCTGCATGGACTGATGTACTTGTACATGACATCCAATCTCTGTTCGACTCCATGGCTAGGCAGAAAAATTCTGTTATTGCGGCCAGGGGTGGATGCTTTGGGTAGTGTTTTCTCAAGATCTATATCTCCTAATTTTCTGAAAATGTAATCACTTGTCCTTCCCATTATAATGTATTTGTCCAATAAATATCATTCTGTTATTTGCATTCCTTCATGGTGTAGCATTTTGGATGGCCAGTAGTGTATATTCAATATAAAGGTATTTAATATAATACATACTTGCCAACTTTTACACTAGGTGTAAAATTTACACTTTTGGAGCATTTTTTACACTTTTACACTTTTTTTGTAAAGTTTCTTCCAAGTTTCATTTTCATCTCTTAATTTATAAATTACTTTCTGGTAATAACAGTAAATGATGAATGAAAGGGGAATGAATATTTAGTATTGTCAAAGGAATGAGTTCAGGCTTCATTCTCAAATGGAATCAGGGAGATTTTTTAAAATTTGTATTCTGTGTAACAAGAAGCCATGTTTTGAATAAATTAGCTCAGAAATTCCTTATTTAAAAAAAAAAGTTCTAATAAGAAATATATGTTTTTAAAGTTATTTTCTTATTGAGTGTTGTAATATTTTTCTCATCAAACTTTCACTATAATTAATGTATTATTTAAAAATATTTTCATGTATTATGTACTTAAGAAAAGTGAAAAAGGCCGTTTATGTGTTACTTAAAAATGGGTTATACAGGTCTTTATTGAAAAAAATTGTGTGAAATACTCTTCCGCGTCATTTTACACTTTACCATTTTCAAAATTTGGCAGGTATGTATAATAGTATTTTCAGTGAGAAGTTACTTCCTCTAAAGTAGATTATATATGATTCACAAGTTTGTGTTATGTTCAGGGATCACTCTAGAGAGTTTCACAGGGCCGGCATAACCTCATGCCCTTTTTAGTTCATGTTATTTTTTACTATGACAATTTTTCTCAATTGTTGAATTCTATAGAGTTGCCCATCACTAATTCCAAGTAATCCACCAGAAATAAAAAATATTTACTTAAAAGAAAATGACGAAGAGCATCAAGAGAAAGAAGAAAACTGTGCTATTACAAATAAGTGTTGCTGTGTGTAAAATATAAACTAGAAAAGTTATTTTTAAGCTGATCTGAAGAATTAAATTTAGTTAGTGAACTTATGAATGTATAAAACATGTTTGCCAAATAGAATTTAAAAGACAAAAACTCTTAACTGAATACCTTAAATAAACAGATGTACTACCTAAATATTTACATTTATTCTTTGAAATTTTTAGTCATAAATTTTTTATTGACATAAGTCAGTACTCATTATTGATTACATCATTATTATTAAGGCAAGGCACAAACTTTTGAATTATTATTATACCTTTTTTAACTTTTGTTATCTTGAATCTCTTAAGCAAATTTAAATTGTTATATATTTTATGTATTAATATTTTATTTTTTCAACAATACCTCCAAATAAAAGACAAAATATCCAATCCCATCGATGTGCAAAATTGGAAGGTTTTACTGTATATTATTATAAATATTGAAGAAAAATAAAATGTATCAAAAGTAACTTAGTAGAACTTAAAAGTAAAACATAAAAGAACCTCACATTTTTATCTATTTTTAATAAAAACTGCCCTTTTTAAATAAAATTTTTGTTTTTAAAAATGGTGTCTAATTAACTTTCAGATGAAAATTCTTATAAATGGAGCTTCATGTATGATTTGAACATGGAAAAGTTATAACTGCAGATAAATTTGCTTTCAATGGTATATGGTAAGATTACTTTTAAATATATAAAACAATGATTTAATAAAAATAAAAATATTTGACTTTTACTAAATGTAGTTTTCTCAATAACCCCCCCCCCTTTTTTTTTAAATAGCAGTGCTCTGTTCTTTTTAAATACAGTGAAATTTTCTTTTGTAAAAATTTTCTATGTCTATGTGACTGAATCTTTTTTTTTTTTTTTTTAAGTAGAATTTTCTTAAACAAGGGGATTATTAAATCATATTGTAATTTAATTGTATTTTTTTATTTATAGTTCATAAAATTATTTGTAATTAATGTTACTGTATTTGCCATATCTAAAAATTGCATCTTTTTTAAGCATTCCTAAACACAATAGCGACTACCTGCCACCTTGGATGCATTTCTTAAAGCTTTTAAAATGCATTGCTGGTTTTTAGCTATTTTTTGCAGGTTTATTTTTTTTAAATACTTTTTTTTATAGTGTTATAAATAATATTATATAATAATATCAAGTCAGTGATAGAAATTGGGAAATGAAAGGTAGGTGTGAAGTGACGCCACACCTACTGTAAATATCTTGGGTGCCAAATAAAAAATTCTAGTTGCAATTTCTAAAATTCACATAACTGTATCATTATATTCTACTTTATAGAAAATCATGAATATTTTGTTTTTATTTAAATTATTGAAGTTCATAAACTACAATATTATAATAATTGAAGCAACTGTAAAACTGATAAAGTCCTTTTAATTAATACTACTACATTTTCAAATTAATAAAAAAATGCACTTAACCATGTTAAACAAAATTAAACCTAACAAAATTTTATCCATTGTTGATAATTACACTTAAATTTAGTAAAAAAAAAAAAAGATATATATACATATAATATAATTACAGACGAATATTGTTAACATGAAATCTAAAAGACCACTTTTTTTTTTTTTTTTTTTTTTTTTTTTGTGTGTGTTAACTGTTAAAATAATAGTACCATCTTATCTGTTGGGACTGCATTATCAATTCATGTTAAGAAAAAATTCACATTAAGTGATTTAATGCTAACAATGCTTTACTGCATATAGATTGCAAAGATGAAATTCAAACAATACCCATTAATTTTAATAAAGTTAGATAATAAAATCAGGATGTCTAACCGTCCTTCAGATACATCATTTCACAATGATTTATAGCTTTATCTGGACAAAAATCTGCTAAATTGGGATACTATAGGATAGAACTTAGTACAATGTTTACATCACAGTAATTTGGAGTGAGTTGCACACAGTTGATCACAGTAAGTTGCAACATACAGCTAATTAGCTAAAAAAATACAGTTTTTAGCATATCTTCTATAGCCTGCAATTTTTTAAGTCACTCGCCCCATCATAAAATCCATTCACCAGTGGCAAGTAAAAGAATATATTCCCCCACCCCAGTGTATTAAGTTAGCCACCAGCATGGTGTTTCTAAAGCCTATATTACAATAGCACTACATATATGATACAATTTAATGATTATATGTGGAATTAAACAGAGAGGAGCCACACTTCAAAAAGAAAAAATATTTTTACATAAAAAGGGGAAAACATGTTTTACATTACAACTATTTACTTTTTTACATTGATTAAAACAAAATAATTTATATGTATTTTTTAAATGAAATTATCTGAAAATACTTGAGCTTATCTATATTTAGCAAACAGTGAATTTTAATGCTTATAAAAATGATATATATTTTTTTAATTTATAATATGCAGAAATTTTTTTTCCCCTTCTCTGCTCCTAAGCGGTTTTATAATTTATTCCAGATAAATCTTCATGAAGAGAAAATTCTCTTCATATCTTGAGAATGTTCAATGTTGAAAAGGGAATTGAGCAGAAGATAATATTTGAGGAAATTCTGGTACAAATTTAGAACAAAAGAAAAACTATATATATATATATAGAGAGAGAGAAAGATTAAAAGATGTGCTCAAAATAAAACTTATTATTTTTTTTTGAGAAGCTTCTTGCTAATAAGTTATTCATGCTATTTTATTCTTAATACTGTTTTCAACAGCGAGAAATTGAGATTTTTACTAAATAATTTTATGTATGATTTACATATCTATGTGAGAAAAAATAGTTTCTTATCCTTAAAGTCCTTAAAAAAATATCACTAAGCAGTTACTATCCTAAATTAAAATACATAATAGCTATAACCTTGAAGTTTTTTTGGTATTTTCATGTTATAGCACCCCTTACAATTATGATTATGCAAAGATTGCAGCTCTGATTTCACCAATATCATAGAAAAGCTTATATATGCCACATGTATACATCCAGGGTTGCAAAAAAAAAAAAAAAAAAAAGCCAGCTAAAAAAAAAAGGGGGGGGGGCATACCGGTTGCTTTTATTGGTTTTAACCAGCTTTTTTTTCTGCCAAAATTGGCTTTTATACATTGAAACATTTTATTTATCAACTTGTACATTTTAAAGTGTTTTTTAACTAATTTAAAAAACATTTTATAGAGTTCGAATTTAATAAATAACCTAATTTCTCAATAATGAAAACATTCATATTGGAATAACACATAGATGTAACTGCTAGTGATTTGTAGTCAGAATTGCAAATATGTCAGCTAAATTTTAAAAAGCAAAATAAGGCAAAAAAATTGCTTTATCTGGTTTAACTTTTTTTTTTCATTTTTACTGCTTTATATAATTAAAGAGGATGCTGGTTGCTTAATTACGTATTTTATTAACTAATTTTAATGTCTTTTCATATACAGGTCTTATTTTTTTCTCACAAATGTTAAAATCATACATTAAGTCATTTAATAAAAACACTATTATAAATAACATGCATGAATAACTCTTTTAAATAGCAATAAGCTATTCAAATTTTTAATTCAACAAATTTTATTTGAAGACTTTTTTTTTTTAATTGGGTTGTTTTTAATGTACTTAAATTGTCTAAAATATTATATCCTTATATATATCAAATATTATATCCTTATATATATCAAATATTATATCCTTATATATATCAAATATTATATCCTTATATTATATCCTGATTTCTCTTTCAACATTGATCAATGAACTTACATTAAAACATGAACAAAATTTTGAAATAGAAAAAATAAATTTTACTTTATATTTAAAATTTTTTTTTTGAAAAATGAAACTTTATACAGAATTCTATATTTTGTGTTTTGATGGGTGTAAAAAGTCAACTTGTTAAAAAAAAAAAAATTCTGTTTTCTATTAGTTGATTTTCAATTTTTCTATAACTGTAAAACAGAAAAAAACATTTAGAATATTGTTTTATTAAGTTTTCATGCTAGTGATATGTTTCAATTTCAAGTTTATATTTTAAGTAAAACAATATTTATAATCAGCAGCAAGTTGACTATTTTAAAAATTTTGGATATTTTTGCCATTTTCATGTATATTATTATATATTTACAAATTTTGGTTTTAAAGCATTCAGAAATGAAATTTCAAAATTGTGATTTCAGTACCATGACTATTTCTTTTCTAAAATGTTGTTTTATTCAATTGTAAAAGAAGACAAAAATCTTTTATTTTAATCCACTGAAATAAATATATTCCTTTTACAGGTACTCTTTTGGAATAAATCAACAACTAATGTTTGAAGATGAATCCAGAAGTGAAATAAAAATGATGCATTAACTTGAAACATCTTTATTTGTTTAATAAAATTTCAGATTGTGAAATGGCTGATCATTTTTATGTACTATTTTATTTATTTGATAATAAACATCATAATTTCATTTGTTTGTTTTTATGTATTTTAAAATTATAAACATGATTATTAGATGTAGCTTTAGTTTAAAAATAAATAAACTAATATTTAATTTTCATGCACATATTGTATGGTGATGACTGCCAACTACTACCTATTTTTTGGCTCCAGTAATTTCGAAGCGACTTCATCTTATTTAATCGCAAATTTCTCCAATTAAATAAGATGAAGATTTCTCTTCAAAATTACTGGTATCAAAAAATAATAGCAGTTGTCAGCTATGGGTATAGTGTATAGTGAGAACATCAGCTGAAAGCTTAAATATAGGTTGATATTTTTTAATGTTTTATAATTTAATTTGCTTCAAGCTAGAAAATTTCGATAATCTGAATTTAAGAAATAATTTGATTTTATGATTTTTATATATATATATCCTGTAGCTATTCTTATTTTCATTTACAGGCTATTGCTAAAATACAAGAACTAATTTCCAGGAAATCTATAAAATAATTTTCATACATTTGCATTTACATCAAGAAAAATGAGAATTCTCATTTTTGTAAATTATGCTCTCGTCAGGAAACAATTTTTTTTTTTTTTTGTAATAAGAGTATGCTCCACAATTTCTTTGAATTTTCATACCACTATTTCAAATAGTAATTTCTGCTTTAGTAAGTTGTAGAATTACTATTACAGTTACTATTTGCAAACAGTGTTACTCAAATTCAAATACTTGTAAGAGTGTTGAATATTTATCAAAAATTGTCGATGTGAGTATGTCAAAAATATGTTTGCTTTATTTTGAAAATTATTTATATTTTATTTATTAGAAGGTGATGCCATCACCAAACTTGAGCAATAAATTCACAAATGTTGCTTTAAATATATTAATTTTTCTCTAAATTAATATTTTAGCGAAAAGTTCACTTTTTTTGTACTAAAGTTAGCACATTTGTATACAGGCCCTGACTATCACATGGGCACCAGGGGCCCATGCCCTGGGCACGAAATTTCTAAGGGGCATGCAATTAGAACTTCTATTAGGACTTTTGTTTGCACTCCGTTTTGTTTTATCATTTAATAGCAATAACATCATTATTTTCTAGTAAATGATGTACTGTATTCATCAAGTCATTCAATTATATCATATTGCACATTTATTCGAAAAGTGACACAACTGAAAATATGTGGTGCTTGAGATATTATTACGATGAAATGACAAAAATATATCTCAATCTGTGGTTAAAAGCACATTTCAATAAATAATAAAAAAAATATTTTATTTTTATTCCTGGAACTGTTTTCCAATTTTCCAGAAAACTTAATTTTTTGAGTTGACACCTTTTGAATAAGTAGACTAAAAAACTAGTATCAGTAAACCAACCAATCTATGGGGGCATGAAAAATTGAAAGTGCCCTGGGCACAAAAACTTGCTAGTCGGGCCCTGTTTGTATATAAATAAGCATACAGGATGTCCCAAAAAGAGTGAAACATGCTTTAATTTTTTTACCTGTTGGAGATACGTAGGCAAAGTAAATTGCAAAAGTGTTCAAAATAAAGTAAGAATTATGATTATATGGATTAATTAGTTCTGAAAAAGTTACTTTTAAAATTTTTATAGCGCCCCTGGGTCATTAAGTTATATTTAAAAGAAATTTCTGCTTGCTCTGAAGAGTACAACAATAATAATTCCATTCTTCTGTAACCAAAATACACTAAGTTATTATACTAGGAATTTTATTAAATTTCTGAGTTTTATGGCACTAAAAATAATCTGTCTATTTAGAGGCAGAAATTTCATAAACTCTAAAGTATAACTCTGTGTGTTTTGGTCATAGAATAATGCAATTTTGACTGTTGTACTTGTCAGAACAGGGATAATACTTTCCTAAATATAACTTGTAAGACTCAGGCATCAGATAAAAATTTCAAAAGTGTAACTTTTTGAAAATTAATGGCAAAACCATTTCATCAACATAATCTTATATTCTAGCTTATTTTGAACAATTTTGCAATTTACATTGCCTACGAATCTCCAACAGATAAAATATTAAAGCATGTTTCAATCATTTTGGGGTGCCCTGTATTTGACTTAAAAACACGAGATTTCTGTAAATACTACAGATTTTTCTAGTAAGATTTACATGTTTTATCTGTTAAAATCACAAAATATTTCTGTTAAAATAACAGTTTATTTCTGTAAATGTAACAGCATTTAACTGTTAAAAAAACAAATATTTCTCGTAAAACTCGCAGAATATTTCTGTTAAAATAACAGTTTATCTCTGTAAATGCAACGGGATTTAACTGTTAAAAAAACAGAATGTTCGTTAAAATTTACAGATATTTCTCGTAAAATTTACAGATATTTCTCGTAAAATTTACAGATATTTCTCGTAAAATTTACAGATATTTCTTGTAAAATTTACAGATATTTCTTGTAAAATTTACAGGTTTTCTCTGTACAAATCACAGAATATTTCTGTTAAAAAAACAGTTTATCTCCGTAAATGTAACAGTTTTTAACTGTTAAAAATACAGGATGTTTGTTAAAATTTACAGATTTTTCTCGTAAAATTTACAGATTTTCTCTGTAAAAACCACAAAATATTTCTGTTAAAATAACAGTTTATCTCTGTAAATGTAACGGTATGAAACTGTTAAAAAAACAGTCACTTCACGTAAAAAATTACAGATATTTCCTGTAAATTAAACGGTTTTAAACTGGCACCAAAATTGACAGTTTTTTCTCGTTAATTCGACAAAATTTTTTTTACAGTGTATGATTTTCGAAACTGGATATAAATACATAAACTTTTCTCTGATACTTCAAAAGTAAATATTCTTTTCTAAAAAATGTTAGTGTTATTTATCGGAGTGGAAATTGTGTTTGATATTTCTACCTAAGAATTAATAAGTTACTGTCAGTCTCAAAATATAGTAATTCTCTTATGGGTACACTGTAAAACGGAACAGTTGATTTTACGAAAAAGAAGCTGTCAGACTGCCAGCAAAAAGCTGCTTATTTTACATGCAAAAATCTGCTAAAATAACGAAGTTCGTAATAAATACAGATTATTTTTCCAATAAAAGTAAAGTTTATTACTGGTGTCCTGGTGTAATTTTTTTTTCTCTGAAATCAATAGACGTTTTTCCTTCAGGTATGGGGTTCTTTGTAGTAAAGGTCAGCACGAAACCGGCCCGCGGGCCTGGTCGGGACCCACCCTTATTTTTGTCTGAAGACTCTGACCGGGTGGGGCCTGGTCTTTCTGGCCCAGCCGGGACTGGACTTCATTCTTTCTAGAGGTCTGCAGGAGTTGAAATGTTCAGGCCCGGTCTCGACCCAGCCCATATGAAAGTATTTTTGCATATATTTTTTAATCTATTATTCTACAATAGATTTAATGCCATTATTGTGCAATTAAAATTTATTATTTTTAAAGAATAGTACATATATTTCTAGGCAATAAAATTAAATACAGTAAAACCTGTGAAAAATAACCTGCCTATAACGAAATCCTCTATTAAACGGAGAAGTGTCTTGGTCCATGCAAAATGAATATAATAATACGTGAGAAAAGAATATAACACATTTACAAAACAGATGATGTATCTGATAAGAAAGGACTTGTCTACAACGGATTTTTCTTCTCTCCTATGCGATTCCGTCTTATAAGATTTTACTGTACATCACTTTTCAGATTTTTAAGTATCCAGGCCATGGAATATGGAATAATAACTATAACTGAAACATTTTCAAACAAATAAATATTCATTAAAAAATATATATCGTAGCCAAGGGAGGTTTTTTTTTTTAAATTAAGTATATAAATAAGAAAAAAAAGTTAAAATAAGTACTTGTTTTCAGAACTCCTCGTATTTAACCAAATTTTAACCACATCAATGTAAAAATCCATGTTTTGTAGACATTCAGTCGGGCCGGTATTTTAGCTTTTACACTGGACTGGGATGGTCCAATAAATTTTTTGTGCAAACCGGACTCGGGCAGAACTTTTAAATTTAACATCGGACCGGGCCGGGCCAAAAACATTTTCTATGGATCGGTCTGGGACCGGTCCTGGAAATTTCGGACCGTGCAAATGTTTACCTTGGATATCAGGAAATTATTGTGTTATTTAGTAAGTTCATAACTGGAAAACTGATTACATCAGACAAACATGCTTTTCAACATCAAAAAACTAGACTGACATCTGATGACGTTTTCAAAAAAAATTTCCCTCAATTTTAAATATGCTTTTTAATCCAATATATTTCACTTTAATAAATATTTCTAACTAGCTGATTAACCCTTACTAACTAACCCTTTCGTCTGTCGGAAAGTAAATAGAAAGATGGTCTCCGAAACTGAAGTAAATTCAAGACGAGCCCCCCCCCCCCCCCCCAAAATGCCTGAGTCATTTGATTCAAAGCGTGTCCGTTTTTGGCCAAAATTAAGAAAACTTACCGTCCGATTTTCACAAAATTTGAATCTTCGGAATCGGAAAAATAAACTATGTATATATTGTGAGTTTCGAATAGATACTTCCAATAGTTTTTTTTAATATTGGAGGATGAGTAAAATTGAGAATATTTCGTTGTCTGAGATTATCAAATCGGCATTTTTTTTTTCCTGTTTTATTAAAACTAGCCATTTTTGGCGCAGGCGCAGGAAAATCTTTTACTTCCACCTCCAGGGGAACATTCTGCTCTAAATGAACCGAACTTATAGCAGGCGTACTGAGCACGCGCTGTAAAATATTGTTTCAATTTCTATTGCCAATAGGTGCAAAATCTATACCTTAATTAGTTCATGTTAAGTTGAATAAACCAAATCCCACTGAAATAGGGCCCATAGAACTCGAGAAAATAAATCCCACCTGGAGATTAATATTCAGAAATGGTGGTAACCAAGGGATGAAGAAATGATACCTAAGTTTATTTAGTACCTGGGAGACCTGGGAAGAATGTTTAGAAAATATTTCTCTTGAATCGGACCAATATTAAAGGAAAAACCATTAAGTTGCACTTCCACCGCCAGAGGGCGCACTCTATTCTAACTAAACCTCTTTCCGGACGAAACTTCGGCATATGCCTCTGCTCTTACGGCACCGTGAAGCAGGCGTCCTACGCACGCGCTTAAAATTTTTTAGTTCCACTTTCCGCCTCTAGGGGCGCTAAATCTATAGCTTAATTAGTTATCTATATCTTAATTAGTTCCTGTTAAGTTGAATAAACCAATTCCCATTCAAATCGGGCCCATAGAATCCAAGAAAATAAATCCCTTCCTGGAGATTAATATTCAGGAATGGTTGTAACCAAGGGCTGAAACAATGATACCGAATTTCATTTACTACCTGGGAGACCCGAGAAGAATTTTAGAGAAAATCTCTCTTGAATTGCAACAATATTAGACGCAAAATCTTTTAGTTCCAATTTGCACCACCAAAGCGCACACTGTTCTAAACAAACTTCTTTCAGAACGAAACTCCGCAACGGGTCCCCTCTGCCTACCACACCGTATAGCAGGCGTGGCGCTGAAAATGTTTTAATTGCACTTTCTACCGCCAGGGGGTGCCAAATTTATATCTTAATTAGTTATCTATATCTTAATTAGTTCATGTTAAGTTGAATAAAACAAATCCAATTGAAATGGGGTCCATAGAACCCGAGAAAATAATCCCCCCCCCCGTGGAGATTAATATTTAAAAATGGTGGTAACCAAGAGCTAAAAACTGATACCGAAGTTTATTTAGTACCTGGGGGACCTGAGAAGAATGTTAGAAAAGATTTCGTTTGAATCGGACCAATATTAAAAGAAAAACCATTAAGTTGCACTTTCCACCGCTAGAGGGCGCACTCTATTCTAACCAAACCTCTTTCCGGACGAAACTCCGGCATGTGCCACCGCTTCCTACGGCACCGTGAAGCAGGCTGTCTTGCGCACGCGCTGAAAATCTTTTAGTTCCAATTTCCACCGCCAGAGGGCGCTAAATCTATAGCTTAATTAGTTAACTATATCTTAATTAGTTCCTGTTAAGTTGAATGAACCAATTCCCATTCAAATGGGGCCCATAGAATCCAAGAAAATAAATCCCTCCCTGGAGATTAATATTCAGGAATGGTTGTAACCAAGGGCTGAAACAAATATACCGAATTTTATTTACTACCTGGGAGACGCGAGAAGAATTTTAAAGAAGATTTCTCTTGAATTGCAACAATATTAAACGCAAAATCTTTTAGTTCCAATTTACGCCACCAGGGCACACTCTGTTCTAAACAAACTTCTTTCAGAACGAAACTCCGCAACGGGTCCTCGCTGCCTACGACACCGTATAGCAGGCGTGCTGGGCACGAGCTGAAAATGTTTTAATTCCACTTTCCACTGCCAGGGTACGTGCCAAATTTATATCTTAATTAGTACATGTTAAGAATGAACTAGTTCTCGTTGTAATCGGGCCCGTACAACCCCGAGAAGATACCCCCCCCCCCTGGAGATTAATAATAAAAAATGGTGATAATCAACAGCTGAAAAACTGATACCAAAGTTTATTTAGTACCTGGGGGACCTGGGAAGAATGTTAGAAAAGATTTCATTTGAATCGGACCAATATTTAAAAAGTTCTGATTTGGGGGGCAGTGGGTAGAGTGAGTTTCGATCACAGTATTAACACGATATTTAAATTAGGACCGGACATCCCCCCCCCCCTCAGAATTAAACCAAGAACCTTTAGCTTCAACAATTATATTTTTTAAACAGAAACAAAATGGCGCTTTTATTTGGTTTGACATACAAATACAGCAAGTTATCGTTGCCAATTTTAAAATAAAATACCTAAATGACGTCACGTACCTGAAAAAAGCTATAAAAATAGAATAAAACAATCGCGAAAAATTTAAAATTCACTGTTCAAATTCGGAATAATTTTTATTGAAAAGAAGACAGAATTTACTATATTGGGCTAAAAGATTGAAATTGGATTTACCGTATATACTCGTGTATAAGTCGACCCCCCCCCCCCCAATTCTTACGCAAAATTTTGGAAAAAATTGAATTTTCGTGTATAAGTCGAACCACATTTCTGGTAATATGTTGAAAAATGATTTGTAATCGAGGATAAAAAAAAAAAAAAAATACATTTTCATTAAATTAGTAAACTTTTTTTTTTTACGTTTCTAATCAGACTTTTTTAATTATTATTCAACATTGTAAAATTGTATAATTATGTAAAACTGAAGAAGGTTAAACTATTTTGAAAGCTACTCACATCAATTTAATGATTACTTACTTTTTTTTTTTTTTTTTTTTTTTTGAAAAATCTATTCAAGCCTTATTTACAAGGGTAAACATCTTCTTAAACTGCTAAAATGTTGTACTTCTTTGTATTGTAGGACTTTTAGGAGAGAAATCTAGAAGCATTCTCAAGTTGAACTCTTTTTAAAAAGGGGATTAAAATGTTGAAAGGAATGCCCCTGTATTGAAGGGAATTCTATCCCGAGAGAAAATGAGTGCAGAACAATTAAAGAAACATTATTGTTGAGCTTTTTTTTATCAATTACCATTGTCAGCTTTTATCTGTCTCTCCAGCCTAGACCCATATGTGATTAATTAAAAGACTTGCACATTCACCAATTACCTGCGAAAAAAAATATGACTCCGGTATTTCACTCCGCAATTTTTTTTTTTTTTTTTTTTTACTTACTCGTGTATAAGTCGCCCCCCCCCCCCCTTTTCAGGTCCCAAATTTTGTCTAAAATTCTTCGACTTATACACGAGTATATACGGTACTTTAATAATGTAAAAACATCGCCACAAAACTTCTTGAAAGAACGTGAAAAACACATAAAAAATTAAATAATAATAATAAAAAAAAACTAACAAAAAAATCAAAATCGGGATAATTAATAACTTGCCCTTAAAATCATGATTTTTTTTATCTTAAAAGAATTATCAACTCTCTCCAAGCTAAAAAGGAGGAAAAAAGACGATTTTGGACATAACTGAGGGCGAAATGGAAGCAACCAATCAAACATTCTGGAGAAATTTTCTTAGTGGCAAAGGAAAAAATCAATAAAAATTCTAAAATCGTTGTACAAATCCGACTAAACTTTATTGAAAAGAAGACAAAATTTACTATATTGGGCTAAAAAATTGGAACGGATTCCTGTTACTAACGGGGAAAAATAGCAGCAAAACGTGACAACATCCTAAAAATCGCATAAAAAATTTAATTAAAAAAAATCTAATCAAAAATTCCAAAATCGGGCTTCGAAGTGCAAAACTACTTACATAGAGGTACCTTTTGCTTCCAAATTTTGTAGCTCTGTGTGCAGCGGTCTCTTTAGAACACAGCGAACAGAACCAGACACACACACACACAAACATCCTTCTTTATTATAGTTAGAGTTTCTACGAGTACAATATTCTATCGCATTGCGCAAATTAGTATGGAACGTATATTTTTTTCAATATTTATATGTGATTAATATTATATTTTCTTCCCTTATTATTATAGATTGTATTCTTTTACCACTTTCACCACTAAATATGTTACCCAGTTGGGACGTATATGCTTCCGCAGTGGTAAAAATATTAATTATATACTAAATATTTAAGAACACGCCTTTTTTAAATTACAAAACGTCGTTGGTATCATACCTTTAACATTGGGAAAATAATTTAAAAAAAATATTCTAACGAATAAAGAATATTACGATGAAATTTCCCCATAACTTAACATAGAATTTCACGATATTCGAGGAAAGTATATAGCGTTGTGAAATTATTAAATATTATAATTCTTATATATACAATTGTATCAAATTCAGACACTTAAGTGTCTAAATTTCTAAATGTCTTAATTTCAGATATATCATCATTATTCAGATATTTCTCTCAGTTCTTTAATACCCTAATCATGATAAGACACTTATGTGTCTTAAATTCAGCTATCTATGATGTCTGAAATTTCACATTCAGACACTTAAGTGTCTGAATTCCTTTTTCAGACACACATGTGTCCGAATTTAAGACGCCTCTATTTGCAGTGTGTATTTTCTACATTCTAGCAACTTAACAACAAAATGAATCTTTTACATTTTATTTAAATTAAATTTTTATTTGAGACAGTATATTTTCTTATTATAAAACATAAGATTTTGCGACCTTCATGGAGTATTTCAGCGTTTACCCTTTGAAACATTCTATAAAAATACAGATAATAAACAGATTTTTGGTAAATTTGCACTAGTTCTAGTTTAAAAGCATTTGATCAAGATTCTTGATTATTAAATCACGCGTTTTTTATATATAGGTGGAAGAACCGGAAGTTTTGTACAAAGAAACACATTTTTCTTCTTTTTGTAGGGGGGGGGGGTTGCTGGCTTTTGCTATAACATGCCGACGTGAAACACCAACATAAAATGTATTAAAAATTTAATCAACACTGTTAAAAATAGCCGTTGCTTTACGGTGCTTTACTGCATAATTTACTGTCCATTACCGTATTACTGTAAATATTGCCCTTACCCGTTAAAAATCAGTTATTGGCTGTAAAATTCTGTCATTGACCGTAACTGATCATTTTTACAGGATTATCCCTGGTCCAACAGTCATTTACGGCCAAGAGAGAAAGAAATACAGGTTGTTACAGTCTTTTACGGCAGATCACGGGCAATTTTAGTAAATCACCGTTATTCGCTACCGCAAACCGTAAAGGAACAGTGGATTACAGCCATCTCATCTGAGTTTTGATTTTGGAAAATGGCAACGAACGCGTCGCGCCATGTTTGTTTTTTTTTTTTTATACCGCTAACCAGGCCCCTACCTGCCCGGCATGAATGCCTAGCTTAACGGGTTAGTACCTGGGTGCGGGGCGGAAATCGCCTGATCACAGCATGGCTGTGATCCACCTGACTATTGATTTGTTCACATCGCTGCTGTGCTTGCTCTCTTGTGATTTGCTACCGCTATCTTTGTTTGCCGGTTCAAGGTTTCTGTTTAACTTTGTTGAATTGACAGATTTAATAGGTCTCGTAATTTAGAACCTTGATCAGGTGACGAGACCCTCACCTGACTAGGCACCCCCAGAGGTATTATTCACAGGTAACTTGGAGGGCTTTGCACCCACGACGGATTTTACATGCACCAGGTGCCATTAGCGTACATAGATTTACATATTTACCATGTCTGTTGGCTTGTCACGTTCATGGTGGGTTGTCGCTGTAGTGTTTATCGCCTCTTTTATGGGCTGATTTCCCTTCTTGTTGTATTTGTCTCTGTCAAGGCTTTTTGGCGTTTTTATACGCTCGCCCCTGTTGTGGGTTGTTTTTTGTCTCTTTCTTGATATATTTTTACCTCTAGCTTGTGCTAGAGCTGGTTTTCCCATTTTGAATCTTGGTCTTCTTTCGAGAGTTTCACTGGTTATTATGTCACTATCGTGGGTTTTGTCACGTTGTAACATTTGTTACTGGTGGTTGTCACATTGTAACTTTTGTTACTGGTGGTTGTCACATTGTAACTTTTATTACTGGTGGTTGTCACATTGTAACTTTTGTTACTGGTGGTTGTCACATTGTAACTTTTGTTACTGGTGGTTGTCACATTGTAACTTTTGTTACTGGTGGTTGTCACATTGTAACTTTTGTTACTGGTGGTTGTCACATTTCTGGATGTTGCACACTCATTTTTGTTGTCTTTGTCACTTTATCTCACCCAAGCATTGGGGATTTTGATTTTTTTTCCCTTCGTGAATACGCTTTTTGCGATCAGTCCATTGAATCCTAATGGCTGTTATCACTGCTTTTGAATTTTGTGCAACTTGTTGATTTGTTGTTTGAGAAACTTGTCGCACTAATGGAGTGGGGCTTGTTCCGTGGCCGTTAGTCCGTCATGTATCTATGAGGCTGTATTCACTTGATTTGACACTGTTTTTTTCCCCATTAACTTTCTTTGGCAGGTGTGCTTTGTGCATTCACCATTTAATTATTTTGTTCACTTTTTGTTGGCTATTTGCCTTCATCAGTTGGTGAAATTCAGTCCGTCACAGATGACTTCCACTTCTCACTAGTGCTGAAAAAAATCGATTTTTTTTTGGCGTAGCAAAGAGGTTCCATTGCTACTTTTTTTTTTTTTTTTTTTTTTTTTTTTTTTTTTTTTTAATTTTTAAAGATATATTAGAAAATATACTTACCAAATGGATGGCTTTTGAGAGTGGGATATGCTTTTGAGGAATCTCGCTGCTGGGAAGGTGTATTTATTGTGATATGAGATCGATGTTTTCTACTAACCATCTCATCACTGCTCTTCCTTTTGTTTGTACTTGTTTGTTGTTCGCTAACTGGTTGTGCCATATTTTTTCGTTGTTCGGTGTGATGTGGATCAGATGTAGTGTTTGGGTTAGTGGGCAGTCTGTTAGATAGTGTTTGGGGGTTCCCAACTCCCCGCATGAGCAGTTTGGTGCGTCTTTGCGCTTAAACCTGTGTAAGTAGTCGGGGAATGCTCCGTGACCCGTGTAAATTTGACTTAGTAGATTGCAGCTGATGATTCTGCGAGAATCTACTTTTGGGAAGTATTCATATGTCTTCCTGCCCGTTTCCCCATAATCCCACTCGAACTGCCATTGTTTGATAGTGAGTTCTTTTAGTTTTCTTTTTAAGTTTGATATCGGTCTTTCTAGATGGTATGGAATTTCTTTACTTTGGTTTTCTGCAGCCTTTTTTGCTAATTCGTCGGCATCCTCGTTTCCTTGGATACCCACATGTGCTTTGACCCAGCTAATTTTGAATTTATTGTTTGAGTCTTTTACTGTTTTTTGTATTGTATCGATTAATTTTACTACATTGAAGGGTTTACTGAGTGATTGGATGGCTGACATGCAGTCCGAGCGAATGCTGTATTCCTTCCCTGTGCTATTTCCCCATTCTGCTGCTTTTAGTATAGCCAGTAGTTCGGCTTGGAAAACACTGTTGTACTTCCTTAATGGAGCTGACCATGTTTTTATTTTTTGTTCATTTTTGAAAGCTACGAATGCCGAACCCGTAGCGCCTGTTTCCAATTTTGAACCGTCCGTATATATTACTATGTCCTTGTAATTATGGCCTATTCTTGGTTCTATGGTGTCCGCGGGATGTGTTTCCCATACATTAATCTTTTTTATATAGTCTGTATGGTGGATAGTGGTTCCGTGTATTTCTGTCGTTTCTCTTAAACGAGATATTGTGCCGTATTCTGCCTCGTATTTAACTTGGAGGTGAATTGGAATCAGGCCAGCAAGTACCTGAAGGGTCGCTGTTGGGGCAGTTTTATATGCCCTAACTATAGCCAGCAAAAAATGCCTTTGGCATGTTGTTAGTACTTGTTTACTTCTTTGGTTTAGCTTATGTCCCCATATTGAGGCTGCGTAAGTCAGTGTTTTCTCAGCTACTGTTCTATACCATATTTTTAAGATGCTTGGTTTCAATCCCCAACCCCGTTTGGCCATTTGTCCCATCATCCAAAACGCTTTCCTTACTTTGGCTGTTTGTGCTTGGCAGTGTGTTTCCCAATTTAGGTTTTTATGTATGATTACACCTAGATACTTAATGTTTTCTTTTCCTTCAAATTCCCTTTCTTTGAATTTAATTCCTTCAATTTTATATGTGTCTGCTGTTGGTAGGTTTCTTGTGTGTGTTCTATTAAGGTACAGTAGTTCTGTTTTGTCCCAATTAAGCGTTAGGTTATTTTCCGTTACCCATTCATAAAATTCTTTTATTATTTTGTTTGCTAGTTTTACTAATTGTTCTTTTGTTTTTGCTTTTATTATTAAAATAAAGTCGTCTGCGAAGGCCTGTATTCTTACATTTTTACCCCAGTTTTTCTTTAGGGCTGTATCTGCTATTAGCAGCCACAGCAGTGGTCCCAGACAGCTGCCTTGTGGCCAGCCGCCAAATGTTTGTTTTGTTACTTTAATGCCGTTTTCTTCTAAGGATACGTATCTATCTTCTAAAAAGCTTAGTATCCAATTTATTAAGTAAGTGGGGCATGGTGATTGTTTTAAGTTTTCGGCTATAATAGGCCATCTGATATTATCAAATGCACCCTTTATATCCATTGCTATTAGTAATGTTTGGTATTTGTCTTCTTTGTCTTTCTTTATTGTTTTTATTAGGTTATTTAGTGCGTGTTCAGTTGATAACCCTTGTTTGAACCCATATTGTTTGTCGCTCCAGTATTTGTTGATTGTTAGATGATGTGATATCCTGCCGTGTATTATTTTTTCTAGTATTTTACTAAGTGTAGGTAGTAAGCATATGGGTCTGTAATTTTTTGGTTCTTTTGGATCTTTTCCCTTTTTATGAAATAGGACTACTGTGCCTATTTTAAATGATTTTGGGAAGTAGTTGAAGTTAAGGCATGTGTTATATAATGTTAGTAGTAGTTGTGGTGCTGCTGTGTGTATTCTTTTCACTAGGTTATGGTCTATGTAGTCAAAGCCCGGAGCTTTGTTTTGTTTTATGTTTTTGATTATTCTGTTTTTCGCACGAGGAAAGAGGAAAAAGCTCGGTAAAGAAGCACGCCTGGCCTGGCTGTACCAATACCGGATTTATTCAGGTATTTATTTATCTGGTTATCTAACCTTATTAATTTAAAAATGAATTTTAATATCAAAGTTTATGTAGAGTAGACAGTGTTCGAAATTTGCAGTCGTTAGTCGTCAAATGCAACTAATTACATTATAGCATTTGACAACTACAAAATTATTCCTGGATGTGAAATTTGACGCCTAGGCCTAGCTTTTTTAACACTTAGTTTTTGCCAATCACCCGCTTTTGAAAATTTGGTCTCACACCAAACATAAATTCTAATGTGAGACAGTTAGACTGTGAATTTTAGCAGAGTGTAAAAATCCAAATGAATTTATTAATTTATGCAAACTTCTAAACTTTATAGTGAACCTGCCATTTAGCACTGCTGAATGTGAAAAGGGATTTAGTCTGTTTAATTTAATAAAAAAACTAGCTGACCCCCGCCCGGCGTTTCCCGGGCCCGTGATAATAAATAAATAAATAATAATAATCAGGTTTTTATTATTTTACATCTTTAACCCGATTTTGTATGAAATTATATTTTAAGAAGAAAAATTCGCGAAAAAATATTGATATTTAGTGATTAGCACTCATTTTCTTGGTTTTTTTTTTTTTTTTTTTTTTTTTTTTTTTTTACGCAGTATTGTTTCATAGTTTTAAAATAAAGTTATTTTTTTCCTAACTCTTTAAAATCTTTATGGGTGATAAATAAAACGGTTTTACAGCCCGTGTACAAATTTCGGGAAAAAATATTGTTATCCAGTTGTAAAAGAGATGCTTTCTTCTCGCTTTTTTGTTTGTTTGTTTTCTCGTCGGCTCCTTTAACATAGCAATAAAAAATAGTCCTCATCTTGCGAACTCTTTGACATTTCAATCAGTTATAAATACAACCATCTCCAAGCTCTCTTTAAAATTTTGTGAAAAATATACATATTTAGTAGTGAAAACATGAGTTCTTAAAAAAAAAAAAAAAAAAGCTTTAGCTTTTAACCTCGGAGCAAAAATATATTTCCATCCATTTTTAATCAACCCTTTTCCATCCCCCTAGGCTAAACAGGTTAATCAATCAGTCTTATCGTTTTTGAGGGGAGAATCCTTCTAAAAAAGTTGACGCATGCGTAAAGAGACTATATTCGTGTGAAATTTTGGCAAAATGCGCTTTCTGTTTTAAATATATAGATGATACACGTAACCATTTATCCACGGATACTGTTAATGATTTATTAATGGCAAAATTGTACGTACCCAATTTAATAGATTTTTATCCAGATAAAGCTATAAATCCCTGTGAAATGATGCAGCTGAAGGACAGTTAGACGTCCTGATTTTAGTATCTAACTTATTAAAATTAGTGGGTATTGTTTGAGATTCGGCCAAACAATACCATGATGTAGAAAAATTATTCTCCAGTCAGACAACACACGAAGTTACGAATCATAGTAAAGGCGAATTCGTGTCAAAAACCAATAAAGCGAACGATCTAGAAAATGAAAATCGTTGGTTTAAAAATTCTCTAAAATGTCGCAGGAACGATAAAATGTTGTCACAATATATGGCTCTTCATTTTTATCGCCGCCTCAAGCTAGATCATTTAGAAACGAGGGCCAGAAAATGCAAGTCCTCATAAATGATATTATTCAAGTCTACCCAGGGTACGGAAATGAGGGGCTAAAGCTTTTGGATTTTCAAAGACCAACGGCAGAGTCTGAAAACATCGAGGGTGCATTACCAAAAGTCTCTCAAAATTTAAATTCTTTTCAGTTAGAAGGTGAAGTGCCTTACATTGACGATGTTTCAGACCCTGACTGGGATCCCTTTTGGTAAACATTAAATTATTTTTAATTAATTAATTTTTTTTTTTTTTTTTGTAAATATTAACTTTTTTTATGTGTAATTATTTATATATTTTTTGTATGCAATTTCCCTTTTTTCTGAATCGCCGTCTCATTTATTGGCTGTTATTATATTTATCCTTTTACTTTTACTTAAAAAAAAAAAATGGGGGCAGTTGTGAGCGAGATTATAAGTTAACATTGTTTTGAATTTAGTGTAATCAAGATTGACAAAAGATTTCTGGTCAGTTTTTTTTCTCTTTTTTTATTGTCCAAAATGTTTTTAAAACGGGGGTTCAGGGGGGCAGAGCCCCCCTGACAATAACAAATATTCATCTGAAAAATCACATTTCTTTAGCTTTTGAATCGTTAGTTTATTTAGAATGTTGTTAAAATTTGCGTAATTGGATCATGATAAATTTTTCAAGATGGCGGAAAAACTTAGTTTTTAAATCTTTGTTATTTATAAATCGATGTTTTTGCATCATTTTCAACTTTTAAAAATGTTGCAAAATCATTGATTTATAAATAAAATACAGATTTAAAAATGATGTTTTCTGCAATCTTTGAAAATTTTTTCATGTCGCCAAAACGGCATTTTGGCGCAATTTTTCTGCCAAGCAGCACAGGATACAGATCTCTTCCCACAAAATTCACTATCGCAGAAAAATAAAAATGTCATTTAATGTAACACCGCACTTCATTCACATGCAGAAACTCTTAAGAATGATTTTTGTTCAGTATTATACCTTTACTATAAATAATATTTGCAATGTCAACAAACTTAGATACTTTTGAGGTAAATATATATTCAATGTTTGATACTGTAATTTTGAGTAAAAAAAATTACACTAAGTAAGTAAAAAAAGGATTAATTTTCATCTAAGTCATATGTGAAACTTTTATTTTACAATATTGTTATGTCTGTGCATTTTTTAAGCACTCTTTTTTAAAATACTCAAAAAAATACCAAATGACAAAATACATAATCGCAGAAAAATGAAAATTTACTTAATGTAACATCTGTGCTTCATTTATCCTTCAGAAACTCTAAAAATGATTTTTGTTCAGTATTAATAGCTTTAGTACTATAAATAATTGTTATGTACAGCAATGTTAGGCCCTTTTGAGGTAAATATTTAATGTTTGATACTTTAATTGTGAGTAAAAAAAAAGTTGTAAATAATTTCTTGTTAAGCAAATATATATATTTTTTAATCATACCAAATATTAGAAAACAAGAAGTGTAATAATTTAAAATGAATTTTTTCGAACTTATATATAAATATAAAACTATTTAAATCTACAAAACACGGTAATATGTGGCCGTTAACTTAACAGAAGTGGATACTAAACATACAGTGTCTACCGACCAGCCACTGCATACTAATGCAAATATTGAAATTTAACCTTTAATTGACATTATTCAAATAAATATTTCCTGGTATATATATAGATATATTGTATCATTTTAGGTAGAACCACTCTTTCCATGAACATCGTAGCATCGCTGTACATTTTGATCATCAATTGAAGACTAATATCCGGATTGGGGTAAGCTGGAAACCTGTTCTACATGTCTATCTCTTCCTTATTAAATTTTGTTTAATTTGACTATTCATACCAGGGGTTGATACAGACAAAATTTGGGCCTATTTAGGGCCTATTTGAAACCTATTTGATTAAATGGGTCCCTTCACAAAATTCTTTTTACTAAAATAGGCCTTTTCACAAAATTTTATTCCATAAAAACTTACTATTTATTATTTAATTATTATTTTGTGATGTTCTAAAATGTGTAATTTGTAAACAACTTCACCAGAGAGAAAAACTTCAGCAAAAGGATTTTAAAAAGTTTTTGTTATTAAATGCTTGACTCGAATTTGAGTAACTGGATTTCAACTTTCATTAGAAAATGTTATTTTTCACAAAAATATAATAAATTTCACAAAAATAACCTTTATTTTTCACAAAATGGGCCCCAAGGGAAAAAACCCTGCATCGACCCCTGCATACATCTCATTCGGTTCAGGAGTTATGACTCAAAAACCATCCTCTACTTTAGATTCTCATATCTCTAACGAATTAGACTTTTGTCAACTGAACCAGCCCCTCCCATGTAGAAATCTACAATTTTTTGTGGATTCTTGCCTTAATATAAATAGCTTGTACTTTAATGAACAATTTAAGACCTTTTTTATGTAATTATGTCAATTACTTAATGAGTTATTCACATTTTAGCATATGCTGTTTTAGTTTCTGTTTTAAACCATTTTCTAAATTTTGAAAAATTCCATGTTCTTTGCATATATTTTTAATACTTTTAACTTATTGAAAACTATGTAAAACATAAAAAAATTAATGATTATTAATTTAGTATCATTGTTTTTAAGTTTTGTACATGTATTGATTATAGGTGCAGATTCACGGCTGCCAGTCGCCACGTGGTGACTAAATTTTTTGCTGTAGATTAAGACCAAAACACACACATTATTGTTATATTTTAATAACATTTCAGAATGATCTGTTTAACACAGCAAACTATTAAATATATTCGAATAGCAATGTTATTCGTAACATCTGATAATTTTATTTTACATAGACTGTGATTTAAATTATATATATATATATATAAACAAATGTTTGAAGTGTGTTTTTATTTTTATAGTGCAAAATATTCTCACAAATTCAGATTTTCTTTCATATGTACTTTTGTCTGGCAAAATCAAAATAAGAAATATTGTTTTTCTGATATTCCCCGCTATCATGATTGCTTAGATTATCTGCATATTGTTTTTTAAACCGTATCTTGCCCAACTTTATCTTCTGACTGTACATGATTTAAGATTTAATTAATATTCAAATTTTGTTGTACACGTGTTTATATTAAATAAATTACTTTACACTTTGAATTAATTATTATTATTATTTTTTTTTAGTTTTTTACCCTATACAAACACTATTGTTTTTATGCATTTGTTTTACAATTGTGGCCACTGGATTTTTTGAGTTTAGGAGCCAGTGACTCCTTCCAAATGTTGGGAATCTGCACCTATAGTATAGATGCAATTTTCAAAACTTCATTTTTTCCTCATGTTTTTCCAGTGGTGTTTTCATTTAACATCCTCCTTTTGTGCACCCACTTTTTAATATGTTTTCATACTTTTAACAACTTTAAACATTAATGGCATCTTAGCTTATAATACGTAATGGTTTTAGTATTCATTATTTTTAGTTTTGATGTGTTTTAATATGTATAAGTTAGATTTTTGTTTTTATTCTAAATTGTAAATGGCACCCCATAGACTTAACATTATATTGTTTACGTTAAATTTTCATTGTTTTTATAATCTTTAATATAATCTTTTTTAGTATATATATTTCTTAATTTAGTTAGCGTAACCTTTTACTCATCTTACTTGTCTAAAATTTTAATTAATGGAACCATTTTAATGTTTTAAATAAATTATTTTTTGAGTATCGCTTTGTAAAGTTGTTTACATTCACTTAACATTTATTTCGATGTTTTTAATAAATTAATTAAAAATACAAATTTTTAATTTTTTGATTATTTTAGGAATTTAAATCATGCTTGAATTAAACTTTTATTTTCCTTTGGATTTTAAAAAAAAAATTAATATTTTCTATTTTTAATTGTTAATTAAAATTTATTTTGATAATTCAAAAAGGGCAACTTAGTTCATTTCTGCAATAACCAGGAGTCGAGGCAGGTTTTTTTTTCTTGGGGCCCATTTTGTGAAAAGTAAAGGTTATTTTTGTGAAATTTATTATATTTTTCTGAAAAATAACATTTTGTAACGAAATTTGAAATCCAGTTATACTCAAATTTGAACCAAGCATTTGTAAACAAAAACTTTTTAAAATCCTTTTACTGAAGTTTTCTTCTCTGGGGGAACTTGTTTGTTTACAAATTACACATTTTAAAACATCACAAAATAATAAATAAATATTAAATGGTAAGTTTTTATGGAACTGAATTTTGTGAAAGGACCTATTTTAGTAAAAGGAATTTTGTGAAGAGGTCCATTTTATCAGATTGATTTTTGTGAAGGGGCCCATTTTATTAAATTGATTTTTGTGACGGGGCCTTAAAAAGGCCCCAAATTTTGCCTGGATCGACCCCTGATAACATATATCTCCAGTCAGATAGTTTAGTTGTTTTTTGCAGCAAATATTAATAAATATTCTATTTAAAAGAACCCGATATGTATCCAAGCACTTTTGACAGATAGAGGAAAACTTTTAAGAATCTTTCCTGACCAATGGTATTCCATCTTTTCATTATTTGGGTTTTAAAGCTGATTTTTAATTGGCCATTGATAGTAATGATTTATAATGTGAGTTTTAGTACAATTAGCGCTTGGACAATGGAAAATTGGGGTGTATATGGTAGACATGGTAAAAAAGAGAATGTTATTTATGAGTCACAAGTAAAGTTACAGTTTAAATAGATCTTAATTTCTTTTGTTTGTTTATCCTGTATTAAATGTCAATTTTATGTAAAGTTATGGGCACATAATTTAATTATCTTTTATACTGGTTTGTAAGCATTCATATAGAGTATTAATATCCTTGATATAATTTACTGAGTTACTAGATGGAACCCGTCAAAATTTGACGGCAAAAAACTTGATAGTACCATAAAAATAAAATTCATAGCTGCTTTAAAATGTTTGAAACTTTTGCAGAATAATTCAAATAAATAAAAAACCCACTTTGAATTAAAGCTAGGTTGAAGAACAGCAATTGGCTAAGTTTCACTGGCACATGAACTCGCGGAATTTCTTTCATCTGACACATTTAGCGCTGTTGTGCAAGTAAATGGTAAGTGCCCCCTTGGGGAGGGGGAAATGGCGGGATGGACCAAGGAGATGCATAACATGAATAAGCAGTCAAAGACCTTTCAAACGATATGTAACATGAGGGGTGTGTGCAAAATTAAAAAAAGTATGCCCTTGGGGGGGGGGGTAAAGTAGGGGATGGACACGGAACATGCATAATATGATTAAGTGGTCACAGACCTTTACAACGATATATAACATGACAGTTGTGTGCAAAATTTAGAAAAGTACCTCTTTGGGGGGGGGGGGGGCAAAGTGGGGAGATGGACATCAGAGATATGCATATGATTAAGCAGTCACAGACCTTTCCAACGATATATGACATGAGGGTTGTCTGCAAAATTTAGAAAAGTACCCCCTTGGGGAGGGGGGGGGCAAAGTGGGGAAATGGACATTGGAGATATGCATATGATTAAGCAGTCACAGACCTTTCCAACGATATATGACATGAGGGTTGTCTGCAAAATTTAGAAAAGTACCCCCTTGGGGGAGGGGGGGCAAAGTGGGGAGATGGACATTGGAGATGCATAATATGATTAAGCGGTCACAGACCTTTCCAACAATATATGACACAAGGGGTGTCAACAAAATTTAGAAAATTGACCCCTTGGGGGGGGACAATTGGGGAGATGGACATTAAAGATGCATAATATGATTAAGCGGTCACAGACCTTTCCAACAATATATGACATGAGGGTTGTTTGCAAAATTTAGAAAAGTACCCCCTTGGGGGAGGGGCAAAGTGGGGAGATGGACATTGGAGATATGCATATGATTAAGCAGTCACAGACCTTTCCAACGATATATGACATGAGGGTTGTCTGCAAAATTTAGAAAAGTACCCCCTTGGGGGGGGGGGCAAAGTGGGGAGATGGACATTGGAGATGCATAATATCATTAAGCGGTCACAGACCTTTCCAACAATATATGACATGAGGGGTGTCAACAAAATTTAGAAAATTGGGGGGGTGGCAAATTGGGGAGATGGACATTGGAGATGCATATGATTAAGCGGTCACAGATCTTTCCAACAATATATGACATGAGGGGTGTCAACAAAATTTAGAAAAGTGCCCCCTTAACCCTTAAGGGGGGGGGGAGTGGCGGGATGGACCCCAGAGATGCATAACATGAATAAGCAGTCAAAAACCTTTCCAACAATACGTAACATGAAGGGTTTGTGCAAAATTTATAAAAGTACCCTCTTGGGGGGGGGGGCAAAGTGGGGGGATGGACACCGGAGATGCATAATATGATTAAGCGGTCACAGACCTTTTTAACGATACATAACATGAGTGGTATGTGCAAAATTTAGAAAAGCGCCCCAATTGGCGGGGAAGGGGGGGGGGGGATGGACCACACAGATGCATAACATGAAAAGGCAGTCGCAGGCCTTTCGAACGATATATCATATGAGTGGTGTCAGCAAAGAAAAGTCTCCACCCCGTGTGGGCAAAACATACTACCCCCACTGCCATAATTATTGATGTGGACTCATTTTTTAAATTCGTTCGCACCCCTCTTCTCCCGCAAAATGTTGTGAATTTTTAAAAACTCCCCTTCCGAATTTTTTTATACCAAAAGCACTTATGTCCGTCGTCTGCATGTAGAGTTTTGTGCTTACAGATGCCAGACACAACAACACACACACAGACAGACGTTTACCGACATTAATAGTATAGATGATACTCAGTGCCTACACATTTCACCCTTTATAATTCAGCTAATGAGTTGACGGTTGTTCATTTCCAGAAACGAAACAATAATTCTTTAGGATGAATTTTGTTTGTTTGATACACCGTGGCAGAATGCGTGCAATGCAGCGACATGCATCACAAACTTTTTAGGGCACCTGCAGACTAAAAACAAATAATCAATCTTCGCGGGAAAAAAATCCTAGATTTCGTCAAATGATCACGGGAAAAACACTAATTTCATCAAAGGATCATGTAAAACGTGAATTTTGTTAAAAGGCCACAGAAAAACGCGGTTTACGCAAAAGATGAGCAAATTTTGTCAAAGAATCGCAAAACAGGAAATTTCACCAAAAGATAGCGCTTTCTTGCCAAATTTCGTCTAAAATTTGCGGAATAAAACGTATTTTATCAAAAAATCGCTGGAAAATGCACATTTCGTTAAAGTATCGAGAGAAAAATGCGAATTTCTTCAAAGATTGCTGAAAAAACACTAATTTCATCGAAGGATTGCTGAAAATTCATGAATCTTATCAAAAGGCAGCAGAGAAAATGTGATTATTATCAAAGCATTGCGAAAAAAGAAAAATTCATCTAAGGATCACAGAAAAACGCAAATTTCATAAAAGAATCATGGAAAATAACGCAAATTTCATGAAAAAAAAAATCGCAGAAAAAACACAAATTTCGTCAAATTATCGCTGAAAAAAACACAAATTACGTCATAGGATAGCTGAAAAAATTGTGAATCTCGACAAAAAAAAAGATACAGAAAAAAATGCGAATTTCATTAAAGAATCACGAAAAAAAATGCAAATTTTGTTAAAGGATTGCGCAAAGAATGTGAATTTTTTTAAAGGTTCGTGTAAAAAATGAAACTGTCTTTATTAAAAACAGCACACACACAAACATCTATACAAACCTCAATACACACAAACATCTATACAAACCTCAATACACACAAACATCTATACAAACCTCAATACACACAAACATATTATAGGCAGGGCTTGAAATTCAATTTTTCCAAGGAGGGGAGCCTCCCTACCAACATTTTTAAATGGAGGGGAGTTGTAATGTTTGGGAGGGAGAAAAAAAATCTTTAAACCCCACTATTATTTTACGTGCTATTTAAAGAATTACATTAATGCAGACATGACAAAACACCATTGAAAAAATTAAGTCAACTGAGAATGATTATGTAAAATGTTTATTTTTATTATAAAAAAGGGAAGAAAGTTAAGTTTTATATATGCAGTGTATTTTTCAAGGTCCATTAAATGTGTTAGGGACCCTTAACAATTAGGTTGTTAAATAAATTTCTGACTTTAGATTTTACTTGATTGAGATTCACCGATCGATCGTGGAAAAGACGCAAAGTTCATCGATCTGTCGCAGAAAAAACGCTAAGTTTGTCGATCAGTCGGGGGAAAAAAGCAAATTTCGTCGATCGATTGCAGAATAAACACAAAGTTCGTCGATCTGTCCCCAAAAAACGCAAGGTTTGTCGATCAGTCGCTTAAAAAACGCAATGTTCGTCTATCTGTCGCAGAAAAAACACAAAGTTCGTTGATCAGTCGCAGAAAAAAATGCAACGTTCGTTGATCTGTCGCGGAAAAAACGCAAAGTTCGTCGATCAGTTGCGGAAAAAAGCAAATTTCGTCGATCGATTGCGGAATAAATGCAAAGTTTGTCGATCAGTCAGGGAAAAAAGAAAAATTTCGTCGATAGATTGCGGAATAAACGCAAAGTTCGTCGATATGTCCCCAAAAAATGCAAGGTTCGTCGATCAGTCACTTAAAAAACGCAATGTTCGTCGATCTGTCGCAGCAAAAACGCAAAGTTTGTTGATCAGTCATTTAAAAAATGCAAAGTTCGTCGATCAGTCGCTTAAAAAACCTTAAGTTCGTGAATCAGTCGCTTAAAAAACCTTAAGTTCGTCGATCCGTCGTGAAAAAAAAAATGCAAAGTTCGTCGATCTGTGGTTGAAAAAACGAAAGTTGGTGGATCTGTCGCAGAAAAAATGCAAAGTTTGTCGATCTGTCGCAGAAAAAACCCAGAAAGTTCATCGATCTGTCGCGGAAAAAATGCAAAGTTCGTTGATCTGTCACCAAAAAATGCAAAGTTCGTCGATCTGTCCCCAAAAAATGCAAAGTTTGTCAATCAGTTGCGGGGAAAAAAAGCAAATTTCGTCGATCGATTGTGGAATAAACGCAAAGTTGGTCGATCTGTCTCCAAAAAACGCAAGGTTCGTCGATCAGTCGCTTTAAAAACGCAAAGTTCGTCGATCAGTCGGGGGAAAAAAGCAAATTTCGTCGATCGATTGCAGAATAAACACAAAGTTCGTCGATCTGTCCCCAAAAAACGCAAGGTTTGTCGATCAGTCGCTTAAAAAACGCAATGTTCGTCTATCTGTCGCAGAAAAAACACAAAGTTCGTTGATCAGTCGCAGAAAAAAATGCAACGTTCGTTGATCTGTCGCGGAAAAAACGCAAAGTTCGTCGATCAGTTGCGGAAAAAAGCAAATTTCGTCGATCGATTGCGGAATAAATGCAAAGTTTGTCGATCAGTCAGGGAAAAAAGAAAAATTTCGTCGATAGATTGCGGAATAAACGCTAAGTTCGTCGATATGTCCCTAAAAAATGCAAGGTTCGTCGATCAGTCACTTAAAAAACGCAATGTTCGTCGATCTGTCGCAGCAAAAACGCAAAGTTTGTTGATCAGTCATTTAAAAACTGCAAAGTTCGTCGATCAGTCGCTTAAAAAACCTTAAGTTCGTGAATCAGTCGCTTAAAAAACCTTAAGTTCGTCGATCCGTCGTGAAAAAAAAAATGCAAAGTTCGTCGATCTGTGGTTGAAAAAACGAAAGTTTGTGGATCTGTCGCAGAAAAAATGCAAAGTTTGTCGATCTGTCGCAGAAAAAACCCAGAAAGTTCATCGATCTGTCGCGGAAAAAATGCAAAGTTCGTTGATCTGTCACCAAAAAATGCAAAGTTCGTCGATCTGTCCCCAAAAAATGCAAAGTTTGTCAATCAGTTGCGGGGAAAAAAAGCAAATTTCGTCGATCGATTGTGGAATAAACGCAAAGTTGGTCGATCTGTCTCCAAAAAACGCAAGGTTCGTCGATCAGTCGCTTTAAAAACACAATGTTCGTCGATCTGTCGCAGAAAAAAATGCGAAGTTCGTTGATCAGTCGTTTAAAAAACGAAAAGTTCATCGATCTGTCTCCAAAAAGTGCAAGGTTCGTCGACCAGTCGCTTAAGAAACGAAAAGTTCGTCGATCAGTCGCTTAAAAAACTAAGTTCGTGAATCAGTCGCTTAAAAAACCTTAAGTTCGTCGATCAGTCGTGGGAAAAAAAATGCAAAGTTCGTCGATCTGTGGTTGAAAAAACGGAAGTTAGATCTGTCGCAGAAAAAATGTAAAGTTTGTCGATCTGTCGCGGAAAAAATCCCACAAAGTTCGTCGATCTATCGCGGAAAAAACGCAAAGTTCGTCGATCAGTCGTGGAAAAAAAGCAAATTTCGTCGATCGTTTGCGGAATAAACGCAAAGTTTGTCGATCTGTCCCCAAAAAACGCAAGGTTTGTCGATCAGTTGCTTAAAAAACACAATGTTCGTCGATCTGTCGCAGAAAAACACAAAGTTCGTTGATCAGTCGTTT
Source organism: Maratus michaelseni (assembly GCA_963931845.1). Taxonomy (NCBI): domain Eukaryota; kingdom Metazoa; phylum Arthropoda; class Arachnida; order Araneae; family Salticidae; genus Maratus; species Maratus michaelseni. The sequence goes on from OZ007599.1 coordinate 227,069,343, forward strand.
AAAAAGCGAAAAGTTCGTCGACCAGTCACTTAAAAAGCAAAAAGTTCGTCGATCAGTCGCTTCAAAAACCTTAAGTTCGTCGATCAGTCGTGAAAAAAAAAATGCAAAGTTCGTCGATCTGTGGTTGAAAAAACACAAAGTTCATGGATCTGTCGCGGAAAAAATGCAAAGTTTGTCGATCTGTCGCAGAAAAAACACAATGTTCGTTGATCTGTCGTTTAAAAAATGCAAAGTTCGTCGACCAGTCGCTTAAAAAGCGAAAAGTTCGTCGACCAGTCGCTTAAAAAGCGAAAAGTTCGTCGACCAGTCGCTTAAAAAGCGAAAAGTTCGTCGACCAGTCGCTTAAAAAGCGAAAAGTTCGTCGACCAGTCGCTTAAAAAGCAAAAAGTTCGTCGATCAGTCGCTTCAAAAACCTTAAGTTCGTCGATCAGTCGTGAAAAAAAAAATGCAAAGTTCGTCGATCTGTGGTTGAAAAAACACAAAGTTCATGGATCTGTCGCGGAAAAAATGCAAAGTTTGTCGATCTGTCACGCAAAAAAACATAAAGTTTGTCGATCTGTCGTGAAATTCGTTAATCGATAGTCGATAAATCACGAAATTCAACAATTAATAGCAGAAAACTCGCAAAATTTATCAAATTGTCTCGGGGGGGGGGGGGGGGGTGCGAATATCGTCGAATGGCTTCGAGAAAAAAGAATCTCAATTTGTCAAATGGTTTCAGGGGGACAATCGTGAAATTCGCCAAATGGTTTCGATATTCGACGAGCGACAGCAGGAAAAAAAATCTGTTTCCATTCAATCATCACAGTTGGTGAGTGTGGCTATTAAGTTTGGCCAGTGGTAATAATAAAGTCAGTTGCCAAATTTTCAGTATTACTCGCCGGATGGCGAGTGCTAATTTTGTCCTATATTACTTTACAGCTCTATATACTTTATATTTGGCATAATAGTGTTTAAGATACTAAGACAAACTAAAAACTTTGGAAAATTCCAACAAATCAAAAACTTTAATTTTTCTTTTTTTTTTTTATGACCAGATCAGTTGATGGAAAATATCTCAAAATTTGCCAATCAGTTAACGGTAAAAAGGCATGATTATGGCGGAAAAAATTTCGAAATTCCTCGATTGGTACGACAAATTATCGGAAAAATTGCTAGTTAATTTAGGAGAAAATCTAAAAAATGTTGCAAAATTCGTCAATTGAATGCAAGGAAAAATCACGAAATTCTTAAATCAGTCGCATGGAAAAAATATAAAAATTGTCGATTTATCGTGAGAGAAAATCACGAAATTTGTCAGTTGATTGTGGGGAAAAATCATGAAATCCTTTAGCCAGTTGCAAAAAAAAAATGCAAAATTTGTTGATCAGTTGCAGTTAAAAATGCAAAATTTGTCGATCAGTTAAAGAAAAAAATGCAAAATTTGTCGATCAGTTAAAAGAACTTTTGGTCTAGTGTCAACACTATTTTCTTCACATACTTTGCAGATCTTGGTAATCAAATCAAAAATTTTAAATTCATCGTGCAGTGTAGTTGCCTACAACAAATGTTACTTATAACCTGTTAGATAACATGTATTCAGTAATGAATGAGCTCAAATGAAATTTCTTACCACTCATTGACACTAGTGGGCTATTGAGTTCTGTCATATATGCTAATTAATCCATTTTGTTCTGGCTTTAAAGATAAGAAAAACAATAAAGGGTTTATAAAGCACAAAAAGTTTTTCTTCATGAATGTTATTTTGTAGACATTCTATGCACGTGTTATTGAGGAGTTTAATATCTGTTATAATTTGATAATTACGAGATTAGTTGTTCATTCGATTATGGCTTGATGTATTTACAGTAATGTTATTTTTTAAAAGATGTGATACTATTAATATTTTTTTCTTTATTTTCAGAGCTTTTTTGGACATCAATCCTGAAAAAAGTTCAAAAGCAAAGAAAAATCCAAAATGATGTAATATAAATAAAGTCAGGAAGTTGATGACAAATTTAGCAGCATTTAGATGTCGTATTGTTTCAAACCTGTCGTATCTTATGTAAAATATGTACAGAATAAATAATTTCAGAGTTCCTGAATTAAAATTTTTATTTTTGTCTGTGAATTTTTTTAAATTATTTAAAAAAATGCTTGTTTTTAATATGTGTGATGACATATTTTAAAGATTTTTCTTAAACAGTTCTTAGAAGATCATTCCTTGTTATATTAAAATTTTTCCTGAAATTAGGATTTAGTTTTTTTAGTTTTTGAAAATTGATGAAATTGTTCATTATTTCAGGGTGTTCTGGACATTTATAAATTAGTCATAGAACAAAAGGCAGGATGTTACTGAAATTGATGACTCAGCATTCTATCCTGTCCTTCCCAAAACACGAAAATCTGTATAGTACTTCCCAGTATGTAAACATTCATTATTTAACCACAGTAGCTGACCCGAGTTAAATCGGGGGGGGGGGGGGCTAATAACACTGTTTCCCTATCTAAACAGCCGTTGAAGTGGTTAAGTTATTTGCATTTTTACAAATAGTTTATTTTGGCTGTAGTATTTTCAACCAAGAATTTTTTTTTCTCCGATGATCCTGAACAATTTCCCATTTTTACAGATAAATCCGTGTTTTATACTATCTCCAAGTAAAATGTTTAACACAAAACTGAAGTGTTTTTGTGATTTTTTAAAAAGGCAAATATTATACTCTATTCCTGCATTATTAGCTAAAACGACATTAATCTCACTTGGGTTTGGGTAGAAACCAAAAGAACCCAGACATCAAAATGCAAAAGAATGTGCAAGTAGATAAATACCAAAATGATTCTCAAAAAATTTAAACGAAATTTATATTGAAAGAAATAGAAATAATTTTAACATTTTGATATTCATTAAATTATGTCTTTGATACATTATTATGCAAAAGTTTATTATAATTACCTTCCTCATTACATTAAAAAAAAATCATGAATAAGTTCATTTGTTGTTACGAATACATAATCGTAAATATTCAGAGTATGATATTAAATAAGAGATAAGTACTAAAAAAATTTTTGTTTTTTTCTATATTTTTCAAAGGTGTGCATTGTTGAGCTAAAAGTTATACTTGATATTGTGTTAGGGTTTGGACAAATTTAGCCTGTGATTTGTAACAAATTTGATAAGTGTTTGTTACTCTGCCTGGTTAATAATGCTTAAGTGTCTGTTAATTTTTATTTTACTTAGATGTTGGCAAAAATTACTACACTTGTATATGAAGTTTTACGTAATTTTTTTTTTCGGAAATATGAAACAATCACGTTTAATGAAACTTATACACATATCATTTTTCAATGCTAAATATAATTTTGTAAGCTGTATAGTGTTGTAAATAGAAAAAGTATGTAATATTGAGAAAGTCGCTAATTGTTTAAAAAAATTATATGCAAACCACCATATATATGTAGTGGTAGAATAATCTTAGAAATATTATCAAGTTTTAAATATACTGGCTGTCTAAAAAAAGCTATGCAGTTATTTTTGTATCTATATGAGATGGATAAATAATGTAATCTGCAAAAATGTGGATTGGTTTTAATCATCTCCAAACATTATGAAGTTGCAGAGAGTCAAAAATTGTGACTTGCTTCACTTTACATGCAATTTGAAAAGTGAAATCTGTTCAAGCTTGGCGAATGTTTACAAACTAAGATTTAATGTGCCATCAATTACATCAACACATTATTATTAATTAATACATTTAAATATCAGATTTGTAGAAATTATTATCCAATAATGATTAGATTCCATGTTTCGAATTGCATGGCAAAGTGAGATAATTCCTGATTTTTGGAGGTACTGAAGCCACCTGTTTGGTTACAAAGAATGTATAAAAACTAATTTTGGAAATATCTCCATGGAGATGAAAAGTATAGAATTGAAATTTTGTACCTTATGGACATTTTTGCAATTTATACTATTTATCTCTTATACAGAAATAAAATGTTGCATTTCTTGACATCCTATGTATAAATATACAATTACTGTTGGAAGTAATCATGCGAATTCTTGAAATAACTATTTCATGGTCATTTACAGTTCTGATAACTACTGCAATTTACAGCGATATATGTAAATGAGTAGAAAATGATGGGCATTTATGCTTATTTACAATCTTGATATTACAGTCATATACGATAATTTATAATCTACAGGGTGTCCCAAAAGTCTCCGTACAACTTCAGAAATTTATTTTTAAAAAAAGTAATAGGCCTACAGCAAAAATAATTACAACAGTGCATAGAGTAACTTAAAAAGTTTTTTTTTACAGCCTTAGTAAACTTCAAAATGAGATACTTGCGTAGCACGAAGAATATCAAGACGCTATTTCAATTCAATCCACAAACGTTTTTCATGCTAACATCAACAGTAGCTACTGCTGTTTGGATCTTTTGTTTCAACATTTTATTTCATCAAACAGTTGTAACTACTGTTGATGTTAGCATGCTGAAACGCACGTGAAGGGAATTGGAATATCGACTTGATATTCTTCATGCAACGAAAGGATCTCATGTACAAGTATACTAAGGTAGTAGAAAAAGACTTTTAAGTTACTCTGTGTACTGTTGTAAATATTTTTGCGGTAGGCCTATTATTTTTTTAATCAATTTTTGAAGTTGTACGGAGGCTTTTGGGACACCCTGTATATTACTGTGATTTACAGTCAGACACATTCTTGAAAGTAACGGTTATTTACGGTCAGATACATTCTTGAAAATAACGGTTATTTACGGTCAGATACATTCTTGAAAGTAACGGTTATTTACGGTCAGATAAATTCTTGAAAGTAACGGTTATTTACGGTCAGATACGTTCTTGAAAGTAACGGTTATTTACGGTCAGATACGTTTTTGAAAGTTACTGTGGTTTACGGTCAGATACGTTCTTGAAATTTACTGCCATTTACGGTCTAATACAGTCTAAATAGATTACGGTACAAACTGTAATATTACAGGAAAATCTTGGAGTCTGTGCTGCCAAGCTTTTCCCGTAATCCAACGGTGAAATTTTTATCAGTGAACATTTGAAAGTAAAACCAATACCGTTTTTTAAATTATGTAATATAGTCTTCAGTATTTTTATGATAAAAAATTTAGAGAATTTGCGGTAAATTTATAGAATAGTTTCTCTTTTTATAACTGAACTATTGGTTTTCAGCTCACTGTGAATTTGCAAGAGACAAAACATTTTAACAATGTACAAAGCTTTTTTGTATTGTAAAAACATTAAATGTTATGTTTTTCTTTGCCGACATTATCATTGCTTCATCTTTATTCTAAGAAATTAATAACGGGGATAATCTTTTAAATTTTACCTAAATTTACATTTGAGAGGTAAATTTTCTTCCTCTAGTTGTAAATAAATTATTTAAACCTAAATTTCTCGCAAACATACGTGTGTTACTCGGATCTATCGATCTTCCCTTCATAGATCTCTGCTTATTTGGAAACAGTCCAATGCGTAGATGACATAAATTGTTCTGGAAATGTGAAATTGATTTATAATGACGGACCTAATGATACACTAAATTGAGTGTGATAATTACATTAATCATTGCAAGTAATTGCTCTCTATGCGGCGTGGCATTGTTGATGTCAGTGTGACAGTATGCTTATTATATAATGTGCATTGAATAAATCTGGTTAGTGCTGAAATTATGGAAATACAAAGATGGAATCTAGTAAGGCGCATGCAACTAATTTAATATTAAAAAAATTTTAATTAAATTAATATTTTGTATACCATTTTAACATTAATTAGTAAATATATTTCGAAAAACAATGGAATGGGGTGCACGTGCTCACCAGCGTTCACCAAGAGATTGAACTATTTCAAAATAAATAAAAATAAAGTAAATCAATAATAATAATTTTCACTGACAGCAAATAAATGTAGCTTGAAAGTACACTTATATAAAATAAATTTTTGTTGAATTACAAATATTTTTAGTAATTAGTATCGAATTTGGTTGTCAGGTAATATCGATTTTTTTTTAAATTAAACTTCTTAAAATTGATTTGCTTAACTGCATAAAAATTAATTCAGCAGCGTATATTAATATTATAATTATTTATATTAATATTAATATTTATTGCTATAAATAATTTATGAAAAATAGTCAAGTCTGTTGACATTATTTCCGTGCACATGCAATTTTAATGTTTCCATAATCTGGTTAAATACTGGCATCATAATCTTAGTTAGATAAACTCATAAAACATTTTTTGTGCCATTTATTTGCAATTTCTTTTTCAAAAAAATAATACTAAAAATTTATATTTCTGAGAAAATTACCCAATGATATATTAACTAAATATGTATTTAGAGAAAATTTTGCTATATATCAATAATAATACAATATGAACTCAAGCCGATTCCATTTTATAAACGCAGGATAATTATAACTTTCCACAGCTGAATATTTAAAAATAATCTATGAACGTAGGTTAATTTATAAACGCCGCCCGCATTCATTATAATGACCTTGAGATTGAATGCAAAAACATGACACCTGCTTAAACGTACCATTTCCTATTAATCCCAAAACCATGTAGTTTGGAAAACTTTAGTTTACCTAAAGTACAGAGTAATGAAACAAGACCTAAAAAGAGAAGAAGAAAAATTTAAAATATTTAATACTTCAGCAATTTTAAGACATAGAATTCTTAGTAAGCAAGTTAAAGTTTAAATATTTATGAAAGAGAGAAAAAAATAAGTTTCATTTCCTGCTGTAATACTTGATAAAATATAAAATTCTTTCTTCCATTCCCAAACCCATCTGAACTTTCTCAGCTTTCGTGGATTCAACCGAATTTATAAAATTTGTTTAGATGTTTGCCTCGGAGCTGCGCTTGAAAATATCTTGAATGAATTCCATGTTTAAAGAATAACAGTTCGAAATTTCTTTACTGCCCCCCTCGGGAAACAAAATAAATGACTAGAAAGATCCGAGTTTGTGTCGAACTTTGATCTCTCCGCATCTTGCATCTTTACCTCTTTTAAATCTCGGAGGGATGAAAATAGATGATGCAGAAGGGCAAGATGCTGGGGAGTAGTGTGTGTAGAAGATGCTGGAAAAAGAAGAATGCTTTTGCGAAATGCCATGAGCGTAAAACTGGGTGAATAATGGATGGTATGATCTTCCAGGTTATCACAACGCCGCTATCGTTTATTCTCTTCCTTTCACACCACCCCTTATTTCTTATCGTTTAAAAATATTTCTTTCGCAAATTTTTATGATCATAACCGTTGTACGTTTGAGATTTGAATTCGCATGCATTTTTCTCTCAATTAAACTTACCTTCGAAGTCGTAAAAGTATCGAGAACAAGTTTTGAGTACTGGTGGATGTTTCTTTAAACTTCTTAGTTTAGAATTTTGTTAACGTTCGGATGAAATAATGATGAGTTTCTAATCTGCTATCATTTGTTATATGATGCAGTCAAAACCAAAGTGGATCAAGTCCATTTTTTCGTTCAACCAAGTATGAGATGAATTCTTACTCTATAGACAATGATTGGTTCGGTGCCGTAAGAAACCAGAATTTCTAGGTAGAAAATGTGAACAACAAATAACGCTAATCTGCTATGATTCTGAATAAAATGCAATGAAGTTCAGTAAATTTACCTCCAGATATTTCTGGATAATGTTTTGTAGACTTGATCCATTTTGATTCTGAATGTGTCATATGATGTTTAACGAGTTATTTAAAATTTGTTCAAATCTTGTGTAAAGATTCCATAATGGATTATAATCATTTATTTAACAATCAAATATTTAGCAATCTATTTATCGTATCAAAGAACTTATTAGTAACTTTAATTTCTAATGCTAAAATTACTTTATCTAGGAAAAGCCTAATTTTCAAATTATGTTAAATTAGTCGAAGTTGTTGGGGGGGGGGGGGGGGGGGATAAGAAGAGCGTAAAAGCTGGGTGAATAATGGATGATGGTATGCTCGTCTAGGTTATCACAACGCCACTATCGTTTATTTTCTTCCTTTCACACCATCACTTATTTATTATCGCCGGAAAAAAATTCTTTCGCAAATTTTTATTATTATAGGACAGTTGAGATTTGAATTCTCATTCATTTTAATCTCCATTAAACTTACATTTCATGACGAAAATGTATTCAGAATAAGTTTTGAGGAGTACTTCGGACTTTTTTTTTTTACTTCTAAAATTTTTTTAACGTTATAATGACGATTTTCTGACTTGCTATTAATTTTTGTAAATGCTGAACAAGTAACTTAAAATATGTCCAAATCTTCTGTAAATATAGTACAATGCAATATTACTCACTATGCGGCCATTGAGTTTATTTCATGCGGCTTTATAAGGTTTTAATGTAATTAAAAATACATATAAATATATTCAGGTATATATATATCAAAAGTCACCGGACACTTTCGATTTCAGACGTTTTGTCCAATATCTAGAGAAATACCTGACGAATTCTTCTGAAATTTCAGGTATGTAAAGTATGTGTTTGACCACATTGTGATGACATGAATCAACTCCTCCCTTACTTGTGGAAAAAGGATAATCTCTCTGGAAGAAAATAATCTGACAGATTGATCTCTATTGAGAAAAATTCTATCAAAAGGGTGAATTTCAATTTCACTTTAAGATAAGCAAGGCTGCAATGCAGGCTTTGTGCTGAAAGATGTGTTATCTGAAAAGGGTGGATAAGAAATGTGAAAGGCATTCTTTGAATACCAAGGATCTAGCCCATATGAGGTGAAAATTCTAACTGGATAAATATGGGATTAAAATAGCTGTCACTCATAGGAGGCTAGATGGCGTTTCTTTCCTTAGGGAGAAAATACCAGTTTTGCCGGAGAGGAAGGAATGCTAGGAGATATATGAAAGACGGGACTTGGATGTTGAACAAGCGAGAGTGAGGTTGTCTTTGGAGTGATCGTCAGAATCGGTTTTTTTCTGACCTTGTAACTGTACAGCGTGGATATGATTATCCTATTTTTTCATTTTTATTTTTATTTTTTATGTTAATTTAAAATAAAGTTTTTTTCGTTTCAAACGATAAATGGATTTCATTAATTATATATACATGTGTTCACGCTACCACAGCTATAGTATAGTATATATAATTAATTGGTGGCAGCAAATGGGATATGTAATCTAGAGTAAATTAGATTACGGATCTATGTTAACCTGATTAAACAGATGAAGAGCCAGTGGAAAACGGACAAGCAGAGTTGGGGATTCGTGAAGTCTAATTGGAGTCGTGGTTTTTTCTCGGAGTTCTAGCAAGTAGAGAACTGGTAAAAGAACTTTATCGACTAAAGCTGTGAGGTTTATGAACAGTCAACTATAGACTTGGTGCTATTTGTGTGTGCTTCAAAATATATCAGTCGAATGAAGATATGCGGTGTACCATCTAAGTTGTCTACATACGGATCTAAGGTGAAATTAGTGCCTCATCAGTGAATTGAGTGTCTTCAAATCTTCAAAAATCTGTGTGTGTGTCATCTTTAAAAGTGCTTGGAAGCCTGGTATCAGTGTGGAGGAAATATCTGCATCTGAAGGTAAGCTCTTTTATGAAATCTTCTATAGAGGTCTGTTTTAAATTAAATTTTTTGTATAAATTTTAATTTTGGGGAACAAAACTCTATGAGAAATTTAAGAATTCTAGGGAAGCTATTAATTTGGTATTTAAATTTTTAGTTAGGATTTTGATTTTTGTGTTTGTTGATTTTCTGGTATCTGTTAGGTATAATATTGGGTTAAGAAAATTATATACTTATGTATATGTTAAAATTTACTTGGGGTATGGTAAATTGTTATTGATTAATTGAGATTATTAATCAGGGTATTTTAATCATAATTTTGTATAAAACTTTTGGAAATAAGAGTTTTGTTTATATACATTTTATTTATTACAGTAATAAAGTTATAGCTTAATTTTATGGGTATACTGTGGAGGATTATGATTAATGTTTCAAAATAAATTGATGCTATACTGTACTGTTGGGTATAAGATTTATTTTAGGGGATATACTCAGTTTGAAAGACGTCACTGTTGCATGAGAATTTGCTATATTGAAATTGTGTCGTTTTTGAATACATTATTATACGTATAGTGGGGAAAATTCTATTTCTGTATTTATTGTATTATTGTAAATTGAATATATCTGATTTTTTGAAATTTATTATATTTTGGGGGAAAATATGGCAGACTATTTAGTAAAATATAATAAAAGCGTCTTGCTATTATTAGCAGAGGAATTTGAGACCAGTGTGTCAAAATCGTGTAAAAAATCAAGCTATAATTCAGGCCATTGTTAGTGCTGAAGATTATAAAGAAAGTTACGCAAAACTTCGCTTGCAATATATTCTTGAACAGGAGGCAGAGCGGAAAGAACAGGAAAAACAATTTGAAAAAGATCGTAAAGAAAGAGAGAGGCAAATTGAATTAGATAGGATTGCGCAAGAGGAAAAAGATAAACTTAGGAAATTTGAGTTAAACTTGAAAAACAACTTGATGCAGATAAACTCGAAAAACAACTTGAATTAGATAAACTTGAAAAACAGCTTGAGGCAGATAAACTCGAAAAACAACTTGAAAAACAACTTGAATTACAAAAACTTGAGAAACAACAGCAATTTGAATTAGAGAAATTGCGTATTCAGAATTCTGCGGACGTTGTTAGTGTTTCATCTAATGAATCAAATGTAGATTTTCATAGGACTCCTAAGGTAAATTTAAAGGATTTAGTGCCGCGCTTTGATTCTAAATTAATTGATATAACTCTTTTCTTTATGATTTTTGAAAGGCAAGCCGAGAAAGGCTAAAATTTCTCAGGAAGATTTGGTTAGTAAATTAATTCCTTTATTACCTTCTGACATTGCCGAAATTATAGTTAAACAACCGTCAGACAAATGTGATGATTTTCAACATATAAAGAAAGTTTTGTTAGATAGGTTTAGGCTAAGTACAGGCGCCTTAAAACAAAAATTTGAAACTCATCAAAGAAAATCTGGTGAATTATGGGTGGATCTGATTTATGAGTTAAGGGGTTATCTTGATAATTGGTTAGAGTCATTAGAAGTGAGGAATTTTGAATCATTAAAAGAACTAATGCTCACGGAACAACTAAAAAAACGTGTCCCTTTTGAGATAAAAGAAAAATTTATGGATAATTGGGAGGAAATAAAGATTGCTTCTAAACTCGCGGAAAAATCGGATAAATTTGAGAGTATAAGAAGAGAATTTAACAGGTCGGATAGAAAACCGTGGGAAAATAAATCTTTTCAGTATAAGCAAAAAGACAGCTTTAATTCTAAGAGTAGAAAGGAAATTAAACCAAAATCGGAATTTGAGAATACGAAAGAGTGTGGGAAATTTGATCAATTTAAGAAGGACAATGCTTTCGAAAAGCAAAGACAAGTCCAATGTTATAATTGTTTGTCAGTGGGCCACATCCGTCCAAATTGTCCGGAATTGTTAAAAAGTAAAACTAATTATGAGGATAAAATCATAGCTTGGATCATTACTAGTGATGGGAAAAGTGAAAATAATAGGGAAGGTGTGGAACCCGAATTACCTATGGTTGATTTATGCGTGAATGGTAAGAAAGTAAAAGCGATTAAGGACACAGGTGCGCAAATTGCGGTTTTTGATGCTAATGACATTCCGTGGAGTGCTAAGAAAGTGGGAAATGTCTTTCTTATACCGGCCCTCGGAAATAGACAAAAAGCGGATTTGGTGTCAGTGCCGGTTGCTTTGATGGAAGGTGAAAAAGAGTATGTTGAAAAAAATGTGGTGGTTGCAGTTGTAAGAAAACTAAATTCTCCGCCCCTTATAACACCAGCTGTTTATGAATTATTAAAGTTAGGAAATATGGATAAGCAAAATTCGGTGTATAAACAAGTGGGGAATCAAAGAGAATTAAATGGGCAAGGAACCCTCAGATTATCTAGCGATCATGAGCAAAGAGTTGTTAGAAAAACGGTTGTGAATGAAATCTGTGAAAGGGATAATAAGTCTGTTGATGAGATGGAGGTAAATTCACCTGGAGACGTGACTGATAAGAATTTGGAAAAAGGGTCTAAATTGATCGATCTAAAAGATAATTCGTCTCGAACGGATAGTGATAAAAGGTCAGGTAAAGGAGGTCAATTTCGGGAAAAAAATTCTGGGCATGATGTACATATACCCAGGTATTTTGTTGGTAGTATGGGGGTTGAGCATGTTAGAAAGAGAATTAGAAAGAAATTGAGTTCACCTATGACTATGGCCAGAAAAAATAACTCTTGGATGAATGTAAATAATAGAGTAAATTGGGGGGCTAAATGCCAAGAAAATGAATATGGTAATTCAAAGTTAAAAAGAATGGAGCATTCTGCTTTTAAAACGGATCATAAAGAAAGATTTATTAAAATCAAACAAGATTTTGAAAGGAAAAATTATGATCATGAAGTTGTAAAGCGAAATTTATTGTCGAAAAGATTTTCTGATAGAAGTAATTTAGATATTGGTTTTTGGGAGAATTCTCTAAATTAAGTTTTATTCTAAATTTGGGAGTACTCATTATTGTAATATCTGTAATGTGTTTATTTATCATTTAATGCTTAATATTTTCGCAATGGTAAAACTTCATTAATTTAATAATTGCACAATTTAGTATCCGTTCTTTTTATTTGTAGAAGCGTCTAAATTTAGGCTTTTAAGCAAGTTTTTAAGAGAATAGTTTTATGCATTGTGTTGTATATAGATTTATTCTTTCCTTTCATTATTATTATTTTTTTGTTAGAATCATGTAAAGTGTAATCTGTATTTGGTATTATATGTATGTGAAATATTTCAAAATTGTTTCTTAGGGCATCAATAGTATAAATTATTCCTGGAATTATACTTAGGTATTGTAGGTAGGGGATTATGGTAAATCCTATTGACAGTGTGGTCTATCAAATACTGAGTATGGGAATGTGTTTGTATTCTATAGGGATTTTTCATGTGTTATTCAAAATTCCTTTGTGCTTTGTTGACCTCTTTAGAAATTGATTGAAGGAGCTTATTCTATTAATGTATATGCAAAATTTCTTCTGGAAATTTTTCCTTAGGGTGAGGTGTTGTGATGAGTTGACATGAATCAACTCCTCCCTTACTTGTGGAAAAAGGATAATCTCTCTGGAAGAGAATAATCTGACAGATTGATCTCTATTGAGAAAAATTCTATCAAAAGTGTGAATTTCAATTTCACTTTAAGATAAGCAAGGCTGCAATGCAGGCTTTGTATTGAAAGATGTGTTATCTGAAAAGGGTGGATAAGAAATGTGAAAGGCATTCTTTGGATACAAAGGATCTAGCCCATATGAGGTGAAAATTCTAACTGGATAAGTATGGGATTAAAATAGCTGTCACTCATAGGAGGCTAGATGACGTTTCTTTCCTTAGGGAGAAAATACCAGTTTTGCCGGAGAGGAAAGAATGCTAGGAGATATATGAAAGACGGGACTTGGATGTTGAACAAGCGAGAGTGAGGTTGTCTTTGGAGTGATCATCAGAATCGTTTTTTTCTGACCTTGTAAATGTACAGCGTGGATATGATTATCCTATTTTTTCATTTTTATTTTTATTTTTTTATGTTAATTTAAAATAAAGTTTTTTCGTTTCAAACGATAAATGGATTTCATTAGTTATATATACATGTGTTCACGCTACCACAACATATTTTTCAGCAAAGGTTTGGTCAAAAGAACAGTAGGGGACCAACAACAAATTGAATTGAAAAATAAATTTGCGATCACCATGTAAAATAACGTGCTTGAAATGTAGCTGTAGCATATGGCTATATGTGGGCCTTGTTCAACATTTGGGTTCATTTGTGTAAAATAACACGTATATTCATGGAAATATAAAGTTTCTTTAAAAAATGAACGAAATTCTGGCATGTTTTTTGTTTATATAGCAATGCCGGCTTTTCAACCAAATTGTATGCCACTTTCACAAACCTTTACAAAGTACAGTCGAAACAACATACTGCAATTAGAATATAAATATATTAAATATTTGATGAAACATGAGGATTTGTATGAAATAATTTTTAATTGCGCATGCGCAAAAGATAAATTTTTCACAATTTCGTAGTCTATAAAGTAATTCATATAAAAGAACCAGCCGAATACAGTTAAAAATTCAGAAAGATGTAGTGAACTAAATTTCACTTGCTTTCTAAAAGTAGCCAGATGATAAGGGATTTTCACAAATTGTCATTTTTTATTAGTTGACTTCCAACAAAGGAGTACGTTCCGTATAGTTTTTGAACGGATGCTTTGATTTTAATTTATTTTGTTTTAATTAGCTTGTTCTGGTGGTTCGTCTAAGGAGAACTAAAATACCAATAAAATTTGGCAATAACAAAAAGAAAGAAAGAAAAATGACAGTGGAAAATCCCTTAGCATCACGTTTCATATTTAAGAGAGCAACAGAAATTCAGCTCACTGTATCGCCGATATCTTCTCGAATTTTAACGATATTGACTGATCTTTTTATATGAGCTGCCCTATATATGGTTGATTTACTAAATTTTGAAAAAAAAAAATTCTTTTCTGCATGCGCAGTAAATTATATATTTTCTGCAAATGCTCACATTTCATCAAATATTTAGCATATTTATATTCTAATTGAAGTATGTTATTTCTACTGTATATTGTGAAATTTTTCGAAAGTGGCGTTAAATTTAATTGAAAACCCTGCGTAGTAGAAACAGAAAAACATGCTGAAATTTCTTGAACTTTTTAAGTAAACCTTTATATTTTCCTTAATATAATATGTGCTATTTTTACACAAGTGAACATAAATCTTGCATAGAACCCATCACATATAGTCAAGTGTTTCCCTTACAACTCCTTTCGAGTATATTATTTTACAAGGATGTCGCATTTATTATTATTTTTTCAATGTGTTGTCGGTGTTCTGTTTATCATCCTGATCACCAGTCCTTCACTGAAAAATATGAGGCCAAACATGCTCTTTATATTCCTGAAAAGTTACAGAAGAATTCGCCAAAATTTTCTGTAGATTTTCGACAAAACGTATAAAATAGAAAGTTTCCGGTGACTATTGGCCATATTGTGTATATTTTGTAAAATGTCAATTTTAAAGACTTCTCAATTATTTTTTAATTCTGATAATATAAAAATAAGGATTTTAATGTTTCTATATATTGCAAGTCGAGTCTGTATCATTTCAATTCACATCGAGGACCCTCTCCTATTAGCTAATGAATCTTACGTATCACTCAGTTAATATTAAATTGTTAACATTAATTAAAATTAATATTTATGTTTTAATAATTAGTGTATAAATACACTAGTGTGTAAAACTTAAGCAACAAACACAAAATGCTAATTTCTGAACACGTGAGTACTCAAAAGGAAATTCTATGAAGAACAAGTGTAATAAAGTGGTACTACCCTAACAGCACGGCCAGTCCCCGTGACGTCACTTGTATGGTTACAAGTGTCACAATCGCTACGGTGAATCAAAATATGGGATCTTTCACTCGTCTCATTATTACTCTCAAATGACTATTATCACTGAAAAGTCACTGTGACTGTTGCTTTGTAATGGGTCACCAGGTGACATTACAATGAAGTCACCATGTGATTTTCAAGTCACTGTCAGTTGAAGACTGAACTTTGAAGTCATTGTGAGCATTGCATTGTGATAAGTCGTCGCCAAATAATGTAACAATGAAGTCGCATGGTGACTTTCCGGTGACCGACACTCTATTGTAAAGTCATCATTGCACTCCTTTGTGAACAGTCACCAGATGACTTCATTTTCTGTCACTTGGGAACTCGTCACAGAACAGCTATCATGATGACTTTACAATGGAGTGTTAAAATGATAGTCACAAGAGAGTCACAAGATGACTTCATTGTAAAGTCACTTGGTGACTCGTCAAAAAGCAGCAGTCATGGTGCCTGTTCAGTGGATTGACCAAATGAGAGTAAAAATGAGACGAATTAAAGATATCACATTTCTGTTCATTGTAGTGACTGTGACAACTGTGACCATTTGTGATGTCAAGAAGACTTCACATCGACTGGCTTTGCTGTTAGGGTAGTACTTATTTTCTACACTTGCTGTTTACAAAATTTCCTTTTGAGTACTCACACGTTCAGAAATTAGCATTTTGTATTTGTTGCTTAAGTTTTGCACACTAGTGTAGTATATCATTATATCTTCTGAGAAATGTGTGTTTCGCATCAATATGTCCAGCATTAGAAAAAAAGGGAAAGAAAGAAAACTGAACTCCTTGATAAAAACCCCTACAAAATATTATCTGCGCCATATTTTTAAAACACATCGCACAGTTATTTCGTAAGTGACACAGTTCGAAAAATGAAGTTTTTCAGAAAAGGCGAACAACGTTTTCAAGCAAAAAAACAATTTTAAAAAATTTAAATGGATCGGAAAATAATACAAAATGTTTACTATCTATTAGTCAAAAGCAGCTTATTTACTTTAATATGAGCCTCATTGCATTTAAATATCTGAAGATTTGTAAACAGAAAGGATTGTATAACGTCATAACTGAAAATTTTTGAAACTCTTCTAATTAGGTCATTTTTACAGATATTTAAACATGTTGTTAATGATAGATGGGTATAAATATATTGGTGATTCATTCACTCATATTAATATCCCAAAAATCACATTTTTTGAGTTGTCACTTTAGAAATAAATGTTCGATGTATCAGGATTCGTGTTAAAAATAAAATATTTATTCTTTAATATAAATATGTAAACATTTGTTTAGATTTAAAAATCTATCAATTCACAAAATTTTGCAGGGTAAAGCATGCAGTAATGATGTTAATATATAGAGATACTTGTTTTTTTTTTAATTATTATTATTATTTTTTTTTTCACAAACGCTCTAATATTGAGAGTCGTTTAGTCATCTTATAATATTTTTTCCAATTTGTCGCGAGATCGTTTCAAGAATTTATAAACTGAACATTACTATGTTCTTTCTTTCTTTTGGTAAGTGAAATACTAAGCAAGGTCGGCAGTCGTATACATACCATCATTCAATATTTCATACAATTTTATGACCATGTGAGTAAACTCTGATTATATGATGAAACCCATCAGAGGATTCATTTTTCAAACTGTAATATTTTTTAGGCAGGAGAGATAAATTGTGAATGCATTAAAAGGAACTATTTTTGCTAGTGCGATTTTCGTAAAAATTATTATATTTAAAAATTACATTTATTTCTTATTTATTATTGTGCATACTTTCCGTTTACAGATTGTTGACGCAGCATGTCCCTAAAGGGACTTTGTGATATAAAACCCCATTCAACCAACCAACCGTTTACGGATTGTGTTTGGAATCTTTGGTTTCGTACAGCTACTGTCATATTTTGTTCGCTTAGAAATGTTTTCTTGAAAATAATTTTTGAAATACACATATGTTAGAGTAAATTATTACAAAATAATGCACCAAAATAAAATGCTAAATAATATTTGTAATATATCAACAGTGCTGCAGCAATTTTATTTCGCGACTTGTTCTAAATATTTTTTGACTGATTGCAAGCATCGCCATTGCGATAACTGTTGGTGCCGATGAAACACCTTGCTACGGCTCAATATTGGAACAATCAACGAAACATTCGGAATTCAAACATTTAGCGATGGATATGGATGTGTATTTAATAAGGTATTTATTTATTTATTTATTTTTGTCTGTACTGTCTTCATATAATTGTTCGTCCACAGCGTTCATGTATTTCATTTATTATTACATTTTTTGTTCCTTTTTACCGTTTGGAATACAGTTAGTGGTATTAATTCCCTAAAAAAAGAAATTTATTTGTCTCTCATTTTTAAAGCAAAGGAATCTATTTTTATTTTACGAAAATTAATGCAGAAAAATAAAATTTTGAGATTTGCTAAGAAAGTATGCAGCTTTTAAATTCTTTATCTGGGCATAATATAATTTTAGAATTTGAGATAGCGTTCTCGTGAGTAAAATACAAGAATCTGTCTTGTGTATTTAAAGGAACAAAGCAGAAAATAAACCTTTAGCTCTTAAAGAAACTTTAGTGAACTTACATGAAAACAAAAGTTCGGTTCCGAAAACTTAAACGTAATTTTAAAGTAAGTTGTTCTTATTCACACAAATCTTAAACTAACTAACTTTGTGAACTTTAAATTGTGTAAAGTATACATATCTCACGAGGAATTAGAAATGCGAAAGCACACATTTTTGCAGTTTGCACTGAGACTTACGAGAGAGCTATTCGAATGTTGAGATTATAATAAAAAAAGTTGAAATATTTCACGCGCTTGTTTAACTTTTCTTTAAAATATTTCATGAACTCTTCGTTAATAATAAAGCTATTTATTGCCCCTAAATTAGACAGAAATTTTATTCTTGGACCATGTATCAAGTTGGTTGGCTGGTTGATTTATGACGGCTGATTATCTGCTCTTGGGATATAGGCCCTAGGGGGATTGCCCTCCATGGGGGGGGGGTCTTTCTAAGGGATCCTAACCCGTATTTATGGCAAGGTTCGAAGAAAACCACGGAAAACTCCGAACGGTTAGGTCGAAGAGCGCGACATGGGTTTGAACCCAGCACCTCCCGTCTACCAGTTTTGAGAGCAGAACCTCTCAGCCACTGCTGGGGCTCAGGTATTATCAGGAATAAATACGTTTTTAGAGTCGGAAAATGCTGAAAATTGAAAGGCTTGAGGTAAAAGATGTGATAACTGACATCTTTTTTTTCTGATTTTTATACAAAAATATTTAACTAAATCCAGACATCTTTTTAAAATTAGGGTATATTTATTACTCAATAGACGTCATACTAATCAAAGATAAAATTTAAATAAATAAAAAAAGTTTCTATTATTAAAATTCAATAAGTCCACTAAAATAAAATTTATCAAACAAAAAATGTTGCACAGATAGTTAAAAGGAGCAATCATAACGAATTTGGTTGTAGATTTTAATAAGAAAACTTCAATCTTGGATATCTTGAAACTTACATTTTATATGTTACCTTGTTTTACACCCGAGTCCTACAGTTAATAAAATTCAATGTATCATAACTCTGTATGTTTTGCTCGTACGTAAAAAAGGAATTTTTACTGTTCTATTTGTTAGAGCATGGAGAGAGTTTTTCTAAATATAACTTACAGGGAACCGTATAAAAATTTTAATTTCTTAGCTTTAAACACAAAACAAAAATAACTATTTTGACGTAAATGTATTTTCATAAAATTATGAACAACGTTTGAAATATTTTCGGAATTGAAATTTCACCTCTGAAACTAACGGCGCTAAATAATTAATTTTTGGTCAACGATAAGAAAATATATACCTTATATATTTAATTCATTACCAAGTATTGTGAAATGTAAGCTCAATTCTGTTAAAATAAGTAAATAAATTTTATCAAATTAAAAACAAAGACAATGTAATAATGTGAAATTTATGTTACTATACGTTCGAAAAAGGAATGCAATATAATATACTCTACTCAAAATGTATACAATCTTGCAATCTAGAATGAAAAACGAAAGGGAAAACATAATCGAATTCAATTAAACAACCAATTAAAATTTTGTTACTTAAATAAACGGACTCCTACTCTTTCTGTTTCATTAACTCTGATTCCACGTTCATCCCTGCATTACAACACATATGGAATGAATCACTGAAGATTCCAATTCTCTGCGGAATTGATTAATTTCAATCTATGTTACATATTCTCTCATTAAAACCAAACCAGGATTAATTTCAAGCAGGAAGAAAAGAGATAACAATCCCACCAAATAATTGTAAGTTTCATTATAAAAGAAAGACAAAATTCATAGAAAATTTATATATGCTGGTTTAAAAATTATTTGTATATTTGCGATACATGTATAAGTTTAATAAGATAATAATATTTATACGTAATTATTTCTTTCTCAAAAACTTAATTACTTATTTTTTTTCCACAGCATGTTATTCATGTCACTGTTTTCTGAATGTAATTATTATAATATATTTTATTTTTAGAAAGTGGTGCACTTTATTGCATGCAATAAATTCGAGTTATTATAAATGATGTCATTTGAAGAAAGGGTTAGAGTTCCTATTCATTGTATCTACAAGATATCACAATACATTTCGTTGAATTTTTATCACAAACAAAAGATTATAACCTAAATAATAAAAAAAAGAATGCTTTATATTCGTACAAAGTAAGGACTTTAGTTTGCAATGCACGTTTGGAAATGACTGTACAATTCCTGAAAACTGCGGGAAAATTCTTCGGTATTGCATGGAGTAGCCCTTGCTACACTATATGGCCATTAATGACCGGCAACTTTCAGTTTTAGACATTTTGTCGAATATTTAAAAATATACTTGTCAGATTCTTCTGGAATTTTAGGATCCAAAAGAACAGGTTTGACTTCATATTTATCATTGTTGATTTGATAAGGAGGAAAAATAGGGGACCAAAAAAATTAAAGAAAAAAAAATAATACTTGGGATCACTCTGTAAAATAAAATGCACCAAATGATCTATCGCTGCAGAATATACATAGGCAGATATTGTACAATATGTGTATTCATTTGTGTAAGAATAGCATGTATAGTAATAGAAATATAGCGATTTTTTTAAAAAAATAAAAAAAATCTTGCATGTTTTTTTGCTTATAACATACAGGGTTTTTAACCAAATTTAACGCCAGTTTAAGAAAAATTGACAAAATGTAGTAGAAACAATATAGTGCGATTGGAATATAAATATATTAAATATTTAAAGCAATATGGGCAGTTGTATAAAATAATTTTTATCTGCGCATGCGCGAACGATAACAAGGAACTTTTTGCATAATTTAATAGTCAACTCTATGGAGCAACTTATTAAAAAAAATCAGTCAAATATCGTAAAAATTCAAAGAGATATCGGCGTTAGAGTGAGCTGTTTTTTAGTTTCTCACTAAAACTCGCTGAATGATAAGGGATTTTCCACAAATTGTCATTTTTTATTTTATACTATTTTCCAATTTTTAATGATACATTAGCTCTCTTTGAAAAACTACCCTAACGAGCTTATTCGAACAAAAAAAGAATTATCAAAATCAGAGGATCCATTCCAAAAGTATTATAACCTGGTGTAATAAAGTTTTCCAAGGCGAACTAAAGTATCAATAAAAAATGAAATATTGTATAAAAATTAAACATGACAATTTGTGGACAATCCCTTATCATTTAGCGAGTTTTAGTGAGAAACTAAAAAACAGCTCACTCTAACGCCGATATCTCTCTGAATTTTTACGATATTTGACTGATTTTTTTTTTTACAAGTTGCTCCATAGAGTTGGCTATTAAATTATGCAAAAAGTTCATTTTTATCGTTCGCGCATGCGCAGATAAAAATATTTTATACAACTGCCCATATTTCTCTTAAATATTTAATACATTTACATTTCAATTGCACTATATTGTTTCTACTATATTTTGTCAATTTTTCTGAAACTGGCGTTAAATTTGGTTAAAAACCCTGTATGTTATAAGCAAAAAACATGCAAGAATTTTTTTATTTTTTTTAAAAAATCGCTATATCTCTATTAATATACATGCTATTCTTACACAAATGAATACACATATTGTACAATGTCTGCCTCTATATATTCTGTAGCAATAGATCATTTCGTGCATTTTATTTTACAGGGTGATCCCAAGTATTATTTTTTTTCTTTAATTGTTTTTGGCCCCCTAATTATACTCCTTATCAAATCGACGTTGATAAATATGAAGTCAAACCTGTTCTTTTGGATCCTAAAATTCCAGAAGAATCTGACAAGTACATTTTTAATTATTCCACAAAATGTCTAAAATTGAAAGTTGCCGGTCATTAATGGCCATATAGTGTACGTCATTGAATGTCTGGATTAAAAACTCGCGCTTCTTTTAAGGCTAATTTCAAGTGTGGGATCAGAAAGTAAGATACTGGAGCAAGATCAGGTGAGTATAGTGGATGATCAAGGGTTACAACTCTTCTAAAGGCTATAAATTGTTTTAAGACAACGAACGAACGAGGCTGAGTAAATTCGAACCACGTGACGAGGTTACTCCATGCAATATCAAACTTGGACTTTGCCAGAAATTTTCATGAATGTATAGTCGTTGTCGAAAGTGCATTGAAAACGACAGACATTATTTCGAAGGAATAGGAAACTTTTTTTTCGGATTTAAGAAACAATCTTTTGTTTTTAAACACATTCACTAAAACATTTTCTGTCATCCCTTGAATTTTAGTGATATCGGTATTGTCGTACAGTTTTTCCTTCCTCTTAATTTTAGAAAACTTAGTTTTATTTGAAAACTACCTTAGAGAAGGACTTCCATGGAAATTATCTCATATTTGCATCCCCTTCGAAAAGGCGAAAAAAACATTAAATTACTAAAATTGCATTAAACTATTGAAATTGCAAAAATTTCAACTGTGCTCCTTATTTTTATTTGCGTATTACTGTTTAAGAAGCTATTTTAATATTGTTTATTGCCATTTACATTTAGTAATGGATTTTAACTTCCAATATTTTATTAAGAAAATAGATGAAAATTTGATTTGTTAACAATTTTTAATATTAATCGATGTATTTTAAAATTCATTATTCGGTGAATCCTCTGCAGTTGGGGTTCGTTCCTACGGCAAACTTCGTAGTTATGTACCCGTCTCTGACACGGGCGGAGAACTCCGCGATGATTGTTGTCTGCACTGCTCTTTACGGTATGAGTACCGTACTTCTAAGGTATATTAAGCGTAAAAAAACAATATATGTGCCATTTCAATTATAAACGGTATTTATACTGTAAAATGATTATTTTTCAATAAAACATTGCTATTTATACCGTAAAATAATTATTTTTCAGTAAGGAAAACGCTGGTAGCCCCGCCTCGGTGTACGGCAACCCCTGAAATGATGCTCTTGCTCTTGTTACGTAATGCGTTCAGGCCTGAGGAGAGGGGGAGGTGCAGCCGGTACATATACTTTAAATATTTTACGGTACATATACTTTAAATATTTTACGGTACATATACCGTCCAGTTAAATTACGGTATATATACTGGTCACAAAGTTGCCAGTATATGTACCGTAATTTTTGACCAAAATTTTTTACAGTCTAGTTAACAATTTTTAATATTATTCCCACGTATTTTTTTTATTCATTACCAGTCATTCTGAAATGAAAGGTTAATTATGTTAACGTACATAAATAATGCTAAATTGAAAAAAAAATAGAGCTATGTTATTACATGGAACTTAAAAAAAGAGAATACAATATACTCAGATAATATACCTACCAACTCGCAAGCCACGAAAGATGAAAAAAAAAATCGGTCAAGTGCGAGTTTTACTCGCGTACAAAGGGTTCCGTACAATAAATTCATTAATTTCTAACTGAAATATTACCAAAAATCTTTGCTAAGACTTTGTAAATACTATACAACGTAGGGTTGAGTATAGATACATATATATTAGCAATGTATAGATGGATATACCATGAACGTTCAGATGAGAGATGTGAAGCTTTCCACGCTCCATAATTTTCGAGAAAAACGGCTGTGACAGATGGACAGACAGACACACGAGTAATCTTATTGTTCCGTTTTTACTTTTTAAGTACATAACCCCCAAAAAGAAGTAAAAGAAAATATTTAATCGAACTCCAATTAAACAACCAATTGGAGATTTTGAAATAAATAAAAAGAGAAAAGACATCCTGCCCTTTCTGTTTCATTAACCCTGATTCCAATCTCTTTCCTGCATGCACCAGATATGAAATGCATCACTGAAGATTCCAATTCTCTGCGGAATTGATTAATTACCATGTATGTTGTATATTCTCCTGTAAAACCGAAGCAGGATTATTTCTAAGCATGAAGAAAAGAGATTCTACCATATAATTCTGCTGTTCATTACAGATGGAAGACAAATATTTCTGGAATCTTTTTGTATATGGATTTTAAAATCATTTGTATGTTTGTGACACATATAGAAATTTAATAAGATAAAAATATTACAAACTTAATTTATAAGTAGTTATTTCCATCGTAGAAACTTAATTACTTTAATTTCTTTCGAATATTTCTTCATATTATGCTTAGCTATTTCTTTCACTTATTAGAATATATTTCATTTTTATTTTCAGAATTTTGTGTATTTATTACACGCGATAAGTTGAAGTTATTTTTACTGATGCCACTTAATGAAAAAGTTGAATTTATATTTTATTGTGTCTATTTCAGTGATATGGATGTTGCCGTATACAGAGATCTTTTCTTAATTTTAATGATTAAGTTCCACATGACAAATAAGTACCTTTCATAAAGGACTTTTTTTGAAATCTGGCACATACTTGGCCAAAACGTCAAAAAATAAACAAATGCAAACTTCATACAACTGGAAAGAACCGCTCAAGATTTTGCTGGAAACGCGTGAATCTCTGTGTAATCCATGAGATACTACACGATTCTGTGTAATCCATATTTCCGATTGCATGAGTTTTGCGTTTGATGCACGCATGTAACGAATCAGTGCGTGTCTTAGTAAATGCTGAAACTAATATTAATCATAACTATAAACATGGTCATCATAAGCGCACGTCAATTGGTTACGAAATTTGTCTTGAATACGTATAAAATTAGGAATATTCAGTGCGTCTTTTTAATAAATATTGCGATCAACGTTGATTTTAACATCGCAATCATACTCTGAAAAAAAAGAACAAATATTTTTTTTAATCTGCGAAAATAAAACTTAACCATTACGAACGAAAATATACATCCGAGTTACCCACGATTCCCAACATTATTATTTAAACCAATATTCGAGATTTAAGCATTTATAAAAACTTTTTTTTTTTTTTTTTTTTTTTTTGCTGCCATTGACTTCCGGAAATGTTTCCAAGTAGTTTTTATAGTATATTAATCAGTTTTCTCTTCTGGAATATAGGTTTTTCGGATGCTATCAATTCTGAATTAAACATTTTCAGCTGCGTAATTGAATTTATACATGAAAGAGTAACAAAATAATATTAATTTTAATGATAATATTAATGCTGTTCATTTATCATGTTTGTCTGTAAAACATGTTTGTTGAACATGAAAATGTTTACTTGAGAATTGGTAGCATCCAAAAAACATACATTCCGGGTTGAGAAAGCTGATTAATACCACAAAAACTACTTGGGAACTTTTCCGAATCAGTGGCAGCAAAGGAAACTTTGTTTTTATAAATGCTTCTAAATACCAATATCTCGAATATATATTAGTTTCTGAGGTTTCTAATGATAAAGAACACTTTTTGGAATCGTGGGTAGCTCGGGAAGGGGTTCTTGTATATTTTCGTTCATGATTATAACAAAACAACATGATTATAACAAACTAACAATATTAGATTTTCGCAGATTAAGAAACATTCGTCTTTTTCTTTTTTATACAGTGTATGCGCAGACATATTTGATTGTATAAAATTTCCTGCATCTCGAAACTCTTAAAGAGCTTAGAATATAATGTGCCGGGTGTTTCAGAAAAGATATAATGGCGATATTCTCTTAAACCGCTGATGATTGAAACATACTTCCAATTACAAAAGTATATAAATAAAGGACAGCTTTTATATATGACATTCGTTTTACAAAAGGCTCTAAACATGGTGAAAATGCAAAATTTAATTTTTATATGACCCCCTTTTCCTGTAACTTACATTAAGAAAGATGTTGCCGTTATTCTAACAAGTACATTCATTTTTTACCAGTGTCACCTGAACCCATAATAGCTTGGACGACTCAAACTTGCACTACTTGTGATTATTCAAATTCAATTTGATTTGTGTGCAATATTTGCGTGAAGGTCGAATTCAGTTCGTTTCCCTTTCTAATATACACTTAAATACAAGTTACTCTTTTCATTTTTTTTTTCTTATTAAACTTAAGAGGGGGTTTAACCTAAGCGATGCAGGTAAGGGATTAAACAGATCCCATTCTTTTACGACCAAATCTTACCGAGTTATGATACATTTGAATTTTATGAATTTTCCAGTGCTTTCCAAACTGAAAACTCGCTTTTCTGTTTGTAAAACAAATGCCATATCTAAAAGCTCTTCTTAAAACTTTAATACATTTTGTAACTCGTGTGTGTGGATGTAATTATATAATTTCAACCGTTTAATGTCCCGACGGTATAAAAAAAAAAATCTGTGTCATCAGCAGTTAAAGAGATAGTACTCCTCTATACCTAATATACCTAGTATCTTATATATCTATATACAAAGAGTATCACCTCTATTTTGAATCATCCGGTATATTAACACACTTTTTTCTGTCCTATGTTTTTTAATTTTATTTTTTTTCATAAACGACTTCTCATAACTAAATATTATTTTCCTTATCTGTAGTGTATTATCCTGTCTGTAGTGTTTGTTATTGGTGCATTTTAAAATGATTTATAATATATTGAAAATGTTATGATTTTAAAGTTTTAGAAAGAGAAATTATTCCATTTTCTTCTTCTGCAGTTAACAACTGGAACCTTATTTACCTTCAACGACAACCCTTCCCTTAATTTCTGCGTTGTCCTTTATTTTCTTCAAGAGTTGTGGCCAGTATTAAACGCTTACGTAAGTAAATCATAAAATGTGGATTCACTTATTCATTCATTATTTTTTATTCATGTAGTTCATAATTGTTTTAAACAAGAATGATAATCATGTTAATTCTAATATTTTAAATTATGAATTAATAAAAATTTCACCTTCCTAAGCATTTTTCTTGAATTTTTCGGATCTAGTTCCTGAAAAGGAAAAAAAAAAAAAAAAAAACGGAACACTTATAATCCCGCTTTGAAAATCTTGATCATGGAAAATCACGTAATAAATCGACATACAATTGTAAATTAATGGTATTCGGATTTTTTGCCCTTTACATGTGCTATAAAACCTTCCTTCCGTACCATATTTCAAGGCTCTAGATCAATCAAAAATACCATATAGGTTTTGAGAGTAAAACCTATAGGGTGCTTCCGGTTCACCTAGAACCTTGAAATTTGCACGAAGGAAGGTATTATAGCACATGTAAAGGGAAAAATCCGAAAACCATTAATTTATAAATCTGTGTCGATTTATTACATGACAAATTCATGAATTCCCATAGTCAGAAATACAGATCACATATATATATATATATATATTCCTAATATATATCTATCACACATATATATATATATATATATTGCCTAATTTCAAGGTTTTAGGTAACCGGAAGTACCCTATAGGTTTTACTCCGAAAGTTATTAATTTATACAATCTATGTCTATTTATTACGTGACAAGCAAATGAATAATCATAATCGGTACTAACGCCAAATTAACGCATTGGAACGGGATTTTTTATAACGGTAATATAACATAACAGTACAGTACCTTCGAGTTATTCATTTTTTAAATAGTTCAGAAGATTTCTGCAATCATTAAAAAAATCGTGAGAAAGATTTCGTCTATTAAAATGTATAACTAAATCAGTATTTAGTGGGGTTTTAGGGAATATTTACAACTGTACTTCAAATCATTTCTTTAAAAGAATGATTTAAGTATTTTATAAAATTAGAAAACGCATAAAAGTAATAGCGTCAAAATATAAATATAGAAATCTTTGCAGAACAGAAACTTCCCACTCCACGTCTTTCAACTTCAAACAAACCGAAAAGTTTTAATTGGAAATGAGATAGTCCATTTATTATTATTATTATGTATACAATGAATAATCAGTTTATAACATTTGGTACTTAGGCGCAAAATTACGAATGGTTTCCGTCTAACGGCAAAATGTCTTTTTAACTAAGAAAAAACAAAGAACAAACTATACTTTGGAAAAAAAATAAAGAAAAAAAACGCATATTAAATAACTCATATAGCAACCAAACTAATTATTTAGGGACCACAGGCAAAGTTAGACACATATATTGGCGCAGTTTCCTTATTTATATAAGCAATGAGAAAGACATAATTTTTATTTCATAAATAGGCAAATTCCTAAAGTATAAACTGTTATTTAAAACAAAACGAAATTGGAATTTTTATTCCAATTTCGAACAAAAAGTTCGCGTAACATAAATAAAATAAAATAAAATAAAATAAATAAATAAAATAAATAAAATAAAAAATAAATACATAATTTTAAATTTTGGTTTAATTTTTCTGTCTTTAAAAATTCAAAACTATTATTTTTAATATTTTTGGATTAAAATCTGCGTATTTTTACTGATTTAAAATGACATTTCCAAGCCCATACAAACTTTAGATCCGGAGAAACAATTTTCGGAAGATGCAATTGCAGTCTAAATATACTGACTCAGAAATGCATGATTTGTTGAAAAATCCAAAATGTTGACCCCCCCCCCCCCCCCCCTCACGCATCTAAAAACTATGATGCCTAAAAAAAAAAAAAAATGCATGGGTTCATATGAAGGTTAGGAGCAGTATGTACACGAAGTGTTTCCCCAATATCCCTGTACAAACCATTTTTTTTTGTTGATTTAACATCGAATGACCCATAATGCTTTCGGAACATGATAAAGTAAAGTATCTATAACTCATACTAAATTGTATTACTACCCAATCGATGTGTTAACAACTTGAAGGGCGGTGGTACATTTTTATACCACTTAATTTTAATCCCCAAATACCACAATGTCACCAGTATTTTGTAATAAAACTTTACATTTATAATGTACGTGAACAAAAGCTTTTACTTAATTACAAATAAATTTGTTCATAAATTCTGGTGTCATTCAATCATTTCAACATTTTAGCAATAGAAATACATTGTCCCTGAAAGGGTTAAATTAATTTTATACCATTTTTAACGGTACTTTAAAATACTTGCGGGGCATTTAAGGGCTAAAATTTTATAATTTAAATTTAGAAAGTTTATATTTAAGTCTTTAAAAAATAAGCATTCAAAGTAAAACTAAAATAAAGGCACGTCAAACATTGTTCTTAAAATAAATTAAAGATCTGTTGGGTGTCTTTCGATTTGATTCTCTGGCGCATTAATTAATGAATTAATTTTAATATTTGGCTAATTAAAAAATATATTTTTTAATTATTAGAAAGTACACAAGTCACGTTTCAACTCACATATGTTTAACTCAAGAATGTACCCTCCATTCTGAAAGAAAAAGACCATGTATTCTTATTAACATATATCAACTCTATGAACAAGTGTTTTAAATTAATGAATGAGTTTTGCAATGGAAATTATGGAAGGAAAGATAAAAATTAATAGTTAAAGTTTGGAATTTCAAATCCAATTTAAATGAAAGAGTTAATAACTTGGAAAACTTAAAATTCAGTTAAGTTTTCCAAAATCTAACCTCGAATATTTGTTGGTTGGATAGTTAAAAGATTCCTATCAGCAAGTTCTGCCCAGAACAGCTCAAGAATATTAATGGTTTTCGGAACATCTTATGGATCTCCCAAACTTATTTTCCCTATCAAGTTCTGCTTTTCCCTATTCATCTTCCCTTCATGTAAATCTTGTATTCCGTATTTAGTAAAGGGGAATAGGTAGTTCATAGCTGGCACTATGCCAAAATCGTCCTTTTCTAATAAATTAATAATTTTCGTTGAAGCTTCTGTTATAATATAGAATGAATTATATAGTGAATATTTATTTTTCCCCCCCTCAGAGTATATACTCTAAAGTTCATTCAAAAACGCTTCCACTAAGGGCGAATGATGGGTCCAAGAAATAAAAATTCATTTATTAATATTTTCGCTTTTCTCTTGGCTCTTGCTGCAAAAAATTACTTTTGATATTATTTTTAATTTTAGAAACATTAATTTTGTTGAACAACTTGCAGTCATTTTATCCCAACTCCAAACTCATAAAAAGTAAACATAGTTCTAAAAATATAGGCATTTAATATTCAGCAAGCCCATTTTCAGAATAACTTTTTATTCACATTGGCAAATTCTCCTTTCATTTGGATACCATTCATTATATAAGAAATTTAAAGATAGGGCTTTGCATAAAATTTGATAATACATCTATTGAAACTTTTTACCAACGTTCATTTGCACATAAACAATACAATAGTGAAAAACTGTTTTCAGTTTTTTTCTTTTTTTACAGTGTTAAAGTCAGACATTTTTTTCTCCACATGCGAGGGGAGGGTGAATGTCTCCTCCGTACTGATATAAATACTAAAAGCCATAAAGATATTGCGTGTTTTTATTTCAAGTTGTTGGAATTCAAAGAAAAGGAAAATATACCTATTACCTGATTAAAAATACATATTTTTATGAACTTTATTATCCTGATAGCAAAAAATGCCTGCCGAATTGTTTTTCTATTTCATATGTGATGTCACAGTGTGGTAATACACGCCTGCGCATCCTTGAAGTGCGACTTAATTAATGAATCATCCCTTATATAAATATTCACTATAAGATAATTATCTAGTACTTGGACTTCATAGTGATTAAGTATAATTTATTTATTTATTATTTTATTTATTTATTATTTTATTTAATACATATTTTTAATGAACTTATCGTGCTAAGCGAAAAATGCCTACTCAATTGTTTTAGGTAGCTTTCAATACAAAAAAGTATACAGCTACCTATTGCAGCCGTTCGGAGGAAAGCAGTTCCGGAAAATTTCGATATATTTTCACCGATCATGACCCCCAGACCCCAAAACCACCCTCCGTTCAAATGTTGATATATATATATATATATATATATATATCCATATATATATCCTATGTCATACGATAACGCTCGTATTTATAAATCAATTTCGATGAAACCAATTGTGTGTATTAAGCTCACCAATGTCTCGACCGAGTTCGTTGGCCAGCTTGGTCCGCCATTTTGTTTCAAGATGGCGGCTATTTAAAAATTTAAAACTAAAATAAATATACAAAAAAGTTAAAAATTCAAATTTATTTTTTAATTGCGTGTTAGGCCTTGATACAAGGATACCAGAGCATTTTTTGGTTTACCTCTATCTTAAAAAATGGCTGAGATAGAGCAGTTTGAAATTCTAGGGTGGCTGACATTTTGAAACAAAACAGCACATTAACGCGATTACTCGCAAATTATTTTCTTTCATTGTTGTAATAATTTTCCCAATCATAAGCATAAAACTATATATTCATATCCGTTAGCGCCAAATTCTCGCCTAAATTGGCGACATTTGGCGAAATATCGCCAAATTTGGCGACCAAAATAAGTTTTCATAAATGAAGCCAATTTGGCTATTGCTCAATAATTTGGTGAATTTCTTATTCAAATTCAGTATTAACGTATCTTTTGTAAACGTTTCTTTGCATTTTAACTTGCTGTTTTCGTGTAACATTAGCTAAAATTTTAAAACGAAGATATAGGAAAGCTACCTTTTCCTCCCGGTAAGGCCGGAAGGACTTTTTCTATTTATGCGATGTCACAACGTGTTAAAACGTCCCTGCGCATCCTTGAAGTTAGGACTTAATTAATGAATCATCCCTTATATACAAATATCCCTTAAGATAATTATCTAAGTACTTGGACTTATGCTCTAGGTTTTTTTTTTTTTTTTTTTTTTTTTTTTTTTTTTTTAAACATTAAAATGACATTATCTGGATGTAAATATGATAATTTGATCAAAGAGTGCTTTCAATGTTGTGCTGTATGTGACTGCCACCTTCTAAGATTTAAATACATTTAACTCAAAATGTACTTTTTAAACATTTGTTATATTTAAATTGTCATATCTAAAATTTATATGAAATATAAAGTCTTGAAACTTTGTATAATGATTTTCAGCTGCATTTTCTTTAAATTGTGTTCGAATTTTCTCCATTTTGAAAGATAATTTTGAAAATATGATTCTCATAATAAATGTAACTCATAAAAAATATATATATATATATATATATGTATTTTCAACTTTATAAATGTATTACTATTATCATTACTATTTTGTAAATCCCTAAGGCAAATTAATATTTATTCATTTCCGGGCTCAATAACGTATTTTTAAAAGCATTTTCATTTAAAAGGGATATGTATATATTGCATAATATAAATTTTGTAAAAATATCACAAATCAATTAGACCATATTTAATGGCATTTTGCAGTAAACATACTCAATAAAATGAAGTCACATGTGTGAAAATAAAAGAAAAAATAAATCAAAAGTATATTAAAAAGTACTAGATAAAAACAAACAATTATATAAATAAATATATAATAATAATATAATAATTAAAATGAAATCACATGTGTTCACGTAAATGGAAAAAATAAAACAGGAGAGTGAAAGTACAAGAAAAAAGAAAATATTAATTTATGGTTTCGTCAGAGGAGCTTCATAAGCACAATTCGTATAAAAGATGTGTTATTTCGTCAAATATTGTCGGCATAAAGCCTAAAAATGACACACATATATATATAGTTATTCCAATATCGAAATAAACACTAACAGGAAAAAATATATATTCATCAATAAGCATAAAGGTCGTTTAAAAATGTGAAACCTGATTTCAGCAATTACCGTCTATAGACGGAAAGGTACTAGAATTCTTTTATGCATCACTATGCGTAATCTGTAAATCTGTAATATACTCTAACAAAGTGTGTAAAATTTAGCTTACTTACAAAATGCATAACACAGTCGAAAATTCACTTTCAGAAATTTTCACCAATTGGCGGAAATGCAATCGAATAATTTGGTATACAGCCCTGTATATTATCTAATGGTTTTTATAAATTTCTTATATTATAGACTAAAATTTAATTCGGGTAAAAAAAAAAAAATTCAACACAACTGCAGACGTATTTTCAGAAATTACCATTCAAATACGACAATGTATCCGGTTTTTTGCGTAGCCCTGTATATGAATTTATTTGTACTCTACAAATATATATACCTATCAATTACAGTATTTTTGAAAAAGTGTAACATCACTGAAATACACCGTAAACGATTTTTCCTCTTTGACCATATTGTAGCGAGATTATTCTGAGTATCCCTATGCAAACAAACTATGTAAATGCTACACCCACCGTTTTCAATAACGAACATGTCATAGTAAACTTCAATAACATCTAACTATTACATGACAATCCGAGTATTATTTAGTCAGAGCACGGGCAGATGGCAGATAGAGAAACCGAAGTCAAAAACACATTTCAATTGGTGTTGGAAAGTGTTAGAAAGAAGTCAACTCTTTATTGGCATACTTTCTGACACATTTTTTAATTTTTTTTTTTTTTTTTTTTTTTTTGCAAATGAATGAAATTGGCATGTGTTCGCTATTCAGAAACTTTGTAATCAAAACACGTTTTCTATTTTTTGGTAAAGGCGGAAGATCTTTCAGAAAATACTGTAAAAGTCGGCGTTTTGAACCGAATTCTCGACGCAAAGGCGCTAGAAAGGAGAAAAACGTGTCGTCCCGTGACACGAATCGCTTATAACTCGATAAGTAATTTATTTATTAAAAAATGCAAAACTCATTTCGATTCCAAATCGCTTCAATCACCAGGCCTGCCAATTTTATGCTTTTGCGTTGTAAAATGTGTCGGCAAATTTCGAGTTGTTGAGCAGGTCATTTGAGAACCACCTTAAACTAAGCGAAATAAATATGAGATACTACATCATGAGAAAAGTCATCAGGGGGTGATTCCCATAGTGAAAGTCAAAGATATAAAGTTTCTGTGTCAGACTAGTTATTTTAGCTTAATTTCAGTTTCATTCCATCCCAACTTAATAAAAAAATTTCAAGTACCAAGTAAGGAGTACAATTGTACAAATGCTTTAAACCAGGATATATAATGCTTCAAAACAGGAAAACAGACTACATATCCCAATATATAAACAGCGCAGAAGTATGAAGAAAAAAAGTAACAATTAAAGATTCTGTTTATGCTCTTGTGTTGACTTGGCCATCAACTTGGTTCTTTCAAATGGGATTCAAATAATTCCAGAATAATGTGAATAGTTTCTTGATTGGCACCCATTGAAAGAGGATTATCCTGATGAAAGAAAATTCTTATTTCATTTCAAGTAGAAATGGAAAGCTTTCCTATCTTGAATGCCATGGCAAATGTGTGTGAATTGTATCTATAACAAAATATTATGAAGGAGTTTAAAATGTGTCAGGAAGTTATTTTGTATGGATAGCAAGACCCAAAGAAAGGAATTTCGTTGTACTCTGAAAGTGAAAGTAGCAGAATGGAAAGGAGCATCACTCAAAGACGATCAAGGGATTGTGCAGTGGAGAGAAGTGGTTTTTCTTCGCTCTATAAGAGACAGTCTAATCTCGGAGAGAGAGAGAGAGAGAGTTGGACCTCATCTTGATGTTGTTCTGAGATTGTACAAACATGTCTTATAAATATTCATCTAATATTACACCATCATTTTATAGTTTTACAATTGTTGTTTTGAAATACAATTTTTTCGTTTAATACGATATGATACGTTTTATTATATATATTTATGCGACCACGACATCACACTTTGTGTTGATGTTGGAATAACAATCATATACGTCCCTTTTAGGCCTTATGCCGACAATATTGGAAGAAATAACGTATCTTTACAATGAATTGTGCTTATGAAGCTCCTCTGATGAATCCACAACCCATTCATAGTTTCTAATTTTTTTCAGTTTTCATTCTCCTGTGTTTAATTAAAGTAGCAATTGAAGATTCAGGTTGTTGATGTTGGAATAACTCTACATATAACCCCTTACTCCCCCCCCCTCTCTCCCCCCCCTCTCCCCCTCTCTAACTCCCACCCTCTCTCTCTCTCTC
Source organism: Maratus michaelseni (assembly GCA_963931845.1). NCBI lineage: Eukaryota > Metazoa > Arthropoda > Arachnida > Araneae > Salticidae > Maratus > Maratus michaelseni. The sequence goes on from OZ007599.1 coordinate 227,104,232, forward strand.
TCTCTCTCTCTCTCTATATATATATATATATATATATATATATATATATATATATATATATATATACATATATATACACACACACACACACATATACATTTATATATTAAAATAAAAAAAATAACTAACTGAAAGATATATAAAGAGTAAAGAAACACGTGTAAATAAAAATAAAAAAAATTCGTACCGGACAGCTTTAAGTGAGTTATTTGAATGCTTGACGAGTTAAGAGAAAAATAAACTTATGTCTGAATATTTTTTTTCGTCATTATCCATAATTCCATGTCACGCATTGAAATGACCTTATTTATTATTATTATTATTTTCTCCAGAAAGAACCGTTCTTTTTATCTGTTACATGAATCTATCGTCATGATGATGGTTATTTTAACATATAGCAAAATAAATATTTGGATGAGACGACAAAAACATTTTCAATGATATCGCGCAATGTAAATAAATAAATGTTCCAGGAAATATGATTAAATTTTAATTCATATTTCTCTAAAGCAGTGTTTCTCAATCCATGTGTGCAACTTGTTTTAAGTGTGTCAAAAGTATAATTAATAATTAAAAAATAATTAAAAATGCTCCACTTCATTCTATTTTATCACAAAATTGTCGCAGAGAGATGCGATGTACCAATTGGACAGGGAACTATTTTTTGATCTACTTTTCGAATATGAATTTTTGAAGTAGGGTTGTCTACGTATTAAAAATTGTACCAATTTTTAATTTTAAAATTGTAGCTCCTACTTTACACATCAAATTTATATTACTTGGATAAAAACAGCCCGTAAAAGTTTGAGGATGTTAATGTTAAATCCACGTAATAAACTTTAATCTATATCTTCCCAAAAAGAAAATATGATTACATTTTTTTAATAAGGTTACAGTGAATAGACCCAAACATATTTCAGGCATAATTTTGCTTCAAAAACATATTTTTAATTATAAAAATTCTCAAAAAATTCATATTTAAAAATATGAATTATGACCTTACATTAAATTTTGAATAAAATGAACTACAACCGTCAAATACATGGATGTGCAAGTTTAAAACAAATTCGAATCATTAGTTTTTGATAGATAAATTTTAATTTCCGATTCTCTAAAGGGGTTGTCTCTTGTTATCGTTCGCACCCACAGAAAATAAAATCTTAGACTGGTAGGGAGAAAAGATTGAATTATCTTTCTTATAAAGCGAGTTCAACACATGTTTAAAATTTCTATATAATTGAATGTTCCCGATATTATTCCTTGTATGATCTTAACTTTATTTTTCGAAATATATGGAAAAGTTCTAACACCTTTTATTTTATAAGCCTTTGATGAGTTAAGGAATGTTTGATAAACTATGCTATTTCCGGTTTGCATTGATCCAAGGAGCTCAAATATGGTGTCAAAAGCGGATGTTTCTTTTTGGAAATTCAAAGTTGGTATTATGTAGATGACCCCTACTTCTCTCAAAAAATTGAACTTCTATTCGGAAAGTACACACAATTACCAGACGAATGGTGTCGCTGAGCTTTCCAGCGAAGATTTTTTAGTGCCGAGAAGTTCGTAAATTTCATAAAATCCAAAGAATCACAATTCAGTGAATTTTGGTCGTATAAGAATTGAAGTTTTAATGTTATATTTGTCAGAGCATGGAAATGTTTTTCTAAATATAATTTATAGGACCCCTAAACTGTATAAATATTTAAAAAGCGTAACGTTTTGAAAATAATGGCACGGCTATTTCATTAACATAATCTTAATTTCTACCGTTATTTGAACACTTTTACAACTTACGTTGCCTATTTAGCAACAACGGGTAAAGAATTGAAGTGCGTTTCAAAGTTTTTGGAACACCTTGTGTATATATATATATATATATATATATATATAATTATAATATCTATGAATTTCAAAATATATATATATATATATATATATATATTAGGCATTTGGGACCTGAAAATTCTGTCCAAGTTCCACAAATTTCAGTTTTTTTTTAAATTTTTAATATAATTTCTTCTTCTTTTCTTTCCCTTTTTTTTTTTTTTAACTATGTAGAATCTATATTTAGTGTGTTGGGGGAACACTTGTTGTCAATTAATTGTTACATTCTAATTCATAATTTCATAGGGGTTTTTTTTGGTGTTTCGGTAATGTTTCATTAATGGATATATATATATATATATATATATAATTGCAATTTTTATAACATAAAGTAGCACTGAATATTATTAAAAACATATTTAATTTTTAGTGGCGATTTTACCATTTTTTTCGTAATAAAAAAAAAGACTAGTGAGACCAAACCTATTTTAAAACTATCCCTGTATATTAGAATTATAGTGTAAAAAGTTTCTTCAAATCCGCCGATCAACAATTGTGAACAACTATATGCGTCAAATGAAAATCCTATTTTGATGTTTTTGAATGACAAAAATTTTCGGTAAATTTTAATAATAATAATAATAATAAAAACCATGGAAATAATTTGTTTAAGAGTTTAATATTTTCATAATTATTATAATTATTTTACACATTAATTCGTTCAAATTATTTCAAACTTTTTAGTCCGAAATGAATTTCGGTATTTATCAAAAAACATGCGCAAAACTTTTGCGTTATGGTTTGTTCCATATGAAATTAAAAAATAATATTTGTGTTGTTTATGCTGGACTAATAAATTGTTAAATGTTACTGATTAATAACTAAAAAAATATTATGTTTGAATCTTTTATAAACTTTGCCTGTTATATTAGTTGATTTGTTCTAAAAAATGAGAAAATGTGTCCTTTAAGTCTAATGAATAATCAATTGTGTTTATAAGTGTGCGTTTAAACCTTTTGAATCAATAAATATTGTTGCAGTTAAAAATTGTCTCCGACTAATATTTATAACTGAAACAATGTTTATAGATTTTGATATAAAAGAAAATTATTCCGTAAATTTACGTTTTTATTTATTTTTAATTTTGGAAATTCTGCTATTAAAATAATATTTAAATGCCAAAAAATTATAATAAAATGTTTGTTTGTTTTTATATTTATAAAATTTAATTAATGCTCGTAAAAGAAAAAAAACTAATTACAAAATTAATAGAAATAATAGTAAATAATTATTATTGTGTTTCAATTATGTTAATATGTTGAAATTGTGAAGATATTATTAAATCAAATGTAAATAAAGATTAGGCATAGTTTTATTGCATTTAAGCCTCAAGCTGGTGAAATCTTATCGCGTCAAATTTATCTTCCAGTGTAAAATTGAATAAATTAGTACCATGCAGTAAGAGCAGCACCGCAGCAAATCTATTTGGCGTCTGGTGCGAAACACCTCTTTTGTTTTTCTACCGATGGAAGATGCATCAGTGATTATAAGTACCAGCACCGATTAAGCTTGCCAGCGCCTATTCTAACTGATGGCGCCTGGTGTGGGGGCACCGTTCGTACCACCCTTGCTGCAACCCTGAACTAAGGGATCAGTTTTCCGATTATTGAAATCGATTGCTTGGATTATAATACTCAGCTACTCAACCACACAATAATCCATATTTTATCTGATTCCCTAACTAATTTATTTTGATCGTTAAATTTCAGGATGTCGAGCCGATATTCATGCTGATAAGATCTTAGTAATGATCTCAAGCATCGAATCTAACCCTTCATTTTTGATCTTCAACTAAACCATGCTTTAAGGTATGGTAATCACGCACTGTTGCATATGATTCATAAATGACACTGCAGAAGTACAGGTTGTGGTCAACAATTACACATATTTAGAAGCCGGGACCACCTTCTAGTAACACGTTACTCCCTTGAACCACTGACCTGAGGAAGAAATCCCTACGCGAGACCGAGATTTCCCTATTTCAAAATGCGCCAAAATCTGAGTCTTCTCATTGGTTGGAAATCTGACAGGTCACGTGGTGTATAAAGGGCGTTACTGGTCCTCTTTTAGCCCCCCTTCAGGTCCCTTAATGACTGGGTGCCTGAAAAGATAGATGAATCGCTTGGAAGATGAATTACATTTGTTCGCTGTAGTTGCTAGGTTCATTTCAGTGCATCGGAATGCCCCGCAATATGATTGATCATCTTCGGCTAGCGTTGCACAAGAAGACTGATGTAATTCCAGAAAGGCCGTCGTCGCATTTTCTTTTTCTTCCAGTTGAATTTTTTCATTATATTTTTACAATTTTTTGCCGTCGTTTCAGACTGTACTATCATTTGGTAGAACCTGATTGTCAATGTAAAGACCTCCGATAAGAAGTTAATTACACTGAGACACTTACATTGATGAAATTTCAAGTTAATTATAAAATACCCAGCGGTAGAACTTTGTAGGTTAATTTCGTATGCACAGCAAAGTCGTTTAGGAAATAGATAAACAAAAAAGAATGTTTTACATTGCTTGTATAATTTTAAAAATGGTTTTCATTCATTAACACACTCTAAATAGACTTCACGAAATTCATTAATAAAATTTTCTAATAGTTAAGTTTTTCATTAACACAAAACATGGAGAGCAGCATAATTACTAATATACTTTTGGCAGATTATCTTTACAGTTCATTTAAAAGCAATAAATAAGAAGCAACATTAAAAAAAAAGAATAAATGATTTTTAACACTTTCAAATTTAATACTGTTAATTGATTTTGTTTCGCCTATCTGTTCATGTACTCTATAAACATGCCAAGAATTTGAAAATGTCATTAAGCTGATTGGTTGCCAATTTTAATTTAGTTCTTGAATTTAACAGGTAATTTAAGAGTAATGACTGAAGAGGGAGTGGGGACTAATCTGTTTTAGTCAAAATTTAATACTTTCAAATTTCAAAATTGTGCTTAAATACTCTTAACCTCCACCCTCCGTCAAGCACATCTCTGGATTATCAGGCTCGGGCGCAGTGCGCCTGACAGGCGCCTGGTTTAAAATCGCCATTAGCACCTAATTAACTCAATTTTAATGCTCTTAAAGTGATTAGTGTAGTGACCTTCATTAGTAAGTAAAAATTAGAATATTCGAAATCTGATTCAAAAACACTCTTTTACTAACATCAAAACAAGTAAAACAGTTATTGTATCAAATTTATCTTCCAGTGTAAAATTGAATGCATTTTCAAAGGCAGCTTTCACTAAACCTTCACAATGAGCCTGTCAGGCATACTGTGCCTGATCGAAGGTTAATCCTATCGTAAAGAGCGTCACATATACGTGACGCATAAGGTTCTCAGAATCCTAGATTATTCCTGCCAGTTAATTTAATTGTAAACTTTGCACTTATTTAATCGGAGCTTTAAATCGGAACGAATCATTTAATCGGTGCGAATATCAAAATATTCGTGGGAAAATGTGTGAAGACGAAATTCGCGAGTTCGATTCCTCTTGGCCCGGACAAAGTGGCTACATAAAGTTTACTTTTGTTTATTTATTTATTGAGGGAAGGGGAACTTGAAAATGAATATTCGGTTCATGTTCCCCTAAAAAGCACAGGCACCGACTTAACGGAGGCAAATCAGGCAAACTTCCACCACTAATTTTAAAATATTATTTTAAGCTTAATTTATCACAGTGATTAAAGAGGACAAAAAACTTTTTTAAATTAGTAGTAGAAGTATGCCTGATTGCTTATTTTGTCTCTTCGAAGTCAACGCCTATGCTCAAAAGTGTTCCACAGACATTTATTTTAGACAATACTGTTAAAAATAATTGATGTCTACTTTTATATCATTTCCCTTATAAAATCTTAATATATTAGATAAGTAAGAAATTTATTTATTTTGGCAAAAGTTAGCAATTTTTTGGTAACAGTTTGAGAGCTTTTACTTTTTACCAAATATTTTCTATAATACAAGGCCACTTTATATTTATCATAAGTTGTATATGGGATTTACGTGACCTTTAAAGTATTCCCCATTGAAATTAATCACGGCCATAATAACTTTTGTCCAAAGTGATAATAAAATGACTTAAATTTATAACATTTTCTTTTGGACATTAAAATTTCAATAAAAGAGTTAAGATTTCCTTTTGGTATTTAAAAAAAAGAATTTGAACAAATAATTATGCTTTAAAGTACTTTATGCCAGAATTTAATACGTACCAAATTTTCTGCATTAATGTTTATATTATACATAAATGCATATTATAAAGGCAATGGGTGCGGTAACATATGTATAAATGCAATACATATCCTAGTAGCAAGCCATTATTGTCTATATATTTTCCCAGTATTGGTCCAATATTGAATTCATTGGCATGGAATATTGCCTCAATGTTGGTGTGTTCACATTTTGTCGAAATTGCGCCAATATTGGCAAGAAATATTTAGACAGTGTAAAGCCAAAATATCAGTATTGTGCCAATATTGGCAAGAAATATATAGCAAGTGTAAAGCCAATAAAATCAATATTGAAACAATATTTGCTTTACACTGGAAATATTTCGAATAAAACGCCAATATTGGTTTATTTGGTTTTACATTTGCTAAATATTTTTTGCCAACAATAACGCAATAATAAAATGTCAACATCTTAACATTGGTGCAATATTTCATGCCAATTAATGCAATATTGGCCCAAGATATAGCCTTTATTGGCTTTATTGGCTTGCTATATAAGGAGTGAAATATGTTAATATATCTAAGTTTCCACGACTCTCATATTAGTCATCATCGCTTTTAGTCTTATTATTTTAGGAATTCATTATAAAAACAGAGTTTTAATGAAAAATGTTAATCCTTTTTCAATTTTTTAAAAATACATAAATAAGAAAATATGCAAGAATTAAAAAGTTTTAATATTTCTGAATTGTCCTTCTTCGATTATACTTTAAAAAAAAAATAAATGCATAGGGATAGTTTTTTTAAATTATATAAATGCGATAGAAGTTTTTAAATTTAAGAACAGATTTTTTGGTAACGTAAACTGCAAGTTACAACTCTAAATTATGAAGCATTTTAAACGAACGTACTTAAATATTTTACGTTTTTCCAAAACTCCGGCATTCTTTCAAAACAGAATTTAAAGAAATCTTATTTCCGTTGTATTGTAATTAATCATTTTATTTTTATAGAACAAGAAAAATTCAATAAGATTTTCTTAACTATAAATCGCCGCATTTTCATTTTATAATAATTTACGGCTCTGGAACTTAATTAGCAAAATTTATGCCTTGAACTCGAAATATATCACCATATAAATAGTAAGGGTAAAAAAATAAATAAAATAGATATTCAAACGTTGATTGGAAAAATATGCTATTGTTAATAGAAAATTTATATTATCCTCTTTATAAAGTATTCCTTTTTTCCACGAAATAGATTAACAACTGGACTATTTTTTGATGGATACAAGACAGCATGCACTCATTACACTGACATAAATATTATTATCACTTATAAAATATACGTTATCATCTGATTTCATCTCTATCATATATTTTATATCATAATTATCTCTTGTTTAACATTAATAAACAGTAATTTAATGAAAAGATTATAAAATTAGATGTATCGTATTCCATAATCCTCACTGGGGGGAAAATTATGAAAAATAGCAACTGCCTCCGTTTGCCTTTGGGGTACATATCTTTCGGTTTAGGGCTGTCCTGCTATTATGACAGATCAACAAAACACCCATTCATCTTTCAGACTTCACAAAATGCAGGAACCAATAGCAATTCTTGTCATTGTCCCAGCTATTAAGTATAGAATGACAATAATTACTTACTCGTTCTGAATTTTTAAATGGTTCCGAATTCACATTTTTATCATAGGATGTAATCTAAATACAAGATAAGTATAGCGTTCTTGATTTTGATACCAGCTTAATTTTTATTTTTCGTCAGTATACTGGTGAAATTTATGTTAAGCTATGCTAAGCATATACGGCTATTAAGACGAAATGAAGGAACATCTCCCAGTACAAAAATAATGAAGAAAAAAAAAACTTAGAACCACCAGCTGTTGAGAGAAAACGTGTGGATTTAAAAGAACAACGCGAAAGTTTTTCGAGGATGAGAAATTTATAGCTTCTTTAGCCAATTTTTTTTTAAGAATGGAAAAATAAATACGGTGTTTCATTCGGTTTTATCTCAGAGTTTTGTAGATCTAGTATTTTATACATTATATTGCAAATGGAAAATGAGAACGAAAAAACTAATATTGTAGTAAGCGTAATGTTTTTTACCAAAATAAAAAGAAAAAAGAAAGAAAAGGGGGTGGGGGTGGGGGGGTGTTAACTTTACATTGCAATAGAAAATCAATGCAACTATTAAGTAATTGAAATTACTTTTAGACGTCTATGTTTAAATTAAGATTGTATAAGAGTATTTATTAGTTTAGAATTTTAATACAAATAAATAATAAATAAAATTATTGAATTGTACGGTAGCTAAAAATGCGAAATCGGAGACGTATGTGTATTTTTAAAATCTATTGCAGATTATTTTTACAGCAATACATATTTTTTTCATTTTGTGTATTTGGAGTAATTGTTTTTTATTTGTACTGCAACACTTAGTAAGGAATTCATAAATCAAATCGAAATTAATGTGCTCATCGACATACATGTATATGGTGTACACGTTTTATTGAATGTCTATGTATAAACAGTCATAACACATGCATGCAGAAATCGAATTAGAAACATCTTTTTTTTAAGTCGCTTTAATAAATTATTTTAATGTATATAACTTCAGGAATATTTTATATTGTAAATATTTTTAAATGCTATGTGAAATCACATTGTTATGAACTCTGTTAAAAATAAACTGTTAAAACTGTTAAAAATAAAATAAAATAAACTTTTTTTCCCCCGGAACAACGCTAAACTTAATTCGCGGACTCATTTATACACATAAAAGCATGAAAATTTCAGACATAATTATTGACGTGAATTGAAATCAAATAGTTTTTCGTTTTACTGTAAATGTACTTACATATTATGTTATAATCAATTATACCCTCTTATGATGACATTCTTTCAGGGCTGTCGTGTCCCAAAAATTGGTTAAAAATCCAAAATTGTCACAATTTTCTGACAAATCTTTGTTCTTTATCGAAAAATAGAAAACGCTATTCGATTTCTTAGTTTCTGAATAAAAACACCTGCAAAATTCGCACATTTAAGGAAAAAAAGTGATTTCGCGAATGTCGTCAGAAAATAATCTAGTTAATAATCTAGAAAATAATCTAGAAAATAATCTGCATTTTATAAATAGTTTACACATGCTTTATTTTCATATTTTATATTATGCATATCTATGATGGCTATAAGTATTACGGTGGCCCCCAACGACTAGTTTCTTCCGTTATTGTTATATTATCATTATTATTATTATTTTTTTCAAATCAGTCTATAAATGCGCAGATAGTAATTAAAAAAAGTTCTTATTAGGGCCTGTACCGGGAGAGAAAGTTAACTACCATATCTCTTGGTTTTAAGAATTCAACTATTTTAACTTGAAAACACGGAAGATAAAATCCGTGGAACCCGATTATTGAAGATTTCCAGTTTACTTCAATACTGAATCTGAATAGGAATTTCCAGAAATTAGTGAGTTATCGTCAAGTTGGCTTCATTTATGACGACAAATTTGTCGATAATTCGACAAGTATCGCCAAGCTTGGCAAGAATTTAACGCCTGTCGGACATCGTTAAGTAGGTATTTGTGCGTGCTTGTGTGCGTGTGTATATGAATATTTAACCCTTTTGAAGGGTGGTGGGATATTATATATCCCACTTAACACGTTCGCTACCGAGGCCGCATACGTGGCGTCGCTTGACATTTAAGTTTTATTCCAAAATTACGGATTCATACAGGACATTTTGAAAGAATTTTTTTTTTTATGTAATCACAAAATGTCTGTGTCATTAAATTAAGAAAATATTGCTATTAATATTTTCTGGTATGAATTATAAGTTTCTGAATAAAATAAAATTTCATTAATTTTAACCCGGTAGTGAACGTGTTAAGAGGCTACTTCACTCACGCGAAAACGCCCGCTCGCTATTGTTAATCCTGTGGGATAGTTATTTTATAATATCTCGTTTGCATTTCATTATTTTTAAACGATTTTTTTTCTATTGGATAGCTGAGGTTGATCTCTCTCTATGCAGGGAACTTTTTGGTTGCATAGTTTTTTTTTTTTTTTTTTTTTTTTTTTTTTTTTTTTTTAATGAGGATATTGTCACTTTCGAAACCGGTTCCGAAAATGAAAGTATCCTCATTAAAAAAAAAAAAAAAAAAAAAAAAAAAAGTGCGACCAAATTTGAAAAAGTAAAAAAAAAAAAAAAAAGGTCTGCATAGAGATCAACCTCAGCTATCCAATGTGTAAAGAATTGAGCCTCTACGTCCAGGTGCACTATGTGTCATTCTAGCATTTCCTGTGAGTACACTTAACTGCATACCTTCCCTCGCTATTTTTGCCTTGAAGACTAGCAGACGCCGAATTCTATTGTACTGTGAGCGGAAAGTTCGGACAGTGATGTTGTGGTAAGGCGTTACCCAAAGAGGGGTCTTATGCTTTGATCCTTGCCGAGTTCGTGGGAAAGAGTTCATCTGCGAGAGAAGCGATCTCTGCACACGATTTTTAGGTTTGCGCCCGAAACTTTGCCCTTTGTCTTAGAACGTCCAATGACGGACTTAGTGAAAACGAAACAGAGGGATCTCAAGGCTGCTAAGAGGGTGGAGAGTTTCGAGGGGCCCGCCTCGACAAAGCCCCCGCCCCTAGAAGGAGTTCTCCTGCGAGAATGAAAAAGTGAGAGAGGACAGTTTTTCGGATAGATCTGAACGAGAGTGGTGACTCTCTGGAAAGAGTGAGGTCTGACCTCTATAGATACAGCAGGTATCAAGTGAAAATCCCAGCGAAGTGAAAAAGCACGACAAGTGCGATAGTGAGAGTTCTTTAACTCTGAAGCATCGTGATTTAGTATATTTTTCCGAAGAGAAGGAACGGACGAGCCCTGTTCCGAATGAACTTTCTTTAGAAGTTACGACAGACAGTAATTTCCTGAGACTTTTGATTGATCGAGCTGCACTCAGAGTCAAGAGAACATTAATTTATTAGCGATTGACTCACAGAAAATAATTAAATGCTGTATTGACGTCTTGTATATATTTTTCATTAGAATTAACATTGTTATACAATAAAATTCTATTTTCTAATTTATGCGAGAAATTCTCTGTGCCAACGATCCGATCTCGCTACCACTCACCATCTTTTATCGGGTCGGTATAGAGGAGTTACTACAACTGGTGGCTTGCGGTGATGGATTAATTAGCAAAAATTAATGACATTCTCTAAAGACAAAGAGTGGACTCCGAAATTTAAATCATCAAAGTGCTCCAAGAGAGAGTCTCCTTGTGACTTGTGACCTGAGTCTCCTTAGACGCCCCTGTGGATCAACACAGCATCAGAAAGAGTAATCTACCAAGAATTCTGGAGAGTGTTCCCCCATCAGAAAGAGAAATCTACCAAGAATTCTGGAGAGTGTTCCCCCATCCGAAAAGTGTGACAGAGAACCCCGTCTGTGCTCCTGAGAATCTTTGAAGTCTGTGCTTCTGACACCCTGAAAGACTCTTAGTAATGGAGGTAAGCTCTTTTTATACTCAGAGTGGCTTTAATTGTTATTAGTGTTTGTATAGGTGTTGTAGGTTTCAAAAAAAAAAAAAAAGTTGTATGTTTATTTTTGTGAGAGTAAATATTTTGAGAAATTTTTCCGGTAGAAAAAAAAAAAAAGTATGATGAGATACTTCCGAGATTACTGTAACTTATTTAATAGACAAATTTTGTAGTTAAAAATTAAATTATTGTTGAATTAATTTAATGCAAACTGAGAGTTGTGCAGTGTTACAAAAGTTTAGCTGAATCTATAAATGAGAGTTCATTGAAAAAAAAAAGTATCGAACGCATTTCATATTTTACGATAACAGAGTTGATTTTATATGTTTTTTGTGAATTATTCTAAATTTTTTAAGAGTGGATGCAGAGATTAAGACCACCATTGATTTAAAAAAAAAAGGAATTGAATGAGACTTTTGCAATTTAAAATATTTTTACTGTACTTTTTGAATTTGAAATTTTTGTTTTGTGTAGAATTTATCCAATATGTATTTTATAACCAAATACCAAGGTGAATGTAGACGTTAGGATAGAGTTGCTTATCTTTATATGTTGCATATTTCCTATATTATTGCTAAGCGTACTTTTTTTATGAGCGTATATTTTGGTAATATTTTGACGCACTTGGTAGGATTTGATTTAATCTTATTGTATTGTTTTATATTTGTGGGAAAGATAATTTCTAATTTTATACTTTAAAAATGTCGGAGCTTAAATATTTTAGGAAAGCTGATTTGCAAACGTTAGTTTACGAATTTGAGGTCATTTTAGAGGAAAATGATACTGTACCGAAAATTATAAAAAAAATAGAGTCGTCAGAAGGATTTGATAAAGAGCTAGCCTTAGCGCAGATTAAACTTATAGAAAAAGATAGGGAAAATAAATTATTGGCAGATAAGGAAGAAAAAGAGCGGGAACATGAGTTAGCTAGGTTAAAAGCGACGCAAGAGTCAGATGACCGGAGTACCGCATCTAGTAGCATCTCAGTTAGAACGAATCATTTACCCCTAAAAACAATTATGCATCGCTTTGATGAAAAGAATTCGGATATTTCGTTGTTTTTGAATTTATTCGAGAGACAGGCAAAAAAATGTAATCTAAATTCGGATGAGTTGGTGACGAATTTACTATCATTATTACCTGTGGGAATGGCCGAGCTAATTTTGAGAGAACCCGAAGACAAAATTGATGATTTTCAATATGTGAAAGAAAAACTGTTAGAACGCTATCGTTTGAATGCAGAGACATACCGACAAAAATTTAGTCAACATCCACGAAATCCTAATTCAGTTTGGAAGGATCTGATATTCGAGCTTAATAGTTTTTTAGAAGGTTGGCTGTCATGCTTACAAGTTTCGGATTTTGAGGGTTTGAAAAATTTGCTTGTCACGGACCAAATCAAACGGAGAGCGTCTCCAGAAATGCGCGAACATTTTATAGATAACTGGGCGGAGATTAAAGATCCCGAAGAGTTAGTGAGGCTTTTAGATGCGTGCGAGGCAATCAAGCGCCCGTCTAAAAAAACTTGGAATCCGAAACTTCCTTTAGAGAAGAAATTTGAAAGACCCAAGACTTTTGAAAATGGGCGAAACGGTAACAGAAATCCGGAGATTAATAATAATTGGAGGGATCGCGATGATCATAAAGAAAGGGAAAGAGTTTACGAAAAAAGGCGAGAAGTCAAGTGTTACGCGTGTTTTCAAAGCGGTCACTACAAAGTAGATTGTCCGGAAATTAAAAAGAGAGATGTTGCGCGGGTTGGTCACTTAATAAGTAAGCCGACACTTGAAGAAACCTTCTCCCCTTATTTGAGTAAAGTGAATGGAATTCAGACAACTGCTTTAACTGACACTGGGAGTGAAATTGATATCATCGCATACGACTTGGTCAGTCAAGATAAATTGAATGGAGATCACGTATGGATTAAAACTCCGCTGGACAGTAAATTATACTGTTTACCTATAGCAGAGGTCACTTTAGAAATTGAAGGCGTGGGGGTCATTGAAACCAAGGCAGGAGTTAACAATAGAAATTCAGATATGTACTACTATTTGTTGGGTAATCGCACTCAGAAATTGTTAGAACAGGCGAAGAAAAAACCCGAATTGATGAATGCAGTTTTGACACGCGCTCAAACGAGAGAAAAGGGTGGCCCAGCTCCGAATCCGGTAAATAAACAAATTATGATTTCCGAGGAAGAAAAAGAAATTTCTAGCGAGAATGTTGAAGCGGAAACTTTGAATTCCGAGGAAGAAAAAGAAGAGGATATTTCTAGCGGAAATGTTGAAGCGGAAACTTTGAATTCAGTAAAAGAAAAAGAAGGGGGGATTTTTCGCGAGTGCAGTGAAGCGGAAGCGTTGAATTCAAAACTAGAGGGTGAAAATCTAGAAAGCCCTACTGAATTGGTTAGTGTGGATAAGGGATTATCGCCTTTGTCGATTTGTGAGGGATCTTCGATCTTAGCAGAACTTGGAGGGAAGGATAGTCAAATTGAATTAGACAGATTATGATGAAAATTATGGGAATCTCTCAAAGGGATTAGTAAAAAAACGGAAGGTGTAGTATCGCATTGTAATGCGGGAGATTCTTTGATAGTGGCAAAAGCCAGAGACAATCGCGTGAATGTGGGGAAGCAGGTGCTTGTCCCATTGCCTTATCAGGCAGATATTTTTGGCGCGTGCCTTGAAAAAGTGTCATTACACTTAGGGAAAGGAAAGGTTAAAGGAAATGTGTCAAAATACTTGGACCTTGGGAAAAGATTGATAAACGATTTAACTACCGCATTTCTAAAAAGGTTCGGTGTTAAGTTGAAAAATCCGAGAGTGTGTCGCACAATAAGCGATAGTATTGCATGTTGGCATCGAAAAGTTAGAAAGCTTTTGAAAGCGTTAGTATTTGGAGAATGGATAAGAGAAACGGAGGAGAATACATTCGTGAAGGGATGTGTGTTTAATCTCACGAACAGGTTAAAAAGAGGTCGAGTTTTAGCCGTTGAAAATGTGTCAGAAAAACGAGAAAAGAGGAAATTTTGGTTTGACAGAAAGGCGGTAAAACGGAAGCTTAATGTGAAAGATGAGGTTTTAGTTTTAACTACCAGAAAGCCAATTAAAATGTCAGATAGTCGGATAGGGCCGGGAAGAAAGGAGTCAATAATAACGGAAACAAATTATATTGTGAATGTTCCTGTGAGGCGACAGAAATCCCAGATTTCTCACTTGAGTTTAGTAAAGCCTTACAGAAAACGGGTGGAGTTAGCAGATATCTTAACGCGGGAAATAAACGCACTTGAGGAATTCTGTTTACCGTATCTAGATGATATGGCGTTTTTTTCAGACAGTTGGGAGGACCATATGCGTCATCTAGAAACAGTATTAAAAAGGGTTAATGACGCGAAACTAAAAATCAAATTGGCGAAATGCAAGTTCGCTCAGAAAACCGTAAAATATCTTGGGCATATTGTAGGGGAGGGCAGACGGAGGCCAGCTGAGGCAAAAGTAAGGGCAATTAAGGAATTACCGGTTCCGAAATCGAAAACTGAAATTCGTAGATGTTTGGGAATGGCTGGATATTATTCCCGGTACATAAAAGATTATGCAGTGATTGTAGAACCATTAACGAGGGCGCTTAAAGGGAAAAATAAAAAAGAAAAGATTGCATGGAGCGACGAAATGGGAAAAGCCTCTGAGACTTTGAAAATGAGACTTACTGAAGAACCGGTGCTTTACGCTCCTAATTTTCAGAAAGAATTCATAGTACAAACTGATGCTAGTGACTTAGGCATTGGCGTGGTTTTGGCTCAAAGAGAGGGATCGGAAGAGCACCCCATAATATATTTAAGTCGCAAATTTGCTGATAGTGAGAAAAGTTTCTACGCCACTGAAAGAGAGTGTGCTGGAATTATTTTTGCGATAAAAAAGTTAAGGCATTATATTGATGGACAAAACTTTTCTATTGAAACCGATCACAATCCCTTGATACTTCTAAAAAGAAATTCTGGAAATAATCCCAGGTTATTAAGGTGGTCCTTGGCTTTGCAACCTTATAATTATGCCATTTCTCATCGCGCAGGCAAAGACATTCCGCATGTTGATTGTCTGAGTCGAGTTTAAGGAGATTTCTTGATAAACTTTTGTATATAATTATTTTAAGATTTTTTATTTTTTATTTCACTGTGTTTTATTATATGTTCATGATTTCTTATCAGAGCGCGCAAAAAAAGAAAAGGAAGGTAGTATTATCTTATTCATGTATGTTTCATTTCTTGCCACTCTGATGTAATTTGAGCTTGCAATTCTTTATTCGACTCTTAGAGATTCGTAGTGTTTCACCCTTAAGAATCGTTTGAGGAGGGGGTGCTATAAAGAATTGAGCCTCTACGTCCAGGTGCACTATGTGTCATTCTAGCATTTCCTGTGAGTACACTTAACTGCATACCTTCCCTCGCTATTTTTGCCTTGAACAGTAGCAGACGCCGAATTCTATTGTACTGTGAGCGGAAAGTTCGGACAGTGATGTAGTGGTAAGGCGTTACCCAAAGAGGGGTCTTATGCTTTGATCCTTGCCGAGTTCGTGGGAAAGAGTTCATCTGCGAGAGAAGCGATCTCTGCACACGATTTTTAGGTTTGCGCCCGAAACTTTGCCCTTTGTCTTAGAACGTCCAATGACGGACTTAGTGAAAACGAAACAGAGGGATCTCAAGGCTGCTAAGAGGGTGGAGAGTTTCGAGGGGCCCGCCTCGACAAAGCCCCCGCCCCTAGAAGTAGTTCTCCTGCGAGAATGAAAAAGTGAGAGAGGACAGTTTTTCGGATAGATCTGAACGAGAGTGGTGACTCTCTGGAAAGAGTGAGGTCTGACCTCTATAGATACAGCAGGTATCAGGTGAAAATCCCAGCGAAGTGAAAAAGCACGACAAGTGCGATAGTGAGAGTTCTTTAACTCTGAAGCATCGTGATTTAGTATATTTTTCCGAAGAGAAGGAACGGACGAGCCCTGTTCCGAATGAACTTTCTTTAGAAGTTACGACAGACAGTAATTTCCTGAGACTTTTGATTGATCGAGCTGCACTCAGAGTCAAGAGAACATTAATTTATTAGCGATTGACTCACGGAAAATAATTAAATGCTGTATTGACGTCTTGTATATATTTTTCATTAGAATTAACATTGTTATACAATAAAATTCTATTTTCTAATTTATGCGAGAAATTCTCTGTGCCAACGATCCGATCTCGCTACCACTCACCATCTTTTATATGGTCGGTATAGAGGAGTTACTACAAATGCAAAAAAATCGTTTAAAAATATTGAAATGCAAACGAGATATTGTCAAATAACTGTCCCATAGGAATAATATTAGCGAGTGGGTGTTTTCCCGTGAGTGAAGTAGCCTCTTAAGAGCCTACACTAGTCACGGGAAGGAACGCTTAAGCTAATGTTAAGTCTATGGGAAGGTTCTAACGCGATTTCTTGCTCGCATTTTAATACTATTTTTAAATGCTTTTTTGCATAGGATAGCTGAGGTCAATCTCCAACGTTGTTAGTTTTTACTTTACGATTCGTAATGAATTCAATTCGAATCTTAATATTTCATTACGAATCGGAAAGGTTCCGTGTTTTAGCTGAAACATTCTTCTGCTCGAATCAGAAAACTTTCCGTTAGTATCGTGCAGCAGATGTCTCCGATACTTTCAGAAACGTTTCTGAATTTTTTTTTTACAGTGAGGCTTCAAAGCCCTTTTAAATATTCACAAACACTTTTGAAGACTTGAATACACTTAATTAATCGATGAGGCCCTATCACATTAAGCTCCGTATATATACACACAAAATAATAGGCCGCATATCTTCAATCCATCGGATATTTCTTAAAGAACGCACTCGTAGCACTAATATATTTATATCTCCTTGTTATACGCCACAAAGCTTTTCCTTAGTCGATACAATTTTTCACCCGTCCTTTAATTACTGGAACTCTAAGAAATAACTATATCTCCGACTAAATTTCGTGACTCCTCAACGATCTTGTCTGCATTCAGCTGGCTCTTCATCTGTCTATCAGGTTAAGCATAGGTTCCCAGTCTAATTCAATCTGGACAACATTATCCCACCGCTGCCACCAATTATTTAATTATATAGATATTATTAGCTGTGGTATCTTGGTCGCATACATATATAATTAAACGTATCATATCGAATTAAACGAAAACGTTTTATTTCAAAACAACAATTGTAAATATGACATGATGGTGAAATTTTAAATGATATTTACAAGACATTTTTGTACTATCTCAGGAACCCCATAAGACCAGATCTCTCTCTCTAGAACTCAAAAACCAGACTGCCCACACTGGCGAAAAAACGCCTTCTCCTCCTCACTGCATAATCTCTTGATCTTCTTTGATTGACGCACCATTCTTCCTCCTCCCAATTCCAATTCTACTCTCAGAGTACATCGAAATTCATTTCTTTGGTCTTGCTATTCATACAAATACCTTCCTGACACATTTTAAACTCCTTCAGATGATCTTGTTATAGATAAAGTTCACACACATTTAGCAAGACTATTCAAGGCATGAAAGCTTTTCATTTTTACTTGAAATGAACTAAAATTACTGCTGGATGTTCGTTTTCAGCTGTGATTATGCATTTTAAAATTTAAATAATCTGTAGTCCACTATAAGGTAGTAGATCATATACAGGGCTTCACGAAAGAATTCGCACACATTGCCGGCTATAGACAGCAATTGCCGAAAATTAATTTTTTGCTGCGCTGTATTTAAAATAAATACCGCGCAGCAAAAATTTTATTTAAATTAGTTTAAGTTTAAATTAGTTAAAGTTTATTTAAATTAGTGCTCGCGAATATACGTTTATATACGTTTAAACGTATACGTAGTTAAGCCTTTTTCCCTATTATACCTATCCAAAATCGTTACCGGTTACAATGCGTTTTAAAAGTATTATACGTATATTCGCGAGCGCTAATTTAAATATCTCATTTCATTATATGAAAAAAAAAAATGAAATTTTTTAACAACATTCCGATAGTGTTGGAAAGTGTTTCATAATCTATGCCATGATGCATGATTTTTCGTTCTTCTTTAATTTTGATTCGGATGTGACTGTTTTTTTGATGAGCTAGATGGTTAAGCAATATTCTTACACAGGCTGTCACAAAATATTTGAAAAGTAATTTAATTTTTTGCCTGTTGGAGATAAAGTAGGCAATATAAATTGAAGGGTTTGCTGCAAAAAGGAGGTAACTACATTTTCGCACTTTTGGGAAATTAAAAAAAAATTAAATTTTATAGTTTCGTCAAATGTATTTTTTTTTTCACTTATACGTTAATCCATGCACCTAATATGCATGGTTTGCCACCAATATTAACAAAAAAATACCAATTCTGATCGACTTTTTTTTTTAAATATAAGAATGTGGACATGTCAAAAATGGACCTATATCCTTTTGAAGCAAACCCTTTAATTGCAACAGTGTTATATATAAAGTAGGAAATAAGACTGTGTTAATGAAACAGTCCCCCCATTAATTTCCAAAATGTCACGCTTTTTTATATTTTTATACGGTCACTCTAGACAAAATTAGGTCAATTATTTTATTTATTTTGCTCTAAAAAAATCATTACACAAAACTGCATACCTATATCTTTAAAATTAACTGAATTGTTATAAAGGAATTACGGTAAGATTTTTTTCTTTCTGTTTTTTTACAATTTAGAAATTTATTTCATTAGTAAAAATAGGGACTATTCAAATATTGATGTTGTCGTTCTTCTGATCAAAAACATGTTAAAAAGGGTGAAAAAATTGCATCACAAATAAATCTAACTAAAGCGATCAGAGATCATGCATTAGAGATAAATGATAGTTTTAAATCCTATAAATAAATAACAGGAAAAGAAATTGAAGAAGGATTTACAAAGTGCTTTATCTCGTCTTTAATAATTAACTGAACGCTTCAAAAAATGTTTCTGTAAATATTGTGGAGTTCTTTGCTTACTACTCTGTTTAAAGTATCGTGTATTATTCTCGGTCCGTGTTTCTACCTGTTTCACAATATCTTACAGATTTACATTTATAATTTAATATATTGCCCTTTTTATAATGGGCCATATTAAGCATAACACAATTTTTTATTACACAATGTTCAGTTTTTTCAAATAATCTTGTTGCAGCAAAACGAAACAATTTATAAGTAACCAATTTTGTCTAAGGCAGTCGTATAAAAATTTGAAAGGTGTAATTTTTTGAAAATTAATCGCAGAATTATTTCAAAAATATAATCTTATTTTTTGCTTTTTTTAACACTTTTGCAATTTACATTGCGTACTATCACCAACAGGTAAAAATTTAAAGCGAATTTCAATCGTTTCGAGATACTTTGTATACGTTATATATAATAGAGAAATGGGCGAGACCTTGCTAAATGATGCGTTGTTTACTTTCATTAAAAGAAATTAAAGTCCTTCCGGCCTGTACCGGGAGGAAAAGGTAGCTTTCCTATATTTTCGTTTTAAAATTTTAGCTAATGTTACACGAAAACAGCAAGTTAAAATGCAAAGAAACGTTTACAAAAGATTCGTTAATACTGAATTTGAATAAGAAATTCGCCAAATTATTGAGCAATAGCCAAATTGGCTTCATTTATGAAAACTTATTTTGGTCTCCAAATTTGTCGCCAATGTCGCCAATTTTGGCGCTAACGGATATGAATATATAGTTTTATGCGTATGATTGGGTAAATTATTACAACAATGAAAGAAAAAAGTCCTTCCGGCCTGTACCGGGAGGAAAAGGTAGCTTTCCTATACCTTCGTTTTAAAATTTTAGCTAATGTTACACGAAAACAGCAAGTTAAAATGCAAAGAAACGTTTACAAAAGATTCGTTAATACTGAATTTGAATAAGAATTTCGCACAAATTATTGAGCAATAGCCAAATTGGCTTCATTTATAAAGACTTATTTTGGTCGCCAAATTTGGCGATATTTCGCCAAATGTCACAAATTTTGCCCATTTTGTCGCCAATTTTGCCAATTTTGTCGCCAATGTTGGCACTAACGGATATGAATATATAGTTTTATGCGTATGATTGGGAAAATTATTACAACAATGAAAGAAAATAATTTGTGAGTAATCCCGTTAATGTGCTGTTTTGTTTCAAAATGTCAGCCACCCTAGAATTTCAAACTGCTCTATCTCAGCCATTTTTTAAGATAGAGGTAAACCAAAAAATGCCCTGGAATCCTTGTATCAAGGCCTAACACGTAATTAAAAAATAAATTTTAATTTTTAATTTTTTTGTATATTTATTTTAGTTTTAAATTTTTAAATGGCCGCCATCTTGAAACAAAATGGCGGACCAAGCTGGCCAACGAACTCAGTCGAGACATTGGTGACCTTAATACACACAATTAGTTTCATCAAAATCGATTCATAAATACGGGCGTTATCGTATGACATAGGTCATATATATATATATATATATATATATATATATATATATATATATATATATATATATATATATATATATATATATATGGATATATATATATATATAAATCAACATTTGAACGGAGGGTGGTTTTGGGGTCTGGGGGTCATGATCGGTGAAAATATATCGAAATTTTCCGGAACTGCCTTCCTCCGAACGGCTGCAATAGGTAGCTTTATACTTTTAGGTAGTTTTCAATACAAAGAACTCAACAAAGTACACAAAAAGAAAATGTACTACCAGCCCGATCGCACGCGCCAAATAAACTTTTCCGTGTTTGAAAAATAAAAGTTAACTTTCCATCACCCATAAGTAAACTTATATGTATCATATACAGTCGAATCTCGTTAACGCGAACACTGAAGGGGAAACTTTTTTTGTTCGTGTTAAAAGTAGTTCGTGCTATCCGAACTTAAATACATTACATACAACTGCACGGGGCAGTCGGAAACAGTTCGTGCTAAAAGTAATTTGCGTTAAGCGTGTTCGTGTTAACGAGGTTTGACTGTATTATAATATGAGCAAATCTTGTGTGTGTGTGTGTGTGTGTGTGTGTGTGTGTGTGTGTGTGTGTGTGTGTGTGTGTCTGTCTATCTATGTGTGTATATATGCAAATTTTATCTAAAAAACGGCTCCAATGATTTTCACTGAATTTTGTAATCTTACCGTTTTCGGGCACGAGAAAATTATTGGTCTAGTTTATATGTTCGAGAAAATTAAAATAGTGGGTCATTTTTGGTCACTGCGGGTCAGGGTCAAGCTAATTTGATCTAAAAAACGGGTCGTTATCTAAAATACGAGAAGACCATTGGTTTAAGTCACATGTTCGAGAAAATTCGATTAATGGGTCATTTTTGGGTCACTATGGGTCAAGCTAACTTTATCTGAAAAAAGGCTTTAACGATTTTGACTAAATTTTGTATTCTACCGTTTTCGGGTACAAGAAGATTATTGGGCTGGATCACATGTTCGAGAAGATTAGATTAGTGGGTCATTTTGGGTCACTACGGGCCAGGGTCACGCTAATTTTGTCTAAAAAAAGGCTCAAACGATTTTGACTAAATTTTGTATTCTACCATTTTGAATTACGAGAAGGCCATTGGGCTGTGTCACATATTCGGTAAAATTCGATTAGTGGGTCATTTTGGGTTACTACGGGTCAGGGTCAATCTAATTTTATCTAAAAAATCGGCTCAAACGATTTTGACTAAATTTTGTATTCTACCGTTTTCGGGTACAAGAAGATTATTGGGCTGGATCACATGTTCGAGAAGATTAGATTAGTGGGTCATTTTGGGTCACTACGGGCCAGGGTCACGCTAATTTTGTCTAAAAAAAGGCTCAAACGATTTTGACTAAATTTTGTATTCTACCATTTTGAATTACGAGAAGGCCATTGGGCTGTGTCACATATTCGGTAAAATTCGATTAGTGGGTCATTTTGGGTTACTACGGGTCAGGGTCAATCTAATTTTATCTAAAAAATCGGCTCAAACGATTTTGACTAAATTTTGTATTCTACCGTTTGCGGGTACAAGAAGATCCTTGGGCTGGATCACATGTTCGAGAAAATTCGATTAATGGGTCATTTTGGGTCACTATGGGTCAGGGTCACGCTAATTTTCTCTAAAAAAAAGGCTCAAACGATTTTGACTAAATTTTGTATTCTACCATTTTGGGTTACGAGAAGGCTATTGGGCTGTGTCACATATTCGGTAAAATTCGATTAGTGAGTTATTTTGGGTCACTACGGGTCAGGGTCAAGCTAATTTTATCTAAAAAACGGCTCAAACGATTTTGACTAAATTTTGTATATTACCGTTTTGGATTATGAGAAGACATTTGGGCTAGGTCATATGTTCGAGAAACTTTGATTAGTGTGTTATTTTTGTATCATCACAGGACAATGCATTTCAATGTTAATAAAGGTTGAAAGAGTTATTAAGTTGTTGAACATTTGGCAGTAAACAAAATCGCAAAATTGGCAAATTTTCGACAAATATCGCAACTTTTTGCGAAATGTTGTATATATCTGCATGGAAAATAGACTTTCTACACTGTTAAAAATTTGCAGCAAACTGCCCAGTCATTCGACCGTTTTTATACAAAAAGGTTACATGACCGTAATTAAACTCTATTCTGACCATAATATAGGCAATAATATGGTCAGAATCGAGTTAAATTACGGTTATGAAACCGTTTTCTATAAAAACGGTCAAATGACTGGACAGTTTGCTGCAAAATTTTAACAGTGTAGATTACCAAAGCTAAAACACATGTTTGGCGCAAAATGAAAGCATGTTGTCACGTTTGCGACTTTTCGGCAAATTTTGGCGACATTTGGCAACAAAATTAGCTTTTAGAATTTGAAGGAATTTCCTAGAAATTTCCAACAGGAGCCGAGATACATGATCAGTCGGCGATTCGAGTTGAACACTAAGCTAATTTTAACCGAACAGAGCTCGGTGGTCTTCTCCGCTATGGTACAGACTGATTATGATTAAAGTTGCACTTTCAAACGGCTGTAAAAAAAGAACCACTTGTCAGAATGATCTGATATTTCATCTGAGTATACGTGGGGCAATGGGAATTTGTTTTGGGAAAGAAAAAAGTTCAATAGTTGACCGATAGATGGCGCTGTACTCGTCAAAAGATGCTAATTAAAAGACGTGACATGCGCACCGCACATTGCACTTTTGATAAAAAGGCGGGGAACATGCAGTTCCTGTTGTTCTGCGTCTGAGAAGGTAATCATGACTCTATCACTGAAGGATCGGGCTCTGCTTTTGAAGCTTTTTTACAAGAACGGTGACTATGCGGCAGTTGCATTGAAGAAATTCTGGACATTTAAGGATTTAAGAAGCGGCTCTGGCCCGATGACTGCATTCGATCTGAAGAAGATGATTGATAAATTCGAAGAGATGGGTTCATTTGACGTGAAATGTGGCAGAAGGAGGAATGCAATTGCTTCGACGTCAGTGGAGGATGTGGTTACAGCATTGCAGGAAACGTCAAGCAGTGCTTTGGGAACGTGCAGTGCACTTGGAATTTCTCGAACTGTAGACATGTCTGCAGCACGTTCGTAAAATTTTACGAAACATCCTGCAATGCTATCCTTACAAAATCACGCATGTTCAGGAGTTGCTTCCTGCTGACCTGCCAAAAACTGAAAATTTCACCCTGCGATTTCTTGCTCGAATGGAAGTGGACAATGCATGGCCGTGGAACATTTTGTGGACAGACGAAGCCCATTTCCATCTCCAAGGTTCTGTCAATACTGAAAATTTCAGAATACGTGTAAGTGAGAATACGTTCCAAATGCAACCATTGCCTCTTCATTCTGAAAGGTCACTGTGTGGTGCGGGTTTACGGCAGCATTTATCGTTAGCCCTTTCTTTTTCGAGGAGATTGGTCCTTCGGATGCTCTCACCTGTACAGTCAATGGGATACGTTATGAATCTGTTTTGCGCAACCAGCTCATTCCAGCACTGCAACAACGCTGGTATATGGATAGCACAATTTTTATGCAAGATGGCGTTCCTCCGCACATTGCAACACCAGAGAAGCAGTTGTTGAATCTGCATTTTGGAAATGATGGAATTATCAGTCGCCATTTTCCAACAGCCGGGATGCCACGATCACCTGACCTGAACCTTGAGACTTCTGGCTGTGGGGTTACTTAAAACATGTTGTGTACGGGGGTCCAATTGCGAACTTAGGGGAATTGAAAACACGCATTAGGCAACACATTCACAATATCGTCCCTGAAACATTCCGATCTATGTTTTCATTAGTTTTTGCTTTTTCTACGGTTTTTGGCCTAGGAACAATTAAAAACCGATTTCGGTTTTGTTTTTTCTACGGTTTTTAGCCTAGGGATATTTAAAAACCGAATATTTCCTATCCGCTGTGACACCACCCTGTTGTGGTGGATAGGCTTTGAACAAAGAGTGCAGCTACAGCATGTCACGTCTTTTAATTAGTATTTTATGACGAGTACAGCGCCATCTATCGGCCAACTTTTGAACTTTCTTTTCTTTCGCTAAAGGATTTCCCATTGCTTCACGTATACTCACGTCCTAGCTTGTTTGGAGACGATACAAAACTTTGGAAGATTATATCGGAAAATTCGAGAGATATGGGGCTTTTTTCTATGATTAGCTCCCAAATAAAGGCGCCACAGTACATATTCACTTAAAATCTAAGACTAGAAGTCCTTTCAAAGATGTGTCCTCTGAAGGTGACAATGGGCGTTGGTGGGTTTTATTAGACACTCCGAAACAATTCGAAGCCCCTCTGGCTACAACAAAACTGTTCGAGCAACCAAAAATGTAAAAACATTAATAATTTACGTCTTCACTTGTGAAACAGAAATTGGTGAAATCTTACCCCTATGTACCACCCACCTCCTCGAGAGTCCAGAATAAGTCATTTTTCCCACAGAAAGAGACAAAACTGGAAAAAATCCCTTTTTATGATTTTCATGGTTTCGTGCTTTAATTATCCTTTGGAGGTTTCTAATTTATTTTGCTGTTTCTAATTGAATGACAAAAATTTGAAAAATAATTTATTATTGTAACTTGTTTTAAAAATGAATGCAGTAAAACCTACTAAAACGTAATCGCGATGCACCGGACAAAATATTTTTTAGACAGGATTCCGTCTTTGCAAGATATACAGCTTGTTATGATTATATGGTATTCATTTCTTCGGGACCTTGAAAGTTCTTTGTTTAAGGCTAGATTATATTATAGAGATATTCCGTTTTCACAGATTTTACTGTATGATTTTGTAACTTTAAAGACCGAGTCTCCTTGAACTTTAAACCTCAAGTCCCCTGTCTTGCTCGACCTTTTCCCTTGTTATTCTGAACACGTTTATTCCGGAATAATATTGATACTAATCGAAGTACCCCCCCCCCCCCCTCCTTTCATACAGTAAGTTTAAAGAAATCTTTATTTATGCTGGAAAAATATTTCCCTTTTTTTTTCTCTTTTGCAGAATTGTATGCAATTTTGCCCTTTTGAGATTAATTTTTCCAACCGAAAGGTCCTGTGTTTAAGTTAATTTCCGTATTGCAAGCTAATAAAATCATGGCTAATTTAGTTTTTTTTTTTTTTTTTTTTTTTTTTTTATCCTTCACATATTGTAACAATGTAACCTTCATTGACTGTTATCTCGTTTCGTGTTTTAATAGAAGAAGAAAGCAAAAAATTAAACGTTACGCCCATGAAATATTTAATGCTTCAAACAATTTTGTTAAAACTTTAAACCTTTCCTCCACTTACAACAAGAACCTTTGCTCCTACTCATATCTACCTGTCATAATTTCATTATTTATCAACATCAACTCACCTTCCAAACTGTCAATTTTCATCATTTTTCAAAGATTATCCGACAGTTCAAAAATAAACCTCGGGTATTACTTTTAATGCATGCCTCCTTTCACTAGATTGGCATCCGCAATTTTTTTCCTTCGGAGGAGAAATCATCGAATGAATAATTTTTTTAGTCTTTAACATTAGAAACATTGTTGAAAATTAGCATTTAGGTATTGTCTAAAACGAAAACTGTAGTCGAAAACAGAATGTGTACTTCAGAAATTGACCTTTTTCACCTCATGCTTCGAGGGAGATCAGACACGAACCTCGCAGCCTCCTCAAAAATAAAGAAGTAGATAAAAACTAAAACAGAGAAAATAATAGTTACCATGGTATCGCTAGATAGCTTACTCTATTTTTAGAGTTCTTCTGAGAAGCATCTCATTTGGGGACCATTTGCTTAGCTAATTTTGATGTTTTTCCACCTCTATTCTTGAAATTAGATAATATATCTTTGGTAATATTGGTATCCTTCTTTATCTAATTGTTCAAAATTGTGTTATTTGATTTTTTCAGATTTCTAAAGAGTTATTTACCATTTAAGTTTTCTGTTTTTGTAATAATAATAATATCACTATATTTTTATGGTAAAAAAAAATCGAATTCAAATTCGATGTAAGACTGGCAGTGGCGACTCATGACTGGTTTTATTTGGGGCACTAAATGCATAGTTGCAAAATTTATTATTTTCTTACCACTATTTTGTAAAAGAAATATTTGCCTTATTTGTTAGTAGAAAATTTTGCCATTAAGCCAACGAAAAGTTTTCTTTAAAAAAAATAATGGTAAAAAAAGAATAAAATTTTCAGTCATGTATTTATGCCCCAAAAAGAGCGAGTCACGAGCTGCCACTGAGGACTGGGTACTATATAGTTCGGGAAACTGAAGGGTGCATTCGGAAAACGACATGGTCACAGAGTCCCTCCAAACATGTCTAGAATAAATAACTCTTTAAATTCTTGATCGGCTCAGTGGTTAGGGAGCTGATCACAAACCTTCGAAGCTCGTTGCCGAATCTCGTGGGTTCTATCACGCGAAACTCCAGAGGAGTATCAGAAAAAATCGCAGGGTTTTCTTTTCACGAACACAGAAATTTGGAGAATTCTTTCTTCAAAAGTCTTCCCCGAAATAAATACTCATGTGACAATATAGCCAAAAAGTCGCCGATGCTTATTAACATTTCATAATCTGCCCCACTCTTCTTTAATTTTTCAATCAAATCGCAGGAGAAATCATTTAATGGATAATTTTTTGGTTCTTTAACATTTAGATTGAAAATTATCATTGAGTTATTGTTCAAAATTGTGTCATGTGTTTTTTAGATGTCTAGAGAGTTATCACGTAAGTTTTCTGTTTTCAGAATAATATCACTAGATTTAAGGCAAAAAAGATTGAATTCAAATTTGATTAATACTGGGTTCTATCGTTCCGAAAATTGAAGACTACATTCGGAAAAACACACGGTCATTAGAGGAAAGCTAAATTTGTCAAAGAATAATCTCTCTTTAAATTCTTGATCAGTCCAGTAGAGCTAATCACAAATCTGGGAAGCTTGGAGCTGAATCTCACGGGTTCCACCAAGCGCTGCTCAAGCGGAGTGTTAGAAGAAAATTTTTATTGCTTTCTTTCTATGAAAACTGTAATATGAAGTATTCTTTCTTCAAAAATCCTCCTTGAAATAAATATTTATACGACAAATATGGTCAAAAAGTGACCGATGCCTATTAACATTGCATCACCTGCCTTTACTCCTTTTTAAATTCTTTTTAGTCAAGTCTCAAAAGAAAACAGTAAATGAATATTTTTTTTAGTCTTTAATATTAGAAACATTGTTGAAAATTTGCACTTAGGTATTATCAAAAAGGAAAACTGTGGTCGAAAACAGAAAGTATACTTCAAAAATTGACCTTTTTTGTCTTCATGCTTCGAGGGGATCAGACACGAATTATTTGCAGCCTCCTCAAAAATAAAGAAGTAGATAAAAACTAAAGAGAAAATAATAGTTTCCATGTATGGCTTAGAGAGAATACGCTATTTTTAGAATTCTTCTGTGAAGTAGTTCACTTGGGAAACATTTGCTTCGTTGATTCTGGTGTTTTTTTCCAACTTTATTCTTGAAATTACGTCTATATCTTATTTGGCATTATTGGACTGAATCCCGCTATTCATTCTATATTTAATAGTTTAAAATTGTTATGTGATTTTTTTTTTTCAGATTTCTGAAGGGTCGTCATGTAAGTTTTCTGTTTCCATAATAATAACGGCAGATTTTTTGGCTGCAAAACAACATCTCTGAAATATTTGGTTCGACAGAGTTTGATTGTTTTAAAGCTAACTTGCGTCACAGGGAACAGTGGAAAATATATTCTTGTCACTGCGTCTATTGAATATGTTTTATAGCGCTCAGAAAATTTAAAGTCGCATTCGAAAAAAGACATGTTTCAGCGTCACGCTAAATACGTTTTGAATAATAACTCTGCGTATACAGTAGAATCTCGTTACAACGAACCTCGATTTAACGAATTTTTCAATTTAACGAATATAATTTGGATTGTAAAAAAAGTCATATCATTCTATTTCAGTATAAAAATGTTTTCACTTTAACGAATATTTCATTATAGCGAATTTAATCAGTGGTCTCCAGAGATTCGTTGTAACGAGATTTTACTGTACACCTTTAAATTCTTGTTCAGTCCAATGGTTTATGCACACTGTTAGAAATGGATATTCAAATTCCACGCAATTTTCTTCGTTTATGACGAAACTGTTTCCTGGGAAATGCTCCAAGCGAATATTTCATCAAATAGAGTAAATTTGTATCTTCAAAAGAGTGAGGAAGTTAATTTCGTCAAATTGCTTGTTCGAAAGTGCAAAAAAAAAAAAAAGGTTGGTGGTGCCATCTATTGGCAATTTTAGAAGCATTAGTAATTGACAGGGGGAAAAAGTACGAGCCTTTCTCAAGTCTTCAACGGGTTTCGAACGCACAATTTTCGGTGTGGGAGATGACTGTGCTGCGTCCTTCGCCAGTGGGATATTACATGTATTTTATTTTAAATGTATCTATGGGATGTTGATGTGTGTTTATATTTTTAGAATTATTTTTATCGGTGCTGTTATAATTTCTGCATGTTTTAATTAATAAGGCTAGATTATTATTATGGTTTTTCTGTGGTTACTAATAATTAGAATATGGCTTGATTAATATAATTTATTAGAAAAATTTCCTTTGTTCAATTAATGATTAGAATACGGTCTAGTTAATTTGTTGGTCAGAAATAATAAATTTTGAAGTGCATAGATGATAAGATTTTAACACGTTACTGTTTATAGAGGGAAAAGGGATCAGTTATGCATATTTTAAATTTGATTGTTATATGAATATATTTTTTAAATAAAAAAGAGCTCCTAAAATTTTGATTTTTTTTTAACCATTGGGAAAATGGTTGTTGCTTTCGGTCGAAAATGGACCAAATGATGTTCGCATTTTACTATTTTAATTGTTTTTAACGAAATTCTGTAACTTTAGACGGATTTTTTAAGCGTTTTTAACGAAATTCTGTAACTTTAGGAAAATTTATGTTTGAATAGGCAATAGAAATGCATAAAATCGTTACAAAAATGTTAAAGTTACAAAAAGGATAGACGCAAATTATCAGATATGAAAAATAAAGTAGAAATTTGGTACTTTCGTGTTATAACGGTCCCCAAGGATGAAATATTTTTGTTTCTGTTTTCATTAATATATTGTAAATTTGGTACTTTCGTGTTATTTATTTTTGAACGATAATCTGGCCGTGAATGGGAAAACATTTTCGTCAAATATTTGAGATTTTCCATTTCATTAAAAATCACTTAATTTTGAGACGAAATGTTTTTCAAAAATGATGAAATATAGCTCAAGAATTGTTGAATCGTCAAAAGTGAGAATTTTATTTTTGACAGTGAGGAAACAGTTTCGTCAGATATTTGTGGATTCGCGTTTCGTCAAAAACCACGTGACTCTGTGACGAAATGACTGTCAAAAATAACGAAACAAGGCTTAAGGATTGCCGAATCGTCAGAATTGAGTGTTTTATTTCTGAGAGTGTAGCTGACCAAAAATCTGTAGAACTCGGAGCTGAAGTTTATGGATTTTGTCTTGCGCGATTGAACGCGTTGTGTCAGATTTTTAGGAGTATTTTTTTCCACAAAAATGTTGCATTTTTTTCTTCAAAAGTCTTCCGTGAAAGAAAAGGTGTAAAATGGCCAAAAACAGGTCAATGCCTATTAAAATCAGTCCTCTTACATTTTTCAGACAAGTTGCTGAAAAAATGATCGAATTAATTATTTTGTCTTTAACATTAGAAACATTGTTGAAAATTAGGCATTTTCTGAAAATAAAACTGGAGAAACTACTTTAGAAATTGACTTTTGTACCTCATGCTTCAAAGCAGATCAGACACAAGATCTTAATTAGTTTCTCAATGCAATCAGAATTAATTTAACATATATTATCATCCTCCATTTTGCATCTAATACTTCACCTTACTGAACGCTCTATAAACAAAATTTGTTCACTCCGACAAATCATTTGCATTATCTTATGTAAGATAGCCAATTGAGCATGTATGTGCTCTGGTAATTAGTAGCCAGGAAAACTCCGCGCAATATGCACCGAGTTGCACCAAGGGTTTTGTAGAGAGTGCTCCATCACTAGGCGCCATGTCTAATAAGCGTGTGAGAACTTTACAATATCTCACTCAAAACCCCTGTATACTGCTCAGAAAATCAGCATAGGGAAAGCCATGTAAAAAGCAACTCGGCTCTGATTTTTCACTAAGTCAAGAAAGCCACCGTGAAACATCAAAATTTCGATCCGTCATCACCAGTCATCCCAGTTGACGTTACAGCGACAGTTTATTCAATGCAGAAGGCGGAGAGGCATCTCTTACAACTCGCCGAAGACCACACAGGAGAAATCCATTAAGCGAAAATGAAACTTTCCGCTGTGCAATCGTGAAACATCATTTCATCCTATGAGCGCGAACTTTGTTCGTGATCTCATGTACTAGAGCACCAAGTGGCTAGAGGAGTAACCTTTGTTCTGTGCGACTGATGCACAGGTTATTTAAGTGAATGTACGGAGATTTTAGGAAAGTGAAGTTTTTAGATAGAACTTTGAATCGGTTTGATTCAAACTCAGTGTCTTAGCTCTGTAGAGATTTGTTTTCTTTGGGTAATCGTAAGGATTTCCGCAGGTTGGAAGGCAGGTTAGAAAGCTACGATCTCCACAGCTTAGAAAGACGGCAAGGCTTGTACTTCCGGGTTGAGAATATCAGCCGGTACAGAAGGGAAAGAACGTCCAGCTAGAGCTATTATAAAGAAAAGAAAGTTGACATCCTGTCAACTAGAAAAGAGTTTGAAGCGATGTGAAGGAGTTTCCGCGAAAGCAGCAGGATAGAAGCTATAGTACTCTCAAAATAGGTAAAACTTCATCGACATTTATTGACTGTGATTTGCCCTAAATCAGTGACGTGCTTATTGGACTATTCATTTAATTGACTTTTGATTATAAGCTCAACAGAACCCAGTAATCGTTATGATTTCTCCTTTAACCAAGATTTTTTATTGTGTTAATACCTTTTTCGATATAATAAATATTTCTTTGTTTTTATGAGAGCGGATCCATGAAGTTTTACGCTGCCACTTCAAACACAACATCGGCCTCCGTCACAAACGCTTCATTGGCGCCGTAAGTTACTACTGATGCATCTCTGATTATCGAAAAGGAAATAGAGAGACTTCGGAGTAGAATCAAGAATGGTTCGGAGTATGGGAATGGTCGAAGAATTTGTAGGCATCTGAAATATGGGAAAATTGTTTTCGGTGGGACATAAGCATTTAGGTCCCGAGTGACGTATAGTGAATTGCATCTGTTGTTTCCCGCAATGACTCAAGTTGACGACATCCTGCTGAGAACTGGAAAAAGTTTTTGTTTCGACGAGGAAGAATCAAGAAGTATTTGACAAACATCTTTTCTTTATTTTAAAACGATGAAAATAAGACATATCCATGTAGTTATTCCACAGTTAATAATCCACGGGTACAAGAAATCACATCTTGTATGATGGGGTGACAATCCAAATTTTTGACAGAGGAGCGAAGTAAGAATATCGAGAACTTAGGCTGCATATCCGAATTTTAAAAAGTGGGAAAGTGCTTTAGGAGGGTACCATAAGGGTGGCCAAGGGGCCAGAATATTTTTAGAGATGTTACATCGCGGAGATCAGAGAGGAAAGTGTATTTTTGATAATGACAGCGTGCGTTGGAAAGTATGCCAAACCTTTTTAGAGCCAAGAGTATTGTATTTTGCGTGGGAATTGTAACCGTTACATATACATCATATCAACTTCATAATTGACGTCATTGGTAGGGAAATCTTTATTGGCGAAGATTGCACTTTGGCAAAAAAAGAGAGTGAAATAGAATTTTAGTGGTTAGTTGTTTTGAGAAAATGCAGGAAAGATATTTCAGAAATATGTTATAAGGCGTCACTCAGACGGAATTAACATCTGGATTCAGTATGAAGTCAAAACTGACCATGAGAAAGGAAACATTTTATGCCTTGGATAATTTCATTTACATTGATGTGTGGAAGACCGAATAAAGTACGTTAATGATAATTTACAAACAATATGTATGATTTTGACTAAAAGTTATCGTTGAAAGAGAATGATAAAAAGGTGCGCGTTTTAACAGCCGGGAATGTATATAAGTTACGATAATGCAGAAAGGGGAAAGTATATTTAATAAAATACTTAAAATATAGATTTCTTAATTTTTGAAAAAGATATATATGGTATCTTTACCATATATATATCACCCCTTCACAAAATTTTGAAAAATTTAGAATGTCACCCTGAAAATATAATACACAATATCAATATATAAAAATAATAAAATATGTATGCATACAATATGTAAATAAAAAAAATGTAGTACTACCAAAAATCTTCATACTAGTATAATAAATGGCCATACAATTTTCAAATTGCAGCAGCATGTATTTCAGTAGTCTTTCAAAAGTTCCATTATCAACATGAATATAGTTGTTTTTGGCTGCATAAATAATATATCATTTTTTTTAAATGGCATGCCTAATGATATTTTAATCTTATTCGTGCACTTTCATAAATAGTCACATTTTGTCTCATATTTTATTTCGAAGATTAGAATGTGCACAATTAAACTTTTCACTTTAACTTCTGGCCATAGGAAATATAAACACAAATAATATTTCAATATTGAAAAAAAATATAGTTACAATTATACAATATAAAAATGACGCAATAGAGGTTACAAAAACAAATATACCACATGAAAAATTAAAAAAATTTTGTGTATTAATCGGGAAATGTGCATAAACAGTTTACAAAACCACCTTGTAATTTAATAATTGCATAAATAATCTTTATTTTATTTTATTTTTATTATTTTATATAACTGGGAAAACTATTAAATTATTATAGTACATAAAAGGGATTATCTTTACCGAATATTAAAATAGCAATTGAATAAATAATTTTGAAATAACCCATAATAGTTGTAATCATTTTAAAAATTTATATCTAACTTTCATTAATAAATGTCTTTATATAACAACTTTTTAAGGCATCTCAAAAGAATTTCTGAAATATTTAAAAGAAACAATACAATGAATAAATGTAGAAGAATTGTGAAGAATTTTTTTTAAATGAAGGATCTGCTTTTACAACTGAGAAAAAGAAAAAGAAAAAATGCCTAAAATATCACTATAATCTATATAGTGTGAAGTAAAGGTGTTAACATTAGGTATGTTCGATGAGAGAGAGATGTTTACACCTGAACAATATTTAGAAAAAGCAACATGTACGTTATCGAAGTAAGAAGGCATATCATAGAATTCAAAAATTTAACATAATTCCAAATTTTAAGAACGATTATGGGAATTATCCACTGAAATAAAGTTCAAAAATTCTTTCTAATTGATAAAGTGAAGGTGGCATGTAAAGTGATGTAACTTTGAAAATAAAAAAAAAAGATGCCATAGTGTATAAGTATATATAAAGAGCAATAGAAAATTAATGTATACACTAACATGTGAAGTGGGAAAAAGATAACGGTATGTGTGAATGCTCGACCATACCTATCAGTGAATACGAATCTTAAGTATAGAAGTGTAGTAAATGAATAAAGAAAAAAAGAAAAGTTTTGGATTACAAAAGAGAAAACTAAGTGAGAAAATTGTAAACAAAGAAAATTTTGGTTACAAAGGGGAACCAGTCACACAAAAAAAAATCTGATAACAAAAGTATCAGCCCTCAATAAGTTATATTTCTGAAAACAAAAGGAATCAGAACCACATAGATTTTTTTTTTTTTTTTTTTTTTTTTTTAAATCGCAATCGAAGTTTAGAAGAATGAACAAATTTCTGATTATAGAGATAAACAGAACCAAAAGAATTAAATTTTAAAATTTTAATTTAAAAAAATGTCATTACATATTTCTACCAAAGGAAATTAAATAAAAGTTGAGTGATGTGAATTTCTGCAAGAATGTGCCAAAGGAAAAGATGTGACGCCGAATTTATTTTGCCTTAATTTTTAATACCAATATATTTTGATTTATTTATCTATTATTTTTATTTTAA
This sequence comes from Maratus michaelseni, assembly GCA_963931845.1. Classification (NCBI taxonomy): domain Eukaryota; kingdom Metazoa; phylum Arthropoda; class Arachnida; order Araneae; family Salticidae; genus Maratus; species Maratus michaelseni. The sequence goes on from OZ007599.1 coordinate 227,139,413, forward strand.
AAGAACAGTGATGCAAAGAAGAAGAATTGTCTACTCCTGAAATGTCGAAAATACAACGAAGATAAAAGGTAAAATTAAGCTGTGTGTACGGATCAGTTACACTTATTCAATATGCGAAAAATTTCTGACGACCTGCACCAAAAAAAAATCTCGACATACAAATATACCTCTAATCGCTCTACCGTTTCCGTACGCTAAACAGCCAAACGAAAAGAGACGAACCATCTATACACACAGGTGTGTAAACAATAAAAACATTAACATATGAAATAGAAAGAAAAATATTCATTAGAGGAGTTGTCTGGAAAAATTACCCATATAGTAGGGAAGTGTATCAAAAATACCAAAAATTGAATCGAAGTAAGAAAAGGAGTAAAATATTTGTGACAGTATATAATAAAAATATAGATATGCAAAGAGTATCATAATATAGCATCTTATCATTAATAATATAGTTTCGAAAAATAATATAAACTAGAATTAACAGAGAGTGGTATTTCTTTCTTCATCAATATATTTCTTTATTGACGGACACCCTGGCGAAGATACAGTGTGAGAAATATTAAAATTAGTATTGTTATTTTCATTATTTTGTATGCAATTAATGCATTTGGGAGGGTTTGTGCACCGAAGATTGTTATGTTGGCCTGCACAAATCGGACATTTTATAGAATTAATACATACCTGTAATACCTGCAATATGATAAAATGAATGACATCGAAAACAACGTTTTACAGGGATAAATCTGATTACAGGTATTTTTTGTCTTCAATAGTTATTTGTTTAAGCTCCAGTAATATTTTTGCAATAGGAAACGACATCTCAAATATCCAGTTGTACTCATCTGTATCCCTAAGTTTACATTTCCTTATAAATTGTATAGAGGACACAGGTTTTTGAAGAATATCAGAAATTCCAAATAAAATGTCTGGTATATTAAATTTTAAAGGTAATTTACAAATAATGATGCGAACCGGTTTATGATGCATTTTAGTAGGTGAACAAATAGGAATGCTTTCTGAAAGATCACGATTGCTAGAAGTATTTGATTGCTGCATATCAATTTTTTCATGTGCTAAATCATCGAATGTGTTCCCATCATCTGCAATTTGTGAAATATCCGTCTGTGTAAAAATATTATGCACATTTCGGGGTAACATATAAGTGTTATGGGAAGTATCGTTTACATTTTTAACATCATCAAAGACTTCATGTATATTTTCTACCTTTTGGGCATGAAGTCGTTCTAATAATTTTTTATTAAACGAAATTAAATTTTTCTTGTCTAGTACCAATTTATCAAGTTGCTTCATGACAAAAATATCATAAAACTGCAAAAGACTGTCAAATTGGCGTTCCAGAATAACCTGAAATTTGCATAATTTGGCAGAGAGAGCAGAATTGTCCTGCAATTTTATGTGATCATGCAGCTCATTTAATTGGGAGTTAAACTCTGGAGCACCTTTTAACAAATCCCTGAATATATAAGACCATGAAATATCACTAAATATTTGATTTTGTTCGGAAATAGAAACAGTACTTTCAGATACTGGTGATGCCTGAGTGGATGCCATTTTCTGCACTCTGGTCCTAGATTTATTTTACTTTTTTGTTTTTTAATAGGCATGAAAATGGAAAAGATATACACAAAACTTTAAAAGAGGTGAAGGAAGTGCATGAATTGCAAAAATTTAAAGTGTCATATTTTCTCACCAATATGATAAAAATGGCAAGAAGGGTATAGATACACCGGTAAAATACACAAGACCAGATACACAAAAGAGCAAAGAGATTACTCAAAGCAGTGCATACTTAAAGTATAAATTAAAATATCATATCATGAGATCATATTTAGAGTATTTACCATAATATATTATTAACTTAGAGTTAAAAACTGAATGCAACCCAAAATGTGAATAGAAATATATCAAAATTTAAAACACATAAAAACTGATAATTTATTATTATTTTTTTTTTTAAAGATTAAAATATTTAAAACCTTAGAGATCTCTAAAATGATAAGCAGTGGCTTCAATGCATAAAAATACAACAAAATAATAAAACGAAGCAAAATTTGAATAAAATTTATCAGTCATGAAAAATTCAGATATAAGTGAAATTTAGTATCATTTTAAACTTTGAAAGATCTCTGACAGTTAGAAAACAATCTGCTTCTTACCTGTACGCCACAAATATACAAAACTACCTCTGGAACGATTTAAAATATACACATTATTAAATATTTAAAAGTTCTTGCAGTGGCTTTTTTTTAATTAAAAAAATATTACAGTTCTTGCACTGTCAAAGTTTATGCCATCATAAACATGAAAATATCATTTGAAATTACCATAGAAAACTAATTTCATAAAATTTAAATTTTTAATAAAAATAAGAATTTTCTGCTTTTTCGTTTTCTTTTATATATATATATATATATATATCAACACATTAAGAATAAAACTCTTACCTGTAACACAAGTATATATCCATTGTATAACTAATTTGAGAACACACCTAGCAATAGAAAAAAAAACACTGAAAATAATATATCTATTTTTTTTTTTAAATTAACACAGATGAAAACGGATTTTGTGATTTGTATCACTATGAATAAGTATTCCTTTAACACAATTGAAGTTTGGAGGAATGAATAAATTTTAACCGGAGATCAACAACATTGCAAGCACAGTTATTTTCTTCTTACTCGATTGTTACAAGGCAATTAAAAACAAAAAGTTTTCGTTAAAGCTGATGGATAGGCATTCAATAACCTTGAATTTTTATCGAAACTAAGTTAGAAAGAGTTTTCCGATTATAAGAACCGCAACGCATGATTAGGAAGTCACTTCGATGAGCACATTGAGTTTCTCGCTGTTTTTTTTTTTTATTTTTTATGCCGAAACACAATCAAAGTTTCTCGTATTTATATGATGAAACCACACAGTGCATAATCATGAGTTGAAATTCACTGAAATTAGCGGCATATTTCACATATGTAAACTGGAGAAATTTAATCGACGAAGAAAGATAATGTTTTTGAAATAATGAAAGCATTTAGAGAATCGGTTGACTGAAGTTATAATCTTAACACATTGGAAAAATTTAAGTTGCACCAAAAGGACTACGAGAAAAATTTTTGCTGATCTATCTGGCTTGGGTAATTTTAGGATACACAACTGTAGCACACTTTCAAGTCACAGAATAATAGTTATAAATTGAAAGTACTTAATATGTATAGATAAGGCAGGGATCACAAGGATTTTTTTTTTTTTTTGAAGGCGCATCCATCACAGGCACAGGTTAAAAAAAACTGCACAAAAGATCCTAGGTTGAAACAGTTTATCACTTACGTGGCACGGAAAAGGCATATTTAACTAACATGAACCGCAGGACAAATCTAGGCACATATCGAAGATGTAGAAAAATTCAGGCACATTTCGAAGATGTAGACAAATTCAGGAACATTTCGAAGATGTAGACAAATTCAGGCACATTTCGAAGATGTAGACACAAGAGGAGTCACGACAGCAGAAAAATAAAAAAAATCCACACATTGAGTAGTTGATATAGAGTTCCTTGGCGCACACCCTATGGAAATTGTTTTGTGAAAAATCCAGTTCATCAAAATTAGGCACCAATCTTATATCGAAAAGGAAATAGAGAGACTTCGGAGTAGAATCAAGAATGGTTCGGAGTATGGGAATGGTCGAAGAATTTGTAGGCATCTGAAATATGGGAAAATTGTTTTCGGTGGGACATAAGCATTTAGGTCCCGAGTGACGTATAGTGAATTGCATCTGTTGTTTCCCGCAATGACTCAAGTTGACGACATCCTGCTGAGAACTGGAAAAAGATTTTGTTTCGACGAGGAAGAATCAAGAAGTATTTGACAAACATCTTTTCTTTATTTTAAAACGATGAAAATAAGACATATCCATGTAGTTATTCCACAGTTAATAATCCACGGGTACAAGAAATCACATCTTGTATGATGGGGTGACAATCCAAATTTTTGACAGAGGAGCGAAGTAAGAATATCGAGAACTTAGGCTGCATATCCGAATTTTAAAAAGTGGGAAAGTGCTTTAGGAGGGTACCATAAGGGTGGCCAAGGGGCCAGAATATTTTTAGAGATGTTACATCGCGGAGATCAGAGAGGAAAGTGTATTTTTGATAATGACAGCGTGCGTTGGAAAGTATGCCAAACCATTTACATTTTTAGAGCCAAGAGTATTGTATTTTGCGTGGGAATTGTAACCGTTACATATACATCATATCAACTTCATAATTGACGTCATTGGTAGGGAAATCTTTATTGGCGAAGATTGCACTTTGGCAAAAAAAGAGAGTGAAATAGAATTTTAGTGGTTAGTTGTTTTGAGAAAATGCAGGAAAGATATTTCAGAAATATGTTATAAGGCGTCACTCAGACGGAATTAACATCTGGATTCAGTATGAAGTCAAAACTGACCATGAGAAAGGAAACATTTTATGCCTTGGATAATTTCATTTACATTGATGTGTGGAAGACCGAATAAAGTACGTTAATGATAATTTACAAACAATATGTATGATTTTGACTAAAAGTTATCGTTGAAAGAGAATGATAAAAAGGTGCGCGTTTTAACAGCCGGGAATGTATATAAGTTACGATAATGCAGAAAGGGGAAAGTATATTTAATAAAATACTTAAAATATAGATTTCTTAATTTTTGAAAAAGATATATATGGTATCTTTACCATACTGATGAATTGAAAAACGGACAAAATTTTATGGATCAGGCTCCAAACAGCTGCTGCGGCGCTGTATATGCGTAATAATGCAAATGTCCGAAACAAACAACATAAAATCTTGTGCTAAAAATACGAAGATAAAGCAATGAAGAAATTCACACCGATAATACATTATATCAAAATGGTGAAACAAAGAGATAAATTAGATGCACACGACGTAAATAAAGTAAAAATTGCTAAGACGACATAATTAGACGCCAGATTTAAAATACGTTTTAAACAGGTTTCAGTTTTAATTAGGTAAACTCTCTTCTAAATGTATTGTATTCTTTTCGCTGGGGATCATGGAAATTTTCCCTTAAAGCAAGATTCTGTTATAATGTTCAAATTTCACAGGTTTAGAAATTTGAAATGTTTTTGGAAACCTGTATAAATTCCTCATTCTGTAAAATACTCAAAGTAACTCATTCTGTTTTATTGCAGTGTGGAGAAGTAATCTGAAAATCATAATCATCTTTGAGTGTTAAAATGTATTTCCCCGTTCTTCGAATTACATCTAGATCGTCTGCGTACATTTTCTTCTCATCACCCCTAGTTTTTAACACTTTCCAACCTAGTTGAAAAGTGTTTATGACTTCGGTTTGTCTGGCCGTCTGTCCGTGCTCTAACTCCCGTAAATATGCTCGGATTGCTCTGCAATTTGTATATGTTATTGTCGTTTATCTATAGCATGTTCCCTATTTCAACTGAAGTGTGCACTTATAGTTTTTTTACAGGGACACTCAAAAGAGTTCCTTTACATTACGGTCTATGGGGAAAAATCATTTGCGGTTCATTTTAATGATCTTATACAATTTCAAACACATCGTAATTAATATATATCACTAAGGTGCATTACAAGAAGCTTAATATGGAATAGGGTGTGCATAGCACTTATAGTTACTTTACAGGGACAGTCAAAAGAATTCCGTTACATTACGTCTATGGAGAAAAACCGTCTGCGGTTTATTTAAATAATGTTTCACTATTTTAAACGCATTGAAGTTTATATGTATCACTAAGGTGCATTAACAGAGGCTTACTACAGAATATTGTGTGTATAGCTGTCATCGTTCATTTACAGGGGCACACAAAAGAATTCTCTACTGTCTGTTAACAATAATTCCTGGAAGTGCGTTTTAAGTTACTGAACGCGATTTTAAATTTAACTCACTTTTTGTTTATTACGTGGTGTTTATAAATTATGTAGATCATATACAGGGAAGCACAAAAGTTCGCGAACACATTTCCGTTTATTGACAGAAACTCCAGAAGGAGAATTTTGAACTGTGCTACGCGTTTCTTAACTGAACTAAAATTTAGCATCCTATCTAGTATATATACAAATCTATATACAGGGCTGAATAAAAGTATTCGGATATTTTTCCGAATATTGTATATGTTGGAAATTCTCGAAATTACGTTTTTAAATGTGTTATGCGTTTTCCAAATTGTTTACTTCGATGTTATCTTTCAGCTTATTAAACAGTAATGATTGCGATGATTTTTGGAAGCGTTGGAAAGTGTTACATAATCTATGCTTGACGCACGATTTTTCGTTTTTGTTTTTCCCTCATTTTGGTTATAAAAGTAAAGCAACTTTGGAAAGTTTTTGTCAAATTTGATCTTTTGAACAGATTTTCAGAAAATGTAAGTCGTAAAAAGGGGGTCGGCAGTCAGATATTGACTCTAGGCAAAAATGTACTCACTTTATACATTTTAAAAATAAATAAGTTAAATCAGTTAAAATAAATTATACGTAACGCATAGAATTTTGTAGAAACGTTTACGAAAATTAAGCGCACCTGATTGTTATCCATGATTATGAAAACTTTTCCCCTATCTTCAGAAATAATTAGAAGAAAAGGCAATCAGAATCTTCAGCACCAATATGATTCTGAGATTTTTCTTTTATAAGATAAGACACCCTTGAGACTTTCAGAAACGTTAATTTTTCCCAAAAATTTCTGGCCGTAAAAAGGTCTTTATATTTCAGAAATGTTTCTGTTAATCTCAGAAACCTAATTGATTTCTTGGATCTTGCTTGGTTCTTCTCCTAATGGGTTTTAATGATAAACGAAATGTTAGCAGAGTTGTTAGTAACTTACAACGGTTACACTGAGTTTCCGTAACCTTTTCTACTATATCAGGCAATGTTTCTGCAATTTATTACAGTGTTAATGTGAAATCTCAAAGTTTCATGCATCTAAGAGTTGAACGGGATTATGTAATTTTGTCAGTTGGTTACTGGAAAATGTGTGAAACTGTAGACATCAGCTTTAAAGCAGATGAAAGTCATCATATACGACGAAAGTTCTTTTAAAAAGCGAATGAAAATCATATCAGGGCTGACACTCACTGGCGACTATTTTTTTAATTCTATCTTGCACCACTTTCTCAAAGTAAAATTTTTTCACATACACTTTGACAGCAATGTGCATAAAAGAAATATACTACAAAATTTAATTTTTAAAAATAGTGGTGCGAATAGAGCATAAAAATAGTCGCCAGTGGCAGCCCTGCATATGTATTCACTCCATTGGTTTCTTTGTGACGCTACTCCTCGTAAACTGTTTTCAGCAGATGATTAAATTCAGCTCAGTGATAGCTGCCATGGCCGGCATGGCCCTGCATAATATATATGACGAAAATAGTGTTTTTGAGGAATAATTATAGTTTATGTGTGCATAGACTTAACATTAAAAACTTAAATTGAAACCAGCACGCACGATTATATAATTCAGAACGTGCGAGGTTTTGACTAAAGGGACGCTGCTGCTTCATGTGCCAATTGGACAAATGGTGTATCTGCTTGACGACATCAAATGAATGTTAACTCAAATTATAACTAGCTCAGCTCAATTTTGTGTTGATGTCGCTCGCACTTCCCAAGTATATATATATATATATATATATATATATATATATATAAAACTTTAAGTAAAATTTAACCATTGAAACATAAGAAACTGACCACATACACTGAATATATATATATATATATAGTTAAAATGAAATCACATGTATGAAAATCAAAGGAAGATCTATATATTAACAAGCAAAGGTTTTTTTTTGTCAAATTCACATGAAATAGTGCTCAATACGCATGCGTAAACTTAAATCTAGGACCTAATCAGTTTTAGAGCACACTCAAATGTGAAAACGGTGGTCGAGGGGTATAAGGCGCGTTTCTTCTCTGTTCAGATTATCGTGTCGGTTCGATCACTGCTGTGGACAAGAATGATTATTCGAATTATTCTTCAAAAATTTCAAACTATTTAAAACAGCTATGAATTTTATTTTCATGGTACTATCAAGTTGTTTGCCGTCAAGTTTCAGTATAAAAATCAAAGGAAAAGAAACTACAAAAATTAAACACAATAAAATGAAAATGAAAATATGAAAAACTACGAATATCTTATGGATTCATCAGAGGAGCTTCATAAAAATAATTCATAGTAAAGATATGTTATTTCATCAAATATTGTCAGCATTAAGCCTAAAAATGACAATATTAAGCTCCTTATAACATATCTCTAAAACCCCCAAAAATGTGAAAAGAAAAGTAATTCAAAAATAAAAACGACCCAACTGTAATAGATAAAAAACTAAATAATAATAAACACAACTCATCAGTAAAATAAAGAGAGGAAATGATTAATTCAGATTCAAAATTATTATTCATGTGCAAGTCCAAATTCATGACTAGGAAATGCTGTGTCATTGGCACAAAAAAGTACGGTAATAAAAAAAAGTAGCTGGTGCAGCCACCTATCGTTAAATAAAAAAGGAAATGCTGCAATCTAGCTTTAAGAGGCTACTTCACTCAGGCGAAAACACCCGCTCGCTAATGTTAATTCTATGGTTACGATATCTCGTTCGCATTTCAATATTTTTAAATGTGTTTTTTTCTTTTGCATTAGATAGCTGAGGTCAATCTCTATGCACGCTTCTTTGTACTTTTTCAATTTTTGTACCAGTTTTTTTTATTGAGGATACTTTTACTTTCAAAACCGGTTCCGAAAGTGGAAGTACTTTAATAAAAGGAACTTGTAATCAAAGTCGAAATAGTACAAATGAGCGTGCATAAATATTGACCTCAGCTATCCAATGCAAAAAAAAAAAAAAAATAAAATAAAAAAAAATAAAAACATTTAAAAATATTGAAATGCGAACGAGATATCGTAAAAATAATGTAAGGGTTGAAAAAATATGTAGCCATGTATGAGGAGACATTATGTAAATGATAAAATGATTGTATTAATTGTTATATATATATATATATATATATATATATAACCATAAATGAAACATTATCATAACACCAACTTAAACAATGAAATAATTAAGTATGAAATAATTAGTTGACAATGAAAGATTCCCCAACACACTTAATATGGAATCAAAAACATTGAAAGAATAAGAAATTAAATAAAAATTGAATAAATGGAATTAAATGAAATGAAATTTGTGGAATTTAGAGAGAATTATCAAGTCCCAATTGCCTAAATACCACAAATAAAATGAAATGAGATGTTTCATCATCATATTAGCCATACATTGCTAAAAAATATGATATTGGGACTACATCTCAAATACAATGATTCAAATCAGTGATAAAATAAAAAATAAAATACAATATTAAAAAGGAAAGAAGCCATACTTATAAATTACAGAGAGAACATTTAATAGAGACATTAAGTATAAAATCCATAAAGATGAAAAGAGATATAAATAAGATACCTTGCAGTTCATGAACCATCATGAAAACTCCAACATGACTGGGGAATGAATTGCATAAAAAATCATAACATGTTGCCAATTTTAGAAATATAAATTGCTTAGAAATATAAATTGCTGCAGTGATGCCAGAAATAATGTTAAAATATAATGGATTATAAAATAAACAGGAACATTAGTGCTGCCATCTATTAGTAAAAGTGAATATAATCTGAATCGAAGGAATTGGATGGAAATAAATGTTTCATAATTCAACCAAATTACTATCTTAATTGATACCAATTAGTTAAATAATAAATAAATGAAATTAATTAATAAATAGAAAATCGAATTACATTAAAGGATGTATTAATGAATAATACTATGTTATAAATAAGTATTAAGATGGAAAAATTAATAATAAAAAACAACTTAAAATAGTGCTGCCCTCTAGTGGTAAAAGTAAATATAAAGGAATGGATGGAAATTAGTGTTTAATAATTAAACCAAATTACTATCTTAATGATAGCCATTAGTTAAATAATAAATAAATGAAATTAATTAATAAATAGAATGTTGAATAATATCTAAGTAATGGGTGTATAAATTAATAATACTATGTTATAAATAAGTAGTAATATGGAAAAATTAATAATGAATGCAACATTAAAAATGTACCATTAAATGACAACAACGATTAAATAACTGTACTAAAAATGCAACATCAATTAAAATAAATTAAATTAAAATACTAAAGATTTGAATTAAGAATCAAAGAATTTAAAATTAATATTGATAAAATATTGAAATGAATTAGTCACAAATAATGTGGCTTCAAACAAAGTTAAATTAAATAAAAACACTTAATAAAATTAAAACATATTATATTAACACTGTATAAAAGTAAACATTATCTTAGAAGTAAATATGATATTGTCCACCAAAGGTATTAATCCAAATCATTAGATCAAATAATATATATATGTAGTAACATTTTGTAGAAAAACTAATGAAAAATTTCTAAAACGCTTTTAAAACCCATTTAATTACAAGAGCAGTTTTCAACACTTACTACTGTTGTTGAATAAAAAAAAAAAAATTCCAATAGAATTTTGAAAGATATCATTTTCTCACAGCTCTAAAATATAAAACAAATGTGGGCGACACAAATAATATGGAACTTTCCTCTTCGTATTCCTTTCAGTTTTATAAGAGACGTCAAATTTCTTTTTCAACTTCAGTTCCATCTAAATTTAAAGGAGACGTATATTTTGTTCGAAGCGACTTATCTCTTGAAAAAGAATTGCGTGAAACTGTTCAGTCTCTGTTATTCTACAGGCATTAGTTATTATACAACACATTTTATTGTATAATAAATAATACTATGGATTTTTTAGCATTAGATAATGATATAAGTATTATTTCTTTTAGTTGTTGAAAAAGCCTTGCTCAAACTTGATAAAACCCTGACATAAAGTAAAAACCATCACCGATTGTTACATCAACATTTTAAGTTCCTGATTGTTACTGTTAATCAATTTAAATGTATACGTATATTAGATATTTTATAAAAGATTTTAAATAAAAATTTCTGCTTTGTTTAGCATATTCATTATCTTAAATTTAACCCCTTTTGTTCATGTTTTTTTTAGAAGTTTTCTATTACCTTAAGAACAATTTTCGTTCCTTTATTGCGTGGGATGTATTCATCCTCCTTCTGCACACACAGGGAATTTTTATATTGATTGATTTATTACTATTTAATCTTTTAAATTCTGGCTCTTTCTAATTTTAGAATTGTAAAATATTCATTGCAGGTTGGGCTTGCTTTAACCTTTTTCATACATGCACGCTGTGCCCCCTTATGAAGAGAACTGTTAACTAATTGTTCTCTTAATTACAGTGTGGGCCAGAAAATACTTGATGATTTAAAAATTAATAACTTTTGAAATTTTTTTTTCCTTTTTTGATTTACAGTCTTGACAATTTGGAGGTTTATCATGCAGATATAAACTGTTGAATAAAATTATTATAACCTCTTGATTACTGAGACTCAAAGAGAGAGTATATTGCAGACGTTTTAATATGGACAATTCTCCCACAGAAATGACAAACAACAATTTAATTATATGTTTTTCACAAGAAATTTCAGTAGCTTACTTACCGGTATCATGGCATTTAGCATAAGGACCTGGGATGGTAGAGTGGTCATCCTTTAATAGTTCTTTTGAAAATAATCATATAAAAGGATATAGGTAACAATAGACGGGAAGTAATAATACCGTTAATGAATTCTGCTTCGGAGGTCGTCTACATATTAAAAATTATACCAAGTTTCTTTTTCAATTAGTAACACCTACTTTTGACAATTTATGTTCTTTGGATTAAAGCAGCCCAGTAAAGTATATGCTTTATCCACTTTTTCTTACATCTTCATTGAGTTATAAACGAAAATGTGTTAGGGATTTATCCATAAATTTAAAGAGAAAAAAATGAAGATTTTATAGGGAAAAGCGCCGGAAACATTCAATTAATAACGAGATTTCTTTTTACCTTTACAGATACAATAAACTAAACTTATACAAAATAAATTCTGTATAATTTTTTCGGTTACGTTCTAAGATTTATTTTGTTTTATTATTTATTTATTTATTTTTGTGGATGCAAATGGTAACAATTACGGTCTATTTAGACCGTGGAAAAGTAAAATGCCTCTATATCTCTAAAACTGATGACGGGAATTACATACTTCCCAACCTAGCTGTTTTCTAAAATTAAATGAACATTACTTTGAACCAGAAAAAATATATAATTAAACGTGTTTTGTTTCTTTGTGGTAGTCATTTCATTTTAATTTCATTTGATCAATTAAATAATATTTTTTATTTCGATATCTTAACTTAACTTGATAAAAACTGTTAAGTTTGGCATCTATGGAATGAGCTGTACAAACATATTACAGATTTTTTTTTTTTTTTTTGATGACGTTGATTCTTTTTATGTAAATATTAATTTAAGTAATAATTCATAATTTTTTTAATATGAATTTGTCAGTATAATTTTCATAATTAAAAATATGATTCTGAATCGAAAATATGCTGAAATTTATGTTTTTATCAATGTATCTGATTAAAAAAAAAAAAAAAAAAAAAAAAAAAGATTTTTGGGGAAGATTTTGTCATGTATAAGGTTGTCAAGTGGATTTAAAAATAGCATCCTTAAATCTGGTCCTCTTATAACTCTATGGAGATTTAAGAAAAATAACATGAAGTATGTACTTTTTCAAGCTATTTGATCCAAAAGGAATTCTAATATAAAATCAAAAGTGGGTGTATGAAAAATGATAGTTTGTACAATTTTTAATACCGGCTCCCGAAACATAGTTTATGTAGGGGAGATAGGGAGGAATGGGACATCTGCAGTAATGCTTAAAATAAGCTTTATTTTTAATTTATGACTCTTTTACCAGATGGAGTAATTATTACATCATACTTGTTGCTGTAAATATTTTTAATTGCAAGCACCTATTAGTTTGTGAATTAAAAAGACTATTTTACAATATCAAAAGTAACTAACTACTCAGATTTTTAATGTAAACTTTCAATCTCATTCTTTGTTGTTAATTTGATTGTTTTAATGTTTTGTAAACTCAACAATATATCTTGCATGAATGAACAGTTAAATTAAGCCTAAAAGCCACATGTTTGTTGTAAAAACCTATTTTTTTTAATGTGACTCTAAGGGAGGGATGGGACACTATGACTCAGGGAGGATTGAGACGTGTCCCATCTATCCAAGTCTCTATCCATGTAATTATGCTTAATTACATGCAAATTAGGGGTGGAGTAGTTTTGATGAGGGAGACCCTTTAAAAATTTCATCATGTTTGCTAACGCCAAATAGAATCTTGCGTTGCGTGGGATAACCTAATTTTATCTGAATCTGTGTTTGTTTCGCATTGGCACTATTTTTTGTTACAGGTCCAAATTGGATCGAATTGACTCTAATTATGTTTGGATAGGTTTCCAGTTGGGTTTAGGCTTTCGGGGGGGGGGGGGGGGCAGGTTTGGGTTTCCTGCATTTTAAAATTTCAGACTGTCCCGATTCTTAACCAGAAAAGGAAAATAAATATAATTAACTATAAGTCAACAATTATTAACTCTTAAAACTATCTAATAACTTTTGGGGCACCATCTATAATCGTGTTATTATGTACGCACACTGAATTCAAAGAAAGTTCTTTTCACTTGATGTATTTAAATGTTCCAGTATAACATCACTCACGGGCATGTATGCAATTCTTTTTATTGGAAATTTCTAGATCGATATGTCGTTTGATAAAAATTATTGTAACTTCCATTTTTCTGCAGTAGATAATAGAATACTGCAGTTGCAAATACTATTGCAATATATATATATATTTTTAAATCTTAATTATTTCTATTAAATTTATTTATTAATTTCTTTCTCTTTTACAGGTTATCAGTTTTCGTGGAACATAGATATGGAATAACACAAAATGAGTCGTTTACCTAAAAATATGTTATTATTTTATTGAATTAATTCAGGTGTAATTTAAACAGTGTAAAACATTTATATAGAAATAATAAAAATTTATTATAAATTTATTAATTTTTATTTACAGATACCATATGAATTTCGATGCCTGTGAGGCACGCACACTCATATAAAATATAAATTCATAACGCAATCACTTTTTAAAGTTGGTGGCAAATTTAAAAACATTCAAAGCATATTTTTTGCTTAAATTAGGGGATTTATTCCGCAAGATGTAGACATTCGATAAGCGTTCGAACTGCAGCAGAAAAGTTTAGTTTGAAACCCATTATATCTTAAAAAGTTTCAAAAGTTAAGAGAGCGAAAAGGTTTCTTATAGGACGAAGATTGAGCTCAATGAAGCAATGGCAGGACCATCCTCAACTCCATTAGAGAATACATTCTATAGTAAATATATGCAGCTTGGTAAGTGTTGACTAATCACCAGGAAACCCTTCTCGAAAAATTATCTCAAAAAAGATTTCAAAAATGCAGTATGAACTTACGTATAAAAATACAAACAAATGACTCATAATTATGCTAAATATCTTAAATGACCATATCCTGCGTCATGGGAAAAAATATAATCTGCTGGAACTGAATGCATAAACTGCTTCTTGAAAACACAGATTCTTATTAAGAAAACCTGAGAATACAATTTGAACAGGACTTCCTATTAAAAAAAGCAAATCTTGAAACAAAATTACAATATCTGCTTTCTAAAAGGAGTGAACTCTGAAACTTTGGATCTTGCGTATCCAGCAGGGACTTTTCCTTAATTTATTTATTTATTTATTTTGTAATTGAGGTAAAATATGTTACTTAAATATAAATACTTGACAAAATGTATAATTCCTTATTGTGCATTGAAATATAAATATATACTGTTACTTTAAAAAGTATTTTGTTCTTTTATGCTTTGTTCACATGTGCCCCGAGCATGGTCACAACTACCCCTTAAATGGTGCACATGTGCACAGTTTTGATCATTCTTTAAAATAATCACAAATCATAAATAAATAAGAGATTCTCAAAAGAAAAAGAAATGTAAATAACAGTATAGATTTTTTTGATTTCTTGTTTGATGAATTTAAAAACACACCGATAAATATTACCACAAAAAGTAAAAAATGTTCACATGTGCCTCCTTCTCTCTTAAATATATTTAACTACATAAAAATAGTGATAAATAATTACGTTAAATGTGATTACCATAGGCGATGTCAATTTTAGAGACCAAATTGGTTTATAGAATTTCTGAAAAACTGTTGTATCTGGAAAAAAAAAATACTTTTTATATAATATAACAAAAGAAATAGAGACCATACAAATTATCAGAATTTTAAAAGTTGAATTATTAAATAAAAAACAATTTCAACCTCAAAAACGGATATAAAAATTGCAGTAATGGGAGTATTGCTTTTTTGTTTGGTTTTAACAAATCCACTCTAATTCTTTAGATTATTAGTAAAAGTATATTTTTTCTGAGATTTAGAAAGTAATTTGTTGAAAGAAACATGAGTTTTATGGTGTGATATTTTAGAGTGTAACAAAAAATAATCGAACAGTGGGTATAAGTATAAAATATTCGAATATTTAATTAAAAAAATAAATGAAAAAATTTGCTTAAAATTTGAGATATGCTTATTCAAATTCCGAGAAATCGAACATTCTCATTTTCTGGTAAAGCCAATTGGTCTAAAAGAAAATGGTGTCAAAAATCGCATTATAATTCAATTTTTGGGACATGGTAATCCTATAAAATCGTTATCGAGGAGCAAACTGTAGTGACTCGAGACGGAATGCATTTATAGAAAAATGAAAAATAGCATTTGATTCTTCGGCATTTAATGGTAGTGTTTTCACATTTCTAAAATTTACGTATAAAAATGAGTTAATGAAAGTGTCACAGAATTTGGCTTGTTGAGCAAAAACAACAGCATTAACTATATAACCTTATAGTCAATAATCAATTTATTAATTTTGGGAGCCCTCGAAAAATTCTCTTTTAGGGAGCCCCTCGAACTTTTTTATAATTTTTAGTTCCCTTAATAGGCTTAATTTATATTTTGGGGGACATTTTTGAGAGTAAGAGACCCAGGGAATGTGCCCGGCATACCCTGCCATAAATCAGACCCTGTTTATAGTGATACGCTTAAACAAATGCAAAGGGGGGGGGGGCAGAGAAAAAAAATAAATCGAAATGACAGAGAAGTGAAATAAATGATTGTCCTTTAATTAAAAAGGCGCGTGGATACCGTAAGTATGGGTATGTCTTCACAGGAGCTTCTGATAAACAGTGTGCTCTGTCAGTTGAGTAACCTGAACTTAGACACGGGACAAAATATTAATCTTTAGATTCATTTACAGTGAAAAATATATCGTAAAGAAATCATAAAGTTAATTAAAATTAGAGGAAAGACATTTATTATCTTTAATTGGACTAATCCACTGTACTATTTTTACATGAATGAGCATCATTTGCTCATGTAAACTAAAACCAATTTCTCATATTATTTGAAATAAAATATCAAAATTCTTGTAGCTAATGCTATGATTCCGGAAATAGCCACGAAAAATTGCGTGATCTGAGCTCATTAATTATTCACCGATTCGTTTAAAGCAAAAGAACAGTTACACATAATTTTTTTCTTGCTCTTTTCTTTTCTTTTTTTCTTTCTTTCTTTTTTTTTTTTTTTTTTTAGCCTTTTCAAAGATTTTCTATCAAAGTTTTCGAGGTACATATCATTAATCAAGTCAACTACATTTAGATTGTTCTTTTTAACGACTTTTTTTTCCTTCCATGAGCGGTGCAACATGGAGATTTTCTTTTAATGTTCCATTAATTATCTTTTTCTGTTTTGCATTTGTTGATAAAAGAATCGGAGAAATTCCGATACCTTGTATATAAATGAGTATCAACGACAATATTTTATCATTTAAGGAACCACACAAAATGTTTCTGTTAGTTAAAAAAAAATGCTTCGTAATACACACAAGATACACAAGGAATACAATTTATATACAAGGAAGATAAACAAAATATTATTAGAAATTGGAAACATAAAATTAAAACTGCTTAATTATAGTAGCTTCTGTGTAAGAGTATGGATTTTGAACTCATCTGTCATATTTTGCACATGAAGATTTAAACAAATCAAAAACCTCGAACTTAACGTCATGCCTAATTATTATAAACATCCAATCACAAATCGGGATTTCAAACCGTCACCTCTTAATTAAAAGCCCCTAACTGTTAGACAACTATCATACGTGTGTAAGCTCCTTACATTTTACTATTTTTACGAAATGGTCAGCAAGAGATACCGGATTCAAATCCAGGTTCAGGATTGGATGTTTTGGGTGGGTCTTATTTCACTGTAAGACAAAGGTCTTTTTTAAGCTTTCGTGTGCAAAAGAAGGCTGTATTCAGCCAAATCAAAAATAATTGTCGCAAAAGACTGTTCACTGAAGATGAGAGTTTCCCTAGCTATTATCAAAAGTAAAAGAGTTCCTGTTCATTGCGGAATACCTATTCACCAAATGAAATATATTTAGTTTCCTGGTCATTTGACTGACCTGCGTGGCTATCCAGATGACGTGATCTTTTACGCCAGTCTTGACTTTTGTATTCCAGGTCATTTAAAACTACTAATGTATGCTATGAAAATCCACAATAATCATCTCCTTCTGTAATATGAAACCTGAATGCCTATATCAACAACTCTCCCCAGATTTAGATGCGAGTTCATAATCGAGTTGATTGAACGCCTTCAGTCTGTATTCAGTTCGGTATTCACAGACGTAATGGTTACTGACAATGCTGAATTCTTTGTTTATATTCTTTTGATAATATAGCAAAAAAGTTGTGGCGAACTTATGCTATACTTGTGCAATGTTCAGAGCCCAGTTTACCAATTTAATCCAAGAACAGTCATTCATGGTGTGAACATATCCTGGGTGAGTACGGTTTTACATTTGTCATAACTATTTTTGAATAGTAATCTTATTTTAACGAAAAATTTGTAACAACTATCAGCGATTAAATAAGCGGACGATTATTATTTGGAAATAATGGTGACAATATAAAAACCACACGCACTCTATTGGTATTCGGGTGTTCGTTAGTGTCCCAAGATTAATGGCCCGGGTATATTTTAGCAGTCGGGTCCCCTTCCGCTCTAAATGATCGTCATTCGACTCTGCCTCCTTAACTTAATAATTGTCATCTGAAGAAACTGTATCACCAACAAGGGGTAATGTTTATATGACCGTAAGATGAGAATAAAATACGCATTATCATTTAAATACTTTCAGGACTCGTAGCGTTCGCAAAATTTTCTACGTTTGCTACCACCATTAAAAAATAATAATCTTTGTCGTAGATTTCTATCGCAAATGTTAAAGGTATCTTCAACGAAGATTATTGATTTGATTTAGAGGTAGAAAAAGTAGGAAAAAATTAGGAACGCTGCAAACATTGTACTCTCCACATTCTTGGCGGGAAAAAAAAAAAAAAAAAAAAAAAAAAAACCCTCACCTAAAACCTCATTATTGTTATTAACCTCACTCTTGTAAAACTTTATCATTATCTACCAAGTCTTCTGGATTTACAGGAAGACTTCCTGATTTTTATATTTCAAGATGCATACGCTCCTTAGAATTTAATGGCACCACTGTTTCAGATTAGAAATGTTTACCAAATATTTTTTATTAGATTTTTTTCTGTGATTAATCGCAGAATTCCTATAATTTCCCTGCGATTAAATTGCACGAAAATTTTATTAGAAAATTGTGGTGGATCTGTGCGCAGTCTGATATTTTCTCCCTGCTTCCTGCCAAAAGATGAAATCTGATTGATTTGTGGTTTGCTCATTTATTTATTTTTTCCTCTATTTTAAAATCAATAAAAAAGTAACTTGTGGTTTATTTTTCCAAAATTAAGCAAAGATCTTATTTATTTGCGACGTTTTTATAATATAATTCGGTCGACGTTATCATAATACAATACATACAATTCGGTATCATAGGTGGAAAAACCATATTTTAGGGTATCTCAAGGCATCAGAGATGAAACATTGAAGATGATAATTGTGTGAACATAGACGTGACACATGAAAGATTTATTTTATAATTTTATTCCTATCTCCACTGGAGGACAGGGTATATATCTCAGTGTCTGCCAGAACCTTACAGACGAAATTTTGCAATAGGGTGAATATCAGAGCATAAGGGAATTAGGAATTTTAGGAATTAGTCTTCCTGCCCCTGATTCAAAAATCCTTAGACAAATTTAAGAGTCGGTAGAGCACACTACGACAAATATTTTTTTGTATAAGAAATGTATATTTCAATCATTCCAATTTGAACCTGGATTTTTGTTTAAATTTTTAATGAAGATATTTTAACGAAATTCGCAACAGACTAACATTTCTCTTGTAAAATATAACAATATCACGAAAAGTGTTAGAATATTTTGAATCTAAGTTAACGAATATAAAAGGTAATTGATTAGTTATATGGTTAAAAATTTAAAATAAATTTATTCAGTTATAAGGAAGGGTTAAAAAACGGAACGAAAAATTATTGGTAGATTAGAAACTTAGGAACAAAAAGGAAGTGGATTAAAAAAAAATTTATCAATAGAAAACGGATTCGTTTCAAATTTTTCGTTTCCAGTGCAGCATTTAAATAAATAAAGATATATTCTAAAAATTTACATATTTCATATCGCGTGCTCTGTGGATAAGTTAAACATGAGAAAATATAATTAATTATTTAATGAACTACGCAACAGTGGAAAATTCAGCATTGTTAACAATATATATTCATGCTATAATTCTGGTAAGGTTATTTTAATCCGAATCATTGATCAATGTTATTTGGTGTCGTTCCCCTTAAAACTTCGTGCATATTCTTCCACTGCGTCCTTTCAAATTTTCGTTACCCTGTTATTAACGTCAAAAGTCTGAAAGATGCGGCGCTGTGGCCCATCATCAAAGGGCGAAAAAATTCTTCTTGGAAATTTTCTATGACGTTTAGATCTTGATAAATGACTTTCAGCATTTGTTTTTTAAGCAAGTTGTATCATGCTGGTATGTTTTGACTACAGTAGAGTATTCGTGATCACCAATCGTCCACTTCTTTGTTTTAATAAGCAATCGCATTACAAAATAGGCCCCATTATACTTGGAATAATTCATGTGCATTAGATATATCCATATGCTGCGCAAGGGAACAATATTTATCAGTTCGCACAGTGCTAGATGCTTAGTTCCCCTGTCAGAACTGTCAAAACGATTGAAAAATTCAATGTATGGTTACCGATGATAACTATAAGATAGAACTGTGTTGTAGCAATTAAGTTACAATCATTTTTGTCTTGTTCTTTTAGTTATTGGGAATGAATTACGAATGAAGGAGAATGAAGCTAAAAACAAAATACCTGATATCAAATACGAGTCGCATGTTTTGTTATTATAGGAAGTTGCACCACACCCATAAATTATAAAGCTGAATCATCAATCTCTTACTAATCTTCGTGTGCATCAATAATTTTATTAAATTTTATTTATTTATTTATTTACTTTTGAATGCATAAGATCTCTTATTTATTGCTTTAATCCTTAAATGGGAAAAAAATAACATTAATTTCAAAAGAAAATATGAATAGTGTACATTTAATATTAAAAATCCTGTGTCTGTGTTTTTTTCTGATGTTGCCTTTAGCTCTTATGGATGTTGTGAGAATAACTATTGTACCCTTTTCCATCCCCCACTTAAAAAAAAAAAGAAATATTTAAATTTTATTTCATCACTACATTATGGGATACAGAAAAAAAAAAAAAATACCATTATTGATTATGAATTAAAGTCTTAATAAAACAAATTTAGGAACCAGATTCTTATAATGAAATAGAAACAAACTTAAACATTTTGAAAGCTAATAATTGGCGCCAGAAAAATAAAGAAAAATGACTCTCAAATTAGCATAATTATATATAAAGTTTCACGGAAATTAAGTTATCCGTCTTTAAGTAATTTCGAAGTTGCTCAATATTTAAAATCGCACTAATCATAGTGGCAGTCTCTAAATTCAAATTCTTTGTAAATATTAAGATTTAGATACAAATAACTATTATTTGTCCAAATATAGTTTGGTATTTCTTACAAAAGCAGTGTTTAAAAATATTATTGAAATATCTCAAAGTAATGGCAATATCGGGTGAGGAAACCAAGAGTTAAAGTTTGAAAAAATAAATTTTTCTTAACCCTTTTCAGGAATTGCTGTAATGTTGAAAACTCACCAGAATCTTCAAACAATTTCTTTTGGAAGTAAATTAATGTATTTTTTTTTTTTTTTTTTTTTTTTTTTACATAAATTAAGAAAACAAAATTTTATTCAAAATTTGTAATACAAATTTTGATTAAAAATAATTGCTATAAATTATATACGTCCGCCCTTTAAAAGGTTAAGGCAAAGACGCCAATCTCTAAATAAACAATGCTGTACAACGCAAGCAGTCTTAAGGCTGCTCGTCAGTAAACTTCCCGATTCCCCTCGCTAATGTTAATTCAATGGGCGTAGGATGCATTTGTATTTTTAAAATATCTCCTCAGGAAATTAATATTTTTAACTTCTGTTTCCTGTGTACTGTTCTTAAAGAATGTCTCTTTTTTTCTTAGTTATCAAAATATTTCTAAACTATGTGCTTAATTTATGTTTTTATGTGTTAAAATCTTAGCGAAACTGAATAAGATTTTAACATTTCATATAAAATTAAGTATATATTTTAGAAAAAAATTGACAACTAAGAAAAAAACAGACATTCTTTAAGAAAAATACAAAGAAAACAGAAGTTAAAAATATTAATTTTCTGAGGAGGTATTTTAAAAATACGAATGCATCCTACGCCCATAGGAATAACATTAGCGAGGGGAATCGGGAAGTTTGCTAGCAGGCTGGCCACATAAAGAGGAGCTTGGGCCGATGTCCGAGGATTTGAAACCAGCGCGGTCTGGGTGGAAGCAGTTCGGATAATCGACGCTATATTGTGCAACAAACCGCTCATTATATCGTGAGTGTCTACTGTTAAGACAAAAGCGCGACATAACTTAGACAATGAGAAAAATTTTACAGATGATATTTTACATGTAAATATATATTGTATTTACCTCCAAAAACTACTTTTATACGCATATTAAATAAAGAAGCACTTATTTATAACTGCCTATTTTATTACTTAAAAAACGAAAGAAAACTGAGCTTTCTACCCGCTTATTCGAAAGACATAGGCTAAATTGGTATATCCGAATGAGCAATATAATGAAACGCAGAATAATGGGAAGACTATGTATTTTTCTTTAATTAAATTTTACGTAGTTTCATAAATTTATGTACAATTTTTCTACAACTTAAATATATTTATTTTAACCAAGCCGTGAAGTTAATTTCAATTCGTCACAACTGTCGCCTAGAGCATCTATATTCCAGAGAATGCTTTATACACATTAATGAGTAAAATTTATATATAGTCAAAGTTAGTCATAAAATTCTAAAATTTTAACTAATACTACTCCTTCGTCAATCAGAATGAAAGTGATACTGAGTTAAGAAATGAATAAAAAATAAGTATGGCTTGTAACACAGGTTTCATGAATAAATAACTAAGCAAGCTCTATTCACTAAAAGCTGTTTAAGCTTGTACATTGCAGATATGCAACTTTAGCATTCTACACACAGGACAATTTATCCGTTTGAACGTCCATGGCTTTCAACGATGTGAAAGCTTTAAATCGATCATGCGAATGTTTGGAGAAAGCTGCTGACAAATAACCATTCTGATGAATTGCCCAACTCTGAAACAGCCTACGGAAAACCAGTTTTTCATTTTGAATGAGGATTTCATTTTTATGTGTGATTGTCTAAATGTTAAGTGTAAAATATTCCATAACATAACTATTATGTTGATTTTAGAGTATTATATTAACCACTTAACATTTACCTTTTTTTGCCGTATTGGGTTCAAAAATATGCATCTTTTTGATAATAAAAATTTGTTTTCAAATCGTTTATATAAAATCAAATCAGCAATCAAAACTGTTACATATATTGGATTCATCAGTTTATGCTTACTTTTATTTTCAGTGAAGAAATGACATTTTTATAGGCAAATAAATTGACTAGTGTAGAAAAAAATGTTACTTGAAAGAGATATTCGGACCTTGCTAATGTTAATCCTATGGGGCAGTTATTTTACAATATCTCGTTTGCATTTCAATACTTTTAAATGATTTTTTCATTAGATAGCTGAGATCGATCTCTACAACCGCCGTTTTTTACTTTTTCGACTTTTTTTTTTTTTTTTTGCATATGTTTCTTACGGAAATATTTTTACTTTCGGAACCTGTTTCGAAAGTGAAAGTATCCTCATAGAAAATCTGCAAAGAAAATCGAAAAAGTAAAAAACGGCGGTTGTAGAGATCGATCTTAGCTATTCAATGAAGGAAAAAAAAAAGAAGGTTAAAAATATTGAAATTCAAACGAGATATTGTAAAATTACTGTCCCATAGGATTAACATTAACGAGCGCGTGTTTTGGCGTGAGGGGACAGGACCCTTCAGCCGTTTTGTCATACTGTCTGAATGAATAAAGCAACAAATAAGCACCTATACAGTGATTGAGAGAAATTTAATTTTTCTCTCTGTGGAGCCTATTAACAGGCGTCAACGAATTTTTAAGGTTTTCCTCAAGTGAAAATTCGCTAATTTCTGAAAAATTTGGAAATATAAGTTTCAAACAAAAATACAAAAAAATTGCAGACCTTCTTATTCAGATAACCCAAAAGTCAAATACAATTTCTCATTTTCAAACTGTCGACAAAGACAACAGTAAAAACCGTTCATTTATGTGAAAATAAATCAACTTTTAACAGTCAAATGCAGTATTTGACTATTAAAAGAAAGAAAGTTGATGCCCCCCCCCTCTTAAAATAAAAGATTTTTACTGCCATGCTATATAGCTGAATATTTTCCCCGAAAAATCAACTGATTTTTTTTTTTAATATAATGTTCTAGGAGAAAAAACACCTGTTTCAATTTATAAGCGTTTGAAATCTCAGTGAAAAATAGTTTTTTTTTTCACCCAACCTTAAGCAAACTTTTTGAATGCAACTTAGAAAGAAAAAAAAGAAACATCCTTTTAACTAAAAGCCGCGAAATTCCATAGTCACTTCAAATACACTGTAAGTATTTCAAATTTGATTGACTGAAATTACAACTCTCATATCATTCCTTCCTTTTAAATCCTAAGTTAGCTTTGTAAATTTGAATATAATTGCTTCAAAATACCATCACTCTGAAATTACCCAAACATGATAGTCAGAAAAACATCAACAAGATAGTCAAAAGTCAACTATTCTTGTAATTTAGTTTGTATTCCTCGGCGAATTTTTACATGTGATAGACATCTGGTTTTATCAACCAAGACGGTTCAGAAAAGAAGATTATATAATTTTCTACTTGAATATTAAAATCCATGATGATAGTTTTTCTTGTTTGTTATTAACCCTTCATTAAGGGGGATGCACGATCAAGTCATGATGATCAGGTTCTGTGATGACCTTCAAATCTTCCAAGTATCATAAGACAGTAAAGAAAACTGTATTCCGAGATAATTATATAAAATATTCCCGGTACAAAAAAAGAACAAATACAGTCCAAATCTCTTCTTGATGATCTTGAGCAATGGAACGTGAATTTCAGCGTATCTTTTCTGTGTTATTTAGAGTGTTTGGGATTCGTTTGAAAAAGACCAGGTCTATTTTCTCACGAATCTTTGTGGGTGGTCATACGAAGTGTTTCTTTGATTTATGAAGAAAAATTTGATTGAAGATTTTTTCGAACATAAGTGAAAAAAAATGGGCAAGTCAAATTTAAGAAACTGAGAAAATATCGTACGTTAATGTAAACTGTTATTTTCTTTAGATATTTCAGAATACTATTATTTGAATTTTGATTATCTTAATTCCAATATTAGGATTTTTTTTTTTTTTTAAACTAAGATATTGAATAAAAGTTACTATAATATTTATTACAAAAGTATCTTTCTTTATGGTGGTGTGCATCGCGACGTTTTGGTTGGAGGATATGGGAGTTCTAAACAACAAATTAAAAGTCCTCGCTCAGTAAGCGCAAATCTGCCTGACACGTTAACAGATTCATTTTTATGCTCCATTGCCTGAAATAATGAAGTAATAAAAAAAAAATCCGATAATTGCCAGTACAATTTCCGTATTTGTACTTTTTTCTTTTTTTTTTTTTTTTTTTTTTTTTTTTTTGCCTTGGCGAAATTATTTGTGTATGTGTCACAAATTTGCAAGTATGGATTTAAGAATATCTTTGACAGATAATACTATGTTAAAAGTCTATATTTAATTTGACATTTTCACTAAAACTGTGGAATATTTTATATTTTTACACCCTAAAATGAATTTCCGCATTTTGCCGGGACAATTTCCGTATTTTTATGGATTTTTTTTTCAAAGAAAATGAAAATATAAGCATTATCTGTCAAGGATACTCTCAAATACTATCAATGTTTGAAATATTTTTTGACTCATTCAGGAAATCACTTTTATCGAAAAAACGTTTTCCGTAAAAACACGGATAATTTTTTGGCATTTAAGGGATTTTTTTTTTAAATTTTAATTTAAAATTTTATTTTATTTTATTTTTTACAGTGAGCTGTAAGGTGATTAAAAACGAACAACTTGTTTTTCACATCTAAATTTTATACATCTTAAATTATAGCGGATTTCTATCTAATTACAACAATTCTGTAATTGTCATATCCCAATAAACAGTTCCAAACGCTCAAATTTACTGGATTACCTGAAAGATTCGTTATTTTTATAGCAAAATGAAAAGCGTTCGACTCTTGGAATCTGATTTTTATGCCTGTGCCGATAAAAATGGTTTTGTGAATGCGTCAGAAAGTAGCGAGTTTCTATTTGAAAACAGTTCAATATAAGTATTTATACTAAAATTATGCATTACTGCAACAGTGATATGAAGGTAAGATTTTTGTAACTGGTATATATTTAATTCTTGGGTATCTATTTTTATCACTAAAATTGAAGAAAAAATGTTTTCGTACTCCGAAACGACAATTTCTTATGAGTTTTTTTAAGTGTTAATGAATTTATGGACTCTTTGAACATTTTTTTTTTCTTCTGGTACAAAAAATTCCATTTTTTGACACGTCTTATGGTGTAAATTGCACTCTATTATGACAATTTGTTCATTTTTATTTTTTATTTATTATTATTATTATTATTTTTTAAATCTGACCTTACTTTTGGGTTTGAATGAACATATTTTTCTATTGAAAAGATTCGACACTTTGACAATTTTATGGTGCAAACCGCACTCTCATACGACAATTCGTTAATTTTTGTTATGAACCGTTGAAATGTGAACGGAATTATGGGATACCCTGTACATGTGATATCATGAAATGATTTAGCAATAGTTAATATTAACTCTATCACGTATGTTTCATCAGTGATTTAGTAACTGTTTTGCAAGCGATTTACCGATGACGTCAAGTTATGTTTGCCGATATACATCAGAAATTAATAGGAAAGCAATTTTTTGCACCAGACATCAAAATTGAGTTACTGCGGCGCTGTGTTTCGTAATAGATTAATTAGCTGAAATAAAAAAATTAAATTGCAACATTACAACACTTTTATATTGTTTATCTATTAATGAATAAAAATAGTATTAATAAATAAATCACACATCACACTAAGATTGTTTGTGTGTGTGTGTGTGTGTGTGGGGGGGGGGGGGGGGGTCACAAAATTATACTTTTTATTTATAACTAATTTTTGCTAATTTTTAACATTTTCCAACATAGTTGAAAAATGTATATGAATTCAGTTTGCTGTCTGTCTCTCTGTCACCTGTCTGTCTGTCCATGCTCTAACTGCCGTAAATATATTCGGATTGTCATGCAATTGATATATGTTATTCAGGTTTACTGTGGGGGTGTTCGATATTGAAAATGAAGTATGTAGGACTTATAGTTATTTACAGGGACACTCAAAAGAATTCCGTTACATTACGG
Organism: Maratus michaelseni; assembly: GCA_963931845.1. Taxonomy (NCBI): domain Eukaryota; kingdom Metazoa; phylum Arthropoda; class Arachnida; order Araneae; family Salticidae; genus Maratus; species Maratus michaelseni. Next base: position 227,166,595 of record OZ007599.1, read on the forward strand.
TCTATGGGGGAAAATCATTTGCGGTTTATTTTAATGATGTTACACAAATTCAAACATGTAGAAATTGATATATATCACTGAGGTGCACTACAAGAGACTTACTATAAAATATTGTGTGTATAGCACTTATAGTTCCTTTTCAGGGGCACTCAACAGAATTCCGTTACATTAAGGTCTATGAGGGGAAAATCGTTTGTGGTTTCTTTTAATAATGTTTCACTATTTCAAACATATTGAAATTGACACATATCACTAAGCTGCATTACAAGAGGCTTAATAAAGAATATTGTGTGTATAGCATTCATCGTTCATTTACAGGGACACACAAAAGAATTCGGTACTATCTGTTAACAATAATTTTTGGAAGTGCGTTTTCAGTTGCTGAACGCGTTTTTAAATTTAACTGATTTTTTATCTATTGCTTGGTGTGTATAAATTATATAGATCATATACAGAGCAGCACAAAAGTTCTCGAGTAAATTCCCGTTTATTGACGGAAGTTCCAGATCAGGAATTTTAAACTGTGCTACGCGTTTCATAACTGAACTAAAACTTAACATTCTACCTAATGTATACAAATCTATAGATTATGTACCGGGCTGCACAAAATAACACGGTAATTTCCGAATATTATTTGTAATTCCTGAAATTGGTTTTTTAAACATGTTATGCGTTTTCCAAAATCTTTCACCTTATTAAACGGAAAAGATTTGTCAAATTATTTTTGAAGTGTTGGAAAGTGTTACATAATCTATGTTTGACGCATGGTTTTTCGTTCTTGTTTTTACTTGAAAAGAGGGTGCTTATATATGCATTCCTTTCCATGTGTAAAACGTCAAGAATTTTTTTTAATAACATTTTAGCGATGTTTAAAATCTGATAAAACTTTTCAAAGAATAACTCTTTTTGTATACGTTTTTTTTAATAACTATTAATATTTGTCTTCGGTAATTACAAAAATATTTATTAAAAATAATAATAATAAATTTAAGAAGAAAAAAGGCAATTTTTAAATAATTCTTTGTGTTTTGAGAATCATATTTTCAAAGTTTCTCCTCTCTCTCTCTCTCTCTCTCTCTCTCTCTCTCTCTCTCTCTCTCTATATATATATATATATATATATATATATATATATATATATATATATATATATATATATATATATATAATTATAATATCTATGAATTTCAAAAAACATATCAAGTTCTATTATCATTCTACTTAAATCTCCAAAGAGATAATTAATGATATTGTGTATAAAGAATACCACATAGCTAATAATTAACATGTGCAAACATAATATTACCATAGCTTGTGCTTCAATGGTAATTGGCCAAATTTTACTCATACCTAAAGAATATTGAAAAAAGAAATAGAGAGAAAGGGAAAAAAAATTATAAATTGGAGTTGCAATTAAGTAAATACAAATGGATTAATAAATTAAATATGAACCATATACAATGGAAAATTGGATCACATGAGAATTAAATATGAATTGGATATGAAAAAACACATGCACATGTACTCATCAGCCTGGATGCACCCACATGTGTTTTAAATAATAATTCAGTGTTTCATAATTCTACTGGCATAATGCTAAGATCAGTAGAATCATCCAGGTACACTGAATTATTACCAGACAACAATTGGAAATATTAAAATTTGGAAATATTTAAATAGGAAATAAAAAACCATTAAGAATATACAATATATTTCACTCACATCGATTATCCCAAAAACAGTATTTAACACCTCACGAAATTACCACGAGATAACAGTTCTGAAATAATAAAATTGGAAATATGAACGCGTAAAGTGTAGATAAAATATTTTACTCACAATAATTATACAGAATCCTTAAAATGTCACAACTTCTGCATAATATTCACATCCACATGGCAATGCATCATACATGTTGACTAAGTCGAGTTGAGAGAAATGATTTGAAAGACAAGTTGAGAGCACACTTTTTTTAAAACACATCCCCATCGATGACACCCAAACACAAAATGATTCAAAAACACACAACCCAAGTAGCACAGTTTCGTTTTTAAATCGTTGTAAAAACGACAACGGGTGTCGTTGAAACAACGTTATTCGTTGACGTTATAAATTCGAAAATATGTCTCGTTGATTCGATTATTTTTCAACGGTAAATATAGCTGTATTTTCAACGCAATAACGACCGTCTTAAAAACGTTGTTCAAGGTCGCAATACTGACGTTTGTTATACTATTTTTCCACGCATTTTAGTGCCATAAAAAAACTTATAAAATAGTAATATGTCCGCAATATGTCTTGTTTGTTTTACTTTTTTTCAACGACATTTTAATGCCGTTAAAAGCTTTTAAAAACAGGAATATGTCCGCAATATTGTCCTATTAGTGTTACCTTTTTTCAACGGCAATTTAATGCCGTAAAAAACGTTTAAAAATAAAGGGAAAACAGTAAATATAAAATTGACTTTTTCGGTGAATATTCTTTTCTTTCATTTTTTAATTATAAACAGCAAAATTTCATTTTTCTTAAAGACCTGTTTGTTAAAAAATCTTTTAGAATTTTCGCTTCCTGAAAAAAGATTAATTATTTTTATCAATCAGTTTTCCCACACTATTTTTTTTCTTTTAGTAAACATAAAAGAAATAATAATACTGTTTTTTAAACGTTTTATTTATTAAAATCTAAAGAAAAAGCTTTTAAAATATCTCTAAAGATATATAACTTTATTATAATTACTTTTTAAATTTCCATTCTTCAGTAACTTTTTGTTTTTAAAATATCAACATTTAACTTATAATTTTTTTATTTCTATTAATTTTCTAATTTTCACTTTTAATTTTTATCATTATTTAATTATAAATATAATATCGCACTTTCTAAATACTTATAGTAATGTATAAATAATATACAGTCTCATTTTATTTCTAACTTTTCTTCCATGCTTTTATTAATTGTATTTATTGACAGATCCTTTGATCCAGTTTGAATAAAAAATATGAATTATTAATTAATGCTCTGAAAGACCCCCCCCCCCCCCCCCCAAAAAAAAAAAAAAAAGCATTTAATCTGAAAAATGGCTTTTGCAATAAAAATATCTGCATTAAGAGAAAGATCCAATTTCAAAATTAATACAATCCTTATTAAAATAGTTTTGGAATAATAATATTATGGTATTATTATTCCAAAGCACACAAATTTGTTACAAACCCATGTGATGCATTAATTTAGAGTTCATGTTTTTTTCTTAAACATGACATTTTTAACTATTAATAATTAGCTTTTAATGTGAGAGATTTTTTAAAAAAGAGTAGCAGATAAGTATTTTAATATTATATTTAAAGTGGTTTTTTTCTTTTCTTTTTCTTCTCATATATTCTTATTTCCATGTATTCATTCGAGGTATATTTTTTACATGAAATCAATCTTAGAGGCCACATTAGTCACTTTACCTTTCCATTTCAATATTTCCCAAAATCGTAAAATTAATCTCAATTGTAAAATTCTACCACGAAGATTATATTTTGTTCAGAGTGGTTAGCTAAATAAGTGGCTTGTGACCAGCAATCTTTATATAGTCATGTCTTTTTCCCTTTCACAAAGAGGGACAAAAAAGCAATAGAAAAATTTACCTACCTGTTTCAAATTTTAAGCAGTTTAATTACAAAACTGAGTATTTTAGTTAAATTAGTGCTTTTCTGTCTCACTTGAAATAATAAATATCCTAGGATAAGAAAAAAAAAGGATGTGTGCACAATTTTAGTTAACAATCAAGAAAAGCCCACTTAGAAATATGTATATTTTTAAATGCAATATGTAATAAAAAAAAATTAATTTCGTTAACTTTGATAAAAAGTTACTTCATTCTACTAAACATGTGCTTATTTTAATTGCTAAAAGGCATAAAACAAAAACTTTATAAACAGTAAAATAAGTTTTATTAGATTGTTGACATGTTTCGGCTCGATCAGAGCCATTATCAAAACAAATAAGAATATTCTATAATTGCACAATCTATAAAGTTATTGGAAATGACACCACTTAATTTTTCACATACTCTTTGACATTATGCATATTAATTTTCAGGTAGATTTCATAAGAAATACTACCTATTTATTACATTCTCCTTCATGTTGGAATTTCTGGAAAATTTTTGAAGATCTACACCGATCATGACTCCTAGAACCTAAAACCACACCCAGTTCAAAACTTCATCTATCTATCTATATCACTTTTTTATGGACACGATAACTTCAATAATGCTGCAAAAATCTCTTCCAAGCTGACACATAAAATCTCGGTCAAGTTCGTTAATAGGCAAAATCGAAACAAGGGAGGGCTTCTTGTGAAAACAGAAAAAAAAACCCATAACTTCTTAATTATGATACGTATCGAATCCTTTTAAGTTATTATTACTTCTAGGAAAGGGGCTAAAAATTTATGTATGACAGATTTTTGATATCATTAAAAATGGCCTCAAGGGGAGGGGGGGGGAGAAATACGGGTTAAAAAAAAATCATAACTTTGTCAATTCACAAGATATCAAATATGGTTAAATTTATTATAAATCCTCTTAATATTATCTACAATTTTTATACTGACAAGTTTTTTATAGAACCAACCCTTACAGCTTAAAAGTAAATAAATAAAATCTCTGCCTACAGGCACAGGTAAATTTCGAATTTCAAAGTGAGCGGTCCTAACTGCTGAATCATGACAAAAAGGTCATGTCTTCTGCAATTCGCAATAAACAGGCACCCCAAGGTCTCAGTCTTCGAAATCTACCTGTGCCTGTAGGCCAAGCTGTCAGGGATTTTTAATTTTTACTTGGGTGTTTATTTCCATATTTGTAGAATAGGGATGTAAATATGGAAATAAACAGCTAAGTAAAAATAATTTTCGAAATATGAAAAAAAAAAAAACTGTTCGAAAAAAATTGTTGCATGAAATATGTAGAAATTGTCCAAAAAAAATCTGAATATTCCGTTATAAACATATTTAAATTTTGTTATAAAAATATATTGTTATATTTGTTTTGCCTTCACACTCTGCAATTAAACTCAAAGTTTGGAAATTTGTCAAAACCTGCATGAAATTGTTGAGAAAATCTGAATATTTCATTAAACAATTTTTTTTTTCCCTTAAAAATAAAACTTTTTCATAATAACCTCCACTACTGGTTTATTGCATAGCTACAAATAAAACAAAATATATATCTTAGGAAAAATTTTACTTTTTATTTAATTCAGACTGTTCGATTCTCACCACCTTTCTAAAATAGTGTAATTGGCCTTATTCTCTCATTATTTAATCTCTTATGACAATCAAGCAATCTGAATTTTAAAAGTACTACTGGCAACACTGATTGGAAATATGAAATAATAAAATTTTAAACAGGAAAAAGAAAAAGCAAAAAATTTGATAAGTTAAAAAAATAATTGCACACTGCAATCCAATCACTCTGCCAGCAAAAGTTGCTAAAATCACTATGCATAGTTTATTCTTCTTATAAAACTTTTTTATACTTGCATATAATTATGTATACATAAAAAATTACTTACCTATAAACTAATTAATGTCACAACTCAAGATCTTGGAATACCTTAATCATTGAAATATGTAATTTCATTTTTTAAATCAAAATTTTATAAAATCTTTGTTTTTTAAATCTGTATTAATTATCCTCGAGATCCACACTAACAAGGAATGATTAATAAAAAGTGCTTTATTATTAAAAAGGATTTTTAAAAACAAAGTTTGAGTTATATGAGAGACTGTTAATAAATGATGACTTTTGACATTATTCACCAATAAAATAAGCACTTTTTATTACAGTAGAATATTTTAATGAAAACATTATATTGAATATTTTCAAAGTCAATTAAATGAAATTTGAATATATTTACATATTTCAATTATATAAAATATTTAAAACTGAAAAAAAAAATAGTAAAGAATTTTTTTTTTTTAGTACATATGAAAAGACAACATAGTTTAAATCGACAATTTATTTTAAATATAACAAACAAGTTACAAGAAAATAATCTACAAAATTTTCAGTGTTTTGTCAGGATATACTTCTTTTTAAATGCTGCAAATATACTCTGAGGATTGCTACCCAGTCTTTGTGAAAGAATTCACCTAATTTAGCCTGATCTGCATCTGAAAAGAAAAAAGATTACGATGAATTATAATATAATGAATAGGCAAGGATGGGATACTGAATAAATATACTCCACACTGGCAAGTGAGTGATGGTGAACCGTATTTTTGTGTGTACATGCCGAGATACACAAACAATTAACTAACAACCAGGGGTGCCATTTCAGAATTTTCTTGGGAGTAGGGCTATAACCCCCACTTCAAACGTGAAATGTTTACTGAATCAAGGATACAAAAGAAGTAAAAACTTTGAATATGAAATTGCAAAAAAGCTATGAAAAATTTTGTCTTAGCAGGTATAATTTCATGATATTGACAATGAAAGTGTTCCATGATAGACAGCTTTTGTTATCTTTGTTAAAGGTAGCCTCTAAGACTGTTAAACCATTCTTTTTAAATTGCACCTCTGAAGAGCATTGATGTGTTACAATAAAGCTTGTGAAAACGAAACCTGTCAATAACAGAATTCTTCTCAACTGGAAAAAAGTTTCGATGAAAAAGCACCATACAATTATACCTGCTAAGATGGAGAACTGTCTAAAATTGAGCCTTTTTCCAGCCCCTTTCGATATATTCTCTGCAGTTTTTTACTGCAGGGATGCCATTTCAAGAGTTTCTCGCAAGAGAGGGGGGGGGGGGGACTTTTCTTTGAGGGACATGGTTTGAAATAGCATGCGGAATTGTGCAAATCGTCCACAAAATAAGAAAATCTTGCAAAATAAAAAATTCTGTGCAGGATTTCCCCCTCTTAACTTCTTTCACAGACTGGGAATATTTTTTAAATTTTCGTAAAAATCCGTGTATTTTTTATGGAATTACACAAAATTAGCTAATTTGTCAATTGATCATGGAAAAAATAGCGAATTTTGCCAATTGTTAGCTGCAAAAATTACTAATTTTCTCAAACTGCTGTGGAAACATATATTGCGAATTTCGCTGAAGATCGCGGAAATAACATAAATTTTTGACAATCGGTCGCGGGGAAAAAAAAACTCAAATTACAACATTTATTCGCGAAAAAAAAAGGTCAAACTTTTCCATCTGTAGCGAAAAAAAATCGCAACTTTTGTCAAAAGATTTTTTTTTAAATCATGAATTTTGTATAAATATCACAGAAAAAAATTACGAATTTCGAACAAAGGTTCCACAACAAATCACGAATTTAGTCAAACAATCACACAAAAAAAGTTTGAGAATTTCATCAAACATAATCGCAAATTTTGTCAGTCAGTTTCGAAAAAAGAAATCTTGAACTTCAACAAACGATCATAGAAAAGAATCCCGAATTTCGTCAAAAGATAGCAGAAAATAAATAGCGAATTTCGTAAATCTGTCACAAAAATATATCTTGAATTTCGACAAATGGTTGCAGAAAAAAAAAATCAGTTTCGCCAAGCGGTTGCAGAAAAAATCGGGAATTTCGGAAAATGATCAAGAAAACAAATGATTTCCATGAAATGATCATGGAAAAAATATCCTGTATTTTGTCAATTTCCCTTGTTTTTGTGTTTTATTAATCGCTTCATAGGTTGCCCCCCCCCCCCCCCATAGGTAAAAATTAACTCTTTTATTCACTGGCCAACTGCCACTACATGGATTTCTTTTTACCTGCCAGTGTTTTTCAGCAGTGGCCAATAACAAATTTACCAATACTTAATAAAAAAATTGCGAAATTTGTAAAACAATTGTGGAATAAACAGCGAAATTCGTCAAATGGTGTTGGGAAAGAAATCAGGCATTGCAGGAAAAAAAAATTAATTTTGTCGTGAAAAAATTTAAGAAATTCAGCGTCGAACGGCAGCGGAAATAGAGTGCGAAATTTTTCGAACACCAACGGAAAGAAAGTGCACAATTTGTTCGTTCATGGAAAAAATCATGAAATTTGTTAATCGATAGTCGATAAATCACGAAATTCGTCAATCGATAATGGAAAAATCACAAAATTCATTAATCGATAGTGGAAAAATCACAAAATTCATCAACTGGTTTCGGGGGGAAAAATTTTCGAATATCGTTTCGAGAAAAAAAAATCACAATCTGTCAAATAATATTTTGCAAAAAATCGTGAAATTCACCAAATGGTTTCAAAATTTGTCGAGCGACAGCGGGGAAAAATCTTTTTCTATTCAATTATCGCAATTGGCAAGTGACTATTAAGTTTGACCAGTGATAGCAATAAAGTCAATCGCCAAAATTTCAGTATTACTCGCCGATTGGCAAGTGCTAATTTTGTCCTATAGCACCCCCACCGCCCCCCTAGTTTTGGACTACCAGAGCGAACCTTCGCTGTTTTGGGCAGATTCCGTATGGCAACATTATAACATGCAAAACATTTAATTAAACAGTTATTGCAGCATATGTTACTCAAATTGTTCTCTTTAATACTTTAAATGACTAAGAACAAAAATCAAAATGTAATTTTTCTGTATATTAAATTTTTATAAAATTTGTATTCAGAAAGGATTCCTGCAGCATTTTTTTTTTTTTACCTTTTTTTTTTTTTAAAGTTGATATATAGATAACCCACGTTAAATTTGCACCATACAAAAATAATTGCATTATTTGTATGTGCTAAGCAATATATTTTTTTATTATACAAAAAATAAATCCACATAAATAACAGTTATCAGAATTTTTTTCACAAGCCAGAAAAGTTGCTGTGCATTATTACACGCAACGCAGGTTTGCCATTCCTGTTTTAGGGTAATCTTTTAAAAAACATTGCAATCTATAAGAAATATTCTAGAAACTTTTATACATATTTATTAATTGGTCATATTTCATGTTTTTTTAAATTTCTGCAATATAAAATATAATAAACTTGGGACATGGGAGGAGATTGTTTCTGGGTTTTCTCTAATTTTTTTCTGCACATACATTCTACAAGATATGATTCGAGGTGATGACAATCTGACTTATTTATTATTGTGCCATTTAGCAGAGCCCCCTCCCCCCTTATTTTTTCAACATCCTTTGTATGAATCCCTGTTGCTGGATCAACAAATTTTTCTGACATGAATGCAACAATATTACAACATGAATTTTATTTCAAATTTGCACTGATCTCAGAAACAGTCAGAGCCATAAAAATAAAACCAGAAATCTATCTTTTTACTGAAAAGTAACATGTCTGATTTACCTCTATGGGAAATAGTAAAATCCCTTCTGAAATTAATGCAATATATAACTTTCTCGCAAATTTATAAAAAGATAAATACATTTTTCTAAGAAAATAAAGAGAATTGTCGAAATTGTAGGAAAAGCATAAAAACAGTGGGGGGTGTGTAAGCATAAAAGTATAAAAAAGGACTCAAAAGCATAAAACTTGGCACGTATGAGAGTTACAAATGGTAGTCTAAAAACAAATAAATTTCCAATACTGAGGCCTTTTTCCTTATAAATTTCTCGCCTTTACGGCATATTTTTATACAAAGATATTTCTTCAAATAACTCTCATAAATACTAAACTTTGAAAATATTTTCAAAGCTCACTCACAAAAAATTATACATAAAATCATTATACTCAGCCTTTTTCTGAAATATACCTTTTTTATACATTCAAAAAATCCTTTTGTATCAAACAGCATTAAGAAATTCTTGTTGCTCATGCTGCTTTTGCCACGTCTTTCAATAAGGAAGATAGTCGGGAAGGTAGCCACTGAAAATTAAAAAAAATTCTTGATTAATTTTTTTTCTTTGTAAAAGAAAAGAGTTACATTGACTGAAATTACTTATCCATTAGGGTGGGTCGAAAAAACTGAAATTTATATAATCGAATCGTAATAGTGCAGGAAAGTTGCCATTGGTAATAAGGAATAAATTCACAAAATATTACACCAAATGGTCAATATCTTTTACCGCCGCAGGGGGACCAAAATAAAATAAAAAAAAATCGATTTTTTTTTTTTAAATTTTTTTTACAGTATATCTAACCATACCAATACAATTTCTAATAGAATGCAACAGCTACATCAAGATGTTAGTAATGTTCCAGTAAAATGTCATTATGGTGAAATCATTTCTCTTACCGCCGCAGGGGCGGTCAAAATTTTGAAAAAACGGCAAAAATTTCAAATTTTCATTTTTTCTAATTTTTTTTTCATTTTTATTATATGTCTACAATTAAATAAATTTACTTTATAGCTAGTAATAACTTATAACTGTCTAGTAATTTTCATCATGGGTATTGCCAACCAGGGGCGAGAGGAGCCCGCCCCTCCTAAATTTGAGAGAAAGGGGCTTTTTGCAGGGATTTTGGGGATTTTCCGGAACTTTTTTGTGATTTATTTTGGTAGGGGGAGCCTGCTTACACAAATTCCCCCTCATTTTTCACTTTTGCCTCCCCTCCCAACAAAAAATCCCTGAAAAGTTCCGGAAAATCCCCAAAATCCCTCCAAAAAGCCCATTTCTCTCAAATTTAGGGGGGACGGGCCCCTCTCGCCCCTGATTGGCAATGCCCATGATCAAAATTACTAGACATTTATAAGTTATTACTAACTATAATGTAAATTTCTTTAATTGTAGACATATAATAAAAAATAAAAAATTTTAAAAAACGAAATTTTTTGCCGCTTTTTTTCGAAATTTTGACCGCACTTGCAGCGGTAAGAGAAATGATTTCACCATAATGACATTTTGCTGGAACATTACTAACATCTTGATGTAGCTGTTGCATTCTATTAGAAATTGTATTGGTATGGTTGGATAATTTAAATTTTTTTTTTCGATTTTTTAAAAGTTTGCCCCCCTTGCGGCGGTAAAAGATATTAACCATTTGGTGTAATATTTTGTGAATTTATTCCTTATTACCAATGGCAACTTTCCCGCACTATTAGGCTTCGATTATAAAAATTTCGGTTTTTTTGACCCACCCTATTATCCATGTGTTATTTTAATGCTAACTTTATACTATTTGTTAGTTTGGTATGTTTCCATTATCCCGTCAAAATAATGAATTTTGTCGATCGTGCACAGAAAAATGATGAATTTTGACGATCGGCTACGTAAAAAAATTTCGTCATTCGGGAATGTAAAATTCCTGAATTTCGTCGATAGTGTGTGTAAAATCATGAATTTTGTCAATTGTGCACGGAAAAATAATGAATTTTGTTGATCGTGTGCAGAAAAATAATTAATTTTGTCGATCGTGCACAGAAAAATGATGAATTTTGTCGATCGGCTACGTAAAAAAAATTCGTCATTCGGGAGTGTAAAACTCCTGAATTTCGTTGATCAAATACGTAAAAATCCTGAATTTCATCATTCGGCAGTGTAAAAATCCTGAATTTCGTCGATCAAATGCATAAAAATCATGAATTTTGTCGATCGGTGCATAAAAATCAGGAATTTTATCAATTGCCGCATAAAAATCACGAATTTCGTCAATTATGCATGGAAAATCATAAATTTCTTCGAACAGGCACATATAAGCCATGAATTTCTTCGAACAGGTGCAAAAAAATTATGAATTTTGTCGAATGGATGCTGAAAAATCTTGAAATTTAGGGAAAAATGGTAATTGGGAAATCCTGTATTTGGCCAGTTCTTTCCACATTTTTAATCTAAAGGTGAAAATAAGGAATTTGGCTTAGTAGCCACTGGCCGGTAGGTTGAATTTTTTTAGTAGCCAGTTAGTGGCGAGTGAGAATAATTTCTTTAGTAGCCAGTAAGTACATTTATGTCATTGAATAATTAATTTAATAAATATATAATTAGTTTACAGTAAAGCAATTTATGTACTAAATAAAAATATTTTAATTTATATTGCTTTGAATAAACTTGAGATACTAATTTCCAATTTATTTAAAAATTTAAAATATGTTAACAGCAAAGTTATACACAACATGCTTATGTAGCTAATTAAATAAGTCTCACTAAGCTTAGGTATTTACGTGTCTAACTACATAAGTACCTTTTACTAAAAAAATATTGGTACTTTTCGGTTAGCCGGGCGCCAGTGATATATGTACATATATAAATATATATGTATGTACATACATATATATATTCATACATATATGTGTACATATATGTCTATGTATACCTATGCATATGTGTAGATATATGTGTATATGTATATGTGTGTATATATACATGTATAAATATCATTGGCGCCTGGCTAACCGAAAAGTAACAAAATATTTGTCTAGAATTAAGATCTGGCAATAATAAAATAGGTATGTTTATACTAGGGATGCACAACCTGTGGCCGGCAGACCAAAAGCAGCCTGCAATGACCCTAAATGCCAACATCTCCAAAAATTTAAAATTTTACCAATTTGTCGCGAAAAAATTTTCAAATTTTGTCCATAGGTCGCATAAAAACATCATGAATTTAGCCGATCGGACACGAAAAATCGTGAATTTCACCGATCGGGTGCATAAAAATCGCGAATTCCGATGATCGGGAGTCTAAAAATTGCGAATTTTGCCGATCGGGCTCTTAAAAAACGCGAATGTCGCGGATCGGGAGCGTAAAAATTGTGAATTTAGCTGATCGGGCATGTAAAAATCGTGAATTTAGCTGATCAGCGGGTAATAATCACAAATTTCGTCGATGAGACACGTAAAATTGTAAATTTAGCTGATGGAACGAGTAAAAATCGTAAATTTAGCCTATCAGGCACGTAAAAAATGTGAATTTTGTCAAGCGGGCGTGCAAAAATCGTTAATTTCACCGATCGGACACGAAAAATCGTGAATTTCACCGATCGGGTGCATAAAAATCGCGAATTCCGATGATCGGGAGTCTAAAAATTGCGAATTTTGCCGATCGGGCTCTTAAAAAACGCGAATGTCGCGGATCGGGAGCGTAAAAATTGTGAATTTAGCTGATCGGGCATGTAAAAATCGTGAATTTAGCTGATCAGCGGGCAATAATCACAAATTTCGTTGATGGGACACGTAAAAATCGTAAATTTAGCTGATGGAACGAGTAAAAATCGTAAATTTAGCCTATCAGGCACGTAAAAAATGTGAATTTTGTCAAGCGGGCGTGCAAAAATCGTTAATTTCACCGATCGGGCGTGCAAAAATTGTGGATTTCGCCGATCGGGCACATAAAAATCGCAAATTTAGCCGATAAGACGCATAAAAATCACGAATTTAATGTGCTTATTTTCACCTTTAGGTTAATCGCCAGTTTTTAAAGTTTAATCGACGAGTGTCGACTGGCAAGTGCTTATTTTCACCATTAGTGCATATCATCATAATTTTTTCCCTCCCTAATATCGCAGGTTTTTTTTTTTTTTTTTTTTAAGAAAACTGGAAATTTGCAGATCTGCCGAAATGTAGCATCCATGTTAAATATCATTTTTTTAAATTATGGGCAATAGAAAAAAAGGAGTAAATATTGTGGAATTATGGAGGTTTTGCAGATTTAAAAATAAATAAAAGGCTAAAATATGCCACTCGGCAGAAAAGGGGCATCTCTATAAAATACATTGCAACATAGACATAAAAAGTTAGTGACCAAAAGCAAAAAGTTTAGTCGCCAGTGAGTCTATCCCTACAATTGTAATTCTTCAGTATGTAAAAGCCGTAAAAGCAAAATAAATAAATAAATGCACAATGCCTGGCCACTCTTTTTGACTCAATGTGCCGGCAGCCTTTACTGACACACCTTTTTGGTGTTTTCTTTTATGTTTTCATTTGCAAGGGGGGAAAAAAGCAAAATACATCTGCCAGTTATAGAAAAACAATCAGAAAATGCATCACTTTTTTTACTGAGGGGCAAGAAGTGTGCAATTTTGTCGACCAAAGAGCAGGCAGGGTGCAGCACCCTACTGAAACTGACAGGGGGAAACTCTGGTCATATGCTTATGATTTGGCAATAAATCTTGGTTGCTTAGCGATTCATCCTTGGGGGGGGGGGGGGGGGGACACTATAACACGAAAATACCCAATTTTTTCAAATAAAAAGAAATATGGTACTTTCAGAAAATATGAAACATTTTGCATTATTCAAGGAATTGTTACAGCACGTAATAACACATTTTGATAGATTTCATTTATCGAAATGAGTAATGGTTAAAGAATTTCAGTTTTAATTTCATATCTTTTGGTTAATTGAACTTTTTATATACTTATCAATTCTTTTATATAATATATTTTTAAATAGTGCTACTATTTTAAAAATTTTGAATTTTAAAAAATTGCTTTTAAAAGGTACACAATAAATAAAATTTCAAAAATTGAAATTATTTAAAAAAAACTCAAGATGCATGTTTATGAATATAAACACACACAGGGTTGCCCCTTAGCACACTTCATGTTACAAAATATCAATTAATTTAAATTCAATAAACTTTATATAAAAATTATTATACAGCAAGCAACAATCATTTTCAAAAAACTAAATTGATATCATACACAAGCAGTGATGATCAGAGTTCTGAATATATACAAAATTGATGCACATGATTTATTAAAAGGACAATTCCACATAAAAGTTTCATTTTGAGGGGGAAATAAAATTTATAACATGTTTAATTTGAGTGTATGATTGGAAAGCTTGGTATTTTTATGTTGTATAATAAAATCCTAATACAAAGCCTTTGTAAATTACTATTTACAAACTAAGTTAAGAACCATTATTGTCTTTGTAAAGTCATAATGTTACGTCAGTTACACAATAAAAGTTATGTCAGTTACATGTGTAAATGCCATTTTTTTCTTTTTTATTGTTCAGAAATTAATTAAACAAGTTACTGTTAGAATTTTTCATTACTTAGTGTTGTTGAGAACATTAAATCACTTATTTTAACAAGATAGTTTTGATAATTTTTACACTTCAATGAAGGCAGAAAAAATGTTTGTCTATTTTACGTTACATCAGTTACAGGATTTTGAATTACAATTTTTGTGATTAAAAGACAGATTGAAATAATCTGCAGGTATTTGGGTATTAAGTCCTTAGTAAGAAATATTTTAAATTGTAAAAATAAAAATAAATTCTAACTTAATTAAATTTTCTGCACAGTTTTGAAAACAAAATTCGATGATCAAGTGTTACGTCAGTTACGATGGAATTGACCAAAACAATCATTTATTTTACTTTAAATTATTCTTTAATTACAATCTGATTAAAATTAAAACATTCTAAAAATATAATACATTACAAATATTATAAATAAAAATAACAAGACTTGTGATTACTTACGTTTACTAGACAAAATAGTGCAAGAACAAACACAGCGCCAGCAAGAAGGGAATCAATGGCGGCTTATTATTATTTTCGTTCTTCTTGCCTGGTGGGATGGTTGGAAGGTTGCGCAGAAAGAAATTCCGATCACGCGGCGTCCAAATTGAGTTGAGGAGATACAACGTTGTTTCAACGAATTTTTCACTTAGGAAAAATATCTATTATATCGTTGAGCAATCACGCTTTCGGGCTAAAGTAAAGGAAAACATAAAACGATTAAAAAACCTATTTTAAAACGATGAGAAGAGTAACGGAAATATCGTGACCATGAAACAACGTTTTTTAAAAGTCTTTTCTATGACGAATTAAATTTCCAATTTCTTTAGTCTAAAATATTGCGATATAAAGTATATTTTTCAACGGACATAAAACAACGTAACCAATTTTCAACAGTTCTGACTTATTTTCAACGCTATAAAAACGTCTGGTGCTACCTGGGAAAATAATTCTGGTTTTAATACACTTATAACAAAATTATATCCGTGAATATATATTACACCATCCAATTTTAATTCCTGAAAGTAAAATTAATATACAATCAATAGCTCCCTCTATAGTTAAATTAAATATAATATTAACAATATTATCAACAACTACCTGAAAGGTAAAGTGTCGCCATCTATTGGTATTATAATAATTCATAATTAATATTTAGTTAGATATCCACTTTCTTAGTTACATACTCACTTCATTAGATTTAATTATATAAATAAACTTTAAAAAACAATACTAACTTGTAGTTTTACTTTAAATTCAAATAAAATATAATACTACTATATGAATAAATCTACACAGAATTAATTCAACTTGCACAGCATCTCAGATATTCTTAACAAGAATATATTATGTAAAAGAGATATTATTTTAATTCAAATTGTTTTTGCTGCCAGCTGTGTTAATCCACTGATATTATAGACATATTATTAAATAATGTTTTATTTTTACTACTACTTAAATATATATTAGACTTGTTATTAAATAATTAATGTTTAATTTATACTACATTGTAAATATATTTTATATTTCATAGATTAATTTAAATATCTAATTAAATAATTCATAAACAATTCAAAATATCTCAAAATTTATAAAATTGATAATTAATAGTATTACTACTATATATATAATACCTTTAATATCAAAATACGACAAACAATAGCTTCTAACAAAATCAGACATATATATAATGAAATAAGGTAAAACAAATTTCATGGCTTTATCTTTGATAGAGTTGTAGATATATATTCATATAAATTGGAGAAAAGACAATTTCTGTGATAAAAGAATTTAAATCCTGGAAAAGGGCACAAAAACAACACAGGCCACTACAATATAAAATAGTTATATACCTTTTAGCCTAATTACCGTATTTACATGCGGTTTGAGTCATTTTATTCTAAAACTGTAGAGTATTTTTTAACCTAAAAAATAAGTAAAATAAAAATGTTATTTTTGGGAGATTTTTGTGTACCAAACCATCTTAAATATGTCCTTGCAAAGATATATTAAAAACTGACACACAATCAAATCAATTGTTTTTCCTGCCTATATAGTTAATGAATATACTTGTTCACAAAAATTAAAATCACATTTTCAATATTTTCGACTATTTGTAATTTATATATATAAAATTTTCGTTTTAAAATCTCCGTTCAAGTAAAATTAATTTGCTTCTTACATTGCAAACATGAAACACAAAAGTTTCTCGTTTCTTACATTACACTGTCATAGGTATCATGACATTTCATAGACAGTATTATATTGTGTAATTTTTATGCATATCAGAATTATCTATATTATTCGAAATTTTTATGTCATCAGAAATTTTTCAAAAGGGATTTTAGAATGATAGTTCTAGTGCCCTCATTTTAAGGTTAAAAAAATATATATAAAGTACCACGTAATACGAATATTTCTCGCGCTGTTGAACTTTCAACCAACCATATGGCCTAAAGTAACTAGTTTAAGATAGAGGAAAATGCTACCGTGTACATTAAAAAACAGTATAGGGAGGGATAACCTAGATCACTTGCTGTGGGATGCATCACAAAGAGTTAGACTCCCAAGATAGAAATCATGAGCTTCATAATCAAGCAGAACCGGTATTCTATGGGGGAAATCATTAGATGGTGGTTCCTTAGGTGGGAAAATTCTACACCTTAGCAATTGGAAATCTTTTCAGGTTTAACCTTAGAAAACCTTGAATCAATGTGTTGTTGATGGAAGAATATGTTACTTTCTATTTCATAAAAAAAAAAAATACTGTTACTGGCACGAGAGGGAAAAGATTGGTATTATGTATGGGAATGTTTCTAGGTTTCGTGTCATTGATCAAGGATTTATTTTTTCTGTAACTGTCAATGTGATGTTGGGATTTTTTTGTACTGTTATTAAAGCTAGAATATATTCAGTCGAAATTCCCTAACATTTTTCATTAAAACAGCATATCTATTTTTGTTCAGTTTATTGCCCCTATTTAAAATGGTACGTAAGATTTTAGAACAAGGACTAAATCGTTGAAACATGCTAAAAGCGCTGCTCAGTTTTACTTCAGAGATTGAATTCTTCAATTACACCTTACGAAAGGGAAAGCTTTTCAGGTGTAACCGTAGAAAACCTTGAATCAATATGCAACTGCTGAAAAAAAATCTTACTTTATTTTTGACAAGTAACTTTCTCTCTGTTTAAAATAGTATATGAAAGATTATTTTAAGAATAAATCCATGAACATATTGCCTCACCGCATTGACACTGGCAGAATGAAATCTAAGAGGGGTCAGGGGAAGCAAGCAAGATTTTCAGTGACAATTTTGTAATAAAATAATATAAGGAATTCTGATTACATAAATCCTGATCTTAGCAATAAAAAAAAAAAAATTCAATATATTTTTATAATACACTTTAATAATATAAACACAATTTAAACAATGAAATTTTGCATGTTTATATGTTTAATGAAAAGTAAAGACAAAATAAAATACACAATAATACATAAAAAAAAATAGGCAATTAATATTTTTATACCCCACAAAATTTTGTTGATTTTAAAATTTATTTACTATTATTTACATAAATAAACTACTATTTTACACAGTGAAAAAAAAATTACATATAATAAGTTACGTAAAATTATAACATGCTGCTTTAATTATTTTTTAAATTGCAATTTTCTATTATTTTAATAATATTTCAAAATATCACATTTTTTTAACAACTAATTTTTTAACTTTGAATTTTTTAAAACTTGGATTCTTGTGCTTGTAATTAGAATAACTGTCAAGATTTCTGTAAGAAACAGGAATTTATTCTGCGTCTAAAGGTTAGTTTCTGAATCAAACAGGAAAAGTTTCCTGACGGAAAGAAAAAAACTTTCTATTTTTTTCGTATTTTATTCGGTGTTGGTTCGGAAAAGTTTCCTTATCGATAAGGGCAACTAGAATTCCGTCTCCTACAGGAAACTTTTTCGGATTTTTTTTTTTTTTTTTTTTTTTTTTTTAACAGTGTAATACTTAAAAATAAGTTTTAAAAAAAATATTGAATTGCTAAAAGTAGTTATTACGTAGACAACAAAACCAAGATTCCGACATTTTAAAGATTATTATTAAAGATATTAAAAATTTAAAAGGATATTTTTTAAAAAATCCTAAATAATTTGAAATAGTTGGATAATGAAAAACAAAATTTAAATATATATTATAGATTTATGTCACGTATTTTAATTTATTTCTCTGTAACAAAAAGAGTAGGTTATTCATTTAAATAACTTGTAAATAATTTTAAATAACATAGCAAAAATTTCTGGTCTATAGAAATATAAATTGCCTAATTTTTTTCTTTTACTTTTCATTAAATATTTAAACATGTAAATTTTCATACTTAAAACTGTACTTATATGCTATACAAAACATATATTTAATTTATATTTTTCGTAAATTTCAATGATTATACGTATCTTTTCAATTGTGGTTCAAAAAGAATTGATAAAAAATTTTGCTGCTAAAAATGGATTCAAACTCAAAAAGAAATTTCTAAGAATCCAGCGCACTGCCAACCATGCTGCTGAGTCTCTTGCCAATAGAAGAAAGGATCAGGTTTTTGGCCCATGAAATAGACAAAAATTCTATTTTGTTATACTGACTAAATTATTTCATTTTTCAATTATAGAAGTTTTATCCTGTACGATTTAGACAATAGTTTTTGCATTTTGTTCAGATTTATATATATTCTAATACGAGCAAATCTTGTGTGTGGTTATATATATATATATATATGTATAGCCGTTTTCAAGATAAAATTTGCATATATATATGCAAATTTTATCTTGAAAACGGCTCTAACGATTTTGACAAAATTTTGTATCCTACTGTTTTAGGGCACGAGAAAACCATTGGGATAGGTCACATGTTCGAGAAAATTCGATTAGTGGGTCATTTTGGGTCATTTTGGGTCATGGTCTAGCTAATTATATCTAAAAACGGTTCAAACGATTTTGACGAAATTTTGTATCCGACCATTTTTGGGCACGAGAAGACTATTGGGCTGGGTCACATGTTTGAGAACTTTCGATTAGTTTGTCATTTTTGGGTCAACGCGGGTCAAATTAATTTTATCTAAAAAACGGCTCTAACGATTTTGATTAAATTTTGTGTCCTACGAGTTTCGAGCACGATAAAATCATTGGGCTAGGTCACATGTCCGAGAAAATTCGATTAGTGGGTCATTTCTGGGTCATTGTGGGTCAAGATCTAAAAAGCGGCTCAATTTACACTAAATTTTGCATCCAATGGTTTTCGGGCACGAGAAGACTGTTGGGCTAGGTCACATGTTCGAGAAAATTCCATTAGTGGGTCATTTTGGGTCATGGTCAAGCTAATTGTATCTAAAAAACGGTTCAAACGATTTTGACGAAATTTTGTATCCGACTATTTTTGGGCACGAGAAGACTATTGGGCTGGGTCACATGTTCGAGAACTTTCGATTAGCGGGTCAAATTATTTTTATCTAAAAAACGACTCTAAGGATTTTGATTAAATTTTGTATCCTACGAGTTTCGGGCACGCGAAAATCATTGGGCTAGGTCACATGTTCGAGAAAATTCGATTAGTGGGTCATTTCTGGGTCATTGTGGATAAGATCTAAAAAGCGGCTCAATTTACACTAAATTTTGCATCCAATGGTTTTCGAGCACGAGAAGACTGTTGGGCTAGGTCACATGTTCGAGAAAATTCAATTAGTGGGTCATTTTGGTCATGGGTCATTATGGGTCAAGCTATTTTATCTTAAAAACGGTTCAGAGGATTTGAAATAAATTTAGCACCCTACAAGATTAGGGAACAAGAAGACTATTAGGCTAGGTCACATGTTCGAGAAATTTCGATTAGTGGGTCATTTTGGTCATGGGTCATTATGGGTCAAGCTATTTTATCTTGAAAACGGCTCAGACTATTTACACTAAATTTTGCATCCTATGGTTTTCGGGCAAGAGAAGACTGTTGGGCTGAGTCATATGTTCGAGAAAATTCAATTAGTGGATCATTTTGGTCATGGGTCATGATATTTGAACTCAAATTTAATTTTGACCGAGCATAGCTCGGTCTTCCCTGATCGTATGTCTTACACAAGCTCAAAGTTCGTATTATTCGTAGTTTTTGATGAAAAATACGTAATTTCTCCTAATTTTATCTCAATTATTTATATGAGCGCAATCGTGCAACACTTTCTTCTTTACATATATTATAAAATACGTCAAAATGTACAATATATGTAAAAATAAAAGTGTTGCAAAGCTGCGTTCATAGTAAAATATTAAAAATAGAGAGTTAAGTAACTGCATTCCCTCACATCACTAAGAGACTTTAGGTTGCAGTAGGATGCAGCAACGTGTTTAAACGTGCTAAAATGAACGTAACTATTATTAGCAGGGTTCGTATTTTTTTTTCCAAACTGGCGGTATCGGGTTACATAGAATACCAATATTTCATAATATTCATGATTATGGTGGCGCAAAGACAGATCCTTATATTTTTGTGATTTGTGCAAATCTGAAGTATGAACTGAAGTATAATGGCTGACTGCCTGACACTATGTTTTGATCATGCTCTCTTGATCTGTTTTTTTGCCAAATTTTGTTGGTTTTCTTCATTTTTAACCCCCTATTCCATATTTCTCGACTATCTCAAACTACCCTTAAAATAAGTTTATTATTATTATTATTTGTTTGCAAGTGATGAGATTTCTAAAAATAATTTTTGTCTAAAAAACTATAGATAGTTCAACTTTGTAATTGTATTCAGTTTTCGGGTTATAAAGAATATCGGGATGGTGTATTGCCAAAATGTGTATTCCATAACACCCGAAGTTCATCTAATGTTCACAATTTTGAGAATAATAATGAATTAATGTTCACAATACGGAAAGTTACCTGAAATAAATAAGTAAATAAACAAATCATAGTACAGAATGTTATCTATAAATAATATGAAAAATTCGCACATTTTAAATAGAGAAGTAATAGTCAGAATAATTATTGCTGCTAGAATAACTGCAGAATACGAAGTTCCGCTATATGTTATTTTTACAAATATGTTCACAATTTTGAGTTACTATTTACGGAAAGTTACCTGAAATAAATAAGTAAATAAATAAATCATAGTTCAAAATGTTATCAATAAATAATATGAAAAATTCGCATATTTTAAATACAGAAGTATAGTCGGAATAATTATTGCTGCTTACAGACAGAATAACATTTCTGATATAGACAAATCTGAATAATTCATAATTACAAATCTAAAAAGAAAAATAGACTATTTTTTCTTTTTTAAAGAAAAAACGAAATATAAAATAAAAGCTACAAAGTAATTTTTACTCTTTACGTTTTTATTGAGGCTAATGATCAAGCTGCTGAAAAAAAAATATATATACATATTAAGCGGGAAAAAATACGATAGTTACATTGAAGAGTATGTGTTTCAGGTGAAACTTGTAGAAAACTTGTTATTCTGATGAAAGAGCTCCTTTGTGCTTCAGATTATATTTTCTTCTACTTTTTTTTATATCAAAGCAATAAACTGAAAAAAAAAGAGTAATACTTAAATTCATAACATTTTCTTGCCAAGTACTTCATTCTAAAACTTTATGATGATAATTTGATCAAATTTATTTATTTGTTTGCAAAAATCTTAAAATATTAACAATCATTATTATCATTATTATTATTATTATTATTATTATTTGAGAACGCTCAAGGAAGGTTTCTATAAACAAATACTCGAATTTTTTTTAAAAGAATTTGGAATGTTCTTCTCATGTGCGTATATACGTGTTTATAAAAAAGAAAAATCTGCGGAATCTCAATTATATGACCATAGAAAAATAATGAACATTTCTTTATTTGACGATTTATTGCTGATTTGCGACACAATGAAATATTAAACAAGAACGAAAAATCATGCGTCAAGCAAAGATTTTGTAACACTTTCCAATACTTCCAAAATAATTTTACAAATCTTTACCGTTTAATAAAATGAAAGATGATATATAAGTAAACAGTTTGGAAAACAAATAACATATTTAAAATCCCATCTTCAGAAATTACCAACAATATTCGGAAAAACATTAGATCATATACAGGGCTGCAAAAGAATTCGATAGATTTCTATATATACAAATCTATACAAAATTTACTTACATTAGAATGCAAAATTTTAGTTCAGTTAAGAAACACATAGCACAGTTTAATATTCCCTTGCTGGAATTTCCGTCAATAAACAGAAATGTACTAAGAGAACTTTTGTGCTGCCTTGTATATGATCTATAGAAATACACACCAAGAAATAGACAAAAAATGAGTTAAATTTATAAACGCGTTCAGCAACTGAAAACTCACTTCAAGCAATTATTGTTAACAGACATAGTACCGAATTCGTTTGTGCGTCACTGTAAATGAACGATGAATGCTAAACACACCATATTCAAAAGCAAGCCTCTTGTAATGCATCTTAGTGACATATGTCAATTTTAATATGTTTGAAACAGTGAAACATTGTGAAAATAAACCGCAAACGATTTTTCTCGATAGACCGTAATGAAACGGAATTCTTTTGAGTGTCCCTGTCAAGGAACTGTGACGGATCTGATGCTCTGTCACAGTTCCCCTTGTTATAAGTTCGCCCTGTTATAAGTATGAAGAGGTCGCGCTGGCCTTCAAATGGAACAAATTTCCTTTGTAGTAATAAGTGTATTTATTATTTTCTTTACGTCAACAATAAAAGACATATTTCTTGAATAAATGAATATTTCAAAACGATAAATAAATAAAAAAATGGTTCGTTAAGCTTGTAATCTAACATCAATTGAAACAAAGTCCAGTTCTTATCAAAGTCTATGCTCACAGCATGAAAAAGTCTCAATGTCCACTCAAAAATAGGCGCGGGTGGGGAAAATTTCTCGCTTTCTGCTGATCCCTTCACAAAAAGTTCTTTGAAGTCAAGATTCGCTTGTAAATGGACCGAAATGCGTATTATCGTCGTCCTTAACGAAACAGAAATTGTTCTCACTAAGTAGACAAGTCTGACATACTTCAACCTCAAAAGCCAGGGGAAAGATTTTCAAACGGGGATGTTCTATAATCGCCCGAAGTGTTCAACTGAAGCCACGATTCCTTTATCCAGGTTCAGATTGACTGGATCCTAATTCAAAACACTAACTGACCCTCTAAGGGTTTCTGCCTTCTAATATATCCTTTGTTTTTCACCTGAAAGAGGTTTTTCTAGCCAGTAGTAGCTCAGAAAAATGAAGTCTCTGAGAAAGTCTACTATTATTGGAGAATAAGGATTTCTTACGGTGTCCTCTTGATTGCATATTTCACTTTCCTTCGCGTCCTATTTGTGGGGTCTGGCTGCATGATGAAAGATGCGCTACCCGGTTCGTTCTATTATCGCAGCTGCCTCTAAAACTTCAAGATGGAAGATGGGTGTCGGATTCCACTTCTCCGTCCACACAACTTCGAAATAAATCCGGTCTTTTGATATGCTGCCACCACCGATATGAATACGTGATATCGGGCACGATACTTGATGTATATTCAAGAAAACTTAACTCTTTCAATTAAAGTTAAAGTAACAATTTATTAACAATATTTACACTTAAACTCGGATGTAAATTATCCGGTTTAACACTAAATCAAACCAATTACAGAAACGCTTTACGTGTACCGTTAGACTACGTTCATTTATTCCACACTGAGATTTCTATTCATCTCACACCCGCTCTCAGCGCTCATTCCCCGAGCAACCTTCACACTTCGCTGCTCCGTCCGAACTCAACACCGGTCTCAGAGCTCCAACTCTGAACGGCCTTACACCTTCGCTTCCTACGTTAGAACTAACCTTCTCTCTCTTGTAAACTGCAGAGCACCCTCCTTTCTACGGGGTTTCTCCTCTGTTTCCAAGGGTCCTTGGACAACCCTTCCTCCCTCTTGACGGATCTGTCTTCCTAAACAAAAGGGTGCAATAGTTTTTCTTATCTATGAAAGACCACATTGCAATGGAAATACTTCTTTCATTCTGTTCAACTCGCCACCCTTCGGATTAAGATTTTCTAAAGGACGCCTTTAACGGTACACAATAGATACATATACAATACATACAATATGCTAATCCCTTAAGAATAGCTTTCAACTCTTGCACCTGTGAGAGAAACCTGACAATGGGTTCTGAGGAATCGAAACGCTTGATGTTTACCGGCAGATTTGTGGACTCTGCTGAAAATCTGAGGAAAATCTATTTTACATGGGATTTTCCTATGCTAGTTTTTGGGCTTCATACAGGGGTTTCGAGTGAGATATTGCAGATTTCTCACGGAACTATAAGTTCTATGCACACTATATTCTACACTGTAAAAAAAAATTCCTGAAAAAAACGGAATTTGTACTGGCAATCGAGACGCCAGTACTATTTCCGTATTTTAACGGATAAAAAAATTCCGTAAATTCCAGGAAATTTTCCGTGATTTCTGAAATATCCGTTTTTAAATTTCCGTTTTTTAACAGATATCTTCCGCATTTTTAGATATTTTTATATCGTTAAAATAAATTTTATAGGACCAAAAAATATATATATTTCTCAAGGAACATCTTATAACACTTTTTCTTTCACTTCTGTACGAGTTTTTAGCAAATAACCAACATTTGCTAGGACGGGGTTCGAACGCGGAAACTTCTGTGTACTAAACTGGCGGGCTGTACCGTTACGCTACGAGCGGACACTTCGTGTCCTCACATGTTGTTATTTATTCTAAAGGATGCAAAAACGAAGGTTTCATAGATGGATTTTTTCAATATTTTATTTTCATAATTTTTAATATCTTGCTTTATTATTTGATGCTTTATAACAGATAAATTTTAACTTTTTATGTATTATATGCGTAAAACATTGGATTAAGACTAATGATTGTTTCTTTTTGCAATAGTACATACACTTTTTTAAATTGTGTCTGTTGATCTATTTATCAATTCCAGTAAAAACAATATTATCTTAAGTAGACGTATTTATTACATGCTATTAAAGTAAATTTTCTTTATCTCTTATTTTAAAAACTTATGTGAATAAACAATTTTATAATAAATTAAATTATTATATTTAATCTTTGCTGAGAGCTTTTGTGTACGATTCTGTTAAACTGAATAATTTTAAAAAATGAAAAAAAAAATAGATTTTTAGAGAAAATTTTGAAATTAATGCCCTTAGGATAGGTAAGTTTAAATTTGGACTTGATAATTTAGTTTAAATTCATTTAGTTTAATTTATAAAATTATAAACTAACGAAATAAATTATAAACTTCATTTTTATAAAAATAAACAAAAAGTTATTAATTATTTTTTATAAATTTAAAAGTCAAAAATATGAATTTCGTAAAATTATAATTTATAAAATAATACATTTTTGTTTAATTCACAAATTTATAAGACAAATCAGCTTAGTTTAACACCTAGATACCGATAATTTGCAAAAATATTATTTTGTAAATCCTTAAAAATATTTAAAAAAAAAAAAAAAAAAAAAAAAAGATTTTTAGCGAAAATTTTGAAATTAATGACCCTGGGATAGGTATGTTTAAATTTGGATTTATTAATTTAGTCTAAATTAATTTAGTTTAATTTATAAAATTATAAACTAACTAAATATATTATAAACTTTATAAAATTATAAACTTCATTTTTATAAAAGTAAAGAAAAAATCATTAATTATTTTTATAAATTTTAAAGAAAAAAATATAAACTTTCCAAAATTATAATTTATAAAATAATAAATTTTAGTTTAATTCTCAAATTTATAAGACAAATCAGTTTTGTTCAATACCAATAATTTGCAAAGATATTATTTTACGAAACCTTTAATAACCTAATATTGCCTCACACTAATAAAATTAAAATAAAATTTTAAAATGTCAGTGAAAAAAATAACAATTTGAAGCACTATAAAGAAAAAAAAGTAGATTAAAAAAAATATTTTTCTGTAATTTATATAAATAAAGTAAATTTCTACAGATTTCACTAAAAAATAAAAAAATATCATTATTATTTTTACAAAAAATTACCGTCCAGACACGGGCCCGATTAGAATGAGCCAGGATTGGCCCGTGTCTAATGACAGAAAATAGGCCCACGTGTAGGACCGGTCCAGGCCTGGATCCTAGAATATCCTGGACCCTAATAAATACAACAATCTTAATTCGCATTTCAAACAAGACGATATCTGTATGCAAACCTCTGAACGTTATTAACGAAAATGGGGGACATTGTACTGTTTTGAAAAAAATCCATCAAATTTACGGAAAACTTTCTGCATATCTACGGATTTGAAATCTCCTTTACGGAACTAATGTCATTTACGGAAATTGTACTGTTGTTTTTGAAAAATGAAACTTCTCCGTAAAATTTTACGGAAAATCTCTTGTATTTTCACGTATTTTTTTTAGAGTGTATAGTAAGTAGAGTGTAGTGCACCTCAGTGATATATATCAATTTCAGTATGTTTGAAAGTGTGTAACTTCGTTAAAATAAACCGCAAATGATTTTTCACCATAGACCGAAATGTAACGGAATTCTTTTGATTGTCCTTGTAAAAAATTTTTAAGTGCTACACATTTTATTTTTAATACCGAGCCATAGTAAACCTCAATAACACATATCAATTGCATGACAATCCGAATATATTTACGCGAATTAGAGTACGGACAGACAGAAGAACCGAATTCATAAACACTTTTCAACTATGTTGGAAAGTGTTAAAAAAAACTGTTTTGCGATCATTGACCTTCCATTTCAAGGGTTGGGTAAAATGTACCCAAGAATTGAGCACGTTTGCACTTTTAACAATTTTGAATAAATTTAACACTTAAGAGCCTACATCAGTCACGCGAAAAAACGCTCCAGCTAATGTTAAGGCTATGGGAAGGTTATCGCGCGATTTCTCGCTCGCATTTTAATATTTTTAAATGATTTTTTTTTTTGCATAGGTTAGCTGAGGTCGATCTCTAACGTTGTTAGTTTTTACTTTTTCGATTGTGGGTCCACTTTTTTTTATATAAGGGTAATTTCACTTTCAGAACCGGTTCCAAAATTGAAAATGTCCGCTTATAAAAAAAAACCATAACCAAAATCGAAAAAGTAAAAACTAACAACGTTAGAGATCGACCTCAGCTATCCTATGCAAAAAAAATCATTTAAAAATATTAAAATGCGAGTGAGAAATCGCACGATAACCTTCCCATAGACTTAACATTAGCTGGAGCGTTTCTTCGCGTGACTAGCGTAGACTCTTAACTACTGTTAACGGTCTCACAGACCGCTAGCTTTTCAATTTTCACAATTTAACTTGCAGTTATCACTTTAACTGCAGATACTAATAAAATTCTGTTTCGTTTGGAGCACTGGTACTATCGCTAAAGACTTCTGTATAAGTGAATTTTAATTATACAGCCCTGTACATAATGTTTAGATAGAAACATTATCCTATGAGTTAATTGAGCCTTTTATTCATCTTTCGAACAAGCAGTCTCAGAGCCCGCTCACAATAGCCATGCAACAATTTCTGTCACAGCAGTTAAGGGTTAACTTAAGTAAAGGCATTTAAAACTTTAATTTTGACAAATGTATAACTTTTTTGATATATTACAATTTAATTATCTTATACAATTAAGAAAAAAATGTAAGTTGTTTAAATATATTTGGAATTCAAAATTTAATGCACGGTCGGGCGCAGTGTGCCTGACCGGTTCGCTGCCAAGGCTTATTGAAGGCTGTCTTGGAAATTGTTTAGTGTAAGATTTCGAATGTTCTCTCTTTATACTTAATAATGAAGGTCACTTATCACTTTACGATCGTTAGAGTTGAGTATATTGGGTGCTAATGACGATTTCAACTGTTAACGATCAGTTGTAACTGTTGTCTCACATACGGCTGCTTTTTTTCAATTTCACTGTTTAACTTGTCAACTTCAGTTTTAATTATTGTAGATACTACTGAAATTTTGTATCGTTTGTAGTCCTGGTACTATCACTAGAGAGTTCTGAATGGGTGGATTTTAATTATAATAGCCCTGTACATAAAGTTCAGTACAAAAACAGTATCGTAGGAGTTCATCTTTTCTGTAACCATCTTTCGATAAAGCGGTCTGAGAGACCGCTCACAATACACTCTTAAAACTGTGCCTCTGATTTAAGAGGTACATTCTGAATTTTTGTGCCTCTGAATATTAAGAGGCACGTGGTGCCTTTGAAATTAAGAGGTAACATAGTGCCTTTGCAATTTAGAGGCACAGCATAACTGCCTTTGAAATTATGAGGCACAGGGTGCCGCTGAATTTATATATTCAAGTGCCTCTTATTTAAAAATACATTCTGTGCCTCTTATAATGGTGGCACATGCATGTGCCACCATTATAAGAAGCACAGAATGTAATTTAATTATATTTTATATTACATTTATATCTTTACAGTATATTCTGTCTACTGCAGAAAGATTTTCCAGCATGGCATATATAAAGACATAGATTAAATTTTGTCAAGGGAGAATACTATCTATAATAGAAAATTTTCTCACTGCCAATTTATTGAAATAAATTTGAAATAAATATTAAAATGTGTGTCCATGTGGCCTAAGTCAGTTCTGTGGTTCGATAAAGAACCTTGTCAACATATCACTTTATTTTAAACATAACAAATACATAAAAAGGCATAAAAGCTTTATTAAAAACAAATAAGACAAACATTAAAAATAATCAGTGAAAAAGAATCATAATATTGATCTTGTGATAATGACAACAATTAATTTCAAAAAGTAACTCTTATCATAAATATTTCATTACTGTATCCTAAATGTTAAATTTATTTGAAAATAACTAATTTGTTTCATTAGTATATATTTTAATTATATTGAATTCTGATTCAAAATAACATACGAGTATAAAAATAATTCTATTACTTTTTGTAGGATATCCATTACTGAAATTTTGGGTAAATTTTTGTTATTGCAGTTAAATTTCGATTACAATTGGGAAATGTAGCTGAGATTAGTTAAATATCGACAGATTAATACCAGTGTTGAATTCAAATATTTTTCTCCGGGAGTGATTTTTTTTTTTTTGGGGGTGGGGGGGAGTAAGTTGCACTTTTTGTCCATTAAAAAGAATAAAATCTCACACTTTTTGGGGTGGGACATCATTATTCCGGAGAGGGAACCCCCCCCCCCCTGAATTCAACACTGATTAATATAATACAAAAGAAACTGGACTTTAATAGCTATAACTATTAATTAAAAAATTAAATTTCTCAAGGGAATGATACGTTTACCCGGTATATACATATGTTTGTAACATAAAACATTTCTTTTAGAGTGTCAATTTTATACTACACATTCAAAGAAAATAATCAAGTACTAAAGGGAGTGTAGTTATGGAGCAATTTCTGTCACAGCAGTGAATAGTTAAAACAGGTGCCTGTCAGGCGCACTGCGCCCGAACTCGAGAGCCCAGAGGTGCGTCTGACAGAGGGATACCATGTGTTAAATTTGCCTAAACCGTAAAACAGTTGAACTTTCAAAAAGTCACGGAACGCAGGATTAAAGAAGGATGTAACATGAGTAAATTCGGAAAAAAACTTTGTAGGGCAAAATAAAATTTATTTATTAACCTGATTTAAATACCTTAAATTAATATTTTTGTAAATGTATAGCGAATTGAAAATATCAAACGTAAAACGAAAATAATTCTGAATGCGAGGGGGGAGGGGGTCATAAACCCCTAAATTAAGAAAAATTACGCAAAAAAGAAAGAAAGAAAGAAAGAAAGAAACAGATCTCGTTTTATGTAAATACATTTCAATATAGAAAAAAGTGCTCGTTTGAAAACGTGAACTTCCATTCTACATGTTATGTAATATTCACTTTAGAACTTTACTTTCTCTAAACGCTGAATCACTTTAAATAGGTTTAACTTAAAAAGGAATATTTTTTATTACTTCAGTTTTATCAAATATATATAAATATATTTGATTTGCTGAATTTAACAATATTTTTATACAGGTTAGAACAATGTTTAAATTATTAAGAAATTTTGTGAAACTCAAAATTATTTTAAAATACTACTTATGTTAAGTTTCACCTAACCGTGAAACTTTTTAAAAACTTTCAAATGGAGGGTTAAACAAGAAAAAATATCAATCAAATCGGAAATAAAAGAAACTCTGTGCCAAAAAAAAAATCTATTTATTTAATCTAATTAAAAATAATATTTTTAATTAATTTTACTGTAAAAATATACAGAATTGATAATACCACTTTCTTCCGTAAAATGGATATGATTCGAAATAAGATGAGGGCGGGGGGAGGTAATAAATAATGATGAAAAATAAACAAGCAAGACACTTTGTTGTATATAAATACACATTAATATTGAAAAAATACTTCATTAAGTTTTATGACCTCTACCCCCCCCCCCCCTCTTACTCTTTCATTGGTTTTTATAATAGTTTGGATTTAAGATGTTACGGAATGCTACTGTTTTCTGAATAGCTAATTTAGTCTAATAAAAGAGATACGATATCAAAAACTTCTTCATATTCTTCATCCACATTAACATGGTTTGCATATTCATATCAATTTAAAATTTCGGTAAAGTAGTTTTTAATTCCGTTTTCTCTTCGAAAACGTTTGTTCTCCCATACTTTTTCCTGCATATTCTTTAAATAAGATCTAGAGGTTATTGTAAACATTGCTTCTTATATATATTACCCTAATAGTGGGCCATGTACCAGTAGTGAGCCACTAATTTTTAAATTTCAAACACAAGCCTTCTCTCCCCAACCCAAAGGATTTCTGAAAAGTGGCTGAAAGAAATCTTATTAACTAAAATCCTTAACTTTTAACTGTTTATAAACTGTTTGGAATAACTGTTATTTTCTGTTAGTGTAGAAGTTTTTTTTTTCTAGAGTATCTTCAAAAACGGATTGTTTGGCAAATTATTACAGATATTTTAAGAGAAGTTTTTATTTAAAATACTGTTTACTTAGTATTATGTTTCATTTTGTATTAAACTGCCATTGATATACTCTATGACACTCGAAATAATTTGCTAGATAACCCTAAAACTCAAAAAATGAGTATTTTATTAATTTTGACTTCTGGATCACTATTTCTTAAACTTTACCAATAGTGGGAATGAGAGCCTTACTATTGGAGCGTATTTAAATTTTTATTTTTATATTTAATTTACTTGAATTAAGTAGTTTTGTGTGGTTCCAAGCCTTTGTATATAATTTACTTAGTTTTCTGAACCTCAGAAACAACAGTGGGCGATGGCCCCACTATTGGTGCACAAGTAAACCACTTCTGGAGCATTGAAAATGTAACTTTACTAAGCTCTCACATGTGATTGCTAAAAGGAAAAATTAATAGCTGAAATACTTTATACTTCAAAGTCTGTTGATTGGTTGGATTCTGAGAGAGCTTCGGGGAAGGAACTACATAGTATAGATATATATGTTGCAGCGTGTCGTGGAAATTGCCCATGCTAACACGTTTATACAAATAGACACGTCTGCAATGGGCTAAATTTCATTAAAAATAAAACTAGACTGCAAACGAGTCACCTGGTCTGATGAATCTTGATTTTGCCTCTGCAGTTATGGTTATGATGTCGAACACAGAGTGTTATCGCAGGTCTGATGAATCTCGAATTTGCCTCTGCAGTTATGGTTATGATGTCGAACACAGAGTGTTATCGCAGGTCTGATGAATCTCGAATTTGCCTCTGTAGTTTTGGTTAAGATGTCGAACACAGAGTGTTATCGTAGGCCTAATGAATCACTTTCTGAGAACTGTGTTCAAAGTGTGGTACAAGCTCAAGGTATGGGTCTGTGATATTCTGGAGTTGTTTCATGTATTCTATTCTGAATTGTATATCTCTTCTGAAATTTAATAAGACATTAAATTAGCACGGATACATTAAAATTCTTGATGACCGGATATTATCTTTCTCTTGCCATCTTTGTGAGAATTTACTTATGGACAAATCTTTGTTCTAGGATGATAACTGTCGTATGCATTGATCTAAAATTGTTTGCGAATGGTCAGGGTTGTAACCAGATGAGGGCAGGTTGGTCTAAGTCCTCACCACTCGCAACTTCTTGAGACCCGTCTAGACTTCATAACCTTTCAACACTAATGTGATCTATATTACATTAAAAATTTTGAAAACTTTTATGACAGGGAGGACTTGCCCTTACTCCAGTCTATATTTATGTATCATTAGAATAGAGAGGAAAATCCAAACTGTGAATTAGCCCCACCAAACGATTTCAAAGGTCCCTCCAACTGATTACGGCACTGTGACAAGTTGGTTGCGAGCTGGGTTGCCAGTTTGTCCCTTTTTTATCCCGAAATTCCGAATTCATACTGAAAATTCAGAAAGTAGAATTTTTCTTTGTGAAATCGCGAAATGCCTGTTGTTAAATAAAACAAAAGTTACTATTCAGTGTTTCTGGTAAGAATTCGGAATTTCTGTATTAAAAATGCCAAACAGGAAACCCTGATTTTACGGAGCTCTGTCACATTCCCTACCCAGAAAATTCCCAAGATTTGAATCCAATTGAAAGTATAAACGGAATGATCCTAGAAATCTCATATCTCTGGTAACAGCTGATGATACAGTGGTTTCAAATCGATGTAAACATTATCCACAGTCTTATACTCATTTAATGCTACGACAAACTTCAGTTGTTATTTGTGAAAAAGGTGGAATAATAAAATATTAGTTTATGCTTATTGATTGGGTCGATTTTTTGTCCGGTGTGTGTATTTAGAGATTCCCCCTTTTCTTTGTAGAGAAAGTTATTGGATCTCTGGGACTGTCTAAATTTTATATAAAACGAAAGCATATAACAAATTATAACACCCAGTAATGATATACTTTCACAACTATATAGTGATAAATAGGTAGCACATAGAATATTCTTATTTGTTTTGATAATGGCTGCGATGTAGTCAAAACATGTAAACAGTTTATTAAAACCCTTTTTACTGTTTTTATAGTTTTATTTTACACCTTTTAGCAATTTAATGAAGTATAAAAGCGAACGTACAAGATGCAAACAGATGCGTAGTTGTCAATGACGAAGTTAAGAGTGTTATCAGCTCAACAACGCGAATCTTCCTGACACATTTACGAATATATTTTTATATATAATTGCATGAAAGTTTCAGATATTGGTATCAACGTGGCAAAAAATCGATCAACGTTAAATATTTTCATGTAAAGTTGTGTATTTTTAATTATAGCCGTTTGCAAGCCTTACCCGAACGTCCTGTTTCAAAACTCTTTTCAAAACGTCAACTTTGACTGTATTTTCAGATTTATTTATTTATTTATTTATTTATTTATTGCATTTACAAGAAAATGTGAGCACTTGTCTTAAATGTTTGAGATTTAGTCCCTTTAATTATAGTTTTCTTGAATAAAGTAATTTTACATCATGTGAAATTTCGAGCAATGTAGTGAAACGTAATTAATTGTAATGACTTGAATGGAGAAAATCACAGACTTGACTCTTTTTCGATGAAAGTTTTGAAGTATTAACAAAAACATAAGTAAATAAATGGAAATTAAGAAATAATTTTTTTATGGCTTGCCAAACTCTGTTCAGTTATACAACAATAACAATAATTGCATAAAGAAAAAACTTATACCTAATTTTTTTTTAGCCAGTAACTTAATTGCACAGATGAAAAATTTTAAGCGTATTCATTAAAAAAATTAAATTACTCAAATTAGATTTATACATTAAATAAGTTGTATTAGTGACATTAGCAAATTTTTCATTACTGCAACATAATCGTTTATGTTATATCTTGGTGTATTTTTAACTGTTAATTGCATGACTTGATTTCGAAGCACACATAATAATACCTGGAGTACACTAGATTATACAAGCTATAATTATAAAGAAGAAATAAGCAAAATCTTATAGTTAAAATTTATAATTTTGTATTGCTGAGCAATTTATCAAGGCTTCTTAAACTCCCTAAAATTTTAGGATTACATTAATTAATGACAAAAATCTCGGCAGTGTTAAAATATTCAATACAAAGCCTGCTATAGATGTAAAAGTCACGAAAATGAAGTTTCCGATTACTATTATTAGAGAAAGCGGAGGTTAAAATTATTGGACCACAAAGTCATTAATTCCCACCTGCTTTTCGATGGCACTATCTTTAGAGAACAGCAACGTCTCAACATTGGCAAGAAATGCTATGAAAAATTGCATCTTCATTCTTCTACAGTCAAAAGACGAGAAGGATCAGGAAAAACAGAGATTCTATTAAAATGAAGATTTAAATTTATATTGTCTAACTTTAACTTTTATTAGCAAAAGTAAATTCTGAATTATTTCTGTCTTATGTATTATTAGCAAAAGTATACTGTATCTTATATCGAGCGAAAATCGAGATTCAAATTATCGGCCCACGAAGTCATTAATTCTCCCCCTGCTTTTTGATGGCACTTAGAAAACAGCAACGTCTCATGATTCAAGAAATGCTATGAAAAATTAAATCTTCTTTTCTCATACAATCAAAACAAAAAAGGATATGGATTAATTGAAATTCTATTAAAATGAAGATTGGAATACGTATTGTCTAATTTCCGTTTTATTAGCAAAAGTATGTTCTGCATTATTTCTGTCGTATTAGCGAAATGATATTATGTCTTATTTCGGTCTCAGCGAAAGTCGAGATTAAAATTATTGGATCACAAAGTCATTTATTCCCACTTATTTTTTGATGGCACTGCAGAACATGCTAATGATAAATTAAATCTTTCCTCATACAATCAAAAGACAAGAAGGATAGGAATTAACTGAAATTCTATTAAAATGAATATTGTGTAATAACTTCTCTATACCGACCGATAATGATGGTGAGTGGTAGCGAGATCAGATCATTGGCAAAGAGAAATTCTCGCATAAATTAGAAAATAGAATTTTATTGCATAACAATATTAATTCTAATAAAAATATGTACAAGATGTTATTACAGCATTTAATTATTTTTCGTGGGTCAATCGCTTATAAATGAATGTCCTCTTGACTCTAAGTGCAACTCAAACTAAAAAAAGTCTCAGAGAAATTACAGTCAGTCGTAACTTCTAGACAGAGTTCATACGGATCAAGGCACGTCCATTCCTTCTCTTTCGGAAAATCTACTAATTCTCGATGATTCAGAGTTTAAGAACTCTCACTCTCGCACGGGTCGTGCTTTTCTCTTCACTGGGATTTACACCTGATACCTGCTGTATCAATCAAATAGAGGTTAGCCCTCACTAGCGCTTCCACTGCGCTAAGTCCCGAAACTGACGTTCCTTCCTCCCTTTTCCAGAGAGTCACCACTCTCGTTCAGATCTATCCAAAAAACTGTCCTCTCTAACTTTTTCATTCTCGCAGGGGATCTTTCCCTAGGGGCGGGGTTTTGGTCGAGGCGGAGCACTTAGAAACTCTCCAGCCTCTTAGCAGCCTTGAGATACATCTCTTTCATTTATAATCAGTCCATCATTGGACGTTCTAAGACAAAGGGCATAGTTTCGTGTGCAAACCTAAAAATCGTGTGCAGAGATCGCTTTCCTCGCAGATGTTATATTTCCCACGGTTTCGGCACAGATCAAAGCATAAGACCCCTTCTTGGGTACCACCCTACCAATGCATCAGTGTCCGAACATTTCGCTGGTAGTACAATAGATATTCGGCATTTTGCCTTCCTTCAAAGATACGCTAGCGTGGGAAGGTATGTAGGAAAAGTTCCCTTCTAAGTGCTCTCACAGGAAAGTTTAGGATGACATACGCTGCACCTGAGTGTAGAGGCTCAATTCTCTACAGCACCCCCTCCTCAAATGATTCTTAAGGGTGAAACACTAAGAATCTCTAGGTGGCGGACAAAGAAATTCAAGCTCAATTTACATCAGAGTGGCAAGAGATAAAACATACATGAATAAGATAATACTACTTTCATTTTCTTTTTGCGCGCTCTGATAAGAAATCATGAACATATAATGAAATAAAACACATTGAAATAAAAAATAAAAAACCTTAAAATAATTATATACAAAAGTTTAACAAGAAATCTCATTAAATTCGACTCAGACAATCAACATGCGGAATGTCTCTGCCTGGGCGATGAGAAATTGCATAATTATAAGGTTGCAGAGCCAAGGACCACCTTAACAATCTAGGATTATTTCCAGAATTTATTTTTAGAAATACCAAGGGATGGTGATCCGTTTCGATAGAAAAGTTTTGTCCATCAATATAATGCCTTATTTTTTTTATCGCGAAAATAATTCCCGCACACTCTCTTTCAGTGGCGCAGAAACTTTTCTCACTATCGGTAACTTTGCGGCTTAAATATATAATGGGGTGTTCTTCCGATCCCTCTCTTTGAGCCAAAACAACGCCAATACCTAAATCACTGGCATCAGTTTGTACTATGAACTCTTTCTGAAAATTAGGAGCGTATAGTACCGGTTTCTTCCGTAAGTTTCGTTTTCAATGTCTCAAAGGCTTTTCCCATTTCGTCGCTCCATGCGATCTTTTCCTTTTTATTTTTCCCTCAAGCCCTTTTCCCTAAGCGCTCTCATCAATGGTTCTACAATCATTGCGTAATCTTTTATGTAACGGGAATAATATCCAGCCATTCTCAAACATCTACGAATTTCAGTTTTCGATTTCGGAACCGGTAATTCCTTAATTGCCTTTACCTTTGCCTCAGTTCCTCCCCCCCTAGGATTCGATATTCGGAAGGTGCGGTACAGTAATGGGGTAGTGTGAGTGTTTCACATTAGGCCTAGGATCCGGCTCCCTTTTGGGATCCCGGCTACGAAGCCGTGGCTCACTCTCGCTATCCGCCCAAGTGTGAACCTAGTGGCACTTTTATAAGGTCCCACTAATGTCGCTTCGACCTATTTGTCGTCTATCTCATTTGGGAAAGGGTAACGAAGTGCAGGTAGGCTCACGCCCCCGCTTCTCCCCCGGCCGAAGAGCACCACCTAGAGGGTGCCTGGGTAAACTGGATCCCTCCTGGTCGTGACTCGCATGGGCTCTCCTAGAGCCTGGAATCGGCGGATGATGCGCGACTGCCTTCGGCAGCCGCGACCTCTGTCTTATCTTTGCCTCAGCTGGCCTACGACGTCCCTCTCCTACAATATGCCCAAGATATTTTACGGTTTTCTGAGCGAACTTGCATTTCGCCAATTTGATTTTGAGTTTCGCGTCATTAACCCTTTTAAGTACTATTTCTAGATGACGCATATGGTCCTCCCAACTATCTGAAAAAATCGCCATATCATCTAGATACGGTAAACAGAATTCCTCAAGTCCGTTTATCTCTTGCGTTAAAATATTTGCTAACTCCACCCGTTTTCTATAAGGCTTTACTAAACTCACGTGAGAAATCTGGGATTTCTGTCGCCCCCCAGGAACATTCACAATATAAATTGTTTCCGAGATTTTCGATTCAATCTTTTTCGGCCCTATCCAACTATCCGACATTTTATTTGGCTTACTGGTTGCTAAAACCACAACCTCATCCTCCACATTAAACTTCCTTTTTACCGCCTTTTTGTCAAACCAAAATTTCCTCTTTTCTCGTTTTGCTGACACGTTCTGAACGGCTAAATCTCGATATCTTTTTAATCTGTTCGTGAGGTTAAACACATATTCCTTAACGAAAACATTTTCCTCCGTTTCTCCCATCCACTTTTCAAACAATAAAGTTTTCAAAAGCCTTCTAACTTTTCGATGCCAACATGCAATACTATCGCTTATTTTGCGACACACTCTCAAATCACTCAACTTAACACCGAACCTTTTTAGAAATGCGGTCGTTATATTATTTATCTATCTCCTCCCAAAGTCTAAGTAACCTGACACATTTTCTTTAACTTTCGTTTTCCCTAAGTGAAATGACACTTTTTCTAGGCACGCGCCAAAAATATCTACCAGATAATGCAATGGGACAAGCACCTGCTTTCCCCCACTTACGCGATTGTCTTCCGCTTTTGCCACTATCAAAGAATCTTCTGCATTACAATGCGATTCTTCGACTTCCGTTTTTTTACTAATCTCTTTTAGAGATTAATCCCTGTCTAGTTCAATTTTATTACCCTTCCCTCCAATTTCTGCTAAGATCGAAGCTCCCTCACATATCGGCAAAGGCGATAATCCCTTATCCACCCTGACTAGTTCAATAGGGCTTTCTAGATTTTCACCCTCTTTTTTTTTAATTCAACGCTTCCGTTTCACTGCTCTCGCGAAATTTTCCCCCTTCTCTTTCTTTTACCAAATTCAAAGTTTCCGCTTCAACACTCCCGCTAGAAATTTCTTTTTCTCCCTCGGAAATCAGAGATTTTTTATTTACCGGATTCGGAGCTTGGTCACCCTTTTCTCTCGTTTGAGCGCGTGTCAAAACTGCATTCAGTAATTCGGGTTTCTTCTTCGCCTGTTCTAACAATTTTTGAGTGCGATTACCCAACAAATAGTAATACATATCTGAATCTCTATTGTTAACTCCCGCTTTCGTTTCAATAACCCCCACACCTTCAATTTCTAAAGTGACCTCTGCTATAGGTAAACAGTATAATTTACTGTCCAACGGAGTCTTAATCCATACGTGATCTCCATTCAATTTATCTTGACTGACTAAGTCGTATGCGATTATATCAATTTCACTCCCATTGTCCGTCAAAGCAGTTGCCTGAATTCCATTCACTAATACTTTACTCAAATAAGGGGAGAAGGTTTCTTCAAGTGTCGGCTTACTTATTAAGTGACCGACCCGCGCAGCATCTCTCTTTTTAATTTCCGGACAATTTACTTTGTAGTGACCGCTTTGCAAACAAGCGTAACACTTGACTTCCCGCCTTTTTTCGAACGCCTTTTCCCGCTCTTTATTATCATTTCGATCCCTCCAATTAAAGTTAGTCTCCGGATTTCTGTTACCGTTTCGCCCATTTTCAAAAGTCTTTCAAATTTCTTCTCTAAAGGGAGTTTCGGATTCCACGTTTTTTTCGACGGGCGCTTGATTGCCTCGTACGCATCTAAAAGCTTCACTAACTCTTCGGGGTCTTTAATTTCCGCCCAGTTATCCATAAAATGTTCGCGCATTTCTGGAGACGCCCTCCGTTTGATCTGGTCCGTGACAAGCAAATTTTTCAATCCTTCAAAATCCGAAACTTGTAAGCATGACAGCCAACCTTCTAAAAAACTATTAAGTTCGAAGATCAGGTCCTTTCAAACTGAATTAGGATTCCGTGGATGTTGACTAAATTTTTGTCGGTACGTCTCAGCATTCAAACGATAGCGTTCTAACAGTTTTTCTTTCACATATTGAAAATCATCAATTTTGTCCTCGGGTTCTCTTAAAATTAACTCGGCCATTCCCACAGGTAATAATGATAGTAAGCTCGTCACCAACTCATCCGAATTTAGATTACATTTTTTTGCCTGTCTCTCGAATAAATTCAAAAACAACGAAATATCCGAATTCTTTTCATCAAAGCGATGCATAATTGTTTTTAGGGGTAAATGATTCGTTCTAACTGAGATGCTACTAGATGCGATACTCCGGTCATCAGACTCTTGTGTCGCTTTTAACCTAGCTAACTCATGTTCGCGTTCTTTTTCTTCCTTATCTGCCAATAATTTATTTTCCCTGTCTTTTTCTAACAGTTTA
Source organism: Maratus michaelseni (assembly GCA_963931845.1). Classification (NCBI taxonomy): domain Eukaryota; kingdom Metazoa; phylum Arthropoda; class Arachnida; order Araneae; family Salticidae; genus Maratus; species Maratus michaelseni. The sequence goes on from OZ007599.1 coordinate 227,207,231, forward strand.
ATTTGCGCTAAGGCTAGCTCTTTATCAAATCCCTCTGACGACTCTATCTTTTTTATAATTTTCGGTACTGTATCATTCTCTTCTAAAATGACCTCAAATTCGTAAGCTAACGTTTGCAAATCAGCTTTCTTAAAATATTTAAGCTCCGACATTTTTAAAGTTTAAAATTAGAAATTATCTTTCCCACAAATATAAAACAATACAATAAGATTTAATGCTATTCCTACCAAGCGCGTAAAATAATACTGAAATATACACTCATAAAAAGTACGCATAACAATAAAATATAGGAAATATGCAACATATAAAAATAAGCAACCCTATCCTATCGTCCACATTCACCTTGGTATTTGGTTATAAAATACATATGGGATAAATTTTACACAAAACAACAATTTCAATTTCAAAAAGTACAGTAACAATATTTAAATTGTACAAGTCTTATTCAATTCCTTTTTCTTTTAATCAATGGTGGTCTTAATCTCTGCATCCACTCTTAAAAGATTTAGAATAATTCACACAAAAAAAAATATAAAATCAACTCTGTTATCTTAAAATATAAACTGCGTTCGATATTTTTTTTTCAATGATCTCTCATTTATAGATTCAGCTAAAATTTTGTAACACTGCACAACTCTCAGTTTGCATTAAATTAATTCAACAATAATTTAATTTTAACTACAAGATTTGTCTATTAAATAAGTTACAGTTATATCGGAAATATCTCATAATACTTCTTTATTTATTTTTCTACCGGAAAAATTTCTCAAAATATTTACTCTCACAAAAATAAACATGCAACTTTTTTTCTAAAGCCTACAACACCTATACAAACACTAATAACAATTAAAGCCACTCTTAATATAAAAAGAGCTTACCTTCATTACTAAGAGTCTTTCAGGGCGTCAGAAGCACAGACTTTCACGGAATCACAGGAGCACAGACTTTCGCGGATTCACAGGAGCACAGACTTTCACGGATTCACAGGAGCACACACGGGGGTTTCTATCACACTTTTCGGATGGGGATTCTTCCGGATGGGGGAACACTCTCCCGAATTCTTGGCAGATTTCTCTTTCTGATGCTGTGTTGATCCACAGGGACGTCTAAGGAGACTCAGGTCACAAGGAGACTCTTTTTTTGGGCACTTAGATGATTCAAATTACAGAGTTCACTCTTTGTCTTTAGAGAATGTCATTAATTTTTGCTAATTAATCCCTCACCGCAAGCCACCAGTTGTAATAACTTCTCTATACCGACCCGATAATGATGGTGAGTGGTAGCGAGATCAGATCATTGGCAAAGAGAAATTCTCGCATAAATTAGAAAATAGAATTTTATTGCATAACAATATTAATTCTAATAAAAATATGTACAAGATGTTATTACAGCATTTAATTATTTTTCGTGGGTCAATCGCTTATAAATTAATGTCCTCTTGACTCTAAGTGCAACTCAAACTAAAAAAAGTCTCAGAGAAATTAGTCAGTCGTAACTTCTAGACAGAGTTCATACGGATCAAGGCACGTCCGTTCCTTCTCTTTCGGAAAATCTACTAATTCTCGATGATTCAGAGTTTAAGAACTCTCACTCTCGCACGGGTCGTGCTTTTCTCTTCACTGGGATTTACACCTGATACCTGCTGTATCAATCAAATAGAGGTCAGCCCTCACTAGCGCTTCCACTGCGCTAAGTCCCGGAACTGACGTTCCTTCCTCCCTTTTCCAGAGAGTCACCACTCTCGTTCAGATCTATCCAAAAAACTGTCCTCTCTAACTTTTTCATTCTCGCAGGGGATCTTTCCCTAAGGGCGGGGTTTTGGTTGAGGCGGAGCACTTAGAAACTCTCCAGCCTCTTAGCAGCCTTGAGATACATCTCTTTCATTTATAATCAGTCCATCATTGGACGTTCTAAGACAAAGGGCATAGTTTCGTGTGCAAACCTAAAAATCGTGTGCAGAGATCGCTTTCCTCGCAGATGTTATATTTCCCACGGTTTCGGCACAGATCAAAGCATAAGACCCCTTCTTGGGTACCACCCTACCAATGCATCAGTGTCCGAACATTTCGCTGGTAGTACAATAGATATTCGGCATTTTGCCTTACTTCAAAGATACGCTAGCGTGGGAAGGTATGTAGGAAAAGTTCCCTTCTAAGTGCTCTCACAGGAAAGTGTAGGATGACATACGCTGCACCTGAGTGTAGAGGCTCAATTCTCTACAATTGGAATAGATATTGTCTAATTTCCATTTTATTAGCAAAAGTATATTCCGTATTATTTCTGTTGTGACGGGAGCCGATGTTGTGTTTGAAGTGGTAGCGAGTGACTTCATGGATCCGCTCTCATTAAAACAAAGAAATATTTATTATATTCGAAAAGGTGATCACACAATACAATTTCTTGATTAAATGAGGTTCACAACGATTAGTTTTTGGGGGTTCTTTTAGCATATAATCAATGTTCAATTCAGTAAAGTCCAACAATTTCGCCACTGGAATTAGGGCACAACAAAGTCAATAGAGTCTCGACGCACTTCTATCGGGTGAGAGAAGTAGTTCTCTTTTCGCTGTTCTGAGTGGCAGGAAGGATCCTTCACACCGTTCGGTGTAAAAACACTTTCAGAGTTGACAGGAAATCAATTTACCTTCCTTTCTAAGTGTCCGGTGGGACATTTCGCCTTTCTGTACCAGTTGATGACTTCGACCTGGAAATGTAAACCTTGCTGGTTTTTCTCGATTAAATCAACAGGAATCCTTTGTGATTGCCCGAGAAACAAATTTTCCACCTCAGACCTGAGTATGAAACAGAAATGGATTCACTATTCCATTCAGAAGCTGCTTAGAATGCCTCTGCACTCAGTTATATAACCACCTGCGTATTCGTCGCACAGAACAAAGACCATTTCACAGCCATTCGCAGCACCATAAAGTGATATCACGAACAAGTTTCTTTCTCATTGGAGGAGAGGGTATTTTACAACGTCGCAGCAGAAAGTTTCACTTTGCTACCTCCCTGCCTCATGCATTGTAGTAGTTGCCCCTGAAACTTCAATCTGGAAGATTAGTGAAAACGAATTGGATCGTTTGATATTTTGCCTCTCTGAGCTATCCAATGCAAAAAATAATCATTTAAAAATATTGAAATACAAACAAGATAGTAGAAATTAACTGTCCCATAGGATTAACATTAGCGAGCGGGTGTTTTCGCGTGACGGCAGAGGACTCTTAATTCGTTGGACAGTGAGACAATGCACTAGGTAAACACCGTGCGTCCCACCAAGTTCCAGTCTTCAAACGAACAATGTTCTGGTCAACAAAGACTGACGCAGTTACTATGTGACACTGTCTTATTATTATATACTGTTTTATTTCGGTTTTATTATTAGCGATTGTCGATGTTAAAATTATTGAACAACAAAGTCTTTAAATTCACCTGCACCAATTTGCCATTAATTTTCCATTTCCGTTTCCTGAAATTTAAATTTTATGAAAATGAAGGCTAGAAATCATGTTATGTCTTGTTTTTAGGAGAAATACTTTGTTTTATTGTAAAGCGGATGTCGGGGTGAAAAGTATTGGACTACAAAGTCATTTATTTGCATATCCTTTTCGATGGCATTACCTTTAAAAAACAGTAACGTCCTAACATTATTGGGTACACTGTTAAAAATGTTGTGGTACGTTTAACCAAATTTTGGTGCTGCAGTAGCTGCAACCATAACAGGGTGAAATATAATTTCAACATTTGGAACTATGGGTCTACCGGAGCTCAAAATATTGGAACGATATTCACCCTCTTATGGTTGCAGCTACTGCAGCACCAAAATTTGGTTAAAAAAACCACAATATTTTTAACAGTGTAAGAAATGCTATAAAAAATTAAAACCATGTCTTTTCTTCGTTTAGAAGACAAGGATAAAGAGAAATTAAATTTTTTATGAAAATGGAGGCTTTAATTCATAATATATCTTATTATTAGAGAAAGTATATTCTGTCTCATTTCTGTATTTTTATTGCTAAAGCTCGATGATAAAATTATTGTACCACATTAGTCATTAATTTTCATTTGCATAAATTTGTCAAGGAAATGAAATTTACATTTTCCAATGTCCTGAAACTGGAAATTTATGAAAATGAGAGCTGGAATTCATATTTGCAAATGGCTTTCTCATTATTAGTTATAATGGAGTTTTAAATTATTGGACTTTGTGGTCCAATAATTTTAAGCTCCAGAGTTCAATAATTAATCATTTTAACCAGAGTCCAGTACTACACCAACATTTTGTTTCTGCTCTCTTCAGAGAGTGACAAAATCGCAGCATTATCAGGCAAGAAAAGGTATGAAAAAAATAAATCTCATTTTCTCTGTAATCAAAAAACAAGAAGGATCAGGAGAAATCGAAATTTTATCAAAATAAAGGCTGAAATTCAAACTCTGTATTTTCATTAGCGTAAACCGAGGTTAAATTTATTGGCTTAGAAAGTTAATTAATTTTAGAATTTTGACCTCTATATCTCAGTATTTAATAATTTTAACCAAAATTCAGTACTACACCTGCTTTTCGATCGTGCTGTTTTTAGAAAGCAGCAACATCGCAGCATTATTAGGTAAGAAAAGCTATGAAAAATAAATATTTTACTCTCTGCAACCGAAAGACATGAAGTATCGGGATAAATTGAAATTTAGTGAAAATTACATCATATTCTGTGTTATCATTAACGGAGGTCGAGATTAAAATGATTGGAACACAATGCGCAATAAGTTTAACCTTCAATGTCCAATAATTTTTAATTTCAATTTTAACCGCATTAAAATTAACCAAAGTCCAATAATACACCTGATTTCCGATGGCGCTTTCTTTAGCGAACAACAAAACGCCACAGCATTATTAGGTAAGAAAAGTTATGAAAAATTAAATCTTGTCTTTTCTGCAGTCAAAAGACAAGAAGAATCAAGAGAAATTGAAATTTTATGAAAATGAGGACTGGGATTCCTATTCTGTTTTATTTCACGCTGTGATGTTATTACACTGTGAAACGCCGTTCTAAGACACAGACCCCCTACTAAGCGAGTTCGTTCACAGCTACATGCTGCGATATGTATTGCTGCCAAGAAAAGAAATGCAAATAAGCTGCGTGGAATCTTGTTAGCAAGATGCTAGAGTCAATTTATTAAAACCAGAAATGAGGGAAATAGCCCCAGCAAAGCAATATTACAAAATTTAATAATAAAAATTCATTTATAACGTTGTTATAATTATGACTCGTACTTATAAATTAGGTATTATAGGGTACAACGAAACAAAATTTAAACAATGAAATATCCTAAGTTTGAAAATACACCAAGCATTGACAGTACTCGACTTACACAAGGGGTCCAAGGAACATCATGAGTTTCGGGACCTCCTACTATTATTTACTTGCATTTTGGATATTTATTGCGTGAATTTAAAGCTAAATTATTTTCAACTTGCCAACATTTGTACGTAGTTTAGGAATTATTAAGTTTTATAAATAATTTTAATATTTATTACATTTATGAATTTTGCAAATAAACATTATTGAAATCTTTATGAAAGCATTTTCTAAAATTAGCTAATTCGACGTGGGGATACCCCGAAATTCTGAGTACCAAAGGACCGGGCCTTGCGGTCATTGGTTAAGACAAGCAATACATATCTGGATTGTATACGATATTCTTTATTTACGAAGTGAATGTTAGTGTTGAAAAATGCTTTCTTATCGTGTCAAAAGATGAAACTTCAGTTCGAAACACTTTGCGTGATGGTTAAAAAACGAACGAAGCATAAACATTCAGATACTTTTGAGTGTTCAAGCTCTTATGAAATGAGCTACCAGATACTTGATTATATTTTAAGTAATTGTACAACCCTGAGAGAGAAAGCTCTACCCTCATACTTTTTTATCACTTAATTGTCGCAGAGAAATGTAAGAGGTATCAGTCAATGGGTAATTATATCTAATTTTCGAATATAAATAGAGCCTTTTTTTAAATAAGAAGTTTACATATTACAAACTGTACCAATTTCCAATGTTTAAATGATAGCATCCACTTTTGACCTCATTTTTTATTAAACAACTCTCAACAAATGGGTTAGTATTTAATGAATGTTAATTCACAGTTTTGGAGTGGATGTTTGCATTTTGATAATTTTGTTGTTGTTGTTGGATTGGGATAGTTTTGAGGGATTTCCAAAAAGAACTAAAACATCAATAAAAAATGAAAATTTAGAAAAAATGAAAAATGACAATTTGGGGAAAATCCCTTATCAAAAAGCTCTTTATAGAAAGCAACCGTAATTTAGCTCACAAAATCACAGATATCTTTCTGAATTTTCACGATATTCGACTGGCTTTTTTATGTGAGTTGGCCAATGTAGTTGACTGCTAAATTATTAAAAAAAACTTTGATTGTACTTCGCGAATGCGCAGTGAAAAATTATTTCATACAAATATGCATATTTCATCTAATACTAACATAATATTATTCTAATTGCAAGATATTATTTCTAGTGTAATTTGCTAAGTTTTCTGAAAGTGGCGTTAAATTTGATTGAAAACCCTGCATGCTACTAAAAAAAACATGGGGAAATGAATTTTTTAAAGAAACATTTATATATCAATTAATGTAGGAAATATTATACAAATAAACACAAATGTTTTGCAATGTCCATATAGTCATGTGCTAAATCTATATCATTTTGAGCATTTTATTTTACAGTGCGATCCCAAATAATATATATATATATTTTCAATTTGTTGTTTTCCCCTAATTACACTTATGATAAAATCTTCGCTGAAAATATGATGTGTGAAATATCTCTTTTTAATTACTGAAGTCTCAGAAGAATACGTCAAGTGTTTCTCTAGATATTCGACAAAACGTCTAATATCGAAAGTCTCCGATGACTTTTGATCACATATAGTGTATGCTTATTCATCCGTTGTCACTCAAAAAGCACGAAAAAGCGGTCCTTTATTGCAAAAATAACATAAGTCAATGACAATCCACCTGACACTGATATAATTGTAACAAAACATAACCCCTTATAAAATAAGGCATTTTTTAAAGCTTAATTATGTATTTATAAGAATCTGAAGCACTTCCATTTGTTTTGTTAAATAAATATTTCAAGAACAATTTTGTTGAGCTAAATACAGGGCGTTTGAATACAATCGCACAAAGTGTGCATAACAAAAATTCTTGTGTATAAGTACAAAAATGTTGGTCAAAGAATCATACCGCAATGACGGATAGTTTTCGAGAAATATTCAAGAGAAAAATTATGACACCACATGCTTCCTTGCCGTTTGTAATGCACTACCATTGCACTGACCGGAAGTAAATTATGTATAGCAAAACTCATAAACGGAATATGTTATATATTATCACTATGCGAAGATTATCGATAAGTTCAAGGTGTCGTCTTTTAAAGCGAGCCGAATGACCAGCAGCTGTTAATTTGCATATTAGACAATCGTATACTGTCCATCTTTTTTTAAATTGTTCCCCTTTCACAAGCTTATTGGGTACATTTTTTTAATTTTATTCTCTTTTATTTTTGTTTAAATCGTGTGTGTATTCAATGTGCACAGTTAGCATGTGTGAACAACCGATAATCCACACGCAACACGCCAACATGCGTATCAAGAAGGATTCTCTTTGAATGTGTGGACGAGTATTATGAACGACTTCTTGATTGTTTCAAATCTACTACCAACGCGACTCGGTGGTAGTTTTTATCGTATTTTTCTGGAAGAGGTTTTACTAGAACTGCTTCAAGATGTTTCAATCGCCATCCGTAACCGACTTTTGTTGCAGCATGATGGGGCGACAGCCCATTTCAGCACTGTTAAGCCCGATTACCAAGATGCCACTTTTAGGGCGTGATGGATTGGACGTGCTGGATCAATCCCTTGGCCACCCCGATCTCCCGATTTATCGAACCTCGATTACTTCTTACGGGGACATCTGAAGAGTCTCGTTTATGAGACTCCAGTTGACTTTGTTGAGGACCCGTCTCTGGAATATCCGTTACTGCTGCACGTGTATAAAATACATAGCATCTTTGAAACTGTACGCCAACCACTCCATGGACGCTGTCAAGCATATATTGTTTTTGGTGGTCGCAATTTTGAACGCTTCTTATAAATACAGGGTGATTCATAAAAGATGGGCAGAACTTTAAGGGGTTATAGTACACTTAAAGACAAATAATATTAAATAGGAGACTAAGGGTCCCAGACGTATTCCCAAGGAGATAGGGGGCATTAAAGTTTAGGGTCCGAAATTTCAAATGATTATAAAACATGGAAAAATTGGTCGATTCGTTTGCGGTTTTTGCAAAAAATTTTCTTTATGCCAGTATTTTCTTGAAATAAAATTTTAAAGTTCAATTTCAAAAAATGCCGATAGGGGGCGCTTTAGACTTTGGAGTAACAAACAACTATTTTTTAACGTTATTTTTTGTATTTCTTTAAATGATTTCGAAAGCTTAGACTTAAACTTAAATTTTGATCTAAAAATCTGAGTCCTAACGAGTAGTTAAGTAGCGTAAACTGAAATTTGAAATTTGAAACCCTTCTCCCCCCAGAACAAAAATCAGTTATTCCCGATCTTTGTGTCGTAGATTAGGCTCTAACTACTGCCGCGTTTTGCTAAAATTATTCTTTATGTCAGTATTTTCTTGAAAATAAATTTTAAAGAAAATTTTCAAAAAATTCCGATAGAGGGCGCTTTAGACTTTGGAGTAACGAACAACTATTTTATACCGTTATTTTTTGTGTCTCATTAAATGCTTTCTAAAGCTTAGACTTAAATTTTCAGCCCAAAATCTGAATCGTTAGACGTGGTTAAGTTTCTGGGGAGAGGGGTTTGAAATTTCTACTCCTGAGCACAGTTCAGTTTACCATGTCCACACATTGTGTGCTGTGATACGAGGTAAAAAGACACAAATTAGGATTATGTTACCAAAGCATATTTATTAACATGTAATCACAATAAATGTTCAAAATTGTGACCACCAGAGGTTATGCACGCAGAACAACGGCGACGAATGGAACGGCGAACATTCGCGAAAACATCAGGCTTTTCGAGCACTTCCCCTACAACGGCGGAAAGTCTGGCGACCAGTTCCTCGGGGGATTCAATGGGTGTCTCATACATAAGAGCCTTCAATCGTCCCCAAAAAAAGAAATCGAGGGGTGAAAGATCTGGCGAGCGAGCAGGCCAAGCAACAGGACCACCTCGACCAATCCATCTGTTCGGAAATGTGATGTCCAGATAGTTGCGGACGTCTCGTACGTAATGGGCTGGCGCTCCATCGTGCTGGAACCACATGACCCGCCGGATGCGTGGAGGAACAACGTTTAACAGGTCTGGCAGCACATGTTGCAGAAATGTGAGGTATGTTTTACCGTTGAGGCGTTCAGGAAGAAGGTACGGTCCGATTAGGTGGTCTCCGAGGATTCCTGCCCAAACATTGATGGAAAAGCGTCTCTGATGAGCATGTGGATACGTAGCATGTGGATTGACATCCGCCCATACATGTGCATTGTGTGTGTTAAATGTACCTTCACGTGTGAAGGTACATTCATCGGTGAAAAGCACAGTTCGTCCAAAATGTGGATTTAGCGCGTTCTGCTGCAGAAACCAGCGGGCGAATTCAATACGATTTGGATAATCCCCTGGAGACAGTTTCTGGACTCGTTGCACATGAAACGGGAGCAAATGTTCATCCTTCAGTACCCTCCAAGTCGTGGACTGTGAGGTATCCACCTGGCTAGCCACTGTTCGTGTACTTGTACTTGGCTGCGCCGCTACTACATCCAGAATGGCTTCTGCAACAACTACTGATTCGTCCTTTTTTGCACGACCTGCATTCGACCGGGAAGCGAGAAATGATCCCGTCTCACACAACTGTCTGTGCAAGCGCTCGAAAGTTTTGCGGTTAGGCAACCGCCTGTTAGGAAATCGCTCTCCGTACATTCGTTGTGCCTCTGCACCATTTCCATCTGCCGCTCCGTAAATTAAATGCATCTCAGCCTTTTCCTTATTCGTGAAGGGCACCATCTTCCGATTCATTACTACAGCGACTTACACTTGACTCACCGTTCAGTGGTTTTTATGCCTGAATCGTGTCGAAATTTTGCATACGTGTTCTTCTTCTTCCCCATTTGACATTTGCATACTTTCTGTTTCCTTCTTCACCCGGTGACTAGCGTCAGGAATGGAGCTTTAACGTTTGCATGAGCGACGTTTCCAACTGTGCCAGTGCCTTTATGAGTGAATTCCGACTATGCAGTCCTTGACGAAAGTTGTATTTTTGCCTCGTATCACAGCACAGAATCGTTGGGCATGGTTAAGTAGTGCAAACTGAACTATGTTCAGAAGTTGAAATTTGAACCCCCTCCCCTCGCTACTGAACCACGCTCAGCGATTCAGATTTTGAGCTGAAAATTTAAGTTTAAGTCTAAGCTTTAGAAAGCATTTAATGAGACACAAAAAATAACGGTATAAAATAGTTGTTCGTTACTCCAAAGTCTAAAGCGCCCTCTATCGGAATTTTTTGAAAATTTTCTTTAAAATTTATTTTCAAGAAAATACTGACATAAAGAATAATTTTAGCAAAACGCGGCAGTAGTTAGAGCCTAATCTACGACACAAAGATCGGGAATAACTGATTTTTGTTCTGGGGGGAGAAGGGTTTCAAATTTCAAATTTCAGTTTACGCTACTTAACTACTCGTTAGGACTCAGATTTTTAGATCAAAATTTAAGTTTAAGTCTAAGCTTTCGAAATCATTTAAAGAAATACAAAAAATAACGTTAAAAAATAGTTGTTTGTTACTCCAAAGTCTAAAGCGCCCCCTATCGGCATTTTTTGAAATTGAACTTTAAAATTTTATTTCAAGAAAATACTGGCATAAAGAAAATTTTTTGCAAAAACCGCAAACGAATCGACCAATTTTTCCATGTTTTATAATCATTTGAAATTTCGGACCCTAAACTTTAATGCCCCCTATCTCCTTGGGAATACGTCTGGGACCCTTAGTCTCCTATTTAATATTATTTGTCTTTAAGTGTACTATAACCCCTTAAAGTTCTGCCCATCTTTTATGAATCACCCTGTATAGCACTTGTCAACGACGCTGTCAATAAACAATTTTCCTTTCCTTTCATGTCTCTTTCCTGTGATTGCGCTCATATATTCTTACACATTAAATTATTATTACACTGTCCTGTACCAACCAATTAAGTTCGCACCATGAATTTAGAATCACTCTATGTAGTAATTGACCAGCTGAACACGAGTCTTGCTCGTAATTACCTTTTCTCTCACTACCCATTCTCGGTTGGGGATATTTTGCTTACCGCAGCTGTGGAATTCTTATTTATTATATTTTGATTTTTATCTATACAGCTATTATTTTTATCTAACTGCCCCTTAATAGCATTTATGGCGGCTAGAGTCCTCAGACTCCAGTTTGTAATCCACTTAATGCTTTAAATAAACGTGCGGGATTGTACGTTCTTTGGGGACGTTGGCGTGCATCTCTCCTCAAGACTGAGCTCGGTCTCACCTATAGCGAGCCCCTGCGCGCCAGGCGACATTCCGGGAAGGATGTTATTACTATACAAACTTTATTTCTTCGTCCGAGTAGTCCTCTTTAGGCAGTCAATCAGTTAGATTGGACCTATTCCACTATTTCTACAAGCGTGTGAAATCGTACCACATAAAAGTAACGGAGGCCTGTCTGTAAACTGACCAAAAAGTGACGATGGTACCTCCACCCGGTGAAAAAACGAAGGTTCTATCGAGTATTTGGTGATAATATGACAAAGAGAAGACAGGGACAAGAATAGGGACATCCGGAACCAAGATCCCCAAATACTACAATTAAGTTTTATGTGATGAACATCTTAGCTGGGCGGAATCCACTGCAAATCCCGATTAACAGGCAGGGTCCAGAGAAAACTTACTGGAGAAACCTTCCATTTTTAATAAATAAAATTATTGTTACACAGTGAGGGAACAATGATGGTTACATAAAGAATAAAATTAAATTAAATAATAAAATAAAATAAAAATTAATAAAAACAAAAATTTAAATTAAAAAATGCCAAAATGAAGTGTCGATAGAGCATATATAGTCTTCATCGTAGACAGAATCTCTGCTAGATCATCAAAATGGGGATTATGATTTTGGAAAAGATATTCATTTTTTTCAATTAGATGCATACATTGGATAACACAGTTAGATAAGACAGGACGATCTAAAATGTGGGCAAACCAATCATGGAAAGACATTCATGCTTTTTAACATGGTAAGCAGAAGTCAATGTGTATTGTAGCACGTAATGTAGTGAGGGAGAGTAGGCTGCAGACACAGAATTTTGAATTTCTTTTCCCAATTTATTACAAGTATGACTGGAATGGGACATGATTTGTCAGGAATAAAATTAGTAATCTATTGTTGATCTAGAAATCTGTTGAAACTATTGGAAGAAAATTATACGAGTAGCTATCCACATCTACTATATTCCGTTGCAGTTAACACTTTGAAATTGAATTTTGTTTTAGCTGTGCTTTAGGATGTTGTGAAGGGAATGAAGGATGGTAAAATGTCTACTTTGTGCTGCCGCCTTGGCTAGTGTGTCTCCTAATTCGTTTCCATCTATTCCTGAGTCGCTTCTGACCCAATTGAAATAAATTAACGTCTTGATGTTGGATAGCTGTTATTGATCTCGAAATTTGTTGAAACTATTGGAAGAAAATTATACGTGTAACGACCCACATCTACTATATTTCATCGTAGTTACCACTTTGAAATTGAATTTTGTTCTACCAGTGTTTTTAAATAAGTTGTTCGGGAAGTAATGAAGGATGGTGAAATGTCTACTTTGTGCAGCCTCTTTGGCTAATGTGTCTGCTAATTCATTTCCATATATTCCTGAGTGGCCTCTGACCCAATTGAAATAAATTAACTTCTTGGTATTGGATAATAAGGCTGGTATTTCCGAGATCATATGATCTCTGAAAACCACATTCAACAATGCAAAAAGACTGGATAGGTTTTCGGATGATATTAAAAATATTTTTCCAGTAAATGAAATTGCCCTTAAGGCCTGAGGACATCTGAGAGAGTAGCTAACTCAGTAATGATTCTGAACTTATTTTATCTTTAGGGATTAATTTCAGGGGTGGCGCCACTGTACCATAAGATGGGCACCCCGGTGTTAGGTTTTTTGGAATATTTTTGAATTTTTTAGTGTTTTAATTGTTAAATTTGTGTTTCATTCTAATAAAGAACGTTATTAAAAATACGAATATGACTCTCTCGTACATGTTGACAATTCCTTGCAATTATACATAAGTTGTGGTTCACTACGCCGTAGCTTATATAAATTGGTGGCAGTGGTGGGAAAATATGTCTAATTAAATTAGACATAGGACACATGATGTTCAACACCAGGAAAAAAAGAACCAACAGTATGGGGATAATCTTGATATTTAATAGGGTTTTAAACTCGAAACCTTCGAAATGGAAAAAATAGCGAATTATAACAACCTACATACTGCTCTAATAAGCGAAGCTATTGAAATCAGCACATCAAAAGTCGAAGTCTGTAACGACATAGCGCACGCAATAATAGACTCTTGCTAGGAAAAGTTGTTAGAAGAAGAAGAAAAAAAAGAGGGTACAGATGAGATTAGAGGGAATTTGTCAATACTAAATAAATATTGAAGGGAAAGATACCTGAAATTAAAACTGATGATGCTCCGTCTGAGGCGAAAACGTTCTTGTAGTGGTGACAGTTTTTATTTGAAACTTTTAAACATTTTCATAATGATGAACTGTTTTTTATATAGAAATTTTTACCATGTTTTTAAGTGATGTCTGGTTGTAAAATACGTAATGTGAAGAATAAAGATATTCTTTTATTAGTATAGATAAATTTAAATAAAATTTGTATTATATAGTATGTATGCTTTGATAAGATTTTTTATTTAATTGCACAAAATGAAACTATTTTTAAAACGTTTTCTTCCCGTTTGGTTTTTATCTGGTAGAAAATCTTACATACCAGCTGTATTATAGGCTGATATAATATTTTCACTTTCACTAAGCCTCGTTGTAGAGACCAGAAATATATAAAGGTTAATGATCCTCCCTCATCTCAATGCCAAAAGCATAAAAAGTCAATAAAATTTGGTCATTTTGATGCAATCTAAGTGAAACGTTAGAGATTTTTGAATGAAAAAACACGTTTTCATTAGAATGTGTTGTGAGTAAATCAGTGTAAATTATTAAGCATGAAACAAAAATAATAAGACCTCCCCTCAAAATAGGCCTTGTATCTTTTATATATCCTTTAATATAGGACTAGATCTTTTTGGGGTAAAACAGAGTATAAATTCAAAAAATTCTGCAAATAGAGATGCTAATTTGAAAAACACTCTTACAAAATTCGGCTGGTGTTCATTTACTTTTCTAAGAAAAAGTTATAATTATTGAGTAAATAAATTTGATTAAGCATACTGAAAAAGAACAGAGACGCAACAATTAAAGTTCTATTTTTACTTTAACGACAAATCGACAACTTAAAGTTGGATCGACTTAATGAAGATAAACATTTGTTTTCACTAGTTACCATGGAAACAAAATAGAATATTACTTCCTGCGTTAAGACGGAGAATTATCTGAAAATGATGTTAGATAAACTGCTGACAATATTATTTTAAAGGTTATAATAATGATAAATTACATTCTATTTATGTAGTCTAAGAATATATATATATATTTTTGTTTCGCAAATGGATGCGTTATTTAGTTACTAATTTAATTTTTCCTCACAACTATTAATAGTTAAGTATGGGAAGAAATAATTGATGATACGGGTTAAAATTAGAATGTACTGCATCAGGTCGAATAACCCAATTTTGCCCGAACCCAACCCGGCCCATGGTTCGAGTTGTGTTGGATTGACGCTTTTTTTAAGTTGCAGGTCGGGTTGGCTTTAATTGTTTCAGGTTCGGGTTGTTTTCGGGTTAGGATTTCACTCTTTCGGATCAGGTTCGGGTTGATCAAATTTTTCAAAAGAAAGTCCTGAATATTTCTCAAATGAACAAAAACTATATATTTGAATATTAATCAGTTGTAATAACCTGAGTTCAATTGTCACTGTTGAAGGCAAACAATAGACAGTTTCTTAACCTTTTACAGGCTGAATTCAGATCCAGGTATATTTTTAATTATTTTTTTGCACATTATGCCTTCTAATGCTTTATTTAAAGTATATTAGTCATTAATATAGTGGAAAAAAAATTATATATAATTTTCAGAATGTTTCCATGGGAACATTGGTCACTTCCGACTATACTTTTACACTGGATTCAAAAGTGGAATATAGTTATGAATAGATTAAATTATAAGCAAAGTAATAAGAATGAATGAAACATTTATTTTTAAATTTAAATATACATATGAATTAAGTTGGAAATTTATAAATTTAAATGAAAACAATTTCTTTTACTTAATCAAAATATCAAAAAGTTAAGTTTATACCTTTATTCCATGATACAGTGGAAAGCATTTTAAATGCAATTCTTTCTTGCACTCATTGCAAGCTAATCTTGCATTTACCGTGCACAGTGCACATCTACCTTGTGTTGTTTGTACAAGGAAATGGCCATCACACATTCTCTGTGATATATGGCGGTGAACTTTGGGCCCAGGTTGAGGCCCATCCTTTCTTGGTGCAATTCTTAGAAGAGCGATTGTAACCTCTCGGCGAAACTCCAGATGAGTCAGCTTGGTATATTTTCCATGAGTTGCTGAATGTAAAAGCCAACCAGAGACGGCAGCGATATTTAATGCATTAACAGATAGATTCCACCACAATTTCTTATTGCGAAGTGTTGGACGGTAGCTGCCTAACATTCTATATCTAGCAGGTCAACTCCTCCCATTCCGGTATTATATTTATGTATTAAATTTGGTTGTAGTATGTTCACTTTCTTCTTATCTTTACCTGAATATCTTTTAGTCGACTGCATTGGGTGATGAGTGCAATAATTTGAAGAAACTGTCACTACAGAATTGTCATTCCAGCGGCATAAAACCGATCCATCTCTTTGGTAATCAAATGAACCTCTTTCTAGTTTTTTCATCTGTTTTGAGGGTGTCAATGGACATTTTTTAATTCGATGATCTCGGATAGTTCCAATAGCTTTTATATTTCTACTTGCAAGATCCTTCATCAAATCATAAGTAGTAAAAAAGTTATCAAAAAATATTTCTACTTGAAGAGGGTTTGCAACAACTGTCAGAAGATTATTTACAACCCTAGTATCAAGAGGGGCTATTTCATTAGGCTGTTTTCCTGCATAAATCTCCATTTTATATGGATAAACTATATCAGCACCAATCATCCAGATTTTGAATCCGGAACGAATTGGTTTTCCTCGAATAAACATTTTAGAGGAATGGTGGCCATAATAAGGAACCATTGATTCATCAATGCTAAGCTGGTTGTGAAATAATCCAAATCCAAATTGATTACATTTTTTATTTAGTTCATCATAGATTGGTTGGATTTTTCCCAACTTATCACCAGGTTGTAATGAAGTGTTATCCATCAAATGAAAATTTCTTTTGATTTCTTTGAATTATTTTTTGGCATGGCAGTCGAGGTAATAGGGACAGTTATGTCTTCAGAAGTGCTCCAGTAATCATTTTCAGTCGGTACCTGATGATATCCACTCAGTAACAGTAACCCAAAAAACTGAGCAATATCTTTCCAATCGGTTTGTATGTTAGTCCCTTTTTGAGCGGAATAAGTTGATGTCATTTCTGCCTGAAAACATATATTCCTGGGAAATGAATTTGAAAAAAATGTCAATAGATTCTGCTTCTATTAGTTCTGGAAATTTATCAGCAATTTTTATTGTTGGTTCACTCTTGATGGGCTTACTAAACACACTTTTTTTCCATTTTGGTGTAAATGACTTCACTTTTTTCACCCTATCAGAACTACAAAGTTTCTTTCGTTTATTTTTTTTGTTCATTGGAAGCAGATCCTGAAACTTGATTTTCGCAACTATTTTGGCTTATTGGCACTTTATTAGTAAAAATACTAAGGTGACCACAAACATCCGAGGGCACAACAGGATTAAGGATATTGTCATCAATATCCTTATTCTGATATGCGATCACTTTCATCAGGAAGAAGCTGGCAAATTTCAATTTCTTCTTCTGAAAAATCCGAAACATCAGAATCTCTGAGAGTCATCAGATAGTCAACAGCTGCCTCTAGAGTTTAAAATTTTTTCTCCATACTATGTTAGTTCGCTAAAATAATTACATAAAATACCTTTAAAAATTAAATCTGAGAAGCGAACGCACTAAACTGCTAATAAAATTCGACTGCTTTTGAACAAATTTGGGGATTCCCCTTTCAACTATTTATGGAATTTCCCTTTCCTTCCCTTCAAAAAGGGATTCCCCTTTCAAATAATTCCAAAGTTTTCCCTTTTATTCGCTAAAAAGGGATTCCCCTTTCTATTACCTATCAACAAAAATTCCTCGTGCAGAAAATTATGTCGACGCAGAATAATGACGACAGGCCTGTGTTCCGATTGGGAACATGAATATTTAATAAACAACTCCAAGTGTGTTTTGGATTATTATTATCAAATACGATGTTCTTTATATTGATTAAAGACATTGATTAAAGACAATCAATAGATTCCTGCTATCCAACCGTCAGGCGAAGAAAGCTCCGACTACGCATAGACACGCTGGATTGGTTTTCGACTCGGAGTTCTGACGTCGGTCCGATCGCCGCTGCGTTAGTCGGCGAGCATCCGGTCCGGTTCCTCGTAGTCGGACAGTCCAGAGAAAGAGTCTGTCCCCCTCCCAAGCATGTGACACGAGCCGCAGTTGACCGAGTTGTCCTCGACGGACATGAATCACTCTTGGTCATAACGGGGCAATCCCCTTTCTGACCGACCATTGAGGTCAACGCACAACTACTCCAGCTGCAGTGTAACACGAGGACGATGCGGACCATGCGTCTAGACCCACATTTCGGTATCTGCACTCTGCGACCTGCCAGAACCAAGGGATGCTTTTATTCTGCCTCTCGCGTTGACTAGACGTCACAACAGAGTCTCCCCACTTGTTGCCCTTCGGAGTCCGATCTTGTCTCCATCATCGCTCCGGATAAGCTATGGAAATGGTATTATCACCGTTAGTTAGTCTGTTGCCCACAACCCAAGGGAGTCAGGGCCGGGCTGCTGGGAATAGCCTATGGGGCGCTTTCCACGACCTAGCGGAGTCTGTAATCCGCATCATAGGCTTAGTTCCCTTGCCGCTGAGAACCAGCGCTTAAGGGGGAGAGACCTAGAACTCGTCATACGCTTGTTCGGCACCTCCGTCTTTTTCAGACACCCCTCTAGCACCGGGGAACCGCGGTGAGGTGGTGATTCGTCCATTTAATCAGCCCCCGTCATGTCGGAGACCATCTCGCAATGCCGGACTCCCGGTTATCTTCCCCTAAAGGGGCCGAGTCAGGACCACCCGGAGGGGCGCACCGGTCCTTTTTGTGATAAAAATAAATTTATGGATGAATGTGATGAAATGAAAGTAGCTTCAAAGCTCGTGGGAAAAATGTGATAAGTATGATGAATAACATATTGGTTAATAATCAAATTAATTTTAGGAAGTCAAAAAAATAAATCTTGGGAGAATTTTTTTTTAAGAAACTCAGAGGGGTCATTTAAACCCTAAAACGAAGAACAAAAGCAAATTTAAATCGGAGTTTGAGAATAAAAAGCAGAATTTTAAAAATGAGCAGTTTAAGGAAAACCTAACTTTTGAGAGAGACAAATTTATTGTTATTTTTGCCTTCAGTCTGGTCACATAAAACAGGAATGTGTTGAGTGGTTAAAAAAGAAAAACCAGAATAATGTGGTTAATCATTTAGGTAAACATATAAATTCATGAGATTATTTTAAACCATATCTTAAAAATCTTTAATAAATGGTGTAGAGAGAAACGAGTTCAAGAATCGATTTTGTGATAGAAATTAGATTAAAACTGAGGATTTAATTGGGAAAACTACTTGGGTACGGCAACGAATGTAAGGGATAACGAGTGTAATGGTTTGTCATTAGGATTGGGTGCCCATCGAAGGAGATTTTGGGAGTCTCACCACTAAAGTGGCGGTTAAACCAGTTGAATTAGAGTAAGGCGATTATCTTTTATGTAATAAGACAACTGAGCTTTTTGAGAAAAATCTTGAAAATAAAGTTCCGATAAATCTGGTAATTACACGAAGTAGGAATGAGGCTTTGAGAAAAATACCGGAGAAAAATAAGTTTCTGTTTCTGAGAGCGTGAAGGGAGAAGAACAATTTGAGTCAACGAAGTACATTAAGAAGGATGCGTGTCAAAATAAAGATCTTGCAGTATTGCCGTATTGGGAAATGAAAGATGATGTAGGATTGAATAAAATTGCGGCGAAAGATTTCAGTTTAGCGCAGAAGAATTGTTTAGCCTTAAAAACGTTATGGGAAAATGCAAATAATTCAGGAGAAAAAGAATTTAAAGTAATGCGAAATAAACTATTGAGAGTTTCGTGATGAAATAATGGAGAAATTACAATTGTGTGTACTGTGAGAAATTCGCAATATCTCACTAGAAACCCCTGTATGCAACCCAAAAGCTAGCATAGGAGATTCCCATGTAAAATTGATTTTCTTAAAAGTCCACAAATCTGCCGGCAAACATTAAGCATTTCGATTTATCATAATCAATCTTCCATCTGGAAATTATGGAGACAGCTATGATAATAGAAGGACCCAGATGGGAGTGCGTTTCATCTTGCTGAACGACCTCACAGGTAGGGAGCGGACGAAAGTGAAACTAATATCGACATGACGTCGTGAGAAATCTTTTTCTTCAATAATAACAGATTATCAGTGATCTCATTATCCACAGTTTCTACTGGCTAGAGAAACCCATATTGTTCTAAGCGATAAACAGAAGTGATATTAGAAAGGAGAGGTCAGTTAAGAGTTAGTTAGTGATTAAAAATAGGATTCAGGCAAGCTGAATCTGGAATAGAGGGATTGTGACTCCTGTTGAAAATTTCGGGCGATTGATAAGATTCCCGGTGGGAAAGACTTTTCTCTGGCTTACGTTTGAGGTTGTTGCATGACAGCCTTGTATACTGAGTGTGAATAGTTCCTGTTTTGTTAGGACAGCGAAAATACATATTCCATCACTTTTTCAAGTGAGTAGTGACTTTAGGCATTTTTGTGAAGGGTGACAGGTAGCAAGCACCTTACCCCTCCCGCGCCCATTTTAGAGTGAACTATGAAACTCTTTCGTGTCGTGAGCACAAACTTTAATAAGAACTGGATTCTACTTCAATTTGATGAATGATTATAAGCTAAACGAACCAATATTTTATTCAATTGTTGTGCATTTTTCATTTAATCAAGAAATATGTTTCTATTGTTTGACGTACAGAATTTAATAAATTCATTTTCATGATAAATGAGAGCGGTTTCATTTGAAGGCCAGAGCTACCTCTGCATAATTATAACATCGGACCCGTGCAGCTGGTTGCAGCGGTGG
Organism: Maratus michaelseni; assembly: GCA_963931845.1. Lineage (NCBI taxonomy): Eukaryota > Metazoa > Arthropoda > Arachnida > Araneae > Salticidae > Maratus > Maratus michaelseni. The sequence continues at coordinate 227,227,898 of OZ007599.1, forward strand.
GATCATTAGCAAGAATCATTAGCATCAATTAACACTTTGCCATCCGCATGTCTCGTAAAAATACTTTTATTCGTAAAATGTTGAAATGATTGATTGACACCAGAATTTAGAAACAAACTTATTCGAAAATAAGTAAAATCTTTTCTTCATGTACTTCGTAATCTTTTCTTCATGGAAATTTCAATCCAAAATTCTGGTGCCAATGTAGCATTTAAAGATTAAAATTAATATGCTTTATGGCAAAGTGTTAAGAAAGTACTAGTGAAAACTGCAACACTCGCCACATCCGGGGACCCAAGGATTTCTGAAGCCAGTTCAGGAGAGAAAGTCAAACGTAGCAAGATTAACAGATCCAACAGCAGTTTCGAAAGACGACAGACCTGTCAGCTTTTGACCAAATTGCTCGTCACAGTCCCGAAGCAAGCCCTTGGAACGAGCATCGACGCGACACTCGGAAATCCACTAGTCCTATGCATGGAGACAACAGATGTTCTCAGCAAAGACTGCAATAAAAATAGGCTCATTTCATTTTTGAATGGCTTTCAAACTATTTATTTATGTAACATTTGTGAGGAAAATTTCTTTTTTGAGATAATTGGAAATAACATTCAATTGTGATAAATTATGATAAATTTTGATACATTGATATTTAATTAATTAAAGAAAGTATATAAATTTGTCATTCTTTGTCAGTATTTGAAATTTGATATTGGAAAATTTCCCTTTGTCAGAAAAAAGGACAGAAAAGCACAGTTAGGCTAAATGTGTATATTTTTTTCTTATAAAAGGTAGCAATTTTGCTTTAACTGATAGGTGCAATAAAATCCTCAAAAAGAAATTTTGGAAAATAGTATCTTTATATTATTTTGAAACCGTGAATATCTGTTATCACAGAATATTTATCATATAAATTATTAGGAAGTTAGGATGGATGGTTGAATGGGTTGAAAATTTCAAAATTCTCCTAACTCAGAAACTTATTGATAACCGACAGATTACACGACGTGCACCGATAGAGTTAAAAGATCCCTTTATCGATTCATGGACAAGGATCCATTTGTTTTGGCAAATTGTCTATATAAATATGAGGCAATTAAGGTTCCTTGAAAAAAACGTGGAATGTGAAGACACCTCCCGATAAAAGAGCTGAAAAACCTAAGTTTGAGGAATAGTCGCTAAATGATAGAATTCACAAAATAAAATCAATTGGCGTGATAAAGAAGCAAATACAGACAGAGACCAAATTCTCGAAAAAAAGAGATGAAATAAATGTCTCGTTTGTGAGAGTAGCTAGCACCTCAAGGCTAATTGTCCGGAAAACAAAAAACATGAAACACCCGTTGCTAAGATTAGTCACATCAGTAAGAGTCCCGAATTTGAAGAAGGTTTTTTGCACTATTTAATCCGTGCCCTAATTAGTGGAGAAGAAATTACTGTGTTAAAAGATACAGGTTTTTGTTCTGACGTCATTTCAAGAAAGTTCATTAGCCCTAATCAATTAGATGGTGGAGTAATTTGGGTTTGACAACCCCTAATGATCGATCTACATTGTTTACCAACAGCCGATGTAACTCTAGAAATCGAAGGAATCGGAAGTATAAATACCAAAGCAATTGTAGCAGATAGTGAAACAGATATGTCCTATTACATTTTGGGCAATGAGAAGCTATGTCGCCGAAGGCAAACGTACTTCACCCCCGTGTCCAGATTCTCGTGAATCCATACGAGGACGCGACCAGAGACGGCCGGTTTACCTCCACAGGTGGCACCTCCACAGGTGGCTCTCTTCGGCTGGGGGTAGAGACGGGGCATGAGCCTCCTGTGCCTCTCATTCCTTTCCCAAATGAATTGACGAAAAAGGTCGAAGCAACATGCAGGGGAGCCCAAACTTAGAGGACACCACAACAAAACACTTGGGCTGACGCTGAAATGATCCGACGGCTTCGTAGCTGGAACCCCATAAGAGAAGCCGGGTCCTAGGCCAATGGCGAACCACCCCCATGACCCATTAGTGTAACCGCAACATCCAATTATCGAGTTCTAGGGAGGGAGGAAACGACTAGTTCATCGGTTGCAGCGAGCAGGAGGAGCTTCTCGCCAACCCGGGACTTCGAAAAAATGAGTCTCTGACGCATAGACACGCCTTGGCTAAAGTTGTCCCCCCCAATGACTTTGCATTCGGCAAGCCCTGCAGCGAAATGCAGGAGGTCCCCGATCAAGGATCATGCACATATAAAAACAACACACACAAACACAAACACAAAAATGTTAGAAACAAAATAAAGTTAGTTTTAGAACCACTGTCGGACTCTGAAGGACATGGAAAACTCCCTCAAGAACGCTGAAGAAGCGGTCCCGATCGAGATTAGTAGCGTGAAAGTTATGTGAAGAGTTTTCTAGTCCAACCGTCAGGCACAGAAAGTTCTGAATACGCATAGACACGCTGGACTGGGTATCGACCCAAGGTTCAACTCAGGACTTGGATGCCGTCACTTGACTGATGAGCCTCCGACCGAGAACTCCTATAATAGAGGCTGACCCTTCTTTGCAGATTTGCTACCCGAATTGCAGGCCCGTCGAAAAACCAAGCTAATAAGAACCGGTTCAGACAATCAGAACCGAGTCTTAGGCGACCCCAACTCCGGCTGCGGTAGATTGAAGCTGAGCTGTGTACCAATAATGCGAAACAAAATGGATATGCGTCAGCTCCTATTATAGGAGTCTTACTCTGACCCAGTTCCTCGTAATAAGCTGGTCCAAGAGCGACAACTAATCCCTACCAAGATTATGATACGAGCCGCAGACCTTGGACCTGAGGGCCCTCCGCGACACGAACCAGTCTTGGTCAAACGGGCCTACTCTCTTTCCAACTGAAATTTGAGGTCGGCACACAACTACTCCAGCTACAGAGAGAGGCGCTAGGGATGAAGAGTCGTAGCGTCGTTGGCCACTACGCTCCTATCTACATTCAGCCGCCTGCCAGCCTCCTCGCGCGCTGGACAGACGTCACAACGGAATAGCAAGCGCTTCCTTGTCGTACAGAGTTCGCTCAAGCTTTCGTCTCACTTTAGATAAGTTTTGGTATCTGCCCGACCATCGTTCGCTAGCCGTTGCCCTCGTGCATTACCCCCTATATAAGAAAGCCTCCGCACGGAAACAGTGACGTCGCTGAAGTAGACCATTGTAGATGTCAGCGCTGAATTTGCGCTGATGTTCGGCACACCTGGTTAGGAAATAGTTTTAGTGTTTAGCTTTCTTTTTTCTCTATAGATGATTTTTTTCTTATGACTGAAGCCAGGGTTCATTGATTTAAATAAAGATTTCTTTTTTAAAAAAATCATTGATTTAAATAAACTTTTTGAAAAAAAAATTAATGTCAAGATGTTTCGTAATAAATATTATGTTTTAACAAAAATACATTGTAAATTTAATGAGTGAGAAAGATTGAGAACTCAAAATCCATGCTTTTTGAATTTTATTTAAACCAAATATCACACTTTAAAATAAAAATCTTAATTTTAAAATACAGAAACTCTGAAAAATGTTAAAAGATTAATGATTATATTATCTATTGAAAATATATCTAAATCTTATGTAATTTTTATAATACTGAAACATGGAAACTTATGAAGATATTGAAAATGTTAGAATAAATAAATATATTAAAAGTATTTTTGTTGATATTTATGTAGAGATCTTATTATTTCATTGTGCACATGTAAATCAAATGGTTCAATATTCCAATGTTGTTGTTTTTTTTTTGAAAGACTTATATATATATAATATTTTTTAATCAAATAAATCCAACTTCAATTCACTCTAAATTCTGTAATTGCTTAGGAACTCATAAAGTTGGAAAATTCGTGCTTTTTTTTTCAAACATTTTAATAACAAAGAATAATATTTTCAGATCCATTGATGTTTATAACAAAAAATCATGATCATTTTAAGTATATGTAATACATGCTCCAAATTCATTAAATGAATATTGTATGTATTCCAGAATATTGTATATATTCTAGAATAGACATATATGTTTAAAAGAATATACATTTTGAAATTCTATTGCTCTAATGCTGTTTCTATTGCTCCATTCTTTTAACTGTACATATATTTAATTGTTTATATGATTACAAAATTTCATATTAACCAAGTGAATGAGTTTATATTTTTCTTAAATTTCAAATACATTTAAATGAGTTTTTCTAATTGTTAATTTCAACGATTTAGTAAAGGCTATTTTATTTTAAAATGTATAATTTTAAAATTAAATTTTGAATCATTTTTTTAAATCCAAAAATCTGATTTAAATTTTAAAAAATCAGATTTTTAGATTAAAAAAAAATAAAGAATTACAAATCCTGATTAAAGCAAAGAAAAAAAACTGCACAAAAATTTATTATTATAATAAATACGTTGTTATATTTCAATTTTACACAAAAATTGTAGTGTGTGAAGAATGACTTACTGGTGTTGTGCTATAAATTGTAAAGAAAATTATAAAGATGGAGCAAAAGTTTCCGTTTTTTCGTTTCCAAAACATGGAGACTTACAGCGAAGATGGTTGCAAGCACTTTGCCGAAAGGATTTCATAGTAACTCCAAACTCAAGAGTAAGTTGACCTCATTTGTAACTTATAATTTTTTTTCTCTATTTTATGGTTCGTAATTGTTTATGCAAAATATTTCTATTCAAAGCAAAAATGCACCCCCCCCCCCTTAAAAAATAGATTTGGCACGTTTATATATCAGTAGAAACATATAAAAAAAAGTTTAAAGCTGATCTAGCATAGTTTCATGAATTGTTAATAAAATTCACACAAAAAAAAGGTTATAAAACCCTATAATTATATATTATCTGAACTTATATATGTATTTTTTAATTTTAAAATTTATTTTGAAATGCTGAAATTTTTCATAAAATGAAGATAACATCAATATAAAATAGAAAGCTTTCAAAGTGACAGAACTGAGCAATACTATAACTAAATTAGAATGTATATATGCAATAAATAATTGCACATAGAGAATACAAAATACCCAAGGAATAATCACTACATATAAACCTTAATGCAGTAAAACAAATTAATGTTATTGTCAATTTTTTAGCACAAATGCAATTTTGAAAACTTGTGTTTTAAATTATTTATTTCTTAGAAGCTAATAAAATTTAAAATACTTAACAGAAAAAAAAGAGTTAACATGACTTACTTAACAGATAACTAAGTTTAAAAATAATATTTCATAAAAAAAAATACATGCGTAATAATAGAAAAGAATGACTGCATGAAGTGTATGAAACTTACATGTAATTCCCCCCCCCCCCCCCTAAAAATAGAGCTGGCAAGTTTGTATATCAGTAGAAGCATATAAAAAAAAAAGTTTAACACTAATCTAGCATATTTTTATGAATTGTTAATAAAATTCACATACAATTGGTTAAAAAAAAACCTAGAATTATATATTATCTGAACTTATATATGATTTTTTAAATTCTAAAATTTATTTTAAAATTCTGAAATCTTTTATAAAATGCAGAATCAATTAATGAAATATTTGAAAGTTCTGAGAAAGTGGCAGAACTGGGCAACGCTATACATAAATTACTGTATGTATATGCAATAAATAATTGCACATATAGCCTAAAAAATGTATTTAAAAAGTCAAATTTAAATTTTAAAAATCTGATTTAAAGAAAATTGCAATTTTAAAAAGAATTTAACACAATTTAAAACAACAGACATATTGAACAAGGAAAAACAATAAACTTGGTAATTGTAAACAAACATTTAATAGAGAGGAAATTTCGCCAAAACGCGCCAATCGGTTAACAATTGAATTTGTATTTGGTTAATTTTATGACTAATTTGCTTAAATGTATGAAAATTAAAGAATTTACTCACGTATTTTAAGAGATTGGTGAATATTGAATAAAAAATTATTTTTTGGTGGAATTTGGGATAGTTGAGTTTTTAATGTTAGATTCCGGTAGTAAACATATACGATAAATTATGGAATGTAACTTAAGACACATTTTTGCTTTGAATAGTCCCAAATATATTTTGCATAAACAATTACGAACAATAAAAGAGAGAGAAAAAAAAAAAAAAAAAAGATAAGTTACAAATAAAGTCAACTTACTCTTGAGTTTGGAGTTACGTATTATGAAATCCTTTCGGCAAAGTACAGCCATCTTCGCTGTAAGCCGCCATCTTTTGGAAACGAAAAAACGGGAACTTTTAGTCCATATTTATAATTTCCTTTATAATTTATAGCACAACACCTATAAGGCATTCTTTACACACTACAATTTTTGTGTAAAATTGAAATATAACAACGTATTTATTATAATAATAAAAGCCAAGCAACAACCAAAACAGCACGTGTCTACATGCTTTTTCGCCTTCGAATGAAGAAAGAAGAAAAAGCCAAGCTAACGTGAAGTGCATTATGGGGAAAAGGATAAACGGCAAACTATGGCAACCATGCTGAATGCTAGTGTGGACTACTTAAGATACGTCATTTCAAAGTACAGTAACCTGCAGGGCGGCTTGCTTATATAGGGGGTAATGCCTCGTGTCACCTTCCTTGGTACTGGGCACCCGCTCCAAGGCGCGAGGAATTGGCCTACGTGGTGTCCTTTTACCACCAAGCCGTCTCACAAAACTTAATTGATAAAATAAACAAGAGCGAAAAATCATGCGTCAAGGATAGATTATGTAACACTTTCAACGCTTCCAAAATAATTTTACAAATCATTACCGTTTAATAAGCTGAAAGATAATATTTAAGTAAACAATTTGGAAAACGCATAACATATTTAAAAAACGTAATTTCAGGAAGTTCCAACATATACAATATTCGGAAAAAATATCCGAATACTTTTATTCAGCCCTGTATAGGATCTATAGATTTGTATATATACTACATAGGATGCTAAATTTTAGTTTAGTTAGGAAACGCGTAGCACAGTTTAAAATTCTCCTTCTGGAGTTTCTGTCAATGAACGGAAATGTGTTCGCGAACTTTTGTGCTGCCCTGTATATGATCTATAGAATTTATACACACCAAGTAATAGACAAAAAGTGAGATAAATTTGAAATCGCGTTCAGCAACTTAAAACGCACTTCCAGGAATTATTGTTAACAGACAGTAGAGAATTCTTTTGTGTGTTCCTGTAAATGAACGATGACTGCTATACACACAATATTCTGTAGTAAGCCTCTTGTAATGCACCTTAGTGATATATATTAATTTCAATGCGTTTAAAATAGTAAAACATTATTTAATTAAACCGCCAACGATTTTTCTCCATAGACGTAATGTAACGGATTTCTTTTGACTGTCCCTGTAAAGTAACTATAAGTGTAGCACAGCATATTCCATATTAAGCTTCTTGTAATGCACCTTAGTGATATATATCAATTACAATGTGTTTGAAATTGTGTAACATCATTAAAATAAACCGGAAATAATTTTTCCCCATAGACCGTAATGTAACGGAATTCTTTTGAGTGTCCCTGTAAAAAAACTATAAGTGCTACACACTTCAGTTGAACAAGCGAAAAGTGTGGTATGATGACACGATTTCTTGAGCGGAATTTTCTTGACAGGAATTTCGAACCAGACGATGACTTATTAGTTTTAGCCACAAGCAAACCAAATAAAATGTCTGTAGGGTGGATTGGCCCAGGGAAGATTGAGTCTAAAATTTCCGTGAATAATTATATAGTAAGCGTCCACAGATCTACCATGTAAATCTATTGAAACAGTACGTAAAATGGTAGAAAAAATAAATGTTTTAACCTCCGAATTTCACGACCTAGATGAAGCACAAGATTTAGAGATAACGTATCAATTAGCCGACTCTAGCAGTTATGATATCAGCGAAATCATGGAGGAAAGCAAGTTAAGGAACCGGTGTACGATCGAACAATTACGAATGTTAGAACAATTTTTAGATAAGTATAGTGAAGTGTTTTCGAACGAGCCGGAACTAACGGATCTTACGGAGCAAGATATGGAACTTATTGAAGAAAAGATGGTGAGGAAAGGGCCGTATAGAGCGTCCCCTCTACAGAATAAGATTTTGAAAAAGGAGATCAAGCGTATTCTCGAACTAAATGTAATAAAGGAAGGGGAGTCAAATTTTAATTCTACGATGATTTTAGTGGAAACCCTCTATTTTAAGCGATAAAGAGAAGTGATATTATAGAAGCGAGAGGTCAGTTAAGAGTTAATGACTGAAATAGAAATCCGGCAAGCTGAATCTGGAATAGCGGGGTTGCAACTCCAGTTGAAAACTTCGACCGATTGATAAGGTCCCGGGTGGAGAAGCCTTTTCTCTGGCTTATGTTTTGGGGTTGTTGCATGTCAGCCTTGTATACCCAGTGTGGACAGTTCCTGTTTGTTGGGACGGCGAAAATACTTATTTCTTTTTCAAGTGAACATTGACTTTAGACATTTTTTGTGGAGGGTGTCAGGTAGCGAGCAGCTTACCCTTTCCCGCGCCCATTTTAGAGTGGACTATGATGCTGTTTCCTACCGTGAGCCCAAACTTTCATACGAACTGGACTCTACTTCAATTTGATGAATGATTATAAGCTAAACGAACCAATATTTTATTTAATTGTTGTCTATCTTTCATTTAATGAAGAAATATGTTTTTACTGTTTGACGTACAGAATTTAATAAATTTATTTTTATGATAAATGAAGGCGGATTCATTTGAAGGCCAGCGCTACCTCTTCATAATTCTAAAATCGGACCCGTCACAGTACCGTTAGTGTTTCCAAATAAAATAATAATGATGTGTCATGAGAAAATTGCAGGATATTTAGGACCACGTAAACGAGAGATATGTAATTAAATGCTATTTTTAACCAAACTGTTAGAAGAAAATTCAAGACTTTGTAAGGACCTGTGATCCTTTACAAAAGGTCGGAAAGAACAGAGATAAAATAATTCCCTTAAAACTTGTGCCAATAATTCCGGAAGTTTTCTCTTGGATGAACATTGACCTTGTTGATTCCTAAGTTTAAGTGAGAAAAATAATTGATGTATGATTACATCTATTTATTTGCGTCTATATATCCGGATGCTGTAGAGAATTTAAGTTCAGCGTCAGTCATTGAGGGACAGTTGCAAAAATTTTCTAGAACAGTTTTTCCAAAAGAAATGCAATATGATTTGGGCAGATATCTTACAAATGAGTTGACATTGAAATTTCTTGATAGATTTGGTATAAAAGTTATACATAGCTCAGTTTGTCATCCAAAATCGAATAGCTTTGAGAGGATCCACAACAGCTTAGAAATGTAATAAAGACTTTGTGTTTGGAGTCAGGAAAATTTGGGAGGCAGTCTTGCCGATGGTCTTTTTTTTTTCCTCTTACTCATGAGAGCACAGAATTTAGCCCTACCATGCGAAAAAAATTTGTATGCCACATACTCTTATACATGAAAATTGGATGGAGAAGAGAAATGTAGATCCAAATGTTGTAGATTACATTTTTAATTTAAGTAATAGATTAAATATTTTCACGAATTGACGTGTAAAAAATAAACGATTGTCAGGGAAAACGAAAACAGTGGTATGATGGAATGTGGTATGTAGAAAAATTCAATGTGGAGATAAAGTACTAGTTTTGGCTACGTCAAAGCAAAATAGAATGGTGTTTAATTGAATAGTACCGGGAACTATTACTGGGGTAATATCTCAAAGAAATTATACTGTCGATATTCTGGAAAGGCGAAATAAGTTTACCATTTATGACGTGGATTTTATTAAACCATACTATAGTACACGTGAACTCGTAAATTTACTGATTGATGAGGAAAGTGAGGTGATAGAAGATGAGGCGGTGGCACCTTGTCCGTAAAAGTGCGTGAGTTGGTAAAACGGTGGTCCACAGAGCAGATTGGAGATTTTTGAGCGATGATTGAGCGTCACCTGAAAGTTTTTCTACGGATCCGTTTCTATGTTAGTTGAGATGGGCATCGTTTTATTAGACAATATACCGGTTAGATCAAAACCTTATCGTATGTTATCGAAACAAATCGAGATACTGCGTGAAGAGATATGGAGGCTTTTAGATTTGGGGGTGATAGAACTAGGGCAATCAGACTACGCTTCGCCTATGATTTTGGTTGAAAGTGCGGGTAGAAAACCCGGACCGTGCGTTTATTATACGAAATTAAATGTGAAAACATGAACTGAATTTTTCCCTCTACCGAATATCAAGGAAATTGTTGAGCGAGTGATAGAGTTGTTGAGAGAGTTACTGTTATGATTTAACAAAAGTTTATTTTCAAATTCCTCTCACGGATGAAGCGCAGAGGTATGCGGCATTTGTAACAACATTTGGGACTTTTATCTTTTTAGTTATGATTTTTGGGCTTTTAAATTCAGCGTATTACTTCTGTAGATTAATTATCATTGTTCTAAGTAGGCTAGAGTTATTTGCGGTTCCATATATCGATGACATATAGCAATATTTTATTTGACCTGAGAACAGCATTTGAAAAATGTGTAAACGGTTCTTAAACGTTTAAGGAGGCAAACCTGACCATGAAACCTTCTAAGTGTAAAATTTTTCGCAAGATCATGTGAAATTTCTGGGATATGAAGTGGATTCAAAAGAGATATCCTAGTGAGGCTAAATTGCAGAGGATAAAAGATTTTCATTTTCCAACGAATAAGATACATCATCTAAGAGCATATCTTGGAATGATTAATTATTATGCGAGATATCTAAAAAAAATTATGCTACTATAGCGGTTCCGTTAACAGATTCTTTAAAAGGAAAAATAATGGGACAAGGAGTGTAATAAAACATTTGAGGAGTTAAAGGCAAAATTAATGCAAAGTCCAGTTTTATATGCATCTGACTTTTCGCAGAAATTTATCGGGCAAACGGATGCGAGTTTGTATGGGGCAAGGCTTATTTTATCTCAGAATATCGGAGGTGAAGAACACCCGATTTTGAATCTTAATAAAACATTTTCACGTGCGGGGCAGAATTATAGCACGATACGACGAGAATTAGCGGCTATAGTATATGGCTTAAAGAAACTAAATTATTACTTGAATGGGCAAAAATTTTAGGTACAAACCGATCATAATACATTAATTCACTTAAAGAAAATGGTAGGAACAAACTCTCGTTTGACACGCTGGGTTCTATTTTTGAAACCATTAAATTTTGAAGGTATGCATAAGCCAAGAAAATTACACGAAAATGCAGATGGTCTAAGTAGAAAAATATAGATTCATATGCGAATTTTCTGTCTGGCATTGATTTCAAAATTTAAGTTTTAAAAAAAAATGTATTTTGGAATATTTAGTAATTTTTGTATGTAGGCTTCTTTTTATTATTATTAAAATTTTGGTAGTGTGTTAAAATGAAATTAGTATCATATGTATATAATATATATGGTATTCTGTTTTTAAATTGGTTTGCTCTGGCATTTAAAATAGAAATTCTTTTGGAAATCGTGCATAATTGTAATTAAGAAAAGTTATGAATATTCATATTTGTGGCATGTTCTTTCAAAACTGAGTACAAGGAAACTTTATATTTCGTAGGGATTTCATTATATCCCTGAAAATTATGACCATCAATTCACATAACACCGTGCTGACAAAGAAATAAATATGGAGATAAACATCGACATATTTATCTTTTACCAATAAATAGTAAAGGCATAAATGTAACATGTGAAAATATGAATAAAAATAATTAAACGTTTATAAAGATATTCTTAAAAAGGCTTTTCCTCCGCTCCACAACATGGAACTTCCCAACCATTCACATACTCGCTGTCATACCTATTTGCATAAAATTTTCAAGTACTCAATTATAAGGTGCGAATTAATCGAATTTCGTTTCTACTCTTCCCAGAAATTCGATACATCTTGAATTATAGACAGTTTACTGGTTATCACTAGACAGTTTTTGTTCATGGTTGTGATATCCCGAAGCTGATCAAAATGCCAAAGTCGACGACATTTTCATAAAGACCTTTTTCTGTTATGAAAAAATTAAAAACATTACCCTTACTCTTTCATGGTATAGGGATATCTGTAAATTTTATGCGTTTACTGATGAAATACAATTCGTGACTATGTCAGAAAGTAGAGACTTTTGATTTGGGAACAGCATTAAGGTTATTCGTAAATCTAAACTGGTTTACTATTTGACGCATTTTTTAATTTCATTTTGTTCGCAAACGCGTGAAATTCGCAGTTGATCTTATTCAGAAAACTAAGTAATGGAACAGTTTTTTCAATTTTTCTGTAAAGGGGGAAAACTTTTCAGAAAATGCTGGTAAAGTTAGCGTTTTGAGCCAAATTTCCGGAAGCGGCAGCGCAGGAAAGAAAAAAAACTGCTGTCTCGTGAAAACAATCGGTTAGAACTCAAGATATAATTCATTGAACGAAAAATGAAAGAAACTATTCTATTACAAATCACTTTAATAATCATGCCAGCAATTGTCATGCATTATGTTAAATGAATCAGAAAATGTGTCAGAAAGTTTCGCGTTGTTGAGCGTGGGGAAATATTTTTTCAAGAACTGCCTTAAAATTGTTCAGATTTCCAATACTATTTTATTCCAACGGTTTCAGTCTTTATTTTCAGTACAGTAAACTTACTTCTATAATAAAATTAACTGTTCTGTAATGGCAACCTATGCATTTTCTTATAACTTTCAGAAATGGATAAAGTAGATGACAAACTGAAGCCATTAGAGTTTTAGAGACTATGAAGAAGATATTAATGTATTAATACAACACCATAGGATGAATCCAAACCTTAATAAGTAATTTAGAAATTTCTAATTTTATTTTCTTGTGATTACATGAAAAAAAAAAAATATGCAATATATTTTAGAAGGTCCTTCATCCATATCACCCAACTTGAAGCGAATTTTCACTGAATAGTTTTATTTACATAAAACTTAAATGGTAAAGAAATTCAAATTTTTTAGCAAATAATACTGATACTTACTAACACCTTCGTGACGAGCGTCCTTGCCAGAATTTTTTATCTTTTACCACCTGTTTTTCAAAACCGAAATTTTTGCCTAATTGAATTCCAGAAATGTCATAATTTAATGAGGTAAAGCTTACAATAAAAAATAACTGGTGGGAATAATCGAGGATTCTGGGCATTTTATGCGGCACGTATATGTGTCGCTCGTCCCCAAGGGGTTAATGTGAAACCATAAAAAAATATTTTTTAAAACATGCTTTTATTATTGTTCTAAAAGTAAAAAGTATTTTTTTTAATAAAATCTCTGCAGGTCGAAACAGAAATGTTAAAAATGTGATGCGCTGAAAACATTATGATAAGGCAATTAAACCACAATGAATATCACAAGAAAGAAAATTCCCAAATATTCATAAAAATTTTAAATAGTAATATTGTAAATGTGTTTACAATTTTCGATTTTGCGAATAGTATTTCTATCAGCGCCTGACGCTTTTATGCTTTTTATTTTCACCGCCATATTTTTTATTAAAAAAAATACTTTCTACGTTTTATCATACAAATAAAATCTTGTTTTTATATATTATTTATTAATTATTATTATTATTATTGTAACACCAAAAATAGAAGGTAACTATGAACACCTTATTTTTATATGACTCAACTCAGATTCTCAAAAATTAAAAATTATTCCGCACAAACAGGGACTCGAACTTTGGGCCATTATGTTAAAAGCCTAAAGTCTGTTCAGATCCCATTCTCCAACGGTGGCTCTTTTTTCGGCTTCTTTGATGTGGGGAATCTTTGTCGCGTTGCAAGAGAGAAGTGTCCCTGACATGTTTATCACCTGAGAAAATAAAAAAAACATTACCATTACTCTTTCGTGGTAAATGAATATCAGCAAATTGTTGGGGGTGACTTTATTTTGTTGATTTTGAGCGGTTTTCTTCCAAAATTTTGAGGAGCAATAGAAAATTGACCTTACAGCCTATAGAAAAAGAGCCCAGAGAAATATTTTATGACCTCGTCACAGAATTTGAAAATGTGATCTGCACGGAGCATAAGGCTGCGTTTATATCGGATTTCAGCAATCCCCGACAAAAACTCGCAAATCATTCCCCCGCCTTTTCTTTTCAATAGGTTCTGTGGTCATCAACAAAAGAAAGTGGAGTCTCAACAAAAAAAAGGTGGTGATAAACATGTCAGGGATTCCATTGACCTCTATAGACAAGCTTCTGAAGACTGACCACATGAAAGGTACCGCGTAGTAAAAGCATGAGTCTGTCTTGACTTTAAGGGGTCTCAGGAGTCTTACTTCTCCTCCGAAGATGCAAGTTTGCATCATGTCACATTTTATTTTATATCTGATTTCATATAACACACAATAAAATGACATTTTTACCACTAATAGGTCAATATCTGCTTGATTTAACATAATTATTTCAATGTTGTACAATTCATATTTAATTATTAAAAAAAGTTTAAATTTAAAAAAAAAGTAAAAAAATAACTTTTTTGCCTGGTATCCACTGCGCGCAAGGTTGTAGAAAAAATATTGCTTAAAAAATAACAAACAAAACTGATAATGATGTAAAATGTATGTATCTTGAACTTATACTTCAATTTCAAGCAATTAAAAATTTTAATTTATTTTTAAATTGGCATTTTTTCAACATTTTACAGTTTACAATTAATTACAGAAAGATTAATTTTTTAATTTCTTGAAATTGAAGTATGAGTTCAAGATACATCAATTTTACATCATTATCAGTTTTGTTTGTTATTTTTGAAGCAATATTTTTTCTACAACCTTGCGCGCAGTAGATACCTTGCGAATTTTTTAAAACTATTAACTTTTTTAAATAATTAAATATGAATTGTACAACATTGAAATAATTATGTTAAATCAAGCTGATATTGACCTATTAGTGGTAAAAATGTCATTTTATTGTGTGTTATATGAAATCAAAAATAAGATAAAATGTGACATGATGCAAACTTGCATCTTCTGGGGGAAAAGTAAGACTCCTGAGACCCCTTAACGCTCTATATAGACTAAGCTATCAGGGCTCTCTTCATACCCACAACTTTTCTAGCACTTTCAAAGCATTGACTTTTCAACATATAATCAACATTTAATTAAAATGAATAGATTGATAATTTTCTGAAAATATTAAATTATTGTATTGTCATCGGGAACACACACATAATGTCAGAACTCTGTCGTATCCAGAAGTGTATGGAAAATCGATTAGAAAATTTCATCTTTACAAACGAACATGAAGTTAAATAAAATTGTTGAAAATCTAAATTGTTACACATGTAAACCGTTTTAAACACAACTGTTTCTACCTAGTATTTTTAAACATGCTTCCTTATATACAATTTAAAGTTATTGTTTTCTTTTTAGTATTTTTAGAATAGAGTTAAAAGTAAATTATAAGGTGAAACCCCCAGTTATTGACACCTAACCAGTAACTGACACTTCAGCAAAAATCCAACTCAAATAAGCATTTCTTGTTAAAAACTGCAAAGTAATGTCATCTAGTGGTAACTTATTTGTCTTAACTGTTATAACTTATTTTTCAGCTATTGGTTTTTCAAAAAAGAGATGGTGTCAGTTACTGGAGATATTGACCATATTTTTGACAAAAATAAATTTTTAGTAAAGAAAAAAAAAATTCCAAAATTTGTCAACAATATTTTTTTAATGTATCTTTACTATACTTTGAAAAACAAAGATAAGTATAAAATAGATTTAAGACTTTGTAATAGTGATTTGAACAAGAAAAAATCCTTAAAGCGTCAGTTACTGAGGTTTTAACCCTATTTAATATTTTTACCGAATATACTTGAATATTGCCTCGCGCAAAATTATCTTTGGCTTCCGAATTTTAGAAATTTTGTGTAATTTTATTTATTTCATGTATGAGTGTAAATTGAAACGAACATTTTTGTGTCATTTTATTATGTATCAAGAAAGGTAAATGCCAAATGTGTGAATTTTAAATTTAGGGGTAGGACTTAATGAAACTGAGATAATTTGCTTGAAAATGAAATTTAGTGTTACCTTTTACTCTTGTTCTATTTATTTATTTATTTATTGAAATACTTTCCCTGTATCAGAAATGGGATTCTTGATTCTCTTTAAAAATATATAAACATATAATAAATCCAGTTAGTAGTAATGATAGCCATAATCTAATACTAATAATTAGTTTTTATTAATAATCACCTCAAGCTAATATTAATAATAACCTATTGTAATGATATAATATGATTAATCACTAGAACCATAATAGTATTTAATAATAATATATAATGTAGAACATTTGATTTTTTTTAACAAGAATTTCCTAGCATTTTTTTTTCTGATTGCCATTTTCCCCTCCTTATAATTTATAAGGAGGGGGAAATGGGCAAATTAAAAAAAAAAAAAAAAAAAAAAAAAAAAAAAAAAAAAAATGCTAGGGAATTCTTGTAAAAAAATTTCAAATGTATTATTATTCAAATGTATTATTATATTATTATTAAATACTGTTTAAAAATTTCAATACAAAGCAATAAAATGTCTTTGGCTTTTCTTTGTCCAATAAACTATTTCGTATATTGAAGGAATGCTGTTAAGATTCTCAGAAGAAAAACGTTCACATTATAAACACATGCAAACCGTTTCAACTATGATTTATAACCGCATTTATAACTATGAGTAGAATGTATATGACATCTATATCTTGAATAGCTGCGATCATGTTAAGTATGCATAATATTTGCCTAAATAAAATCTGGGAATATCCCCCCCCCCCCCCCCAATAAGGGTAATGTGCTTCAGTTGGAAAAAACTAGCGTTAAATTATAAATTATTGCAAAAATAAATAAAATCCTTTGCGCATGCTAAAGTACAGATAATTTAAATAAATATACACATTTATTTTGGAAATATTTATTTATTAACATATTTATTTGTTGAGGAAGTATTGTATGTCTTATACTAGCTCCAGAAAAAGTTATACATATTTGAAACATTTACTTTTCCTATATATATATAGACACAAATATACGTACCACGTGCACAACATAGGGGGGGGGGGGGGGAGGGGGTGCAGTAATGTATATTTATAGTTTTCTGTATTTATATTTAATTGCACAGAAAACATCTCCGTCAGGTTATGACAGAGATTTTTTGCATGAATTATTGGTGTTTACTTTCAGTTAATTAAAAATGCGAATCTTGTATAGAATTAACCTTTCCTTATTGAACTAATCCTTATATAACCTTATTAAAACATGCACGACTAACAATAGAAAACTGTAGGGGTACTAACTTTTTTAAGGCACAGCAAAATCTCATTTGTTTATGTAATAAATAGAATTTATTGGCGTTAAAAATTATATTTTCTTTTTTTAATCAAAGGTAATTTCTTATAAATATTTCTTCAAGTGATACAATACAAATTTTGTGAACATCTATGCTCCGAATTTTATATTTAGCTTTGAAATATCCATTAATTTAGTATAATTAATTAAATTAAAAACATTGGAAAACTTAATTAAAGCAACTATATTATTTGCAATATCTTTACAATATCTTATATCTTTGATCCTCAACATAAAGTATACTAGTATGTCACAGTCTCCAAAAAGTGGCAATTTAAAATAAAACATCCTTCCTCAGTTGTTAATTGGATATCATTAAAATACTCTGAAACAAATTAAAAACAATATTTTATATAGGCTTTTTATTCGTTTGACTCAAGTTGAAAGACAAAGGATATAACTTTAAACTGAAAGTAATGCTGCATCTCTGAGAAAAGGCTTTTATCTTAATATACAATTATAACATTAAACTCATAATACAAAACCAGCTCAATTTATTATTATATATCTTTCTTTATTATAGCTATAATAAAAGCTATAATTATAGCTATATAACGTTTAGTAAATATTACAGCTTTCTTTCACAGATATGTTTTCAGCTAGATGTTTGCGAATGCTATCTATCAATCAAGTGTATGTATCAATCAAATAGCAATATCTATTTAATCGTAGTAATCGGAAAAATTAAAGTTGAGTCCTTTTGGAGACTATATCTTTCAGAATACTGCTTACTGCAAATTATTTTTTTTAACCAATCAATAGTAGTTTAAATTAAAAACATTAAATATAACTTTAAAATACACAGGTGCATGAAAATAAATATCTTGCCAGTTAAATTTATAATACCTGAACAATACAAAGTTTCAAAATAATTTTTATCAGTCAGGTAGGAGTGTAACAATCAAATATCAATATCTATATAATCGTAAGTCATTAGAATATTTTAAGTTGAATCATTATGAAGACTATATCTTTGAGAGCAGTGGAAATTATCTTCTTTCACCAATCAAAAATAATTTAAATAAAAAACAATACAAATACACAACTGCATAAATATCTAGTCAGTTAAACTTTATAATACATGGAAAGTATACAGTTTCAAGATTGTCGTTATTTTAATAATTTAAATTGAGTTTATTTAAAATATATTTCTTCAATTCAGTATCATTTTCAGGCTTATGGAATATAATATGGAATAATATATAATATGGAATAATAATATAATATGGAATAATATGCCATAAATACGGAACATAACGTTAAATGAAGAAAAAAAATCTTGAATATGAGATTTATCCACCAACCTTGTTTTTATTTTTATTCTTTTACACTTTTTTTTGCTATTTTTTAATTACCACTAATTGTTACTTCCCTATAGAAAAATGCTTTAAAATTAAGGACAAAATTTTCTATATTGGAAAGGCATTTCATTGTACAGTATTTCTCTTGTTTATAATTAACTTAATAAATTAAAAAAAAATCAATAGTGTGCTGTCTTTTTGAGTTTAATTATTGACACTACCGTTAATAAGATTTAGTTTCCTTCGTTTTAAACAGCAATTTAAATAATTTTGTCACTCCGAATAATACTAAATAAGAAAAACAAATAATTGAAAATAAACTTTTACTCTATACCTTCATTGCACTTATTATTTTTGCTCCATTTGGCATATTTCAATGATATAAGACTGATTATTTTTATGATGATAAACAATATTTCTTTACTTTTATAACTAAAAAATGTAAAAAAAGAACCACTTTATTAATATTCATTGCATTTCAGTATTATGCAAAAAGTCCCTATATATTTATATATATATATAATAAGCAATAAAAACAATATGTGTAAAGAAAATTTAATATTAACTGCTATTTAAAATTTATATTGTAAAAAAAACTGACGCTCACAGATTTCGATTTTGTTAATTATCATTATAAATCACAAAGTTTGTCACTTAGGATTTTTGCTTTTAACATTGATTATGTGCCAGTTTATCTCATATAAATTATTATTGTGAATTATTAAATTTGTTTTTCACTACTTGATTTGTTATTGACACTTTTAAGAATAAATTATCTACTTATATGAGGCAAGGAGAGTAAGAGTGGATTTTAGATATCCATTTTCGGTTTTAATAAAATTTAAAATTAATAAAACACGAATTAATTCTGCTAAATAATCAGAAAAAAAAGGGGGGGGAGAGAGATAATCTTGGAACATTTCTCTTCCATTGCCTCATATATTTTTCATTACAATATTATTGTGTCTATATAATTTTGCAATATTGTATAGTTGCATAAATATTAAATGTGAGAAAATTGCACCAAGCAATAAAATCTTTAATTCAGTTTGCTCAAAAATATAGAAATAAATTTATTAAAAGTCACCAAATAAATATTAATTTGTGAGACTCAAAACGCTGTATTAAGTCTACCCTTGTAAATGATGTAAATAAAACTCTTTGCAAATACATTTTTATACATTGAGCCAATGTTTATACATGATTGTTATCATACTCATGTACAACATATTTAGATAAATGTGGTTTAAAATATGAGGGAGAACCTCGAAAATGTGATATCAATTGCGCATTTCCAATTTGCATAATTTAATTAATATGCAAATTAAAAAAAAATCTGCAGCATCACACTACTATTATATTCTGAAGTATACAAAGTAAAAAAAAAAAAAAGTTTATTTAAAGTTTAATTTTTATATTTTTATTAATTTTAAGCTTTTAATTTTACTTTTATTTAAACCTTGCATTATTTAAATTTATTTTAGTTAACTTATTTAAATTAATTTTTAATTATTTTAAAATATTTATTTCCGTAAAAGTATTTAAATGAAATGAAACAATGTTGAATTAAATAATATTTAGGCAGATTTTCTTTTAAAAAAGTTCCCATTTTCACTTAATTCTTTCATGTACTTCATTAATTGTTTTCGTAAATAATCTGTAAAGCTCATATAAACAAACCAATAAAATTAATCAGAGACTAAAAAAATTTAAATACGTACAATCACATTTGTTATAAACGATGGGTATTATTGCATTTTCTCTAAAAATAAATCATAGATACAGATACATACATATACCTTTCAACATTTATCGTACTTCGACAATTAATATACATAACCGCTATCAATAACTTTAGGCCTAACAGCATACCCTAAACTTCCGAGAAATTTTTCTTTATTTTCCCGTTTTACATTCGTAAGAATTACTTCGAAAAATGAAAGTTTAATTTTTTCTTCCGAGTCAAGAAAAAAAAAATATTTGAAAAAAGTTCAAAATTTTAGCACATTACTATCGAAAATAATATGCCATAAATCGTTTTTTCTTAGCAGCACGAGAAACTCACATTAGCACGCCATCTCAAAAGTGGGCGCGTCATGAAGGATGGTTCGAGAACTGTCAATCAAATTACTGGGCTGAACCAGTGATCTGTAGCTCCGCCTCCACCTAGCAACCGCCGTTGGAGGGCGCTATAATAAGAAACTATAGTGTTGATTTCTGGCGATAGATGGCAGTATCAGAGTTATGCGGATAAAATACATTGTATAAAATAGCTGAAATGGAAAAGGAGAAAATTATTAATTTTATTATTTTTTAATATGGATATATTTTTTAATATGGATATTTTATATATTACACGTAATGTGAAAAAAAGTACACTAATTGATGAACTAAATAAAAGAAACAATGTTTAAAACTATTTTTTTTTTACCCTATATTATTTAAAGATATGCTAATGGTAGTTAAAAATGAAAAATCTTAAAATTCTTCACTAAATAACAGCTGAGAGAAATGCAAATTTTCAATTTTCAGAATTTTCAGACAGAATAAATTAAATAAATTGTCTTTTCATATTTAGCTTAATTTTATTTACCTAAACTCCAAATCAGTTAATATCTGTGAATTATTCACTTCGATTTTGCAGTATATAGTGATATTTTGTACTTAAAAATAATTATACTTTTTGAAAAGAATTGGGAGAGTGCAATGGGCTTTTGTATATGTAATGTTTGCACATTATTTGCTGTTATATCTGCTGTGTAACTTATTTGTAGAATATATCCTACAACGATAGTTTTTGATAAATACACATAATTTCAATTCTGGAAATTTATCATAAAAGTTACTTATGTAAAGATTTTTTAAACATTTATTTACTTTGCAATAAGCTATATTTACAATATTTTAAATTGTTCTGGGCTAGGGAAATATTATTTTTTAAATATTTTTTGATGCGAGGAAATCTGACAATTTAGTTATTAGTAAATATTAGAATTACTTTTCTTTACCCAGTAAATCATTCACAAGTGCCTCATGTAGTAGTAATAGGTTTATTTTAGTTAATACAGTATCAATTTAAAACTTTTTAAACATAAGTAAATCAGAATAACATAAACAAATCATTGAATAAATACAACAACATATAAATAAAGAATACAATGTAAATAAATCAGTTACTTTATATATACAACAATATATAAATAGACAAATCACTTTAAAAAAAATCAAAGCTAAGCATAATGATATAGACATATAGTACTCGCAATATTTTTTAGAAGCAATAAAATGATTTTGAAATTTACAGTTATCCATGTAAATTATAATTATTTTTGTTGTTAAACTGGTGATATAGACGTATTGTTTTCCAGAAGAAATTAAACTGACATGAAATTTGTAGGTATCCATCATGTGATTTACAACAGTTTTAGTCGTAAAATGGTAATATACATATTTAATTTTTTTTAATTAAACAATAATTATGTTACAATAAAAACTTAGACGTTAAACCTATTTAATCTTTTTGTTCGCAACAACACTAAATGTATTTTTTTTTAAATAATTGAAACTTTAAATTCTTTAACTCAAGAATAAGCTGTTTTAATTATATATTAAATTTAAAACAACTTATATTATATATTAACTGAAATTAATTATATCATATTATAATTTATATTTTATATTAATTTAAATACTCCTTTCATTGTTTTAATGATAGTTAAAAAGAAAATCTCCAAACTAAATTTGTGTGGCATTTATATTTTAATTTCAATCGTATTTTATTTTATAGAAGACTATGATTTATTTTTTTTTAATCTTATCTTTAATTTAGTACAATGATGTAAATATAAAAAAAATATATATTTTAGTGATTATTAGGTTGAAGCTGGCGAAATAATGTCTTGCAAAAACTCCCTTAAATTACGATAAATATATTAATCTTATTTTATGTATTAATTTTTTTAATTTAATTTTTATATTACCTCATATGAAGTTTTGGGGAAAATATTAAGTTTATTTTATAATTTCTTTAGTCTGCTGCAGATTAAATCAGTTAAATTATATTTATTTATTTATTCATTTTTTATTCATTATTTTTTATCGTAGATTACCATTTTCAAGTTGTATTAAAAATTGCTTTGGGTGAATTTAATAGAGTCATATTGTCAGTAAGGAGTGAACATTTGACAGCTCCCAAATGGATATCATTAATAATTTTTTAAATATCAATATTTTCTAAGAAAAAATTTCTTTATATATTTTTCTTGGGAAATTTGTAGAATCCTTCCCTGAAGGTTAATTTGATTGCAAATGTTGTAGTAACCTACAATGACATTTAAAAAAATATATATATATACTGGTATTCAAAGAGCGGAACAGTTGAGAGCGCTGCTATTTGTAAAATATACTTACGACAACAATAAAATACAGTAAACATTTTAAGCATTTAAAATATAATAATATTTGGCGTGCTCATCTTCAAATTTTTATGTTTCAAAAACACTCTAAATAAATTAAAAAAAATATTTCCTCGCATAGAGTAAATTTACTTTATGACTAAATGATATTTCTATAGTTCTGAAATTTCGGTTCAAATGCTTTTATTTAACTGGGCGTATTTCAAATATTATCCGATAGATGGCTCTGCGTATTCAGCTATTATCATGACATCTTTTGCAATTTAGAGCTTTCTCGTATATCACTCCATAAATTGCTACTAAGTACAGAACAAATGAAGTGCTAAATAAAATATAAAACTGGATATATTATGTTCTTTAAGTACCACTGATTTATAGGTAGCGGGAGCCTATGTTGAGCTGGTTTTGTTGATGCTTTAAAGCCGTAATGTTAAAGTGATTAGAGAAAAGTGAATAAAATAAGTACCTCGGACAATTTATTGGTCGTCTCTGACAATATAATTTATGAATATATATTAATCTAACGCCGAAATTGAGCTATTAGATGTATTAAAAAATTAATTACGCTGGTTTTACAACGTGTTATTGTTAGCGGCTGAAAAATAAATCTGCAGTTCATTTTGGGAACTTGTAATCGGTAGCATTTTATACGTTAGATATAGGGACGATTTGTGTACTTTTAAATCTTAGGGAAGTAAATCATTTCTGGGTTATCATCCGTTACATTTTTGGTTGCCTGTTGATATTGCTGGGGTGAAAATATACAGAAAGTAAACTTGTAAGAAATGCAATTTCATCTAATAAGGGATTTTTCTAGACAATTTCGAATTACAGTTCTATTATTTAAAGTTATAATGAAATATTTTGAGACATATTTGAAATTTTGGTAGATTTTGATAAAGATATATATTTTTTTACTTTAACTGTTTTATAAAAGTGTAGATAAAATATAGTGGGGTGATAAATTTCAAGTTCAAATTTTGTTTCGCAAAATCACCTATTTTAAATAATAAGTAAATTACTACTTATTTAGGAAGCCTATGTTGAGCTTGGTTTCATTGAGGTTTTACAGCTGTAATGTTAAAGTGTTTAAAGAAAAGGGAATAAAAAAAAATATCTGAGAATTGGTATTGGTAAATCTGGTAATTATCTTATTGGTAGTCTTCCACAATAAAATTTGTGAATATATATTTTTCTAACGCCGCAATTGCGGTATTATACCATAGTTGTATATTAAAAAATTAATTACACTGGCTTTACAATGTATTATTGTTAGCGGATTTTGTCATCGGTTGTAATTGCGTATGTTGATATATGGACGATTTGTGTGCATTTTGGACGTAAATCATTCCTGTTTCTTTTTCCGTTTCCGCATTCATGGGAATTTATATAGAAACTATACATGAATCCAGTTCAGACTAAAAATACATTTATCTACGTAATTTGCATTGTAATTTTATTATTAATAGTTATAATAGCAGCATTTTGAGATAGCTTTGTCATTTTAAAGGAATTTGATAAAAAAGACAAATAATCGCTTATTTTTAACGGTTGTATTATAAAATTATATTAGCTGAAATAAACTGGGATAATAAATTGGAATTTAAAATTTCAGTTAACAGATTAAATTATTTTCAATATTAAATAAATCATTTATCATTTGCCGCCATCGTCTATAATATATAGTTTTATGACAAAAAACAAAACAGTTTAATTTACTTGTTTCTTTTTTTAATATTGCATGGTAGAAACTATATATCTGGGAAATTGTGATTGAGAAAACTGACTTTTGTATTTCCTGATATTGGTGTAAACTGACGAAATTAGAAATTATTATTTTATTATTTACCATCATCACCATCATCAACTTACTTTTTATTATTTTTTATTTTTTTTATGGAATGATTTACAATTTTCGAACTCTCGTGTTTTTTATTTCTTTTTTATGAGATAAATATTATTCACAGCGGAAAAATCTAGCAAAAATACTTAAAGGAAATTAAATAGTACACTTTAAATTACTCAGAAGATTTTTAAAGTAAGAAGTTAACAAATTCGAGAAAACTGACTTTTTGTATTTCCTGAGAATTTATATTGGTGTACACTGACGAAATTATTATTATTATTATTACCATCATCCACTTACCTAATTTATTATTATTTTTTTATTTTTTTTTAATTTCTTTTTATTTAGGGAATGATTTACAATTTTCCAACTCTCCTGTTTCTTATTTCTTTTTTATGAGATAAATAATATTCATAACGGAAAAATCTAGCAAAAATACTTAAAGGAAAATAAATATTACTTTAAATTGCTCAGAAGATTTTTGAAGTAAGAAGTTAACAAATTCATATTTCATTATGTATACATCTGCCCAAGCAGCATGAGGCAAATGCGTGAACTGCAAATGTGTGCCACTGCAAATATATACCACTGCAAATGTGTGAACTATTTTAGATTTCACCACATCGAATTTCATGTTTTAAAATTAGATTACATTCTCAGATATTTTTAAATACAGTTTTTTTCTGTGTTTTGCTACATTTTCCTTCAGTATTATTGCTGTATATATCTTTAAATGATGTTTCTTTTAAGTAGAATCTTTCGAAAAACTATATCTATTTCTCGATATGTCATAAGAAGCTTAATATTGTCATTTTTAGGCCTTATGAAGACAATATGCAATGAAATAACATATCTTCACTATGAATTAGTGGATAAGAGGCTCCTCTTCCTTATCATAGTCATAATTTATATATATATATATATATTTTTTTTTTTCAAATTGTGAAGTTTTTCTTATATTTGTGAAAATTCTTAGTCATAATTTTGTGAATTTGAAATTATCGTTATTTTCAGGTTCCTGTGTATCTGTTCTTTGTGCATGAAAAAGCTAAGTAATATGTTCGCTGATGAGTTCAGCATTATGAAAGGTCAGATTTTATTTTTAAATCATTAAATTTGTGAAAGGTTCAGTTTGGAAATGGGAAATTTTGTGAAAGGTCTATTTTTAAGACAAAGAATTTTGTGAAAGATCCTGTTTTGGGATGAAAAATTTTGTGAAAGGCCTGTTTTAAGGTGAAAAAATTTTGTGAAAGGCCTTTAAAGGATTCATTTTTTTCCTTTACAGATCCCTTCATATCTATATACATATATATTGAAATATCTTTTGTACAAAATGTACAGCGTAAAAAATAAATAGGCTAGTTCTTTTCTTTTCTTTTCTTTTTTTTTTTTTTTTTTTTTTTTTTTTTTTAAAGAATACTTATTGATACCATCTTTTCTTGAAAGGGTAACGAAAAATACGACGATCTCTAACAGAACTATAATAATTTTATAATGAATCAAATGATATATTAAATTAAATACGTATTACAGAATGCGCAAACTATAGATAGTAGTCTTAAACTGGGAGAAGACTCTGTTTCAGTTATATAAAAAATAGATTTTAAAAAATTGGTAAGAAAATACTTGTACAAACTTTAAATTCGACAGGCATTTCGCTTTCTAGGAAAGCACCAAAACTTTAATTAAATTTGCTATTTTTTTTTACCAAGTAGTAAAGCATTTTAATCTCAATACCTTTTGTTTTCTTTATATGTATTTGGAAATGTTATATTTCTTTTCGACCGTTTTAAATTTAAACTTTATTTTTCGGCATTTTACGCAAATTTAATTTATAGAAAATATATTTGCCCTAGCTTTCCCCAATCCAACTAAAAATGTCAACTTCAATGACAGAAAACACAATAAAAATAAATTTTCTAATAGTTTCTTTCGAATCGTATAAAATTTAAACTTGATTTAAAGGCTAATTAAAGAAAAAATATATATATATCCAGGCCACATGCTTTTAGATTAATATGAAATTTATTTTATCATTCCAAAAAACTTCAATCTTTCTGCAAAATGTAAACGGAATTTTTGTTTTCCTTTACAATTTTTTTTTCAAAATTTGGTTATTCAAAAAGTACGCGGAGGTGAAAGATATGCGCGTAAATAAGATCAGTGAAGAAAGACATTTTGGGAGAAAGACATCGTGGAAGAAAGACATTGTGAAGGAAAGACATTGTGGAAGAAAGGGAAAGTAAAATTGAGCACATAGGGGGGTAAACATTTCAGAATGCTAAACACACACACAAAAAATAATAAATAAATAAAATAAAACTTACATTTATTTAGGCTAATTTCTTTATGATATTTTAAATGTTTTTATTATTTTGTGATTTTAATTAGTTTTCTCATAATTTGTAATGAATATCTTCTTATTTTTCTTAAATATTTAAAAAATATTATATGTATCATTTATATATGCAGGTACTTTGTATATAAATAATAATAGTACCTGCAAATTTCATTCATTTCGGAAGGAAAATCTTCGTTAATGCGTTCTGAAATTGGTAAGTGCATATTTGATGATTAGCTTTAACATCCGAAATCTTTAACGAATACAGCATTATAGACTATATATAGTATGTTTGCACTCGTTAATTTTTATTAACTTTTTTGTATTCTGTATACATTTTATGATTTATTAACTTAATTGGAGATTAGGTTTGAATCGTTGCAAGAACTTGTTAATGTATTTTTAAATTCAAAGGTATTACAATTATATACATATATATAGTCTTATACATATCTGAGTTACATTTGTTTAGTATTACAATTCTTCAAAGCAATTTCTTTTAAAAATAAGAAGACTTGGTTACATAATCAAGTTAAGTTTTTAATAATAAAGTTTTAAAAGTTAACACAAAATTAGAATTTTTGATTGGTTGGATGGATGGATGGAAGTTATGGCACAAGTAGGGGCCTCATGAAGCATGCTGCCTGTATAGAATCTACTGAGCAATAAAAATGATCTCACGAAACTTTGTATAAAAGTTCTGTGAAATTATAAGCTTTAAATTGTTATATCCAAATTTTATGTCCATATGTAACTATATGTCCATGTAAAAAATATGTAAATTATACGACGAAGTACGTAATTTAACAATATGTCGATGTCAAATATCTATTATTTGAATTTGATAATTTTTGTTCATCAGACTTTTTTACATTTCTTTCTTTCTTTATTTTTTTATGTACTAAAATTGTTTTATATTACAAAGTTTCTCGTTTAGTTAATTCTATATTTCATTAAAAATTTCGGATGTTAAAGCTATCATCAAATATATATACACTCATCGATTTCTGACACATTCGCGAAGATTTTCTTTCCTAAATGAATGAAGTTTGCAGGTATTATTATTTATATACAAATTAATCGAATAGTGTTTCTCATTTTCCGACAAAGAGAAAAGTATCTTTAAAAAATGGCAAAGTGGGTATTTTAAGCGGATTTTCGAGATATGGTCTTGACAGAAGGCTGATCGCTGGTTAGGCATCGGATATAATTCAATATTGAACTTATAGGAAAATAGAAAACGCTGTTCGATTCTTATGCACTTGAAAAAATCGAAAATACATGAGGCAGATTATAATGAAGATAAGTTAGTAAATATGCTAGAATGTTTCTCGTTGTTACGCGGAAAAAAAAAATTCAGAAAAGCATTAAAGCAATTAAAAAACTTGTGTTTTAGATATCCGACAAGCAAAATATCTCCAAGCAAAGGACAGTAGCTCGCTATTTAAAAAATGCTTTTTGTTCTCACCGAAATCTATTTCTGTTGTGCATGCATTTACACACACGCATGTATCAATCTCAATTAAATATTTTCTAAAGGTTTAAAGTTCAAGATCATGATATATATTTAAAAATTCCGACATTTTTACTCTCACTCTTTAGTTCCATTGGTCTAATCTCTTGGTAAATATTTTCAGGCCGTCAGCCAAAATCAATTAATTTTTCTAAAGGCAATGATGAACATAGTCACAAAAAATGACTCTGACTGGAGATAGGAGATTTCAAAACGAGATTAAATGCAAGATTGATTGTAAGCTTGTTGATTAAGGGAGCGAACATTCCGTTGGACATTGGTTAAAGTTTCCTGAAGTAATTTATCATTGGTTATCGGTAATCGGTTTGAATTAAATTAAAAATCGTCGCTCAATGTGCATTCAACGAAAAACTTGTTACTTGAAATCTATTATTAGGTTGTAACTTTTCGCGAAATTAAAGTCTATCAGGATATGCGAAAATTAAGTGTGAAAGTTAAAGATTAACAATGTAAGATATAATTCTCTTATATATTAGTGTTTAAAGAATAGCTATAATATATTTCACATTATAAATTCAATGTAGTAAAGGAATTATATGCGGTATATACTCGTGTATAAATCGTGTATATATATATATATATATATATATATATATTTTTTTTTTTTTTTTTTTTTTTTTTTTTTTTACGTTTCTAATCAGATTTTTTTTTAATTCAACGTTCTAAAACTGTATAATTATATTAAACTGAAGAAGCTTAAACTATTTTGAAACCTATTCACATTAGTATAATGATACTTAAAAAGAAATAAATTCTTTGAAAAATCTATCCAAGCCTTTTTTACAAGGGTAAATAACTTCTTAGACTGCTAAAATATAGCACTTCTTTGTATTGTAGGACTTTTAGGAGAGAAATCTAGAATCATTCTCAAGTTGAACTCTTTTTAAAATGTTGAAAGGATTGCCCCTTTATTGAAGGGAATTCTATCCCCAGAGAAAATGGGTGCAGAACAATTACAGGGACATTATTGTTGAGCTTTTTTTGTCTATCATAGGGAAATGACCAGTGTCCGCTTTTATCTCTCTCTCCAACCTAGCCCCGGTGACTCCGGTATTTCACTCCGCTATTTCACACTTCTTCCAGTGTGTGAAATATTCTTTATTTATTTATTTACTAACTCGTATATAAGTTGACTCCCCATATTCAACTCCCTAATTTTGTCTAAAATTCTTCGACTTATACACGAGTACATACGGTAATTAAAGTAGAATCGTTCAATGTCGTAGTAAGGAAAAATTATATTATTGAAAATTAAAGCTTAAAATTTACTAAACTATGCCTTGTCTTAAAGCTGTTCTAAAATCAAAAATCGCGAATTTGTAACACATTCATAAAGTGCTTTACATTAATAAACACCCCAAAAATTTGCAGGAATTCTTATTGCGATACCAAGTAGCACTTACATTTTTCTATAAAGGCGATGGATCTTTCAGAAAATTGTATCTGAGTTAGCAATTTACGTTGGTTACTAAAAAGAAAATATGCGTTTTATGTTAGAAAGATTGCATATAAAAAATCAATGTTTTTCACGTTTCTTCACATTACATAATATTTTTGTATAATCTCATAATACTGTCAGTACTAGTCAATTAAACTATCATGAATCTTTTATAAACAATAACTTTTTCTTTAGAAAAAAATATTATTCAAATAAAAGTAACTGGGTAAAACTTTTATACTTTTACAGGACGAGAATAAAAAAAATGCATTCCTGTGATAACTATATGTGCTTAAATGATTTTTTTTAAAAGAAATACACCAAAGTGAAATTAAATATGTAACAGTCAAAAAGTTTTTTAATTTCCTTTCAGAACGCACTGTTAAAAGTTTTACTTATGCTATAAAGATCTCTACGTTTAGGTATAAAATTTGTGTTTAAAAGTTGAGCTTTTTAAAACTAAATTGCAGTTTCGAAAACACATGCATTAACATTTTCACGCATTTTAAGCAGGGTGTTATACACTGGTGCGTGCAAACGTAAAGCTTTTAAATACATCGTCTTGGAAAGATTTTAAATTAATGAGTATGGTGTTTAATTTAAGAGTTAGAGGGTTAGCACATGAAACGTGGCTTAATTTATTTCACAAAGCCTGGGGTTTAAATAAAGTATTGTTACAAGTAAAGATTTATTATTTCTGGCATATTTTATAATTTTTAGCTTAACACAAGGTTATATATATGTGTATATTAATCATAGTTTTCAGTTAAAATCAGTTCTTTATTTTTAAAAAAATAATAAATTAGTTTGCTATTCATCAAGTTAAAAAACATCATTTTATTGTGAGATATATTTTTATGTTACAATATTCAAAACAACGAATTTTAATAAAATATATTTTTCATTTGAGATATGATTTTTATATCATTTGCATATTATTAGAAATTAGTCATTAATATAAATATATATATGTGTGTTATATTTTACGAAATACTGATAGGTAGAATTCTGAGTGCATTAAAAGTTAACAGACACAATACATTTAGGAAAAGGGGGGGGGGGGATTACTTTGCAGATGTTAAAAAAATGTCTTTTTGGGGAAGAATTGTTATGGAATAAAAATGATAATGGTATAGAATGATAAAACTGGGATACATATAAATATGTCTTTTTTGAATATTACTTTTTAAGAAAATCGATGCGACACTAGATGCAAGTATAACAAAAACTTTAAATGGATTTTTTCAAGTTTCCTTTTCAAGTTTCTGGAAGTGCTCCATATGCGATCGACATAATATTTGTGGCATTGAATTCAGACATTTTTCTCCGGGAGGTAATTTCGCAGCTCCTTTTGGGGGCATGATGGAGCTCTAAGGGAAAATTACACTTTTAAAAAAGTTACCAACCACCAAATTTCAATTATTCCAAGCATGGGGATATTTTGATGTTCCGGGGAGGGAGAATGCCCCCCCCCTCCCCCTCCCAGTCCACTTCCCTATTAAATTCATCACTGAATATTGGACTTGAATATTTCTGAATATTCAGGAAGGTTGTCTCTACAATTTAGACCAGAATAATAAAAAATATAGAAAATCATCACTGAATATTCAAGAAAGTTGTCTCCACAATTTAGACCACAATAATAAAAAATATAGAAATATTTCTTATATATATATATATATATATATATATATATATATATATATCTTGTTTTATAAGAAGAAACATGTGGATCAATGTACCACAAATAAATAAATGAATAATAATTTTTCGCATATTAATCTATTTTTTACACAAACATCTACAGATTATTAAACTGATCATATATTTCTATTTTAGACAATTTTTTGAGGCTACAGAAATTCCACCGATCAGTCATCGCACCAATCTTCGTGGACCCTCCAACCAGGTACATCGCCTCTTCTTCATCTCTAAGTAATCTGTTGATCATTTTAAATAATAATTTAAAAAAAGGTCTCTCATTTAAGGTTGTTCTCAAATCCAATGTAGCTACTTTCTGACACATTTATAAAGAAATTTTCATTTAAAAATACATAAAAATTGCTGGTGTTCTTATTTACATACCAAGAAATCGAATAATTTTTCAATAAATCACTCTATCATTGGATTGAAGGTTGCCTTTAAGTGGTTTCTTTTAAAAGCAAATTAGCAAAAGTTTGCAATAGTCAAAATAAAATATTTTGACGATCAAAGTTGAAACAGCTGAAAGTTATTATTATTTTTTTTTATAGGATGTCATTTATTATTTAAAAGAGTATACCTTATTTTTTTTATAAATAAATGCAAATTTATAACTTAAGAAGTAGGGGGGGGGGGGGCTTCAAAATCATACTAATCATTTTATGTGGATGGATGGTTGAAAGTAATTTCTATTGATTGTCATGATTTAAGATTTAAGTAGAGTTTTAAAAACTTAGTTATAAATTAATTATTTTTTAATCGCACTAGATTTTGAAACAAGTTAGAAAATAAGTACTATTTAAGTGCTTATAAGAGAATATTCCAGCAACAAAAATATACCCTTGTTTGTTAGAAATGTTCTTTTCTTTCAAAGTCTTTTTCCTTCAACATAATTATTTTCAATCTTTTAAAAATAAATTTTAAGGCGAAATATTTATGTCTGTTTCCTACATATAAATGGATGACAATTTGCGGAAAATCCCTTACAGTAACATTTAGAAAGCAACTGAAATTCAGCTCACTCTATATCTTTTTTAATTTTCACGATATTCAACTGGTCTTTTTATATGAGTTGTTTTAAAGAGTTGACTACCAAATCTTGAAAAAAAGAAATCTTTGGTATCGTTCACGCATGCGCAGTTAAGGATTATTTCATACAAATAATCATATTTCATGAAATTTATACTATATATTCTAATTGTGCTATGTTGTTTCTAGTGTACTTTGTCACGTTTATTGAAAGTGAAATTAAATTTGGTTGAAAATCCTGCATGCTATAAACAAAAAACATGCACAAATTTATTCTTTTTTAAGAAACTCTTATATCTTCATGAATATACTTGTTATTCTTACGCAAATGAAAAGAAATTATGTAGAATATCCAAGTCGTGTAGTGCAGCTACATATCATTTCTAATATTTTATTTTACAGAGTGATCTCAAATATTAATTTTTTCTTCAATTTATTGTTGGTCCCCTAATTTCCCTCGTGATCAAACCTTCGCCGAAAAATATGAGGTCAAACATATTCTTTATATTTCTGAAGTCCCAGAATAATTTGTCAAGCATTTCTCTACATATAGTAGTATTTCTTTAGTCAAGTATTATATAGTCAAGTATTTCTTTTGGCAAAACGTCTGAAATCGAAAGTGTCCTGTGTTTTTTGGCCATATAAGTGTGTATTATAGATCAAAGTAAAGAATTACATATTACATACATATTTAATGTTAAATGATAATGGAAGAAAAAAACTATGATGTTCAAAAATACAAGATTTGCTCCAGTTCAGTAGCACGATTTTCGATAGTAAAAAATATCGTGAAGGGGTCGAATTTTGCAAACAAATTAAAGCCAAGTGACTAAAAAATCACCAGTTTATGCCCATAAGAAAAGAGATGGGGGGGGGGGGGTGACATATGGACGATGAGCGCAGTTGGTACATTTCTTAACAATTTCTTTCTTATGTTGAGCGTAGTTTGACGCGGTCTCCTGAAAAACATCAAACACATTAAACCTTTATAAAAGATGAATTCCAATTACAAAATCAGAATATATAATTTTTTTCTGTGTGTTATAAACCACAGTAATACTATTATACTATTCAACTAGTGATTTATTTACCATAACCTGAAATACTCAAGTCGTAATATTAATATTTTAAATAATATATTTATCATATATTATTTAAAATATTAATATTATGACTTGAATGTTTCTGATCGTGATGAACGTATCCTGCTATTTTTACACACTTCTTATCTACTTTTGCAAATGAAATCGTTAAAACAACCAAAGAAGGTGTTAAGGAAAGCCAATGCATCCTTGGAATCACGTGTGTTTACGCCATCATCAACATTGTTTCACATCATCAATATTCCTGTTTTTTCCAGTTGTCAAAACTTGCACCTGAGGCTGGCGCCTTACTTGCTCCACCCAAAAGTGTCTTACTAGCTTATTATATGTTCACGTTTTCGAAAACCCTGACCATTCTCTTGGGGTGGGTTACTCTAAATATAACCTATGCGAAAGAAAGCTTTAAAAAGAAAAAAAACGAGAGAGGGAACAAAAGTAAAAGACTGAGTTCATAATTTTCTCCAATCCTCCCTCATATTAAACTAGAGAAAATGTAAATTCTCTAATTCCAAATTATTTTTTATTTTATTTGAAACAGTTTGTATGCCTAAAAATGCAAATTTAATGAGTGTTTAAAAATGTGTGTGTGTGTGTGTCAAAGGGAGAGGGCGAAATTGAGTCTTATTTGTGTAATTGTTGTATTGTTTTATTACCAAAATAATCAAAACTAAAAATAATAAATGAAAAATATAACAAATTCTGTTACAGTGGGAGAAAGAGAGAGAGACGCTTATTTGTTTATATTGTATTTGTGTTTTTAACAAAATAATTAAAACTAAAAATAATAAATGAAAAATATAACAAAAACTGTTAGATTGAGAGAAAGAGAGACAGACGCTTATTTGTTTATATTGTATTTGTATTTTTAACAAAATAATAAAAACTAAAAATAATAAATGAGGAATATAACAAACTGCTTTAGAGACACAGCTAGAAAAGTGTGAGAGAAGGGGGGGGGGGGTTAGGGGGGGGGAGTGGCGTGGAAGGTAATATTTTAAATTAGATATTATTAGGCATTTATAGGTATTAGCATTAGATATTATTAGATATTATAGCATTAGATATTATTAAGCATTATTTATATATTATTAAGCAGCCTTTATATTGATTACATACAATTTACATATTCACAAAGAAAATGCTTACTGCCAGATCCCAAGCAGAACTTAGTGGAAAGAACATGAAAATTATGTGTCTAAGAAAGTAAAAATTAAGAGTTTTTAATTATTATACTCATAAAAGTAAATCAAATATTTTGTGTACAAATTACATTCCACCTTATTTTGGATATACAGTTTCATTGCATAGCTCTCCCTTTCCCTAAATTATTCTGTTGTGAATAACGTACAAATAATTTTTTAGAAAAAAATTCATTCTTGTATAAGGAATAGAAATGTTTTGGGGGTTAAAACACGCTGCATGATTCCGGGATTTGAAAAATGCGATTTCTAAAACAAATTTTTTACTTATAGAAAACTTACTAGTTTTAGTATTTTAAAAATGGTGGTATTTAAATGTACAGAGTAAATTCTAAGATATCTTGTAAATATGAAAAGGTCAAATCAGTTGCAATGAAACAAACAAAAATTGCATCGGAACACAGGGTCACAATTAACTTATTTAGTAAAAATACTCATTCAAAATAGTCTAATTTAAGGGTGAACCCAAATTTTTGCCAGAAATTTAAGCCACTATTCAAAAAAAAAAAAAAAAAAAAAAAAAAAAAAAAAATCCCCGTTTAACTACGCGAAATTTTCTGACATATTTTCGGACTCATTTTTAAACGCAAAAGCATGACACCTCTAGGTATATGATTATTGAAGTGATTTGTAATCGAACTTTTTTTCTTCTTTTTTAGATAAATGAATCAGATTTTGATTTATAAGTGATTATTGTTTCACTATATCAGTTTTTTTTTTTTCCTTTACCTGCACTGTCGCATCCGGAAAATAGGTTCAAAACCCCAACTTTGTCAGTTTTTCGAAAAAATATTCTGCCTTTACTGAAAAAAAGAAAAAAACAGTTCGATTACAAAGTTTTTTAATAAAAGCACCATCCTGTCAATTTCACTTGTTTGCGCACAAAATTGAATTTAAAAATATGTCAGAAAGTAGCCAGTTTGGATTTGAGAACAGCCTTAGATAGTGATGAAATTTTAATGATATTTTCAATATGTTTTCATTTCTTTGTATGAAATCCAATGATATCGTGAGGAGTGCTGGAAATATATAATACTTTAGTCAATGAAATCTTAAATGCTGTCAAAGGCATTACGAAATATGGAGCATTTGACTCATTGTCACTTAGACACCAGATAGTGGAGACACAAGCCCTTATCATGACGTCATCATATTTCTCACAAAGGTAAATCTGTTGAAAATTGCGTTACAATATCTTTATTAAGGCAGTTCTCAAATTCAAACTATAACCACTTTCTGACACAATTCATTTTTGTTCGTAAACGTATCAAAATGGCAGGTGCTCTTATTAAAAAACTATGCAATCGAAATGTTTTTTTTTTATTTTTTCATTTTTCTGTAATGGCAGAAGATTTTTCAGAAAATTCTGTCAAAGTTGAGTTTTTGAACCTAATTTTCGTGAGCGGCAGCGCTGGTAAGGAAAAAAATGTCGTCCTGACACAACAATCGCTTAGAATTCAAGATGTAATTCATTTATTGGAAAATGAAGAACTGTTCGATTACAAATAACTTCAATAATCATGCCAGTAAGTAATCATGATTTTGGTGTTTAAAAGTGAGTGAGAAAATGTATAAATCTTGAATTATAAGGGATTGATGTATCATGATGACCGCCCTCATCAAACGTCTTACTTGAAATTCCGGACACTTGTACAAAGGTTCAACTTTAACAGCGTTTTCTGATTTAATTTTTTCATTATCAAAAAATGGAAAACGCTATTCGATTTCATAGTTTCTTAGTAGGAGCACCTGCGGATTTATTGCATGTAAGATTAAAATATACTTCGTGAACGTATCAGAATGTTGGGGATTTCGATTTGAGAAGAGGTTTAATGATAAAATAATTAATGAATTTTCTGTTTCGGCTGGAGTCAGATACTTTGTATTTTTCAGTAAATAAGTAAATTACGATTCTATGTTCAGATGTGATTTTTGTTGTTTTCCATACACCTGTATTGATTTTCTCTTCCACTATAACCAGATAGTTTAGAATACACTTGCATATTTTTAAAAAGTTTTAGTAAACTTTTTACAGTACATGTTATTACAGTTTTTAATAAAGCTTTTGTTTTGTCACAAACAGATGACTGAAGTCATTTATAATTTCTGCACGAATTTCTGTGTTAAGACTTACGAGTTTTCCGACAGCTTGTCGTAAGTATCAATAAAAATCTAATGCCTACTTTTTAAATTATTTTATCAGCTTTCTTATCTTGATACTACGTGGGGGGTAATCGAACTTGAATAATGGCGTAACGCTGTTACAAGCAATCATGTTTCTGTTTATTGTCACTGACACGAAAGGTGCTAATGATGCTTGTTTAAGATAAATTTGCTATTGTTCCTACGCTCAATATCAGCAGGCGAACAGCGTGAGACAGCTATTAACAGATTTGATATGATAAAGACTGAATTACAGCCTTTAAATATTCTTTTCATTTTTGGTAGAATTTAGAGATAATCTATCCATATACTTCATTTCCTTTCGTATTCCATTAATCATAGTACATAACTTCTAATTTAGCAAGATCGTCATAAAACATCATCATTATTTTTATTTTGTTAATATTATTGAGTGATAGTTTATCAGGGAAAATATCTAGTAGGTTAGATAAATATTTAATCCTAAAAATATATATGTTGAATAATGTTTAGTTCGTTATCTGTTATAACTAAGCATGTCTCTTGTCTATGCATGGAAAATAAAAATGCTTTACAATGCTTGAATAATTTGCATCAATAAATTGAATGAATAATTTCACTAGAGGACAAATATACAATTTACAAACATATAATGATTATTAATAAACATTTGCATTTTATATTGATAAGTCTGTAGTAATATGGTATCATACCGTCCAATATTGGTTTTAATGATTATATTTTGCCCGACATCGTATTCATTGGCATTCATGTCCAATGATTAAACATTGAAATATTTGGATAAATATTGAAAAAATATTGGCTTTACATTGGAAATATTAGCAATGGAATGGCGAAATATTTCTTGCTAAAATTGATACAATATTGGCAAAAGATAATCACCTCAATTTATGGATAATAATTTATGCCAGTATTGCCAAATATGTAACCTGTACAAACACCATTGGCCTGATACTGTTATTTTTATTCTATGGATAATGCATAGCTGTCAAACAATTCGACTTTTGAGTGCCACTATTTCCGAATAGAAGTATTCGCTTTTTTGAACGACAGAAATTTTCTATCAAATAGGATGGAGGACACTATAGGAATTGATTACACTATAGGAATTGATTACACTATAGGAAATAGTGTTAATCAATAAAAGGAAGGTTTGGCAGCTATATAGTTGAGAAAATAAAAGTATATTTTAGGAACGAACATCAATTAATATATACATGTACCAATATTCTATCATTACTGTAAAACAATTATCACATACTTATAATTTCCTGAGTTATTTTTAGAACTTCTTATTTTTTACAGAAACCTTCCCTTGTGACTTTTAATAATAGCACTTCAAGATGGATGGCGTTTAAATCCTATTTCTAAATCTGAAAATAAATGAATAAATAAATGAATAAATTTAAAGTATTAATATAGATGATAATAAATAAAGAACACATTTAAAATATTAGGCTTCGTAAACGCATGAGAGGGGGGGGGGGTATAAATAAAAGACTTTTTTTTAGCTACGATAAAAGAAAATTTAAACGAATAGACAAAAAGTTTTTGGGTGTCACGCTTTCAAAAAAATTTGTGAAATCTAAAATAATAAACAGGAGGGTTTGTGTTGGGTCCCCTAAACTCAGTGTCGTTTGGAAAGAGGTTCATTTGAAAAAAAAAAAACATCTAGAGAAGATCCGCTAGATAGAAATATACCAGAAAATTTAAACCTTATCTGATACACTAAGTAAATTTAATTTTATTGCTTAATAAACAGAATTTTAAACACCAGGAAATTAGTTCAGTGAGTACTTTAAAAGTAAGTGAATTGTAATTATGTGTCCAACTAATCATTTGCAGGAATAGCTATCCCTGTATAATGACTTGTAATTAGCAATTTGGTCAGCGGTTCAGATTTGCTTTGTTTGATTCCTTGATTCCGTCATGGATAATTCTAGACATTTAAAACCATTATGCACTTTAATACAACATAAATCAAGGCAGTAAACTAAAACCATAATAAACAGAACCTACAACTCTGATATATTATTCTCGTGAGGAAGAAAATAAAGAAAATATATAAATAAATAAATATTTATCGGATGCATGCATTTATTTGACTTAGAAGATAAGGCTTTAGCAAATAAACTTTATTTTTACTGTTTGTGGAATGCTTAAAATACATAACACATACACTTTTAAGTAGTAATTTTGTAAATTAATAAAGAGTGTTTTATTAAATTAATTAATATTAAAGTTATCGATTGCATATAAATTTGAATAAATCGGTTAAAATCATTCTTCATTATCACAAAACTTTCTTAATTAAAAGAACTATGCAAAAATATGTTTCAGTACTCTTATTTAAAAGTGTCTTATATTTTAAGTGTAATTTAAACATAACAATGAGAATGTTCAACTAAATGTTTATTTTAAAGGGAATAGTTAAATATTAATTTTTCTAAATGTTTCCAAAAAGTTTATTACATAAAATTATTTTTTTCTGTTTGTGAAATTTAAAAATGCATAACAGTATATTCTAGTCATATTGTAGAATATGACTGTGTCATATTCAACACTATAATTTTATTATACACTACAATGTGTATAATAAAATTAAGGGTGTTCTCATTCCCCTCCCCCGCTCAAGAACTTGCTCTTTCTGACTATTCACAAAGTCATTTTTATTACATATTTGCATGAAATTTGCTCACATAAATTTCTAATTCCAGAGAGTCGAACAACCTTATTTCCCTTATTTGTAATACATCTTGACTAATAATCGATTATAACCTGATAACGGACTTACATATTCAGCGTGATCCAAATATACAAACCTATTAAAAATAACCTTGACACCCGTTTCTGCAGGATCCTTTTCTTTATTAGGAAAAAGAAAAATGCTGCTCGATTTTTTGGTATATGAATGAGAATACCAGCAAATTTTAATACCATTTACGAATAAAAATTATTTCATGAATGTATCAGAAAATAGCGAGTTTGTATTTGAGAACAACCTCAAATTATCTGGATACAATGAAAAATTATTAATCCTAAAATAATCAATTGCGTAAACGTTATTTGAATGAACTCTTTTTAAAACATCCTAATTATCACGACACTTTCTTAATTAAAAGAGCTACACAAATATGCTTAAATAATGGTTATTTAAAAGTTCCTCATATTTTAAGTAAATTTAACATAACAACCACGAGAATCTTCAACTAATAGGTTTATTTTAAAGGAAATTTTTAATTAATAAGTTTGCTAAATGTTTCAAGAAAGTTTTTAATTTTTAAAAACGCGAAACACAGCTTTGCCACAAGAAGACAAATATTTGGTTACCTGTTAATTCCAATACTATTTGAAGAGAAATAGAAATATTTAATTCAGCTGTCATACTCAGACTTGCTTTATCTCCAAAAACAACAAACCGTTTCTAATCTTAAGTGAAAAGAAAACAGAGAGAGTGAAATGGTTTGGAAAAATTTGAATCGGATCCAAAGCTTCTTAATTGAACTATAACGTGAGTCTCTCTTAACAGGCTCTTCATAAGCTCTCTGCAATTGATTTTTAGCTTGGTTACAGAGAAAAGAAATAATTCAAATCCGCTGCGTTCTTAATGTCTTTTGTCATAATGCGAAATTAATGTCTAAGCGTTTTACAAAACCTTGCATAAACAAGATAAACATTGATAAACGGTTTGCAAGGATGGTTTTTGAACAAAAGGCTTCTTGAATATTTTTTTTTCTTTTCTTTTCATGCAGATATAGAAATGTTTTCTGTTCTTCTCTTGAGTTTACCGCATTGAGTAATTGAAAAATGTAAAAAAAATACCAAATGATAAATTTACATTTATTTAAATTGCGATTTAAACGATCCAAGCTACGAACGAAATGAGTGTGCGAGACAGTTCGAATTTAAGCTGAAATCAACTGCGTGATTTTTAGATTTCTTGAGAATAATGGATTCATTTACTATAAAAAGCAGGGCATAAGCTAATGGCTTCTGAAAACGTATATTTAACATAAAAAGCAATAGAATCCAATAGATATTTTATTGTATTATTATTATTACCAACATTATCATACATATTTAAATTATTATCTACATAGCTTTATAAAAAAAATGATCTCTTCAAATAGTTGTTTTTTTCTTTTGCGAATTGTACTTGGTATAAATACAGTTAAATGTCTGCTACTCAATGCATGCAACTATGAAAGGTGAGTATTTCAACAGACTCTTCATAATACTTATCTGTAATTGATCATTAGCTTAGTTACAGAGAAAAGAATGTAATTAAAATCATTTTTACTGTCTTTTGTCATAATGCGAAATTAATGTCTAAACTTTTTTAAAAACTTTGCATAAACAAGATAAACATTTATAAATGGTTTGCAAGGAGGATTTTTGAACAAAAGGATTCTTGAATTATTTTACTTTTCTTTTCATAAGAGATGCAGAAATGTTTTATCTTATTCTTTTGAGTTAACTGCACTGAGTATATTTTACTCAAAATGAAAAGAAAAAATACAACAAATGGTAAATTTACATTTATTTAAATTGCAATTTAAACTATATAAGTTCAAACGAAACGAGTATGCGACAGAGTTTAAATATAAACTGAAATCAACTACGTTATTTTCTTGAAATTTTTTTGTTTCATTTCTACTTAGTTCACTAAAAAAAGTAGAGCAAGAAGCTAATGGCTTCTGAAAACATATATTGACAAAAAAGTCAAAAAGAATCTAATTGGCATCTTATCATTAATTACGTATATTTGATTTATTATCCATATACCGTTCTCAAATCCAATACTTTCTGACGCACTC
This sequence comes from Maratus michaelseni, assembly GCA_963931845.1. Lineage (NCBI taxonomy): Eukaryota > Metazoa > Arthropoda > Arachnida > Araneae > Salticidae > Maratus > Maratus michaelseni. Next base: position 227,270,152 of record OZ007599.1, read on the forward strand.
CCAAAACTATTTTCATTCGCAATAGCATAAAATTTGCAGACATTCTTATTCAGATAATAAAAAAATTATAAAAGTTTCTTGTTTCTCTAAAAAGCAAAGGAATTTTTAGAAAACTGGTTCAAAATACAAATTTTAAGCTTCGTTCCGAACTTACTGATGACATAGTCACGTCAAGTGCGTGAGCGGGAAGCAATTAATTATAATCAAAGATATGGCGCATTTAATGAAAAATGAAAAACGTTGTTTGATTTTGTGATATTTAAATCTTTTTTTATTACAAAATTGAAGCAGTTATAAATGAAAATGACTTCATGAATGTATCAATGGAATTCTGATTTTTTGAGCGTGCAAGATCTTTATTTTATTTTTATTTTTTTTTTAAGAATACTTTTAAATATTTTTGTTTTTTAGCAAATTGTTTTCCATGTGAATAACTAAATCTATTCCACTCAAGGCGGTTACCCTTTACCATAGTGCTATCTGAACGAATAATTTCCTTGTCATATGAATATAATGTGTTTGTTGAAATAATTAAAGACATCTGAATTTCAGGCTGAAGCACGATTAGATAAGTACAACATAGCGTAGATTTATTGAAGCTATCATATATCAATTGAAATATAATTGGATATATGATAATATAAATTGAAAGGAAATGAAATACATCTCTCTCTAAAATTTACATAAAACAGAATAGAATAATGTTGATAAAGTTATTAATGAAAATACAGTGTGAAATAATTCCGTTTTTATGATTTCAAACTGACCTTATTTCACACTAACCTGTATAAGTTACTGAATAAAATGTTATGTAAAAGGAACGATTCATGTTTTAAACTTTATATTAAACTTCCGATGTTTGAAATTTAAATTTTAATGGCATTTTTTATTTTCTTTTAGGCAGTTTTTGGAATATTGCCATAGATTGTTTGCTTTCAAGGGGCACTTTCATTGGAATAATATTTTCCAAATATTTTAATATACTCAATAAATCATGAGGCAGTTATTTCCTTCAAAAAATCACTAAAAATAAAATAGTAATTAAAAGCAATGCATATTAATATCCTAATTTTAGTAATGTTTGGTATTTTATTAAATATAAATTGAATATGGGAACGACCGCTTCCTAGTTCTTTATTTTAAAATATCTAATACATTTTTGCTGGCACCTTATTATTGTTATCATTAATAGTTACATAATAAGAATTATTAATGAAAGCAAAAATAATTAAACGAAAGTAAATATTTATAACTGTGCAATAAAAAAGTATACTATAAAGCACTGCTAAAAATTTATGCACTGAAAATTAAATTACACACTGTTCTAGATCCAGTCAAATTGAGTAATAATTATCTGACAAGAATTATATTTTATTTAAATCACCTTAAATGTTATTTAAAAATCGCCAAAGATTTCCACTTATTTTCTTTTATAAAAATTTTATGTCTTTCCTTCCTCTACGCAAATAAATAATAACCGTACGAGCAGATCAATGAATGTATTTCTCTTTTTTTCTAAAATTTCCTTAAGAATGACATTAATTTCTTATCTGATCGCCAATGCAGACATTACTGATTTAAAAGAATGATTAAATTTCCTCTCACGGTATAATATTAGCAGCTTTCTTTCTTTATTTTTCTTTCATTAAAATTTCTTTTGACACAAGGGGAAAAAAATCCTATATTTCTGCATTTTCTTCCATACATTAAATTAAGAAAATTAATTTAGGAACACGCATTTTCTGGAATTCAGTATATTTGACGTAACAAATCACATTTTCTTTTCGTAATCAGTACAATAGATGGCGCGCCTAGACAAATATTTTTGTCAATTGTGGCGTTACCTAAGAGTTACCGAACAGTTATTGTAAACAAATTTATATTGGGTATTTTTTAAACTTTCTGTGCAAGCAAAATGTTAAAGACACTAAGATAAAATTGAGGTAATTATAGCTTTAATTTTAAAATGAGATTATCTGCATTTTGAATAAAAACTATATATAAGTATAAACAAGTTGCATCACTATAGTTTAAGCCTATGAAAGTGTATTTTATTGTAATAAAAATATCGGGATTCGTGAAATCACATATTTTGGTTTTAGAACATTTTCAATGAATTTATATTTTTTTTAATTAAAAATGCAAATTATGAATATTAATAATAGTTTTAGATATGCTAACACAGAAAAAATATTACGAATATGAATATGAATACAAACAAAGATGCATATACACAACACGTTTGTTTATATGCAATATATTTGCATTTATATATATATATATATATATATATATAATGATGACTCACATAATATAATTTGTATGCATTGAAATACGTATTGCAAATTTAGTCAAGGATCTGAAAACTGTCAATAATTTAATTTTTAATAACATTTGTAGTCTGAAAATATTTGTAAACATTTAAACATAATAATAAAGTGATAGTTGCATCAGTAAAAAATATCTATTAAACATTTTATGGGGGAAAAAAAATTGAAAACTTTAAGCATCAGAGGAATTTTCTCTCTCTAAATAATAATAATAATTTTTAAAAAAAGTTACTTTTAAAAAGAAAAATTATTAAAGTTTAAATGACTGAAAAAGAATGAAACCAAATTACTTATTTTTAAATTCTGCTTTATTAAAGCAAAAGAAATATTATCGATTAAACAACATATCTTACACATCTTGTTCTAAACATAAAAATTTAGAAAATAGGAGGGATGGAGGGGGGGGGGATTTATTAATAATGACAGCTGCTCTCTAAGCACAACATATTGATTTGTTATAAATAGTTGAATTAATTATTCAACTAAGTATTCTAATTCTCTTTTCAAAGAAAAAAAAAACAATCGTTTTTTTCTTTATGTGTTTTCTTTTCTTTTCTCAAACAAAACTTTAAAACACTGTTTCATTTACAAAGTCTTTAAGTATTTGAAGTATGTAATATATAATTTAATATATAAAGTAACCAAAGGGCAATTCCATCGTAACAGACTAATAGTCACAGAGGAAAAAATGGCCATAACTCATTTAAAAAATAATAATTTTGTAATTCAAAGATGACTACCGTTAGCATAGGATATTAGAAGATAAATTAATGTAAATAATTGTGATTAAAAAAATGGTAATGTAACAGACAAACAGGAATTACCATGCTTTTCGGACACCTTGATGTTTATTGATATTACTTATAAAAGAACTTACTGTTTATTGTAATAAAAATGTATTTCTATTCATAAGGAGTTCTGAAACATAATACATCTTTCACAAAATTTGACTGTTGGCATAAGATAGTTATGAAAAATATGTAATCTTACCTGTAACAGACCAACATTTAACATGTAACAGAGAAACAAATAAACACATAAAAAGAAGCCATGCTGATTATAACGGATTTTATTGATTTTGACTATTCAAAATTTTATAAAATTCATTGCAAATATATAAAATATATATATATATTACCTATTTGATGAAAAAAATAAAATACTAGAAATGGTAACATTGGCTTGGAATTGCCCCAAATCTAAAATGTAATGAATTATTTGAATAAAAATTCAAAAACGAATGAAGAGAGGGGTAACTAAAGTTTGCATTGTGTTACTAAAATACCTTTTACTTGGTGAAAATGAAAGATAATTATCTTATATAACAAAACTCACTGAGATATAACTTATCTCTAAAAATAGAAGCTAAGAATGTGACCGAAATAAATCATTTCATGAGCAAAATATAAAACAATTATTGTAAATTTAGTTGGATGTTCTCAATGAACATCTATAAATTATATACATTATATAAATGTATTCATGTGTGTATAAAAAAGAATGAATTCAACCGCATACATATATACATTCAATACACAATTAGCGAGAATTTTATAATTTTTATAATTGCCATCCAATCCTTTATCTTTGTTTAAGATAAGGTATTCATTAGATATATTACATATCACACTCAAAAATAGTGTAATTTCCATATTAACGATTTATTTTTATTGGAGGGAGGGGGAGGAGGAAAGGTTGTCCCTGTTTTATAAGTTATAAATTAATCTATTATTAAAGGATTGTACTCTAAAATAACCGAAAAAATTGCTAATAGTTTGACATTTGTGAAAATCTGTTTAAATAATTTAAATCCATATATATTATAATTTATCCATATATATAATAATTTAAATCAATATATTTAAAGCAGCACTTTTACTAATTTGCTATTTTGGAATAGAAATATTCGCTTTAATTAATGACAACCATTGAATATGAAGAAGATTACTGTTCAGAAATAGTGGTTCTCAAGCGGTTTGGTAACTATGCTATTATGCTATTCAACAACAGCATAATAGCATAGTTACCAAATCGCATTAAAACCACTATTTCTGAATAGTAATCTTCATCATATCTAATGGTTGTCATTAATTAAAGCGAATATTTCTATTCCGAAATAGTGGTACCCGGAAATCGGAAGGTTTTGCAGCTATGTTATATAGTAACCACATATAAATAATACAGAATCCTCTTAAAACTTTATAAATGTTAAGTATACTAATTTGTGTAACAGAGATATTTTCTTCTTCTTTATTTTTTTTTTTACCACATATAAAAAACAGTAAATAAGTTTTAATAAGCTCTCTTTCACCTATTACATTCATTACGTTAAATTAAAAAATATATTTTTAAAATTTGTAGGCTATGCTACTTGTTCAATTAAACAAGAAATTATTTTCCTGAAGGAATATCCTCATAAAAACTCAAACGCTTTACATGAGATTAATAGTTGTGTTATTAAAGAGTAATGAGAGTCATTTGCAAGAAAAAATCATTTTTTATTTCTATCCATGTATAAAACATTAGGATATTTGCATATAACCTTCAAGTAAGTGTGAACTTAGCTAAATGCATTATTAGTTTCGAGTGTATCAATAAAAATGATACTTTTTCATTATTATTAATTAATTATTTTATGAAAGTTATAAAAAAGCTAAGTATTGCTTAAAATTGCAAGTATGAATTCGCAAACATTTATTGTAATATAAAATTGAAACTTATTTCTAAGATCAATAATTTCAGTTTGACATTTGTTATTTTTTGGCTTTACACTCAGCAATTTCATAGATTTTGTTGATAATATAAATTTATAAAATTGTGCTTTTTAATTAAGGGAAAAAATTCGGATATCCTATAATAGGTTAATTAACCCTATAAGGGGTCATTCATTAATTTCGTCACACTTCAAGAAGAGGGAGGGGTCCACTAAGTGTGATACAGTGTGACAGGGGAAGGGGGTGAATTAACAAGTTGTGACATCACATCTTAAATACGAAAACAACTAGGTAGGTGTTGTTTGCAAGCAGCATAATAACGTTCATTAATTTTTTATTATTTAAGTAGTTTTAGGTATTATTTCTTTTATTCTGAATTGCAACTGCTTGAAGTAAAAACGCATAAGATATTAATGGTTTTATAGTATTTATATCAGTAGGCAATATATATATATATATATATATATATATACAGTTCCAAAATTAGTTATGGAAAAAATATGACGCCACAATAGAGGACAGTGTGTTATTGGAGTGTGATAGCCTAGGAAGGGAGGGGAATAAAAATATGAAATTTGTGTCACGTAATTAAGGGGTCGGGGCAAGAGAGTGCTAAGCCACAATTTTGAACTTCTGAGAGATATCAATTTGAAAGTTAGATCAAATACTCAAATCGAAATATATAACATAACATTTTTTGCCAATTTCTGAGTTATAACATTTGAGCTATTCTGAATAACAATATGCATTACCTTAATGATATCACTTTAATGAAATACACTTTCTTTCTGGTAAAAAGTTCTAGAAACATCTGGAGCAAAAACGAAACCTAGGACATATGCTGCCACCTAATAACATTAGAAAAAAAAACAATATATAAACTATTATAATTTACAATATTAAGAAACATATTACAGTGTCAGATTTATTTCAGCAAAAATGTGTGGCTTGGTACTTTCTTGCCCCGACCCCTCAATTAATAGATGACGCCTAACCTCTCAGAATAATTAATTTGTGTTTTTTAATTTTCTTGTGTGAATCATCATTCATTACTGAAGAGGAGCAAATGAATCGGTGATTACTGAAAGGAACTAAGTCCTTAGTTTTGAAATTTCCTAGTCATGGACATAGTGCCTTTCAACACTCAACTTTTAATTCGTAAGACGATCCAGTATCACGGAGAATGGTCGCCTTTTCCCCATAAACTCTACATTCGCTCAAAAAGAGCTTACAAACTTTCGGGCCTCATTTATATCACCTAGGTGATTTATACTTTAGAACGATTTCTCTTCCGTTCCCGCCTTTTGTTTTTCTAGGCAATTAACTTTTAAATGTTTCAAACTCCCGCAGATAAAACACCTATTTAACCTTTTTCTCTCAAAAATTATCTCTCTCTCTCTCCTTATTATCGTCTCTCTCATGCCAATGGGCTTTATCGTCCAAATTTCTGTCTTCCCTCGATTTATCCTCAAATTTTGTTTATTCAGAATTCCAATCAAAAAGGGGCTTCATCTTCCGCGGTCTATCTGAAGGACCTTTTCTCATCGAGACATTTTGCCAGAACAAATGGATCTTTATAATTCGCACACGAATGTATAAAATGGCCTTTTAACTCCATGGACGCGCATCGCTTAATTTGATCTACAATCAATAAGCTTTCCAAATCAGTAAATTCTGAGATTCCCAAACCGTTCAACATTCTTCCAGATAACTATTTAATTCGAAAATTATATCTTTCTATGTACAACAGGTTTATGAACATGTTTAGTGAATTTCTATCTGTACGCTTCCGTGCTCAATCTGTAACGAGATAACAAAATTGATTTGACATGTTCAAAATTGTCAATTTTATCCGTCGGCTCGCGTAAAATAAACTTTGTAATATCCACCGGTAACAAGTGGCGTTACAAATTCGTCTGTCTCTATCGCAGAACTAGTATCCGGTCTTTCAAACAAATTTAAAAACAGGGTTATGTCAGAGCGTTTGGGGTCGAATCGGTGCATGAATGTCTTTTGGGGTAATTTAGAGGGTCGCTCGGAACCACTGCTTGACGTGGAGTTACGCCTGTCCGAACCTTACGCTAATTTGTGTTCTTCAAACGCAAATTCGTGTTCTTTCTGTTTATCCCCCCCCCCTCTCTCTCTCTTTCTTTTTCCTCTTTTTCTCTTAGTTTTTCCGCTGCCATTCGATATTCGCGATCCTTTACGATGTACCATACATGCGTCAATACAAATTGCTTATCGAAATCGTCCGCGGATTCTATTTTCTGGATAATTATTGCAATCTTGTCACCCGCTTCTATATCAACTCCCAATTCCTCTGCCAAATTTTGCAGATCAACTTTCTTGCACTGTTTAAGTTCGGTTATTTTCGATATTAGTATTAACAATTACAAATACAGTACAAAGGGAATCTAAACTTTCGTTTACGGATTTACATTATTTGATTCTAGCAATTCGCGGGGAATATTCAAATAATATACACATATTATAAAACAAATTTCAAATACATTTCAATTTGAGAAAATAAATAAATAATATTATAATACTGTCAGATTTTCATAGTCTAAACTTCTGTACCAATCATAAAAATAAAATAAAATAATTTTTGAATTCCTATGTACGCACAATGCAAATAATATGTAATCTTTCAAAAAAAAAAAAAAAAAAAAAAGGTAAACAACATTCCCAGTTTTCTACAAAACTCAACGCTCTCTGCAACCACTGTCAAATGATCCTAATATTTCAGATAAAAATTATTCTTTGATATTGAAAAAAGCAGGAACCTGTGAGACTGCCAACAACAGTTAAAGTTTAATAATTATTTGTAAAACTAAATTGACTTTTTTGGAAAGAACATAACTCCTTAATGAATTATGAAATTTAGCCTAGTTTTAATAATTTCAAATTTTAAAAGGAATTCTTATTTAAAAAGTTGATTTTATTGAATGTGAAAAATATTATCTATAACCTCCATTTACACCAAGGTGTTTGTGTTTTTCGGACAATATATTTTGGCTACTGACCTGAGAAAATCAGCTGAGCACGTATTCAGCAAATTTCTATCAGTAACATATCACAGCTCCTGCAGCAATATTCTATTATAATTATATACTGATATAATCAACTTTGGGTTCATAAAAATCGAAAATACTTTAAAATATTATCACTTACTATGTCGCTTATAATTTATTTCGATAAATATGCGTGTGCAAATATTCGAAACTGGAACTAATATATCAGAAATGATTGCGGTAAACGATTTCTAAGAAAATGTGGTTTCTGTTATGTGCAACATGATTTTTTTTTTTCAATTAAAAATGTTAATTTTGACTCAGCGTGATGAATTTTAAGATAATACTTTTCTAATCTGAACATCATTATCCTTCGCGTACGTTGTAGTAATTGATGCTATGATTGAATTTTTCTTTTAATTTTGCTAACTAAAGATGTATGGCCACTTAATTCCCTTCCCTTTATACAGGTGAATGCCAAGTATCGTTTGGGGTGGGAGATTTACTTTATCATTTTGTTTTTTGTTATAGATAATGTTTTTTTTTTCTTTTACGTTTTTTATGCATTAAGTCTTTTTTCTGATGATTTTCTTTGATTCGATTACTTGTAGTAATCGAATATTCAATTTTTCTTCCATTTGTTAAAGAAAGATGCTCGCCGACTTATCGGAGTTACATCCTTAATACGTGTTTTATACAGGTGAATGTCAAGAACCATTTAGATTTGGGGGACTTTCTTTTCTTGTTTTGTTTCTGCTACAGGCAATGTTTCTTTTCTTTTCTTTCATATTTTTTATGCATTTATTTCTTTTGCTTTTGTTTAAAACAAAGTACGGTAATGGAAGTTTTTCAGATCAAATTATTCATCTAATGATCAGAGTGTAATATTTATAATACGGATGATTTTCAAGGTCAATGCATTGGCAGTTTTTACGTATATTTCTCGATGACAATTAACTTGAGGTGTTCTGTAATTTTTCTTCCTGCCATAGTAATCATCATTCATTATGACCATCTTTCTGAGACATGCTAATTATGGTGTTTTTCTGACACTCAACAACAATTTTATAGGCGTGGTTGAGTTCTGTTTCCATCATTTTCTTGGTGTCTATGTTCCGTCGGTAACGGAATTTTTGAATTTGATATGGTTGCGAGCATCTGTGTTTTCTGTGACATGATTTGAATAATGTCTGTTATGTGTCTAGTCCAGAGGTTCTTGAAGTACTTCGGTCAAATTATAATTAGTTTTATTTATGGTTTGAATTCAGATGTGCAGTCAGAAGAAATGGAGAGAATATAGATTATTTAAGCTAATTCGTACTGGTTGGTTGTTTGGTTGATTTATGACGGCCAATTATCTACTCGAGGGATATAGGGCCTAGGGGGGAATGCCCTCCGTGGAGGTCTTTCTAAGGGATCCTAACTCGTATTTACGGCAAGGTTCGAAGAAAACCACGGAAAACTCCGAACGGTTAGGTCGACGAGCGCGACAGGGGTTTGAACCCAGCACCTCCCGTCTCCCAGCTTCGAGAGCAGAACCTCTCAGCCACTGGTGAGGCGCTAATTCGTACTGATAATACTACTGTGCAGATATAGTGTGTAAAGCAATCATTTTGTAATTAATCGTATTTAAAATGTTTCGTATTCAGAAGATGTGAAAATTATTATATCACAACTTCCAGCAAATTTTAAAATTTTTGTAAACCATTATAAGATTTTATGTTAATGTTTGTCGAGCTAATATTTGTTATACATCTTCATACACGGTAATTTTTTTTCTTGTAGTTTTATTCAGTTTGCTTAGCACATACATGAACGCAATTATCTGTTCTTGTTTCATGAAATTAATTTGATACAAAAAAATTTTCTTCGGTCATTAATCCTTTTGGTCAGCATATACACAAACGCCTTTGTTCTTAGATCCTTTTTAAATTTCCTTAACATATGCATGAGTAATTATCTATCTCTGTTTTATGAAATTAATTTTTATTTGATACAATTTTTTTTTTCGTGGATCATTAATAATTTTTATCAGTATATACATAAACGCCGTTATCTATCTTTGTTTTGCCAAATTTAACATAATTTGATGCAAAAAATTCCATCCGTCTGTCTGTCTGCCCGTCCGTAAAGCGCAAAAACTATATCTAGCCGCGAATAGTTTTAAAATTAATATATATAATCGTTGCAGAATTTTGTCGAGTCATTTCAAAATTTTATGAAAATCGAATCAAAACTTAAAAATATATTAATAAAAATTTTCTTCATTCTATTAAATCCTATCATACGTAATTAATTCAATGATATCCCATGATAGGTAATGATTCTAGGTTGCCATGGTGATTACCTCATATTTAAAATGGAGTCCTGTTATTTCCGTATTACTGAATTTAATAAAAAGAAAAGTGCCCAGTTAAACTGATGGCATTGAGCTCACAGGCTATTCACACTAATTGTATGTTATACTCTTATTTCAAAGATTAATGACCCTCGAAAAATAAAGAAAACGAAAATAAATTAAGGGGATTAGCGCCCCGTTCCCCCCCTTTATACTTAACCATTGAACCCTCAAAACTAATCAGGGAAGAGCCTTATCACAATGAACTTATCTACAAAATTTTAAGCAAATCGGATAATTCTGCATGAAAAACCCATTTATCTAAATTAAAGGGGGGATTAGCCCCTCGTTTCCCCCTTCATACTTAACCAATGAACCTCCAAAATGAATCAGGGAAGCGCCTTATCACAGTGAACCTACATACAAAATTTGAAGCAAATCGGTTATTTCTGCATAAAAAACCCATTTATCTAAATTAAGGGGGAGATTAGCCCCTGTATCCCCCTTTATACTTAACCAATGAACCCCCAAAACTATTCAGTGAAGCGCTTTATCACAATGAACCTATATACAAAATTTGAAGCAAATAGGATAATTCTGCATGAAAAACCTATTTATCTCAATTAAGGTGGTATTAGCCCCCATTCCCCTTTTATACTTAACCAATAAACCCCCAGAACTTATCAGGGAAGCGCTTTATCATATTGAACCTATATACAAAATTTAAAGCAAATCGGATAATTCTGTATGAGAAACCCATTTATCTAAATTAAGGAGGGATGGATTGGCCCCCGTCCCCCCCATTATACTTATCCAATGAACCCCCAAAACTAATCAGGGAAGCGCCTTATCAGAATGAACCTATATACAACATTTGAAGCAAATTGGATATTTCTATCAAGAGTTATCGCATTACGTACGTACATACAGAACCTGCGGGCATATTAGCTCTTAGGCTTTGATAGCCTGTGAGCTAAAAACCGAATTTATATACTAAAATTGTTTAATTATAGCAATCATATAATCTACCGACAGTTTTTTGGATAGATATTTCCGGAGAAATAGATATTAAATGGAAAAATAGTCTGAATATGACTTGAAGTTCTGAAATTTTCAAAGCTAGGCTTAATTTTCTCATTGAAATTTTATAATAACGATGATTTTTTTTTTTTTAAACATTGTAGTTATTGCAACAAGATCTGAATTTGTAAAACTAGTTATAGTATGAACGCACCTCATTTGTCATGTTTTATGTACAATTTCTAACTTGTTTTATTTAGCATATACATGAACGCGATTGTTTATCTTTATTTTATATAAATAATTTTACTTTTATAAAAAAAAAATATTTCAAATACCATTGTTCTTTTTGCTTAGCATATACATGAAAGCGAACATTTTATTATTATTCTTATTAGAACATTTTCTCATCTATCTTTGTTTCATTGACCCTCAACCAGACGTACGTCTTGACCCCCGGCTTGGGCGCAGTGGTTTTAAAATCGTCATTATCACACATTTAACCCAATTCTGACGCTCTTAAAGTGATTAGTGACGTTCATTAGGAAGTACAAAGAGAGGATATTTCAAATCTGATTTTTTTTAACCCTTCATTTATTAACCTTAAAACAAGTAAAACACTAAACAATTCCCAAGGCAGCCTTCACTAAGCTTTGGCAGCGTGCCTCTCAGGTACACTGCCCCCGACCGATGGTTAGGTAAATTTTAATTTGATGAGGGGGAGGGGGAGGGGTAACTTCCATGTATCATCATCATTATAATTTAATTTAACTTAATTATTCATTTATTAATTTTATTTATTTTTTCTTTTTTGTGAATTTGTGGTGCAGCCGGTATATCCCTTATACTAATTCCGGAGTATTACCAATCATTCAACATCCCAGAGTATCTATACTACTAAAAAAAAAAAAAAAAAATTGCTCTCTCTGTGTGAGTGACGGCGATGGCTAGCAAAATCTACAACAAATAGAAGTCTGAAAATTTGGGCGAGGATAGCCCAAGGCGCAAGTCTTTTCATTTTTTGATAATTAACCGAGATATTAAATAAAAACTGATAAAAGAAAACTTTTTTTTTTTTTTACATCATCTGGAATATATTTGACAGCGGTTATGAAAGAAATTTAGAATTTTCACTAATCAGCAAAAATTAAGAAAACCTATTTATCGATTTGAAAATTTCAGAGCATAAGTGGAAAAATATTTTACATCAGTATATCAATTTTTGTAAAAATCGAGCGGTATCTTTTCGTATTTAGCAAAAAACTAATGACGCTAGAGATATTTTCATTACAAATTCGAAAAGAGAATGAAATAGGAACATAATATTGATTAAAAACTAATAAACTAATTTATAAAAAAAAAAAAAAAAAAAAAAAAAAAAAAAAAAAAAAGAACGATATTTTATTCGCAGATTAGCCGATTCCCTAATCTCATTTCCGAAAGAAAAGGAAATGAATTAAGAATTTTTACAAATCAGCGAAAAATAATTAAGATACTAAATTGAAAATTTCAGAGCATAAGTAGAAAAATATTTTACATCAGTGTACAAATTTTTGTAAAAATTGTACGGAATTTTTTCTTATTTTCTTATTATGTTTTATTAATTTTCTTCTTATTATTTTCTTATCATTAGCAAAAAACTAATACTGCCAGAGATACTTACTTACAAAATCGACAAAGGCGCAATGAGAATGAATAGAGATCACAAAGAAAACTTAAATGTATGATAATTATTTGACTAATTAACCTATTTAGACCATTCAAGAGGTTAAATGCATAAATATCATAATATTCAAATTTGAGCTTCGTCCACTTAGGGATTATTACGAAATTAATGATGCGAACAGAAATATGTCTTAAACGTAATATTACCAAATATTGGGAGGAAGATTACGTCATGTAGTTATGCACCTCAAAGCCTGATATTGCATTTTTTGATTAGATTTCTTTAATTTAATTTTTCATGCGATTCTTTGCGTTTTTTACGTTTCGAGGCGATTTTTTATACATTAATAAAAATAATGTTGTTTCAATCTTTTCGTCAAGTCTTTCTTTCAATAAAGTTTATTCGGAATTCGTACATCGATTTTTGAATTTTTCCTGATTTTTTTATGCGACTTTTAATTAAATATAGTCAATTTTGTCCTGTACAATTTTTGAATTTTAGCGATTTTTAGATTTTTTTTTTTTCCGTTCCGTGTCAATTTTTGTATTTAGCGTTCGAATATTTAGCGACCTGAAATACGATTTTCAGCGTTCTTTCGAGTCCCGCGGCGATTTTTTGATATTCTGGTAAAGAATTTGATTTCAAACTTTTATCCTAATATACTAAATTTTGTCCTCTGCGATTTTTGATTTTTAGCAATATTCAATGCAATTTTTGAGTTCCGCGGCGGTTTTTTTGACATTCGGAAACGGAATACGATTTTAAACTTTCAGTCTAATATACACTGTTAAAAAAAATCTCTCAAATTGACAGAAAAAAATTTGGCGTCGATTTTGGCGCCAGTAACCTTTTTAATTTACAGAAAATATCTGTATATTTTCATTAAAGCAGTTTTTTTTTCTGTAAAAAATACAATATTTTTCTGTCAAAATTACCGATTTTTTATACAGTGTAGTAAATGTTGTCCTTCATGATTTTTGAATTTTGGCGATTTTTAATGCTTTTTACAATGCGATTTTTAGCGTTTTTCTGAGTTCCGCGGTAATTTTTTGACATTCGTAAACGGAAATTGGTTTTAAATTTTAGCCTAATGCAGTAAATTTTTTCTCTTCGATTTTTGAATTTTTAGCGATTTTTAATGCGATTTCTTGGGTTTCACGGCGATTTTTTGACATTTATAAAAGGAATTCTGTTTCAAACTTTTAGCTTAATAAGTAAATTTTCTCTTCCAATAATGTTTGAATGTTAGCAATTTTTTTATGCGATTTGTAGCTTTTTTTTTTTCAGTTTCGCGGTGATTTTTTGATATTTGAAAAATGAATTAAGTTTCAAACGTTTAGCCTAATATAGTAAATTTTCCGCTGTGCAATTTTTGATTTTTTTAGCTGTTTTTATCTCGCATTTTAGCGTTTTTTCGCGTTCCATGGCGATTTTTTGACATTCGTAAAGGGAATTCGCGTTTCCAACATTTAGTCTCATATATTGTTCATTTTGTCATCTATGATTTTCAATGCGATTTTTAGCGTTTTTTCGAGTTTCGCGTTGATTATTTGACATTTGTGAACGAATTCCGGTTACAATGTTATAGGCTGTAGTAAAATCTGCCCTCTGCGATTTTTGAATTTTTTGCGTTTTTTTTCCCTGGGGTTTTGTGACGATTTTTCCACATTAGTAAAGGAATCCAGTTTTAATCTTTTAGCCCAATATAGTGAATTCTGTCCTCTTTTCAATAAAGTTTATTCGAATTTCGTATAAACAAATATTTAAATTTTCAGAATAGATACTAATAGGTATGATATTTTTTTTTTCAAGAAATCTGGGTTTGGTGCTGTTTTAATGTGAATGTTTCCTTCTGTCTTCAATAAATGACTAACTTTTCTTAAAAGCAAAACCAAAGGGTATTGCTTAAAAAAAATAATTAAAAAAAAATAAATACAATTTTGGATGCTTCGTAACACCATTAGATTTTACTTCCAAGTCTTTATTATTTAGAATCTTTTAACATTATTTACCATGGTATAAATGCAAATATTGGGAGGAGCCTTTAAATGATGCTTATCTTTACCATTTCGTGATTATAGCTTCTACATTGACAGCAGAACCATCAAAGTCTATTTTTGAACCATGAAACTATAGTCTAATCTTATTTTACTTTGTGGATTTAGATTTGGTAAACCTATTATTGCAGAGATGAGAAAATGATTCTATTTTTCCTGCAAAATAAATTCAATTTCCTTAACCTATAATTTTTTTGAGAAAAAGTATTTACTTGGAAAAATCATTGGATGAATTATCAAGTTTATCTACTTGTAATAAGGGTGCACAGAGTCAAGCAAACATTAACGATGAAGAATGACCTGAAAAAGGCTAGGATTTTAAATAGCTGCTCTCTCTTATCTGATTTTCTGACATGCGAAATATTGGACAGGTGTTTATATAAGTTTCGCTTTTGAAGTGTGAAAACTATGTAATGTTTTCAAATAGCATCTTTTTTCTTCAGAAAAGAGATTAATTCATGATTGTACCTCGGTTTTCATATATGAGACATTGAGAACCAAAGTGCATTAAATCCATTATTTCTGTCAACCCAGTTTGAGATTAATTCTTGCTCTATATAGACAATAATTTATTCGTAGTTGTAAATGAACCAAGTCATAGGTTGGAAAATAAGCAACAAATGGTATTAGTCTTTTAATGATTTTTATGAGTGTGTATATATATTAGCGTATAGTGTATAAATATATGTATTAGCTATATATATGTGTTGAGAGAGAGTTGGTTAGTTTGTTTCGTGTACTATTAGTTTAATGCGTTTTTGCATAACTGGATCAAATGCAAGATAATTCAAATTATGATCAAATATAAAAAAGTCCTTCCAAGCTGTACCGGGAGGAAAAGTTAGCTTCCCTAATCCCTGTTTTTAAAAATTCAGCTACTCAAACATGCGAAGCTAAAATGCTTGGAACCCGAGTATGGAAAATTCAATCCCAGTTTTCGTCAATATTGAATTTGAATAAAAATTTCGCCAATTAGTCAGCTACATCCAATTTGGCTTTATTTAAGATAATTTTTTTTTTGGCAATATATCGCCAAATTTGACGCTGGTGGATATAACTATGTAGATTTAAACGTATGAGAGTAGCAACAATGGTTAAAGTAAATTTGCGAGAAACCACGTTTTCTGAAGCTCATAAATAAAATTCTATTATGGAAAAATCGATCACCTTAGAACTTCAAACTGTATATCTCAGCCATTTTTTAAGATAGAGGCAAAACAGAAAGTGCTCCGGAATCCTTGTATCGAGGTCGGGCAGTTAAAGGTAAAAACTTTTTGAATTTCCAATATTTTGTACATCTTTTTTTAATTTGAAATTTTTAAGTGCCCGTCCTTTCGAAACAAGATGGCAGATGAAGCTGGTCAATGATTTCGATCGAGACGAAGATGAAATTAAGTATACTTAAATCCATTTATACATACATTGCATTGGAGCAGCGCCGCAGAAACTCTGTTTCGATATGGCTTGTTTTATACTGATCGCCAGTGCATCAGTAGTGATATCTTATGTGCTCATAAAGTACGAATTTATCTTTGCGCCTAGTGCCGAGGTACCGCTCGCATCGCCCTTTTTGCGGCTAGAGATATTTAGCTTTTATCAATTTACTCTAAAGAGATATAACTTTTAGTAATTAGTGAATTTATATGAGAAGTATATTTCTTAAATAGTTTTCTTCCGATATGTCATTTATCAATTCCCTTTTATCAATATTTATTGTTTCGTATACTTCAATAATAATATTATAATATATTGATTAATATAATAATAATATAAGTAAAAACATACATAATTAATAAACCAAATTTTAAATATTAAAAATGAAGTAATGAATATTTAAAAAGGAATATTTAAAATTTGGTTTTTAATTAATTAATTATTATTGATAATTATTTATGTTATTACTTATATTATTATATTAGTCAATATATTATTATTATTTATCATTATTTTATTATTTTATTATTATTATTGATAATTCAGATCTATATATTTTAAAATGTAACTGTTAATAAATACGCATTTGCAATAGATTTTATTTCGAAAAGAATACAGAAGATTTGTTGCAGGAATTTTATAATCGGGTGAAATAATGGATATATTTTAAAATTTAACTCCTTTAAATATCTTTTTTTTTTCTTATTGGTAGAAAAATTGACCATAAATACTTTTCTCCCGTCTACATTTTCGTTTTCTTCAATCAAGGTGGGACCCCCTGGGTGGTAGAATATACCTGGGTCTTCAACCCTTTCACCACTTGAAGAAGGTTTAACCCTTTCACATGCACAATCTAATCTGATTGGTCAAGTTGGAACTTCTGTTCCGCATTGGTCAAGAAATGTGAAAGATCCCATCTTAGTGGTAAATGGAACAGGTAGATCAAACTCAAAGGAAGAAATATCATTGGATCAGATTTCGTTCTAAAATATTAATCATGCATGATACTTAAAATATACGAATTTGGATAGGCAGAAATATTACATTGAAATATAAGTAAAGCATTAGTTTTAAAGACATGACATTAAAAATAAATAATAATAATTTTGTAAGACGAGTTCTATTTATTCTTAATTTAACTCTTTCATTAATATTTTTGTGTAACATTATATTAATAATGTAAAGGAATGATATTATGATTATTTTTAAAAGAACAGAACAAATCATAATAATAATATAAAAATATGAATAAGGTCTAGTTATATTTTAATTTACAATAAGAACATGTTATCAGCTAAAACTAAAAATTTATCACGTTTAAAATATTTGAATCATCGACTCCAAAATTAATTGGTTTTATGTTAATCTCATATTGTGAGCATTAAATATTACACATTTTTAAATAAATAAGAAAAAAGTTAAACATATTTGACAAAATAAGAAAAGTTATGACTGCTTCGTATTTTATTTATTTTATTTGACTTTTTGGGAGCTGTTGAGGGGGAGGGGTAGGGGGAGGAGTATTTAGGAAATGATATACCTCATATGGTAAATCCCTCGATATTTAAGTATACATAAATGCATACTTAGCAATTGGAGATTAAAAAAATATCTAGGTTTATATTTTTATATGCAGTGGTACATTAGCACATGTATATTTCTTTGTTTTTTGGTGATAATTACATAGGTGATAAATTTAGATGATTGATTTTTTTTTTATTGTTACTAGAAAGGAAAAAAATAGGGCAGAACATATCATTAAAAATAAAGTAAAATAAAATAAATAGTTTCAAATATTTTTAACGTTGTATGGTGGGGGGGGGGCAGCAGGAGGGAAAAGAATTTTCTGAGAGAGGCTAATTTAGATGAGTATTTATTTATTGTTACTAGAGAGCAATAAATAAGGCTAAATAATTTTTTTTTTTAATAGTTTTAAAGATTTTAAACTTTGTATGAGAAGTGGGGAGTGGGGGAGGGGGAGGACAATTGGGATGTAAATTTCGGAGGGGTGTAATTTAGATGATTAATTTTTTTATTTATTGTTACTAGAAAGTAAGAAATACGGAATAAGATTTTTAAAAAGAAATTTTCTCTTTTTAAAAGTCATTAAAATTTGTGTACTTGGTGGACAGAGAGGGAGAGCGTAAATGTCACAGACGAAGGGAAAATTTCGATGATGGTACAAAAAAAAATGTAAATCCAAAGAAACGCGATATGTGTATGTATATACAGCATATTTTTGTAAATGCATTGGTCAGTAACATTATACTTATTTGTTCATTGGTAATAAGTTCGTCTTATTCAAAGACACTGTACTAAAATCCCAAACATTTGAGACGCACATCAATCCATGTTCTATCAATAATCATCAGGCTGTAACAATAACACTCTGATATCTAAAAAATAAATATTCAACTGCTTAAGAATTTAGCTTTGATTAATGAAATCCATACAAGAACTTTTGTCACTGTGAAATTATCTACTGATCGAGGATAATTAATAAAGAAAAGAAAAAAAATAGCAAGGAAAATCATTATTAGAAAATCAATAATTAAAAAAAAAAGTTTATTATAATTCATATCACACTTTGTCTTATCCTGAATGAAATTTCGAACGAAAGAGAGAGCTTTGACGGGGTTATTAATCACTATTCGAGCTGCCAATAATTTTTCTTTCATACGTAATTAATGGTTTTTCTTCTGTTTTTCAAGTTACCATGTAATTCCTCCGGACACTAATGTATTATGTGTAAAGTAATTTGGAAAACTGCTATGTTCAGCACTTAATAGTGTTCTTCATCAAATAGTCTATATTCGGATTCGTGCACTAATTAACTCTAGCAATACTGTTCAGCTGGTTCATTCTTCGGGCTACTGAAGGTCAGTCTCTGAAAATTCATGTCCCTAGAGTCAGGCTTCTTTGTTTAAGATGAATCTTTGATACTCCACTAGAAATCTGAATTCAATAAACTGTTTAAATAGCGAACTCTTATCTCAGTCTGTTTGGGGAAACAAGTAATTGTTTGTAAAGTGCGAATAATTCAGGTTACTTCATATCACTTAAATAGATGCATTTGTTTGGCATAAAGCCAAATTCCCATTAGTTGTGTCTATGCGTGTTTAAAATATTTTTTTATAGCCCTATTATTTGTTCTAGTAGTTTTGAGAAATTGATTGGCCTGCGGAAGGAAAATTACTGGTTTAAGTTAATGTTTTAGTATAAACGATTTTCTACTCGCTTGAAGGCATAGGAAACAATGGCTAGTTCAGTTACTTCAACTATTTATGGGTTATGAAAGTTTGGTATTTGACTAAAAGCTTTTCTATATAAAAAAAAATAATGTTTGACGTCATTAAATATGTAATGTACAGAGAAGATGAGTAATATGCAATCAGTAACATGATTCTATAAAAACGCTTATCTGAATTTCGATTTTTTTATTGTTTAATTATAATAATTATATTTGTCATTATTATAAAAAAAACTAAATATGTAATATTTTAAAATAAAAACTTATAGACTCTGCACTACAGCTAAAAATTTAATTGATGAGTAGTTTATTTTATTAGTATGATTATTTTGGTCTAATGTTATATAATATCGCATCATCAAATCACCCTCTTTTTGTTGTTGTTGTTGTTGTTGTTGCAAAAACACACAATTTTGTTTAAAAGATATTTCTCGTTTTATACTTCTGTGTATGATTTTTTCATATATACATTTTTTTTATTAGTGGTATGAAAAAGTTAATCTAGCATTTTTTCCCCTTTAAATGACTACTTTTATTTTTATTTTTTACAAAATCTGATAACTATTTTCTTAGAACCGACTCATCTAAATCTGTAAGGAACATCTGTATCTGTGTATCTAGAAAAGACTGTCTACATTTCAATGTCCCAGTAGTTCAGGGGTCAGAACAAATTTCTTCAGAGAAAAGGGCAGTTTGGATTAGAAAACACCCTTAAAATATACTTTCATATATCTTCTAGTTAAGAAAAATCTGTATATACCGTTCTGGGTGAACAAACAAAGGTTATTAATTAAACACGTTCATTTTAATACGATAAAAGAAACATCTCGGCACCCGAACAATTGACAAACACAAAATTTGTATTTAGAAAAAGCACCTTGCTTATATCATTATTCCATTCAGGAAAATTCTCCGAAAAGAGTACACAAATGTCATAGGAAAATGGAATACTCTATTCGATTTCTTCATATCTAAATAAGAATAGGAGCATATTTTATGTATTTATGATTGAAAATGTTTTCGTGAATGCGTCTAGGAAGTAGTAGGTTTAGGCTTGAGAACACATGTCAACAAATATAGTGCATTTTGAAGACGATTCTAGTTTTTATTACTTACCTGAATTATACAAGTAATTTTCATAAGCGCTAAATAAAAAATGAAGATAAAAATTTTCTAATGTAACTTCGAGATTAAAATACACCTCTCTATAAAGAAAATCCGTGTATTCCGTAACTGGATTAACAAACAGAGGTTATTAATCAAATACGTTATTTTTCATACGATAAAAGAAGCGTTTCATCCGAACAATTAACAAACACTAAACCTCGCAAATGCGTGTAAGTATAGCGCCGTGCTTAAATAATGCTTCTATCCAGAAAAGCTTTCCCGAAAGAGCACGCAAAGTGAAAAGAAGACCAAACACATATAGCTGAATTTTCAATCCCGTTTTCCATCTCTTGGTGCATATACTGCAAGAATGCGGTACTGCAGATTCTGGATCGCGAGGCACGTGCACTATTCTGCGGATCATTGGAATGTGCAGGAAAATAACGGAGAACTGGCTAGAAAATTCCTCGGCTATAGAAGTTCCCCCTTTTCCCATTTTAGATGTTTATTTTTATTCGTGGTCGAATGAATAAACCGGGAGAATTGAGGCCTGAGAAGGGTCAGAGGAAGATCAGAGATTTAATGAAGATAAGTGAAGGTTTTAAAAGTTATCTGAAACGCGTGGACAAGAATTTTCCTATCAAGTACTGTGCTGGGAATTAACTTTATTTAAAAAAAATAATAATAATTTGCATGCAAAATATTAAATTTGCTTCATGCGTTTTAATGTACTGCAAAATAAAATATTGTTATGATGGAAAACTATAATAATTCAAATAATGAATATTTTAAAAGTTATGAATGAGATGATAGCTTAAGAAAATGATAAAATGAAAGAAATTAGCGAATTTGTTAGCATTTAATTTTTAAATAATTTTTAAATTCTTGTTTAACAAAATTAATCTTATAAGAAATTGTGAAAAAGATTGTGTGTAAGGGTTGATCTTATAAGAAATTGTGAAAAAGATTGTGTGTAAGGGTTGATCTTATAAGAAATTGTGTAAGGGTCAGAATTTTATTCTCCGAAAAAGTATTGAAAATTCCTTTTATTTGATTTTTAACGTAACTATATGTACGCAAAATATATAATTTATTCGAAATCTAAATTAATGGTTATATTAAAGTATTGAAGAACTAAAAATTTAAATAAAATAGATTCATGTAATTGGTTTCATGAGCGTTTTGACTTCTTAAAAGATGCTTTAAATTTTCTTCAAACAACTTACAAGGCCGTATATTACACATAGTAGTCAATTTCTTGATTATTAACTTTTCATTTTTATTAAAAGTTTTCAGTTACAGTGGTGGCTTCAGAATATAGGGTAAGCTTTCTATTTCATTGCGATGTTTTTGCATGGACAATTTGTAGTTTATGAAATAATAATTGTAATACTAGTAGTCCTTTTTTAATACTGCGTCCGTATATAGTATACTTTTTTGTATCGTGTATGCCGGAATTACAAGATATTAGTCAGATTACTCAGATCTAAAAGTGTAAGATGACCGAGGTCATTAAAACAATTAAGACTGTTCTCAAATCCAAATTGGATACTTTCTGACACATTTTTTGATTCAGAAACGCCTGAAATTGGTAGGTGCTCTTATTCAGAAACTTTGAAAAAAAAAATTCATTTTTCGGCAAAGGCAGGAGATTTTTCAGAAAATACTGTCGAAGCTTCCGGTTTGAACGTAATTTCTGGACGCGACAATGCGCGAACAGAAAAACACGGATGTCGTGCAACAACAATAGCTTATAATTGAAGATGTGCTTTCATTTATCTAAAAATGAAAAAATGTTCACTTACAAATCACTTTAATAATCAAGCCAGCAAGTGCGTGATTTTGCGTTTAAAAATGAGTCACAAAATTTATGAGAAAGTTTTGCGTTGTAGATCGTTCCAGAAAATATTTTATATTTGTCTACAAAACATTAGTTTACAATATATATTATAATTCACTTACACTTAATAAAACACTTTAAAATTACACTTTATAAAATTAGTGATAAAGGATTTACAATTATCATAATTCACATTTAAAATGTGCAAAAAATGTCGTTTAAATTAGAATTATTATTTTTCCCTTTCGATAGAGGAGAGATGTGGAAAAAGAACGATATATACGTATGTGCACTAAGGCGTGATATAACAGACTACTGTATTTAAAATTTATAACGCGTTCTTTCGTATAAAACCTCCCCAATTCAAGGTTTAAAAAACGATCAAAGAAAGGGTGATCTCAGTATTAAAAAACTTACCTCGAAATTCCATGCTAATATCCTCCGCCAGACTATGATTCGCATTCAACATCGTACAAGAAATATTTTCTGGCGAGGCTCTATCACTAAAATCTTCTGACGTTTGAATTCATAGTGCATGACCACCATCGGTTAAAATATGTCCTGGGAACGACCTTTTTCCTTAATTTGATAACTTAAAATTAATAACTCAAAAATTGTATTTGCTTGATTGAGTCTGCAGAACGGCATCACGTAACATGCTCATATTGTAAGCGATGACTCGTAAAAGCTCAACATTTTCGAATTATCCAAAAACCAGTTCTGAAAACTCTCATTTATATATTTTAGCTTTTATTTTAACTCTGTTTTCAAGGATAACGAATTTAATATCAAATTAAACAATCCCTGGTTGAAAACCAACATTGATTATATTGGTATATATATACATTGATATATATATATATATATATATATATATATATATTATATATTCTCAAAAAAGGGGAAAAAATGTAATTATTTCATAATTTTATATACTTTTGTTTTGTTAATTTTTTTATTAATTAATATGCTTTTTGCAAATTAATAAATTGTAAAGCTTTCTTCTTTTTTCTTCCTCATAGATGGCGCTGCTATAAATATGCATTGATATATCGTAGTCAATGTTCGATTATCATTAAATATCGTATCTTTTTTGTGCTGTAAATATTTTAATTTCAAAATTCCTTTCATTATTAACATCATTATTAAGATTGGATATTGTTTTAAAATTAGATAAAAATAATTTATAGGTGTATATGAATTATTTTTAAATTTGTAAAAATAGTTTATTTTATTAACTGTCAATGTAACGGTTTTTATACGACGCATAACTTCGGTTATACGTCGTTTCTTTCATGCCATAACACATTTCTTCCCCAGCGTCGTTCTTTTTTTTTTCTGCTACCAATAGTTGAGAAATAATAAAGACAAAGAACGTGTGTGACTACTACAGGGGTTACTTCAAGATTGTGGAACCTGTGGAAGGAGTTGGACGAAAAGAATGGACAGCGAGTGTTCTGCTCACAAGACAAGTTTGAGATTAGTAAACGTCGGTCGCTTCTTTTCCTGATTTCGTTGCAATTTAGACCACGTTTGAGCGCGATTTCTATTTTTTCTTTCGGTTTCTTTAGAACACTTAACGTGCTCAAAATGTTCCGAAAACGAAAAGAACTTTCATTAAAAGAGAAAATGAAAATTTTAAAAGAATTTGTCAGACGATCGTAAGATGACGATTAAACATTATTTTAATTAAAATATGTTAGTACGTTCGATAATGGAATAAAAAAAAATTAAGTCAAGGTTTTGCAAATGATATAATGTTTGATAATTCTTACTTTTATTTTCCATTTTAGAAATGATTATTTAATATTTTTTTCCATGTTTTAACTTTTTAGCTCACAGGCTATCAAAGCCTGAGAGCTAATGTGCCCGCCGGTTATGTATGCATGTATGTACGTATGTATGTATGTGCGTAACGCGGTAACTCTAGATAGAATTATCCGTTTTGCTTCAAATATCGTGTACAGGTTCATTCTGATTAAGGCCCTTCCTTGATTAGTTTTGGGGGTTCATTGGTTAAGAATAAAGAGGGTAACGGGGGCTAATCCTTCCCTTAACTTAGAAAATGGGTTTTTCATACACAATCATCGGATTTGCTTCAAATTTGGTATACCGGTTTATTCTGATAAGGCGCTTCCCTGATTAGTTTTGAGGTTCATTTGTTAAATATAAAGGAGGGGAACGGGGAGCTAACCCCCCTTAATTTAGATAAATGGATTTTCCTGCAGAATTAATCGATTTGCTTCAAATTTTATACATGTTCATTCTGATAAGGCGCTTCCCTGATTAGTTTTGGGGGTTCATTGGTTAAGTATAAAGAGGGGGAACGGGGGCTAACATCTCCTTTAATTTATTAATAGCCTGTGAGCTCAATGTCATTGGTTTAACTGGGCACTTTTATTTTTATTGTTTAATAACCGTTAAATATTTTAATAATTTCATTATTATTTGTTTTGTTTATCTGTCGTTAAATTCTAAATATTTAAGTTTATTTTCAATATATAGTGCATCTTAAACTACCGTAAATGGTAGCAAAATTAAATTTGTATGATTGCAGCATTATATTTCTACAGTCAAAGGTTTTTCACCTTAGGCGATTACAATTTCAATTGTACGTCTTCCTCAGTTATACGTCGTTTTAGAACGGTCCCCTAAAAGACGTATAATATATATATTATTTAAAATTTTTGAAATTGCGTGTTTTTGCATGAGACCTCTTCAATACTAAACTCTAAAACGAATAAAAAAGGGGTATGATCTCAATATTCAAATTTCAATGCAAATATTCTCCGCCATCAGAATGTATGATTCAGATGGCTACAAGAAAGATTTCCGGCGACCATTCGCCACAAAAATTCCCTGACGTTTGAATCCAAAAGTGCAAGACCATCCATCAAAGGATGTCCTGGGCACGATCTTTTTTCTTAATTTGCATCTCTTTGCTGTGGAAATGTTTTTGAAATCGAATTTTAATGTTTCCATCTAAAAGAAAATATTCCAGCGTTTTAAATAGGTTAAGCTCCTTTAACTTGTGCTATACTTCCTTTTAGAACAGGATTTTATGCAAATTCGCAGCATAAATGTCTTTTTATGTATCATGTTTACATGCTGTTCTGTTATTTGGGCGTTCAAATGAATGGGTGTGTTAGCATATTTATTGAAAACATCTTCAACTGCATGGAATATCAGGGAAAATCTATGACGAAAGGGTTTTGAATTTTTCAATGAAAAACATTTTTTTTAGAATGAAATCAAAATATAAGCATTATCGTGTTGGCCTTTAAAATATTTAAATTGGTAGAAGACATTTGGAGAGCTATTGTGTATTTGGGCATTTTAGAGCACCTAAAATTATTAAGCTCTGCATGAATATTTCAGACTTAAATGGTGCATGGGATTTTATCTTTCCTAATCAAGAGTGACTATCGAAAAAAAAAAAAAACTGTTTCGTTCACACAGAAAGAGTACAATTAGTTTTAGAAACAAGTATGCAGAAATCACAATTATATTATTCAAAATTAATTACTGAAGAATGCATTCAATAATATAATTAATTCTACAATTTTCAAACTGTTTTTGTAATAGCGGTAGCTGCTATTAAAAACTCTAATAAAATCAGCTGTTTATTACGTTTAAAATTTCAGAAACTAAAATAAAATGTCGTCTTTTAAATTCATTATATCGCTGTTTACAAAACACCAATTGCAAAATATGGTTTCTCCGTGTCATAAAGAAAACTTCTGATCTTGAATCAAAAGGATTGATCAGAAAATTTACCGCATCAGTTTTGTGAATTTCAAAATACAACTGAAAAATTGTTAATAAACAATACCAAATAATCGAGAATTCATCAGTTCTTTATAAACTCTTAAGGTATCTTAAGGCACATGCACTTATAAGCATATTTCTGAATTAAAGAAAAAAAAAGAAAAAGAAAAGAAAAAAAGCCATTAAATTTTAAAGTGCATGCATATTTTAACTTTAATTTTTAGTTTATTCCTTCACTATATTAATTATTAGATTATTATTAGAATTTCATCATAATATACAAATTTGGCACATAAGTTGAACTGTACACTAGCCTTCCATTAGTAGATATATCCGTACTATAGCACATATATAGCCTTCTATAAAACTCAACCGCTTATAAACTCAAACTCGTCTGGAACCAGAGTTATTTTAATTAGCGGCGGGCACTGAATTTAAAAAACAAGATTAATATTACAGCTACATAAATCCAAGAATTCATCATAATAATTAATCTAATTAGATTCAAAAATTCAGATTAAAATTATCGTAAGTAAGTATTTCAATATCCGATAATAATCCCAATATAAATCGAAATTGTGTTATTTTAAATACAAGGTCATTATTACTATTGTATAAATCTAGGAATTTGTTTTAATAATGAACTAAATACTGTGGAATTTTATATATACATAAACAAATATATGGGAAAATAATATAGTACTATCTTCGATATATATTTATCTCTGTCCTTCATATTTATGTAAGAAAAAATAATGAAGATTTAAAAAAAAAAAATTAATTAACGTACCATTTGGCAGAATAATATTATTTCATAAAATAAAATGCATGATTTATATTTAGCAAGCAAAATATAAAACATTAGATAATTGTACCAAAAACAATATGAAAATGTATTTATTGGGTCTGTTACAATGCTAAAGATTTTTTGAGCTAGTTTCTCGTATATCCGATAGAGGGCGGTAATAGTCAACAGAAATTTTAGGAATTGCTCCGAGGTACTTCTTATTCACGTGCTTCTTATTGATGTCATTGGCTTTTGATGACCATTTAAAATTCAATTAAATAAACAATGAGACGATTTTATCTTATCAACTATTTTCTATGGGCTAAATTCTGTAGAGTAAAAATATCATATGCTATTTTAATCTTTTATGCCCCAAATTATAAATTAAAAAATATATCGTAATAAAACGTTTTTCTGTTATAAAAGCAGATTAAAAGATTTATATAAAATTAAAAAATAATTCTGTAGAGTAAAGATATCATTTGCTATTTTAATCCTTTTATACCTCAAATTATAAATTTAAAAATATATATTAACAAAACGTTTTTCTGTTATGTTATAGAAGCAGATTTAAAAATTTATATAAAATTAAAAAATAATTTTGTAGAGTAAAGATGTCATTTGCTATTTTAATCTTTTATGCCCCAAATTATAAATTAAAAAATATATCTTAATAAAATGTTTTTCTGTTATAAAAGTAGTTTAAAAGATTTATATAAAATTAAAAAATAATTATGTAGAGTAAAGATATCATTTGCTATTTTAATCTTTTATGTCCCAAATTATAAATTAAAAACAAAACGTTTTTCTGTTATGTTATAAAAGCAGATTAAAAGATTTATATAAAATTAAAAAATAATTCTGTAGAGTAAAGCTATCATTTGCTATTTTAATACTTTATGTCCCAAATTATAAATTAAAAAATATATCTTAACAAAAAGTTTTTCTGTTATGTTATAAAAGCAGATTAAAAGATTTATATAAAATTAAAAAATAATTCGTTAATAAAAGCTAATAAACTGAATCGGTACTTTTAATTACAGTCGGGTCAATATAAATAAAAATATTTTACAACTTTGAAAATAAGGAAAACTGTACAGCTGTCATTGCACTTTAATGTTATAAAAGCAGATTAAAAGATTTATATAAAATTAAAAAAATAATTCTGTAGAGTAAAGATATCATTTGCTATTTTAATACTTTATGTCCCAAATTTTAAATTAAAAAATATATAATTAATTGTCATTGCACTTTTTAAATAACATTTATAACAAGAAACACGTATCTTATTCTTGATGAAAATTACGAAGGCAATTTTTTTTTTCATTTAAAAGTAAAAGCACATTGCACAGATGGTAAATTTTTATAAGTAACCAACAACTACACTGCCCGGCAAAATAATTATATATTTTTATTCTGCACCATTTTAGGTTTTACTAATATTTTCAATGCGTTGAGTTAAAAATTGACATGATTTTTTTCACTGTCATGTAAGGTTATTTTTTGATATATTACATTTAAAAGTGCATCCCCCCCCCCCCCTATTCGAAGTTGTAAAAATTGACATTGTGCGATGTTTAAAAGTTAAAAGATTTCTGTAAAAGCGAAATTTATTGGTCAGGTGTTGCCACCGTCAGTATGAAGTCAGCGTTACTCACGGATATGTTTTTGTTTTATAATATATATAAAATTTCCATTCCATTGTTATATTATTTTACTTGTAAGTTAAAAATAAATGTATATTAGCAACTGCTTCATAGTTCCGACGGTACTAAATGTACTAATACTTCAAAACGTACTTTAAAACACACTTTAACACACTTAAATATAAATTAATTACATTTATTATATTATAATTTGAGAAATTTATATATTTTATACTTTTATTTCTTATTTATTTGTTATTCTATATATATCTTATATTTTTTTTTAATTTGAGAAATTATATTACGTCTCAGACTTTTATATTATATATATATATATATATATATATGTGTGTGTGTGTGTGTGTGTGTGTGTGTGTGAAAACACATGTGAAAAAAAAAAGGGATAAAACATTATAAAAAGCAATGGAATGGACACTGCAGGAATTATACTTGATAGGTTGAAAAAGCAAAAAATGGAAAACTATGAATATCTTTTAGAATCTTCAGAAGGGCTTTTTAAAAATATTCATAGTAAATATATGTTATTTAATCAAATATTGTCAGCATTATGCCTAAAATTGACAATATTAAGCCCTTAATAACATATATATTTATGAAACAAGACAATTAATAATCCACATGAGTTTAAAAAAAAAAAAAAAATAAATAAATAAATAAATATGCAATTTAAATAGAAATAAGATAATATACAATTTATTTACCTATTAATGTAGAGATGTTTCTTTGCATAAACTCATTACCGCATATCCCACAGAAACAAAAATGAGGCGGGAAAATATCCTTCTCAAACATTTTTCGCTTCACAGAACTACTAATGCTATCTACTGATGATAGAGCGAAGTATTTAACGTTGATCTCGAAGCGTGCCATTGGTAATGGATGAATCAAATATTTCTTTTATAACAATATTATCCAACTGGTCCTTTAAAGTACCGCCGGAGCATAATGGGTTAAAGGCTTTCAATAGCAATAATAAACGAGTCAGATACAGAGAGCATTTATGAATCATTTTTATACTTTAAATTTTCTGTTTAAAGTTAAATTAACTATTTTATTTGTTTTCCGATGTCCAATCTGAATCGATATTTTTTCTATTAATCATACATAGGTGAGAAAATATCCTTCTCAGACATTTTTTGGTTCACAGAACTACTAATACAACTGGTAATGGATGAATATTACAACAATATTATTCAACTGGTCCTTTAAAACACCGCCGAAGCATAAAAGGTTAAAGACTTTTAATAGCTAAAATAAACGTGTCAGCTAAAAAGAGCATTTATGAATCATTTTTATACTTTAAATTTTCTGTTTAAAGTTAAATTAACTATTTTATTTGTTTTCCGATGTCCAATCTGAATCGATATTTTTTCTATTAATCATACATAGGCGGGAAAATATCCTTCTCAAACATTTTTCGCTTGAACTGTACTAATGCTATCTACTGATGATAGAGTGAAGTTAGTTAACGTTGATCGCGATGCGTGTCATTGGTAATGGGTGAATCAAACATTTTTTTAATAACAATATTATTCAACTGGCACTTAAAGAACGGCCGGGGCATAAAGGGTTAAAGGCTTTGAAAAACGAAAATAAATGTGTCAGATAAAGAGGGCATTTATGAATCATTTTTATGCTTTAAATTTTCTATTTAAGTTTTTTAACTATTTTATTTGTTTATCGATGTTCCATCTGAATCGATATTTTTTTCTATTAATTATAATCTGTAAAAAAATAGTAACATTATTTTAACGGAATACTTCCTGTAAAAAAACGCTAACACATTCAATTTTTTTTTTTGCTATATAATTGAATATTTAAGTTTTTAAACTACAAGTTTACAAGAGTCGATCCAGGCAAAATTTGGGGCCTATTTAGGTCCCCCACCCCCCTTTACAAAAATCTATTTAATAAAACAGTTCCCTTCACAAAAATAGATTTGATAAAATGGGCCTTTTCACAAAATTCTATTCCTTGAAAACTTACTATTTATTAACTATTTATTTTTTATGACTTTTAAAATGTGTAATTTGTAAATTAACAAGTTCGCCAGAGAGGAAAACTTCAGCAAAAGGATTTAAAAAAAATTAGATAATAAATGCTGGGTTTGAATTTGAGTAACTGGATTTCAACTTTCGTTACAAAATGTTTTCACAAAAATAACCTTTACTTTTCACAAAATGGGCTCCAAGAAAAAAAAAAAAAAAAAAACAACCCTGCATCGATCCCTGATAAAAATTAGTATAGTATTTATTTTTTTATTTTTTAACCTGAAAATTGAAGAATTTAAGAAAATGCCACAATGGATTATTCGCCTTTCACCTTTCACCTTAAAAGAACACTCTAAAAAAATAAGAATTAATTATTTAATTAAAATAAAATATATTAATAAATACATATAAATATGTTGATTTCACAGAAAAATAACTGTCTGTCAAGACATAAAAAAAAATTACATCACAGGCGAATTCTATTAAATTAAAAAAAGTCTAATTAAATACAGATTTAATAAACTCTTAAAACATACTATTTTTACTAGTTCGAAATATAAGTTTCCAGTTTCATCTTGTAATATTTTCATGTGGATTTTTTTCTCCTCATACTTATATTTTTATTTTTTAATTTGTACATTTTAATATACATTTTTATATTGTATTATGATTTTTGGTTCATTTATATATTGTCGATTTTCCAGTGATTTAATAGTTATTATTTGCAAAAGATATAATTGTATATATATTTCAAGATATAGAATTCAACATGTTCCACATTTATCGGAAAATTTTAAAATGTAGCTCAATTCTTTGCCCCTGAAATAGTAATATCTGCAAATTCCATGCATTTACGTATAAAAATGACTTCATGAATGTGTCAAAAAGTTTCGTTTTACAAAGAAAGTTTGCTTTATTTATGTTATTAACTATGTAATTTCAAATTAACTATTATTCGCTATTAGAATACGCTTTCCATATTCATTTTTCATTAAACGAAAACCATATTTGTTATATTTTTATGTTGTCAAAGCGTACAAAACTTAAAGCCCATATTATTTTTAAATCGCACAATTGTTACAAATTTTCGCCTTGCTCTTTCGGAGTCTGCGTAAATATCAGGGTGTGGGAGAAGTTCTATAAATCAAGAACTCTCAGTAAAAAGTGTGCCAACTTTTGTGACCCAATCTCACTCCCGAGAATTCTATTGTATGTATTTAAAACTTCTGTTCTGCCCCCCTAAACCCCTACTATGCATGGTTGGCGAATCTGTTGAACTAACTTTTTTAAAAGTGGGGAGGTTCCTAGGGGGATGTAGTATTCCAACAGATCGAAGTTTAGCCATTCTGTAACAAGAGGCATTTACCAGTGAACCCACTGATTCGCTGGGGGTAACATTTAGACAGTTTACAGATGGCGAAAAATTATGGGTTTCTATTGAAAAAATTCGTCTTTTTTTTTTATAAAGCGCCAACTATCAAACACTACTGATGTGCCTGCAATCATCCGGACTGTAAAGCTATATTGTACAGTGCTTGAGTTTTGACAGGCAAGTTAGTCCGAGAACAGTATTATTCATTGAAGCACTTACGAGAGTGTCGTATCGTTTGACAAATAGTCAAGGATAAAACGTTTTACGTTTATTTACCAACAGTACTTAACTCACAATTTATTGCAGAAGAATCGGCATTGAATTAAATGTCAGCTGGAATTATTTGCAGGCATCAATGATTTTAAAGAAATTAAACATCCGTCATAATCTGTACTTCAATATTTATATTTGCTAAAAATTGATTTTTTATTTATTCTTTTATATTCGAGCGTAGAATTTTCCATGGTTACACGTGCGGAAACTTTGATTTTTTTTTTTTTTCCAAAGGTACTTGTAAAAGAACAATGGGGATTTTTTTTCTCTTAGGTAGGGAAAAAAACTGTCACTTACTTCTCTTTTTAGGTTTCCTTAAAAGTGTCCGTGGAAAAAGTAATGATTGAAAGTCACGCTTTCAATTGTACCACTTCGTTGAGAAGAAAAAAATGGTTTAGTTTTCGACATATGTCGTTTTACACCAGTCTAAAAACACATGCAGCAAAAAATTTAAATAAATAATAATTAAGTATTGCAAAATCGTTTTAAGATTTGTTTTCAGATTTCAAATTTCCAAATTTTTAGAAACATTTCATTTTTTTTCTTTACTCAAGAGACTTAGATATCTAAGATGTTCTTTAATAGACAAGAGTTTATAAAAAAAATTTTATAATTTTTTTTATTTATTTTCCTTTTACTTTATGAACATACTATGGTGGATTTTATCTAGCACTGGAATGTTAAATAAATTTAATTAAGTCTATTTCTTTAACTATATGTTTAGAGATATCGCATTTATAGTTTATAAGATCGTATTTTATAGGAAATAACATACACAAGCGAGGATTTAATAGTAATTTTAAACTTCAAGTGTAAGCAATTCTTTAAATATTATAGATCAAGGTACAATTTTCTTTTATTTAACAATTAGAAAAACAATTATATTTTTCCTTTTTTTTTTTTTTTTTTTTTTTTTTTTTTAAACATTTTGGCTATTTACAAAAATTCTACAATTGATTTAAAATTTCCTTATAGTTTATCAAAATGCAAAGTTTTAACTTAAGCATATGGGCTCAATTTGGCGAATTTATCTTGAAATATCGAATCTTTATACGCTGCAAATTAAGTCACTTATTTCAGTGTTATATAGTACATATCGATAAAATATCATATTTTAGTAATCAAGAAAATAAAAGATAAACAAGCTAATTGAATAATTAATAGTACATTTTCTAGCTTCAAGAGTGAAAATTTTATTAATCAGTTAGCAACGATTATTATATTTTCTTTTTACTTTCTTTTACATAAACTTTTATTCAAAACATTCTTCAGTTCATTAATAATTCATTACAAATAATATAATTACTCAGCAATTGCTTATATTTAATATTCCCTTGCTGCAGTTTATCAAAACAGAAACTTTTAATACGAATTAATATTAAAATCCTATATGCTTTCTTCAAATTGTTACTTTATTAAAATCTGATAGAGAAGTGGAAAAGATTAGCATTAATTTGAATCAAGAGTCAGATCCCCATCACCGGTCTAAACACAGAGTAGCGTGTTCCGAGGCAGTAAATAAAATCGCATGATTGTGATTTTTGCGTTAGGATTACTTTTTACCGCATCGTTTTTCACCCCAATTTCATCTTCGAGTGTGATAATGTATTTAATGTCTGGTGCATGAGAGAAGTGTTATAATCACTTGGGTAAATTGTTTTTATTAGATTAACGACCGCGGTAGCCGATTTCCAATTAAACTATAAGAATATTCAACACATACTTCAAACAATTATATATACATTTATTAGCATAATTCCCCATGAAATTTAAAATGCAGGTGCCTGCATGCAAAAGGGATTTCAAGAAAGACGCAACGAGAAATTAACCCTTGAAGGGCGGTTAGACATGCATATCCCACTTAATTTTAATTACCAAATGCCACACTGGCACCAGATTTTTGGAAGATAATTTTACTTTTATATCTTTTTACATCTTACATGAAAAAAGCTGTTATTTTTTATATGAAATTAATTTTTACATGTAAATGCGTGGGAATTTCACATAGTAATATTTAAATGCTATGGATCGGATAGCGTTTTTCACTTTATCATTAAGAGGCTACTTCACTTACGCGAAAACACCCGCTCGCTAATGTTAATCCTATGGGGGAAATATTTTAAGATAATCTCGTTTGCATTTCAATATTTTTAAATGATATTTTCTTTTTGTATTGGATAGCTGAGGTCGATCTCTATGCAGGCCCTTTTTTACTCTTTCGATTTTGATTTACAAGTTTTTTTTTAATTAAGATACTTAAGCATCCTCAATAATAATAAAAAAAAAAAAGCTGCGACCAAAATCAAATAAGTAAAAAAGGGCCTGCATAGAGATCGACCTCAGCTATCCAATGCAAAAAAAAAAAAAAAAAAAAAAAAAAAAAAAATATGCAAACGAGATATCTTAAAATATTTCCCCCCATAGGATTAACATTACCGAGCGGGTGTTTTCGCGTGAGTGAAGTAGCCTCTTAACCTGGAAGAAGGCGCGCCTACATAGAGTATAAATGGTTTTTACTTTGTCACCAATAAATACAGATAATAATCGTCACCTTATTCAGTCGGAGACAATTTTTACAAATTATGAGATAAAATAAGTTGAGTGTTACTTTTAGAAAGATAGTGGTGACAATTGTAAAAATCGTACGCACCCAGGGTATGCCATACCCGGCGCGACTGCTCCCGGGTTAATGGGATACATCTTGAATTATCCCTAATAACGACCTTTCCCTAGCTGTCGCTTTCTGAAAATAGGCCTAAAATGTCACATTTGATAAAATTTTCTGGAAGATCCTTTACAATAGCTAATTCCTAAACAGTTAATTTTACAAATGTACATGTCACTGTATAAAATGTTCTTCATCCTATTTGTTTACGTGGAAATAGTTATTTTGGTTAAAGTAGCGAAACTGAAATTTTTACATGATCCCTAGTTCCTGTAAACTATGTACATTTTGAAAAAAGAATTCTTCGTGCTCTAAGAAGTAAAACAAAAACAAATAAAATATTTCGTATTTGTACGATAAAAAAATACTGCAATATTAGTTTGAATTTTATGAATTTTCAGAGATTTCTGGAAAGACGCATTTTAGTGCCGGAAAACACTGGAAATTCATACAAGTCAAAGTACCATAACTCGGTGGATTCTTTTTCTTTTTTTCGTAAAAGAATATTTTTGTTCGACTTGCTAGAGCATGGAGAATTTTTTCTGAATATAAGATCAAGGAACCGTATAAAGTTTTAATTTCGCGACTTTTAGAAATATAAATATTTTGCCGTAAAGGACTTTCATTACGTTGGAGAACATTTGAACCTTTTTTTGCAACAGGAAGTATTCACATAATACTATCTCACTAACTGTTTCAAAATTAGCTATTGGTCAGCGATAACTTTATAATTTAACTCCGTCATTTAAAAAATATATTCAAAAATCCATATATATAAGCCAAATTAAAATTACAAAACAATAGCTTTTATGCGATAAGCGCTAAAGCCGCCAATAAACACACAAATTATATTAACAAAACAATAGCTTTTATGCAATAAGCGCTAAAGCCACCAATAACCACACAAATTATATTTACAAAACAACAGCTTTTATGCGATAAGCGCTAAAGCCGCCAATAATCACACAAATTATATTTACAAAACAATAGCTTTCATGCGATAAGCACTAAAGCCGCCAATAAACACACAAATTATATTAAAAAACAATAGCTTTTATGCAATAAGCCCCAAAGCCGCCAATAACCACACAAATTATATTTACAAAACAATAAGCTTTTATGCGATAAGCGCTAAAGCCGCCAATAACCACACAAATTATATTTACAAAACAATAGCTTTTATGCGATAAGCGCTAAAGCATCCAATAACCACACAAATTATAAACACTGAAAACACTGGCCACAGCCTTTTTAGTTTCATTATTCTGTTCTGGTTTCATTTTGTTTAATTTTGATATTTTGTTGTTTTTCACTTGTTATTTAATGTTTAAAAATTGTGTGGAACTCTGGTTCTGGTTAAAGTTAAAATAATTACATATTATGAAAAAAATCTATATATATAAAAAAAAGTAATTTTAATTACAAAATCAAGCAAGACATTGCAAAACATTGAAATGATTTTCCCTTAATTTAATTAATCAATCTTCCGTATTTAGGCAAAACTACGCATTCTAAGGAAATAACATTTATTCGCCCGTATTTTAATGTATAGTAAGAAATTGTATCACTTCGGAAGCGAAGCACGTGGATCACCTATTCTCTCAGGAGATGAAAAGGGGGGTTTCGTAAAACGTGTGATTGGTTGGGATAGAAAAGCACCTTTTCAGGGGCAGGAGGAAATAAAA
This sequence comes from Maratus michaelseni, assembly GCA_963931845.1. Classification (NCBI taxonomy): domain Eukaryota; kingdom Metazoa; phylum Arthropoda; class Arachnida; order Araneae; family Salticidae; genus Maratus; species Maratus michaelseni. Next base: position 227,307,130 of record OZ007599.1, read on the forward strand.
TCCCCTGCTTCTCCTCCTGCGGATTTCTATTGTTAGGCTGAGAGCTACTGGTTGGGGAAAATACGAAATCCCCTATATTAATAATAAAGCATTCTTTTTGGATTCTATTCACAACACGCCTCAAAGTAAATTCATCGAATCATATCTGAATTATTTGGTTCACATAACGTGGAATCGGATTAAAAATGACAAAAATTTACCTATTTTTTAAAAATTTGCTATGGTTTTTTAGGGCCCGAGAGAGCAACCTCGTAATAAAGTTAGCAATTAAAACATTGAATTTGATTTTATATTATATTCACCTTAAATAATTTAGATTTATTTAAGAGGTGTGGGAGTGACCTTGAGTGGAAGTCTTGTGTGTCACTTAATATTTGATGCTTACATTTATTGAACAATCACTGCTCTGTTTTTTAAATTCATAAATACTATTAATTTTCATTTGAAATTATATAATTAGGTATCAAATAATCCCCCCCCCCCTTTTCTTATTTTTGAATAATTTTAATGTGTTATAGAAATAATTTTTTGAGCAGAAACGAAAGTTATTAGATTTGCTAAATTACATGCGCATAATGTTTATTTTTATTTGGATTATTAATATTTAGATTTCTTTAATTTTGTATTAGGTATTATGCTTGTTAGACTTTTATAGTTTTTAAGAATATTTTTAAAAGTTGAGGCACGATCATTTAGAGAGGTTTATCAGTTTTAAGTATTTCTTGTTATAACATTTTATAAATGTTTGGTAAGTTTCTAAAGTATGTAGTAATTGCTCAATGCCAAAGCTCACGAGTTCAACCCTACAAGTCCCAATATATATGGATGTTTTTAAATGTTAGAGTTTTTCTTGCCTGGAATCAGAAATACCTGTCAGATTCTCTCGAAAAGTCCTCTTAGAAGATACTTTCTTATGTCGATATCGCCAAAACTTTCTATCAGCTCAAAAATGTAAGGAAAGACACAACTCAACAAAACAGACATTTTTCGCTCTATTATGCTTATTATATTCTATGAGATGATTCGACTAACTAATTGCTTTTACTAAAGATAGCTTTAGTATACAAATTTTAATTTACTGGGGAAAAAATCCTGTCTCTTTGTTTCGAGTGTTAAATTACTTATTTTGCACACATTGTTGTAAGTGCACTTTCTTTTAAAATTATTAATATTGGATTAAGCTACGGTAGCCAGATAAGATCTCCGTTTTAGATAAGTGAACATTAGAAGCCCTTCTGTTACTTCTGTTAAATGCATATTACAGTAACCCAAATGGTTCACAAACAAAAATATGGCTAATATTTGCCAAAGCCTAATTTTATTATAATTACTACTGTAATCGTGGCGCTATCTTTGGCACTCGACGGAACTCAGCATGCCACCAAGAGCATTGGTAATTACCTACGGTGACTAACATTTGAGCCAAAGCATTCAAAATTCGATACACGAAATTGTGCCGCCTAGGGCAGCTAATTACATAATCAATAAAACGAGGAAAGACATTACACTGTTGGAGGTCTCAAAATCCTACAGCCTCCGTTCTACTATCATCAATAATAGATAACAAAAGGGCGATAGAATTTGCCTTGTGTCCTGAATAACTACCCATACTGCAAAATTTTCTATAAATTCTTATAAATATAATGGCACTTTCCGTTAACACATAAAACAAATAATTTTTCCCGACGATTGATTTGATTGAAGAATTCTTTTCTTTGATTTTATCGCGTAAAATGAATGATTTTTAGAGAGAAATTCATTAATACACCCAAAGTGCTCTCTAAAATCGTTTGTGCTTCATCTGGAACTCAGTTAGTATTTTTTAAGTCCAAAGTTGCGATCTTTAACTGGGGCAAGGGATGCAATCTTTCAAACGATTGGATTTCATGGGACAGTGTTCTATGCACAGCATAAAAATCAAGTCACATATACCATTTTATAAACTAAATATAACATTTATTAATGTTACTTCTGAAGAAAATATTTAAAAATACCAGAAGGCTTGATTTGTCCATGTAACGTAATCTGCCCCATCAGGTATTAAACGTCGGGACTCTTCTTACACTAATTGCCATGATCATTGAACTGTAGACCATTTTTCTGCATGCTTGGCTGTCCTGACACATCACGTTCCTTTTTTTAAAATGCTGTAGCTCCATCAGTCCTGGATCAAGAAATTTAGGCATGTATTATATTATATTTGTGTGATTTGGTATTTTTCTTTTACATAAAATTTGCGTAAATTTGACTTTTCCAATGTATATTATTCTGATACATGTCACTTCTGAAAAGTTACATTTTAATACTTATTACTAAGTTTGAAAATATTTCATGTTTGCGCAGCATGCTTAGCATATTCGGAGAATACGCCACTGATTCTATCATTTCCATCTTCATTGGTCTTACACATTTTTAAAGTAATCAGCTTATATTTTCATACCAAAAAAACAGTTTCGTTCTCGGAATTTTTATCGCCTAAACTATTATTATCGTCTTGCTTATATTCAGTTGTTCTAATCCACTTAACCCCTTGGGGACAAGCGACACGTATACGTGCCGCATAAGATGCTCAGAATCCTCGATTATTCCCACCCTTTATTTTTATTGTATGCTTTGCCTCCGTAAGTCATAGCATTTCTGGAATTCAATTAGGCAAAAATTTCTGTTTTGAAAAACCGGTGGTAAAATTAAAAATTCTGAAAAAGGACGCTCGTCGCGAAGTGGTTAATAAAGTAAGTAGTTATTCGTTTAAAAATGTTCGCCTTGGTGGTTTATTAGAAATAACGAGGCATTTTAAATTTCAGAATTCATTTAATTTTAATTTAATATTAACTTATAAGAATTGTATAAATTGTAGAGGTGTTCATCAAAAGAGTTTTTTCCTGCATCGAGTTCATATATTACAATCAAACCTCGTTAACGCGAATTACCTTTAACATGAATTGTTTTCACAATCCTTGTCAAAATGAATGCAACATGGACTACTATTAATGATAACATGGACTACTATTAACAGGAACACAATTTGAATTCCCGTTGATATTCGCGTTAACGAGGTTCGAAAGTACATATTTACTTCCAATCGAGATGCCATTTTATTGTTCTGGCATGGACAAATTCTTTACTTGGAAACAAACAACATGAACTGTATATACATTAAGTGGACTCGCGTTTAAAAGAACTAGCTTGTGATTCCAATGATCCTTTCAAAAACTTTAATTACGTAGTCAGAAATGCATTATAAATGATTTCCAAGACATTCTTTTTACTGTCTTCTCTGATGGGAGAATTCTTACTCGAGGGAGCAAATGTTTGAATTTATAAATGCATAATTCATATCACATCAAGAGGATAGCAGCTACTTAAAGAATATTCCAAAGAATTGAGGTGGTTCATTTGAAGGAATTATACGATGCGGGGAGACAACGATCTGAAATTTGCTTTATCAGATGATATCAGCATGTTTTAAAGAATATCTCAATCGCGTATTACCATGCAGAATCTCATTAGCATATTCACTAATAAGACGGATTACTCTTGTTTGTATGAAGTTGTTTCGACTAATCTAATGCATTGTCCCACTATTGTCTTGTTTTTCTGCAGTTTAAGCTGATAAGAATATGGAATGACACAATGAAGATTTCAGTAAAATCTTTATCACATTTCTTTTATTCAGAGTCTATAAATAAATACCTTACAAACGTAATATTAAATCTAAGTAAGTCTCTTAAGAAAATAATTTGTAGTCGGCGAAAACATTTTCAGTTACCTCAGAATGTTAACCCACATGATTTAAATAAATCTAGATTTCTCTTTCTCTTTTCAGGAATCCTTAAACTCTAGATTTCTTATCAATAATAATTACTACAATCTTGTTCGTGTTTTAGCTTGGATTTGTAGGTTTATCTATAATTATAAATTGAATGGTCAGGGGAATAACGATGATAGTCCAATTTTGTAAAATTTGATACGCATAGTGCCATCAGTTAGCGTAAAAGGCGTACTATCGTTTGTAAGCCTCTTGCATCGAGGCTCAATTGAACGTAGTCCTTTGAAAAACATAGTTGAACAAACACTGTTAAATATTTGCAGCAATCTGTCCAGTCATTTGACCGTTTTTATAAGAAAACGGTTACATAACGGTTACATAACCGTAATTTAACTCTATTCTGACCATAATATAGACAATAATATGGTCAGAATAGAGTTAAATTACGGTTATGTAACCGTATTATGTAAATGCGGTCAAATGACCGGACAGTTTGCTGCAAATTTTTAACAGTGTAGGTATTAATATATTAATACCTACACTGGTATTAATATATTACCAGTTGGTATTAATATTAATACCAGCTAATATTAATAATATTAATACCAGCATTGTTCTTCCTATAGGAAGAACAATGACAATCCTTTAAAAAAAACACTGTTGAAGATTCGTATAAAGGGTGAAGAACGATGAAAATTGACGTTCCTTAAAGAAAGAAAGATGAATAACTATCATCTAACTATCTGTGACTATAATAATTTTCCCTTGACACTTCAATTATGTTAAGTACTAGAAGTGCGTGGTTGTTTACGTATATAAGGCAGATAACTTGGGTATTTTATTTTTTTGAGGTTTTCTCAAGTGGTAATAATTGTCAAGATATAGTTCCCATAAACCTTGTATTTTCGTTTTCATCGCATTTATCAAAAATTTAAAAATACATTTTTTTCACGGAGTTATGCCATTGCATTACATTAACAACTATTTCAATTATTCTCAGAAACGTTCGAGAGATCTGACAAGTGTAAATTTATTATTATTATTTTTTTGTAATATCCAATTCTATATCAGCCATAATAATATTATAATAACAAGATCGGAAAAAAATATCGCCCAACAAAATTCCTATCGCGGATTACATTAAAAAAATTTTTTGAGCAAACAAATTTTTGTTGGATCAGCACATTTTTTTACTGAATAAAAATAATGTTTTGATAACAAAAGAATGTTTAACTTAAAAATATTTTCTGCTTAAGTATGATCTAACAGGAAAGTTATGCTTAAATAAGATTCATCTCTCTCTCTCTCTTTCTCGTTCTCTCTTTCTGCTCCTCTTTTTTTTTTTTATTGTGCTGTAACCCTATACTAGAGTGGTTTATCATAAATAAGTAGATATCGCTATAAAGTCATCGTAAGAATTAAACAAAGAAATAATAACAAAAATATCTAATTTGAATTTTATTATCATCTACATAAAATGGACATGAAACTAATGCTTTGATTAATCAGTTCTATTAAACTAATTGGTAATTTGCGCGAACAAAAGCCAAAGACTTAACTCTAAAGCTGATAAATGAATCGATAGTTTGATAAATGAGTAACTAGACGTCATGACAATTAAAGAGGACATCCATTGATCAATAGCTATTCCAAACGAAGGGATTAAAATAAAATTCCATAAAGTGCTTATTCAACTATGGAGTCATTTTTCCAATAGAATGTCCTTCTGTAAAATAAAATTATACTAAGTAAAGAACAAAATATGAATAAGTTAGAAAAAAAAAGTTATTAGACAATTGCTATTCTATTTCATGCATGATATTATATCGGGTAATAAATTTAAAATATCTGTCAAAAATAGAAGGGCAGATCAGACGTATGGGAACAAACAAAAATTACAGACGAACACAGGATCGCTATTCACTTATTTATTCGAAAATACAGGATGCTTCACTCCAAGCTGAACCTCATTATTAATTCATAACTCTAACATTAATGTCCTCTTTTTTTCAAGTACTGAACGAAAATTCGAATACAAATTTAAATGGCATGCCTTCAATTTTTGGCAATATAAAGTAAATTTCAGCCCTTTATTTCTATGGACTTCCTTTTTGCTATTGTTTCTGTACACATGATTGACACTTTCATTTTGGCTAAACGTTTCGAATTCACTCCGTACTGTGTTTAGGTACCAGATGTCCCGTAAATCCGCTCACATTCGTACAGTTCATAAAAATTTCACAAATTGTCATATCGGGATGGGGTTTCCACATAAGACTTCTCAAAGTTTCGGATTGTTTGTGGCAAAAGAAAAGAATAGTGCAAATATTTACCAATAGGTGGCGCTAGTATATAGTATATTAACCTGTTGTATAATCTCAATATTTTTTATGTCTTTTAAAACGCGGGGATGAATAACACCACCTATCGATGAAAATTTTGGCTACTATATTTTTTGGTGTTGTTCTGCCACAAAATATCCGACGCTTTGACAAGTCTTGCACACTTCTATAAGACAATTTCTTACATTTTTATGAATTTTTGAAATATGAATTGATTTAAGTGACACCCAAAAGATGGAACATAGGTTTTAAATTTTATTTAGAAAAATTATATGCACTGATGACGACACTTAGACGAAAATTATTTTAATTTCGGGTGATATAACAACCAAATACTTACAGGAAAACATTTCCTTTAAAAAAAAAAAAAAGTCTTTGGTGGTTTATTTTAGTCTTGACCATTAATCTAATTCTGAAATTTTCAACGAAAAATATTTTTATAACAAATCACAGTCCTACTGCTTTAAGATTACTTGTAGCGGAAAAAATATGAAATCATAGCTGCCAACCATAAAATATGAATGACATCATAAATAATACAATTCACGACTAAAAGTGGAAAAACGTATTAATGTGATGATAATATTTCTTCCAGGACTAAATAAAAGAAAGATTTCGCAGACAATGGGGATCTTTACCCTTCATTACAAGACTTCACCAGAAAAAAAATTATATTAAGATTAATTATTATAACACATTCAGAGTAGAATCTGTTTACCAGAAACGAAAAGGAGCATTAGTTTTCCTTGCAAAAATAAATAATTTTAGTTTCCTTTTCGTATACAAATAAAATGTACAAAATTAAGAAAATCGAAATTTTATTGCTTTTGAAGCAGTGGAGCCTGTTGTCATCTAAAAATATGCATTTCTGAGGATTGATTTGTTAAGGCAAGCCTGCGCGATGGGTATATGCTAGATGGATGAAATGCCTTGGTGTTTGGAGTCTTTCTAAGGGAGCCTAACGAGCCGTTTACATTCCTAAGAATGGAATAAATATTCAAAATTTATTGTATAATGTACTTAGAAATATGAAAATAAATCAGCTTAAGAAAATAAAAATATTTATAAAGAGCTTGCTGAAAAAAATTATAAAGTTTTTTGCTGATATTTAAAGCAGATGGGAATATGCCTGATATATCTTCTTAAGAATTTCCTGTTTGAAATATTTTCTTAAATATACTTATTGTTTTTAAAGTATTTGATTATCAATATTTTTTTATATTATCATTTGTCATAAAAACTCCAAATGCATTGTTTTTTAAAGGAACAATAGTGCACAGTCGACGTTGGAATGTAGAATCAATAACAAAGATTCCGGCAGTTTGAACATGCTTCCATAATTGTTGCGCATCTGCCGTCACACAGTGGGACGAAACAGAACTTTTCCTAGACATTGCTTGGATTTCACAATATTAGTGATAAAAAATGTGATTACATTATATTATTTACTACTGAAATGATACATATTACACAGGTCACCATTTGTCTTACGTTCGCGCCGACGCGATGTACCACCGGTGGTACACAGCCATATGTGGTCATCGGTCCTACACAATCATATATCTCTCCAACAGCCGTGTGTGACCCCCGGTAGTACAAATATATAAGGTGCACAAAATCCTTGAACTTGAATCCCAGTTTTTCTGCACAGAAATTTTTGCCTTATTTAACTTTAAAATTTGCAATAATTACGCAATTTCGACATCATATTTGGATTTTTTCATAAATTTTGCTTTTGGATACTAAATAGGCGATCATCTTTGCATTTATTATCCTCAGGATTGCCTACAAAACGGATGATGGTAAACGCTGTTCTTCGACATACCTTTGTCACAAAAGCAATAAGCCACATTTTATAAAAAAAAATTGGCAGATAACTTAACTATTTAAGCAAAAATTAATTTACAAGCATATTTCTGAGATGAAAAATTTCTTTTTTTTTACTTTCCTTCTGATTTTAACAACGGACTGTGAAAAGAAAATTAGTGATTAATTATCACAGTGGAATGATTTGCCCGTTATCTTCAGCAATATTCTTGTCCAATTACTTTGTTTTTTGTATTTCGCTTTTTAAAAGCTAATGTTTTACTGAGGCTTTTTGAGCACCCAGCAAGTGATTCTCTATTCTATTCTGAATAAGTCATCAAAGAAATCAACTTATAATAATCAGTCTTAAATTGTGCAAATGTTGCTTTTTTACTATTAATCGACCCCCACTGTGCGGTGCATCGTTTATAATTCTAGCTTAAGCCACTGAGTGTTAACTTTGTTTTCTGTAATATTTGAGGGGCCCTGATCATCTCTGTGGTTAGCATTGCGTAAATGTGTGAAGCTCAAAGCCGAATAGCCTTTAGTACACATGCAAGGTAGTTGTGCAAAACTTTATCAGCTCTCATTTAACCAAAACAAGATTAAAGATTTTTTTTTTCGTATTCAAAAGTCGTCTTCAGGCAATGAAGTCAAATAGCGGCGAATGCATTGCATAATAGTACCTTCCCTCTTATGCGTCGACAGCAGCTACTTCAACTACTTATTTTTAAAATTATTGCCATAAAACATTTAGACATTCATCCTTTGTCACATTTAAGAAGCACAAAAGTTTCAAATTTAAACATCAAGTAAAACAAAAGAATCTGACAATTTTAAAATTTTAGTATTAAAAAATAAACCGTTTTTATGCAAGAAAGAATCAAGTATTCGGTCAGAAACAATTCTGAAGTATGTCTAAGCATATTTTTTTTTAAAACTTGCATTTTATATTTCTGAAATTAGTCTTCGCAGTGATGAACTCAGGAGATGGCGTGCGGTATTACACTGGGAAGTATCGAAAGAAGATTTGGAATTTTATGGTCATAAATGTTCTAATAATTCCCCCACCCCGGAAGCTGGCAGAAACCTTCCCGAACAAAAGGGTCTGACTTCAACAATGTTCTTTCATACAACTCTTTTCTTTTCTTTCTTTTTTTTTTTTTATCTCTTGGGTTTGTTTCTATTGTGGTGTCCATAATGATTTACATTAAAGGGAAAACAACATTTTTCTTTTTCACAAAATCCGCTTTTACGAATTTTATTAATTGTTCTTAACCTATAACTAACTGTCGCAAGATATGGATTTGATTTTCGTCAAATCATTTTGCACAAAAGAAAGCACTAAAGATCAAAAATCTTTATTCAAATAAAGTAGAAAATCACGGATCTTTTCTTTCTGATTTCCACCCAAGTTATCTATACGTTGATTTTTTATTTGGATGTCTTTTTCTTTTACTACTTTGATTTTTATGTTCTTTATATCCATTATAATTTTCAGTGATTGTTTTATCTTTTTAAAATTATTTTCTAATTTTCGTGATTAACAAAAACATTTATTATGAATTGCGAATGGACAATATTTTATAAATGTTGAAATGAAAAATTAGGATTGTTCTCAAAACCTAAATGTGATTTTTGTATCTATTGAAAGTTTGAGCGAAATGTCTTAAAATTTGAAAGTCATCTGAAAATTTCTTGATTTTTAGAGGAAATGATGGAGACAGATTTTGAGGCATCTGAAATGAGCATATTGAGTATATGGTTGCACAGCATATGTTTTCTTAAGAACAATTGAATACAATAAAGCACTTTTAAAAGACGCCAAATGTAGGTTTAAAATTTCCCCCAATTATTGTTATAACATGCTTTTATAGAATTAGTTCCGATATCTTTATTAAATCAAAAGGAACTTATTTGTGCCTTCTTTATGTTTTTTAGTTTCTAGAAAATTTTGGATTTTTTTTTTTTTTTTTTTTTTTTTTTTTTTTTTTTTAGAAAAATCCAAATGAACTCTAGAAATTCTCGTTCTTTTGAAGATTTGAAAGTATTCTCTAAAAATTCGGGTACATTCGAAACATAAATAAAAATCATGTGTATCAAAATTTTGAATATAGAATTTCGGCCCATAGTAATATTTTTTAATGTTTATGTTAGAAGAATAAAATGATTTCGTTATGAAAATGTTTGTTCTGAGAATAATCTTTCGAGGGTAAAATAACCTAGCGAAATAAATGCACCAATCTCAAATATTAATACTATTTCAATATTATTTATCATAGACCTCCAAAGAGAAGTAGAAAAATATCTCGTACTATTTGCAACAACACCATAACTCAATAAACATAGTTTTGTTAATAATAATAATAATAATAATAATAATAATAATAATTGCAATTGAAATGGTCAATTGAAATTGCAAATTTGAAATGCAATTTAAACTGAACTCTGCTGGCGATATTTTAACTTACAGATCTATGTAATACAATTTTAAAATCCTGAAGGATTTGTTTTGTTTACGTAAATAATTCAAATTAACAATTTTAAAGTTTTGGCATTGTATTTAAAGAGTGATATTTAGGTGTTTGGCATATTTATAAATAAACCAAAAAATAATACTTTTGTAATTTCTTTAATTTAAACGAACTACTACTATAGTATTAATAATCATACACCTACATCCAAAAAACTTGTAAAGACATATCTAGATATTTAATATATTTATCAATAAATCAAACTATTTTTTGTAATTGATGAAAACGCGATAAGTGCACATCAAAATTTCGAAGTGGCCCATAGCAACATTTTGGAATTTTATATCAGTGTGGTGAGAATAAAAAATAATAACCAAAATTTCGTTCTAGCAATTATCTTCCGAAGTGAAAAAACGAAAAATCTAACAAAATAAATAAAGATTAAAATTATACAGAAAAAACTAAAATTCTACAAAAAGGTATCTTAATAATCATGGAACTCTAAAAAACCCACGAAATATATCTATGTATTTATATATTTATTAAAGACCAAAAAATGTTCTTGTAATTAGTAGATTTCAAAGTATTAATCATAGAAAAATAAAGAAAAGACATATCTAGACATTTCTACGTTAATAAATAAACCCCAAAACTTTCTTGTAATTGATGGAATTCAAAACGTGAGAATTGCACATAAAAATATCCAAATGGCCCATAGTAACATTTTCTCTTTTTGTATCTATGCGAAGACGAATCCAAAAAAAGTTACAAGAAAGAATCTAACAAGAAGAAAACAAATAAATAAACAAACAGCAGAAAATCGGAAGGAAGCCAAGAAAGATGAAAGTTAAAAAGAATGAAAATCCAAGCTAAGCGAAAGAATTACAAGAGCAAAGTGTACTAAGCAAACAAACAAACACGGCAGAGGGCAATGAAAAGCAAAGAAAAAAAAATGTTCTCTTTTTCGCGATTTTTTCTTCTTCAACGGAAGAGGATGGGGAGAAAGGAGTCTGCATGTCTAGTTAAGAATGCATTTGGGAGGTATTTTAGCTGCTTCAAAGTTTCTGATTGATGACTGAGCAGGACAAAGGATGACAATCAATCACAAACTCTGTCATCGTACGTCATACAAACTGTATATATATGAAAAGATTGAAAAAAAAAATCTTATAGGCAGCTATGTTTCGATAAATATCAAATTTTTGAGAAATAATGTATTTCTTACAAAACTGCAAGCGAAAAAAGCCGCTGTTCGATCATGCGATCCTAATATAGCAATTTCAGTTTAGAGAAAGTAACAAAAAAAAAAAAAAAAGAATATATTTGATAGAGTAGTCAGATATTTAAACTGGAGGTATTTTATTTTTTTTTTTATAGTTTTTCTAATAGTCTGCAATTTATAAGCAAATATTTTTCTTATGTTATTATCTAAACTAATTCTGGCTTCTTGTTTTAAATAGCCTTATTTGTTTCACAAAAAAAAAAAAAAAAAAAAAAAAAAAAAAGAAGAAGAAAAAGAATTAGAGAGAGAGAGTCTGAGAGAGGGTGATAGATTAAATAGTTGCAGAAACTTTCTATTGAAAACCCACTGCCACTAATTGTTAATCTTTTTGTTCGGATGCTTGGCTGCCTTTGAATTTACCCACTGATGCTGATGAGGCCGCAGCTTGTTTCTGTTTCTGATTATTTTTACACATATTTTCTACTGTGTTTTCTTGTGTTGTCTTGTTTCTGGTGAGGGGGGTGGTGCTGGTTCAGGTCAAAATCATGTTTTTGCTGGATTATATTGAATTTGTGTGTTCTAATATGCAGCTTCTGGCGCTGTTCACACAAATTTATAGTTGTTTAGTTTATGATGTGATGGTTACTGCTTATATATATATATATATATATATATATATATATCAAACGAAATGTTGCAACTCATTTTTTTCAGTTCGTATTTTTTCATATTTTCTGTGTAATCAAAATGCTAATGCTTCCACAATATTTGAACAAATTCTCTGATGTTTTTAAACGCATCTTTAGATTCTATATGAGATATAACTAAGTATCGATTTTTTTTATATCTTTGAAATTTTGGTTTAAAAAAAAATCTGAAATATATGCGATTTTTGTGGGTTTATTCCATATAGATCCAATTATTAATTTTTTTCTTCTTATCTAATCTTTGTATCAAAAATCAGATATTTAGGTTTGTAGAACAAAGTAGTACTTTATTCATAAGATAAAAAAACTAGTTTAAAATACCAAAATTAGAAAAGAAGAAGAAATTTAAAAATTGTTAAATTAAAAAAAAAAAAATTTTAATTGTTAAATTTAAAAAAATTATTTTTTTTTTTAAATAATTATTAATTTATGAACAATTTAAGGCCTTTTATTCTCTGTAATGATTTTGCTTTATTAAAACATGGCCCAAAAACTTTATTATAAGCGTTATTTGGAAATTAAATTTTTGTTTTTTTGTTTTTTGTTTACCGAGTGCTTTTAATTTTGTAAACTAATTTTTTGTCTTTATATTTAAAAAAAATATGCACAACAAACAGAATTATTAAATTAGTCCAGAAACGCTTCGAAATTCATTTTACAAAAAAGTTTTTCTGACAAACAAATCACATTTTCACAACATGTATATATGTGTGTGTGTGTGCTGAATTTTCAATTAAAAATGTTTTAATGTAGTGAGGAATTTGTTTATTTTTCTTCGTCAGTGAAAGAAAATTTTTTCCAATTCCAATTACGACCCAAATTATATGAGCATTAAATTATTTCAAAAACTTCTTTTTAACACTTTCCAATATAGTAGTTAATAAGTGTTTATGACTTAGGTTTGTCTGGCCGCCTGTGTATCGGCCTGTCCGTACAATCACGTAAATATACTTGGATTACCATGAGCATGGTATATGGTAGTGAGGTTTACCATAGTATATTCCCTATTGAAAATGGTATGTGTATTTCGTTTACTACAGGGACATACAAAAGAATTCTGTTACATTATGGTCTATATGGAAAAATGTTTTGCAGTGTATTTTAATAATATTACACTATTTTAAACATGCGTAAATTGATTTATATGTTATTGGCGTGCAATAAAATATTCGTTCTGTAGAATATGGAATGCGTGTCATTTATCATTCTTTTAAAGGGACATACAAAAGTATTTCTTTGCATTATGGCCTATGGGAAAAATTGTTTGCAAGTGTATTTTTAAAATGTTACACTATTTCAAATATAATAAAATTTATGTGCATTGCTGAACATGCATATACATTATACATCCACAATTTTCATGTGATTTTTAAAATGTTTAATTCAAAGAATTTTTTTAATTTTCTTCGTCATTGAAAGAAAATTTATTCTTTATCCTGAATACGACCCAAGGTACTACCTACATTAAATTATTCCAAAGCCATTTTTTGTTGATATGCTTACATCTTAAAGACACCCGTAAATTTTCTTAGCAATAATCTGTGAAAATTAATTTATTTGCACCTAAAAAATCCTTGTTGCATGGGGAAAAATTAAATTAACATGGGTCAGTTCGTTTTTGTTATGAAATACTAAACTTTAGTTATTTTCTTGCAAAAATGATCCAAATAATTTACACCAACTTATTTTTATTTAAAAAAATTTTAAAGTATTTTTATCTGCAGATGTAAGTATATAAAAATAAGCAAAATCATTGAATTAGTTCAGCAACGTACCAAAATTTATTTTATAAAACAATTTTTTCGAGTAAATAAATCATATTTTAACAACAAGCATGTACTTCCTCTATTTTCATTTGATATTTAAAATTTTTTAATTCAAATAATTTGTTTACTTTTCTCCGTCAGGGAAAGAAAATTTATTCCTATCCCAAATACGACCCAAGGTACCCGCATTAAATTATACCAAACCCTCTTTTTTGTTGATATGCTCAAGTCTTAAAGGCTTCCATAAATTTTCCAAGAAATAATCTCTGCAACTTTATTTATTTATACCTCACAAATCCCTGCTACATGGGGCAAAATTAAATTAACGTGGGTGAGTTCTTCTCCTTATGAAACACCAAACTGTAGTTGTTTTCTTGGGAAAATGATCGATCTAATTTGCATCGATCGATTTTTTGTTTGTTTGTTTGTTTCTTGTACTGCATTCGTTTTTCTACAAAACTTATTTAAATCCAATTTTCCCAATATGCATATATCTATGCATTTAATTTTCGATTTCAAGTTTTCTTCCATGATTAAGGGTTACCGATGTAAATCAATCACGCACGTCTGACATTTTCCCCGATAAATTGTAGCATTTTTAGAGGAATTTCTTTTGTACTCCGTTCGATAACAGACATTCCCTGAAATGCTCTTCTGTAATAAAAAGATTGGCAAGTTATATAATTATTACTTAAACTCTAAGTGGTGCTTACCTTTTGTGCGATGGATGGTGTTTACGTGCTCGCGTGACTTAGTTTTTTAGCAGAAGTTTAGCTAAAAAAAGTGAATTTATCGTCTCTTCTTCAATATTTTTGTTTCTGAGTTCGAATGTTTCTTGTAGTCTTAAAGAAATTATTGGTTTCTGAAATACGATACATTTATACTGAAATGAAAATTTAAAAAATTCTAAATAAAGGTTAGTTGTTTTAAACATAAAATTTGGTTGACTTGCAAATTACTTTGTTGCTTTCGGCACAATTATAATAAATAAAAATAACGTGCGTTTCATAAAAACTAAGAATAAATATTTTAAAAATGTAGAAATGTAATAAGAACTAAAATATAATCATAATATTAAATAACACAATACCATAATATCACATTATAAATATTTAAAAATGTAGAAATGTAATAAAGAACTAAAAATATCATATTCATAATATTAAATATCATAATACCAAATTCACAATGTGTTATATTCATAATATCAAATTCATAATATTAAATTCATAATATCAAATTCACAATATTTAATTCATAATATAAACATATCTTCTCTCAGATGATATGCATTAATGCCATTACACAGTTCATTTTTCAAAGAAAGTATTGAAGAATTTTATATAGAAACCACTCTGAAGAACTTTGTACAGTTAAACTAATATTAACAGTTGCATCACATTCTTCCATACAGCTTCTCCTCTTTAACCCGTCGTTGGTCGCGTTGTGAGCCTTTCTCTCACGATTAGCATTAAAAGGCCTTTAATTTAGAAATGACCTTAAAAAAAACTCCCTTGTTTTTCTTTAAATATAAATTATATTTATTTCAGCTAAAGAAAGATTTTATAACTATTTTCATTACGGTGCACTGCTTATACAATAGAGAGGGTAGTCTGAGCGAAACGCTCACATGCAATGGTGTCGTTCAAAAAGACGTGACCAATGCCAGGTTAACGTGTTTTTCCTTCAAATCATGGTGCCTTTGAAAACTGTCAACTGATCAAAACACTTGTCTTTGTACGATTTTTTCATTAAATTTAATCCGTTTTCATGCTCAAACCATAGTTAGGTGAATGAAAATTCAATACAGATTCTGTCGTGATTTCAGCTGTACAAGATTCACTGGAGAGACCAAAAAAAAAACTCACATTTTGCTTTGGAAAGTGGACAAAACGATGGTGGAAATGCATACGTCTAAAGCAGGATATTTTGAAACGAATAAATATTTTTATATACCAAATTTTCTCGAGACGTCTTCTTCTGATCTCACAGTGGCATCACCCCTTTTTGCTGCTGAAGAAAAAAGAAAAGTTCTTTCGAAGGGCATTGTGACTTATTTACTTTTAATGTTATATTTAAGAAGTCTCTTTCAATGTTATTACGTTTTACATTGAAAACAGTTTTAAAAAACTCCATTTTCATCTAATAAATTAAAAAAAAGTACATGTTTATTTATTTTTCGTCTATATATAATGCACAGAAAGAAGAAAGAAAGTGAAATTTTTGGAATAATTTAAAATTATTCAATTAAAGATGAACAGCTTAACTGGCACTATTTTATTCATTTATATAAAAGGCATAATTGGAATTTTAAAAAAAATGTAAAAAGAAAAAAAAAACGGCCTGAAGATCGTAACGGGCTACCCAACATTCATATTTTATCACCTGATAAAAGTATATGGAGCCGTGTTTTCCCGATGCAAATTCAATATCTGCTTTCTAGAAATACGTGTGGGGTTAGAATTTTATTCTGAATTCAAATTGATCCAGAAATTGCTTTGACAGGTAACGGTGCAGCCTTCTTTATGTCGAGGGTTGTGCCAAAATATATTTGCTTATGTGTTGCGAAAGGGAAGTTTAAATGTTGCAGATACTTATTTATTTAGATGTAAAGTGAACATACAATTTTACAATTTATAAAAGCATAAACTAAAACTGGAAATCATGGAGATAAGCCCAGGAGGGATTTAGCATGAGCTACGTATTTATTCTAGAATTAGTGAATTTATGTTATTGAAATTAATCATTAGGCAATAAATCGAAAAACAAGTCTATTTGTTTTTGCCTTTAGTACAAAGTACATATTGTCATCGTCAAGATTTACTATAATATTTATTAGGTGAAGTGCTTATTGCACCGAAATGACTTTCAATAAATATAATTTTTTTTCGTTAAACACATACATGAATGCAATTACAATGCAGCATCATAACCCAAATTGAACAAAACGTGAAATGCGACAACTATTCCGTAACCGAAATTCAACAACTCTTACTGTAGGCATTTTCGTCAAGTGACGTAGGAAACGAGTTATATCCACGTCACTATGAAGGCAATATGTCCCATTTTGTGACGAGGTGCAAATGACTCAAAAATTGATCACAGTGATTTCAGAGTGGAGTCACGAATTGGGGGTCAGCTGAGAGTCGAAATGTGATGAAATAAAATAATGCTGTTTAGTCACCGTGACCACTGTTAAAAAAGGACAGTGTTTCTTAATCAGCTCTTTTCTTTCTTCAGGTTTATGAAAATATAAAATAACCTCTTCTAAGTTACCCGCGATTCCGAAAATCGTTCCCTTTTCTTTAGAAGCATTTGAAACTAATAGATATCCGAGATTTAAAGAAGCATTTATGAAACAGGAGTTTGTTTTCACTGCCCGTAATTTTCTGAAATGTTTCCGAGTAGTTTTTACAGTGTGTTAATCATGTTTTCTCTACCTGGTATATCGTTTTTCGGATGCTATTAATTCTCAATTAAACATTTTCAGCTGCATAACAAAATTTACGCATGCAGGAGTAACAAAATAATGTTAATTTTAATGTTAATGTTGTTAATTTATCATGTTTGTAGAGCATGACAAATTAACATTAATATTATTTTGGCTCTCTTGCATGTATAAATTGAATAACGCAGCTGAAAATGTTTACTTGAGAATTGATAGCAACCGAAAACCCGATATTTCGGTTTGAGAAAACTGATTAATACATTGTAAAAACTTCTCTAGCAAAAGAAACTTTTATTTCAGAAATCGTTATTCAAATCTCGGAAATCTATTTGTTTCTGAAAATAAAGAAACGGTTTTCGGTTATTCTGATCCCGCTCTTTTCTAAATAAAGAAAATTTCTGTATTACAAATTCTTTTAAATAATGTAAATATACCGGGTGATTATAATTAAAGTTACGATTTCAAAAATCGATAATTTTAAAACTACTGGTCAGAATGACTTGATATTTTAGCAGAACAATCGGGAGGCAATGGAATTTTGTTTGGCGAAGGAAAAAAAATAGTTCCAAATTGTGCCGATAGATGGCGTTGTCAGGGTAATGTCAGGGGAAAGATCAAAAATGTATTCTTGAACCCTTTCCGGCGCGGAGTAAATTTGTTTGCAAAATGATGAAATAATAGACTGACACCGGAATTTACAAACGAATCCATTAGTAAAAAGAAACTTGCTTATTTTTCTGGTTCTTAACGAAAGGAAAATTTTAATTAAATACCGGGTGATTATAATTAAAGTTACGATTTCAAAAATCGATAATTTTAATTAAAACTACTGGTCAGATTGACTTGATATTTTAGCAGAACAATCGTGAGGCAATGGAATTTTGTTTGGCGAAGGAAAAAAAAAAGTTTCACAATGTGCCCATAGATGGCGCTGTCTGGGTTCACATTGTCTGAAGATATGCAAATTACTAATACGTGACATGCGCACCGCAGACATAGCAACCATAAAAATGCAGAGCAGCAGCTCTTTGCCTGAATGCTTCATCATGACTCTGACTATGAAGGATCGCGCTCTGCTCTTGAAGCTTTTTTATAAGAACGATGACTGTGCACTTACAGCTATTAGGAAGTTTCGGACATTAAAATCCATAAAAAAAGGTCCAATAACAACAAATGGTCTGCAAAAAATGATTTCTAAATTCGAAGAGACCGGTTCATTTGACGTTAAACGGGGTAGAGGAAGGAAACCAGTTTCAGCTGCGGCAGTGGAAGATGTGGCTACAGCATTACAGGAACATACTGACAGTGATGCTGGAATCAGCAGTGCAAGGGGGATTGGCCGAATGCTGGATATGCCGAACAGCACGGTGCGTAAAGTCCTACGGAACGTCTTACGCTGTTATCCGTACAAGATATAACTCATGTGCAGGAGTTGCTACCTGCTGACCTGGAAGCACGTCAATCTTTTGCACTACAATTTCTTGCCCGGATGGAAGT
Source organism: Maratus michaelseni (assembly GCA_963931845.1). Lineage (NCBI taxonomy): Eukaryota > Metazoa > Arthropoda > Arachnida > Araneae > Salticidae > Maratus > Maratus michaelseni. Next base: position 227,326,161 of record OZ007599.1, read on the forward strand.
GGACAACGGATGGCCATGGAACATTATGTGGTCTGACGAAGCCCACTTTCATTTGCAAGGTTCTATAAATACGCAAAATTGCAGGATATGGGCGACCGAGAATCCGTCCCAGCTACAGCCATTACCTCTTCAGTCTGAAAAGGTCACTGTGTGGTGCGGAATAACGGCAGCGTTTATCGTCGGTCCATTTTTCTTCGAGGAGATCACACCTGCGGGTCCCGTTACCTGCACAGTTACTGGCAAGCGGTATGAAGCACTTTTGCCTAACCATGTTCTTCCGGCATTCAACAGCGTCAGTGTGTGGATCGCATAATATTCATCCAAGATGGCGCTCCTCCGCACATTGCTACTACTGTGAAGTAGCTACTGAGTGATAATTTCGGAGATGATAGGATCATAAGCCGCCATTTTCCAACAACGTGGCCGCCACGTTACCCCGACTTAAACCCGTGTGATTTCTGGCTTTGGGGGTACCTGAAGAATGTTGTTTATAGCGGGCGGATTCAGAATCTAGCCGACTTGAAGGAAAGCATCACACAACACACGCGGCGGAACAAGGCGGAGGGCATATTGAGCAACTTATGCCTTAATAATCAGTAAGGTGTTTGTTCCATGAAGCTCTTTTTTTTTTTCATTTTTTGTCATTATCGCTGTCGTCGCTGTAAACACGTAGTCTTGTCTTTTCGCTAATAAATTTTTAGTAAATCTCTGAACTCTATTTTTTTCCTTTTGGCAACATCATTCCTATGTTTAACCCTTTAACGGGCGGTGGTCACAAAAAAGGACAACCAATTTTAATTCTAAAACTGACAAACGGCACCAAGAATATTTAATTAAAATTTTCCTTTCATTAAGAACCAGAAAATAAGCAAGTTTCTTTTTACTAATGGATTCGTTTGAAAATTCCGGTGTCAGTCTATTACTTCATCATTTTGCAAACAAATTTACACCGCGCCGGAAAGGGTTCAAGAATACATTTTTGGTCTTTCCCCTGACATTACCCTGACAACGCCATCTATCGGCACAATTTGGAACTATTTTTTTCCTTCGCCAAACAAAATTCCATTGCCTCACGATTGTTCTGCTAAAATATCAAGTCATTCTGACCAGTAGTTTTAAAATTATCGATTTTTGAAATCGTAACTTTAATTATAATCACCCGGTATATTAATCTGCAAATTGGCTTCATTAAGACCTAAAAAAAAAAAATAAATAAATAAATAAAAGTTGTGACCCACCTCTGAATCGAGAGCTTAGATCCGTCCGTTCCACAGTTTATATTTGAGGGGGTTAGAATGACAGTGAAGTAAGCCAAATACTTAGTAATTTAGAAATGAAAGGTTTTGTGAAACTTGTCCTATTGCCGTTGCATTAAGTGGTCCAACTTGTTTTGCCCTCTAATGACACCCTTTGTGAACTATGACTTATTTGAATGTCACACTGAACAGAAATTAATATACGTTGAGTGAAAATATGGTTATCTAGATTTCTCAAATTTTTGACTTACTCCATTGTCATTCTAACCTCCTCATTTTATTAGTGCTTCAGGAGAGTTGTTAATATGGCATTATATATATATATATATATATATATATATATATATATATATATATATATATATATATATATATATATATATATTTCATAATGGCACTGTACAAAAACGAATCTTATAGCTCTACAGTGGCGTAGCGTATGGGGGTGGGCTGGCAGGGGAACGTTTGCCTTGGGTGCAAAAGATTTAGGGGCGCCAGAAAATTATGACTTAAAGAATTTAACATAAAAACACAATAATAGCTATTAAGGGCAGGTCTTAATATTTTTAATTGCTTCGGGCGCTCAAAACCTGCGCTGAGCCACTGTATGTCTAACATGTTTTTCTTCCAAAAAAAAATTATCAAAAATTTCTTTAATCAACACGTTTGCTGCGGCTTACATTTCTATAACTGTGTTAAATCAATAAAAACATCATGCTTTGGAATGAGAACAGCAACATATAAATTGATGAGTAAACGTCTTAACGTACGAAAGGGTTTCTTATCTTCGTCAATGTCTGATGTCTTACAGACTATATAAGACAACCGTCATATATTATTGATAAAACTCACCACTCAACTAATTTAACTATCCTAATCAGTCGGTTACAGTCATTCTAGAAAGTTAAAAGATCTATAAGAGAAAATAATTGTAACTCATACCTTATTAGATTAATATAAATTTAGAAAGAAAAGACCTCACCCATTTTTAAATTGCGAAGAAACCCGGATAGATTACAAGAGTTAATGCTAGTGAGCAAATAATACCTATGAAATGTTAATAAACAAGATCCACATGACCTTTATTAGACGTAAACTTTCTGCTGAATGGAAGCTATTTAAATTCAGCAATTCTTCATTTTGACACCGATTTAATTAAATAAGTCAGCGACTTGAAAAATAAAATCAGTGTCTTCTTGTGGAAATTAATTAAATTAGATAAGATTCTTTCCACCATAAACACTCTCTATATTCGCAAATCCCTTCTCTAAGGATTCCTTCTCTTTTCTGGTTCACACCACTGATTGAATTACTTGTACAAAGTCATATATTTACATTTTAGCTGGTAAAAAATAAATGTTATTTTGGGAGTGCATTGCATATTTGTGGGGGCATGTCGCACATTTTTTTTAAACTTTTAATTTCGAGATTTGTGCAAACAGTCGCCTAGGACACGTACATATATATGTAAAAGAAGAAAAAGATAAAAAAGAAAAGAAAATCAAAAACATAAAGAAGTTTTCTTACATACAACACCCCAATTTTCGTTTGTAATTGCTAACAGTTACATTAACGTATCAGCAGGAGATTTTGTTTTTGTTTTTAATATTTCTATAAAGCTAACTTCGAACTATCGCCTGTCATTCAAAGGTGCCTGGTATTTCTTGTTTTAAGGGCGTGGTTAAAACCATCTTCGTTCCATCTACTAAATAAGGACCCTCCAAACCTTGAAATCAGATACGAAATTAAACAACATGGGCGGTGCTACAATTTGAGATGCAATAATAATATGGTTGAGATATTCCACATTATATGTTCGGATCATTACTGCGTGAAACTTTTAGGGTAATTTAGAATTTGGGATTTTGACGATACAAGACCACCAAAATAGACAAAAATAAAAGAAACTATCAAAATATTCAACACTAATTCTTCATTTAATTCAGAGGTGTGACCAAAGCATAGTGCCATGAATAAATGTTTCGAAAAAAGATATAATTCAAGAAAAATTTGAGTAAAATTTTCAAATTACTGTGTGATAATAGGTTTACGTCTGATAACTCATCGAGTTCCCAGAAAAACCAAGAAAGCGATGAAATATGTGTGATGATGAAAGAAGAACGCCCTTTAAATTAAAGAACTATAATTTTTGTTGTAGTTTTGTTGTTTGCGTTGGTAGTTTAGTTTTTGATACTGTTCCAAGTTTTATTCCAAAATCTGATGATAGTAGAAAATTAATGGGCGTCTACATGCAGCACAAATTTTGTTGCAGAACACCCAAGACGATTGATGCTAAAAGCTCAGATGACATGCACATTTGATTGATGATAAATTGAAATCCATATCTCAATGATAAATCATTTGAAAATCAATGTAATACGTTTGACATATGACATCGTGCTTGTTACTCCTTTTATTCAGATAATTCTCTAACTCAAACCATAAAAAAAAAACAAGGAAAAATCTAAACGTGTTGTTATTATTCAAGGAGAGTATGCTTGATTTATAGAGTTTTGATAACGAGAAATCAAAGGCTGATAATAGCGATTACTGTTGGTGAAATTATTGCGCGTTTGGATAAAATGTTGTAATGTCACTTCCCCCCCCCCTCCCCCCCATACTATCCTATTGAAATGTGGTTAGAGCATGGTAGGAAAAGCGATTCTCATTACATGAGTCTTTAAATACGATACAATGATAGAAATATAAAAAAAGTGAATAAAATGACAGAAAAGCCCTGAAAGTGTGTTGTGGAAAATAAATGAAATGGGTAGAAGAATAAGCACTGAAATATATAAGTTACTTCTTTTCTTTCAGAAAACTTATAAAAAAAAAACACTTTCGTTTTTTCCCCCTTTTTTATCTAAAAACAAATTGCCCCCCTCATAAGTAAATACCACTAAACCCCAAATTTTAGTCATGAGCGTGAGGTGATCATAATAATTTTGGACTGAACTATACGAATAATTTTTCGTACAGTGAAACTCTCTACTTACCTAATAAAATTTCAGTGTATATGTAATAAAGAAGAAATGTACTAAGTGGTTTTGCATGTAATTCATAACGTTATTGTATATATTTTTGTTGAATGTATATTAATGATCTACGCTTTTTTACATTTCTAGTGGGGGTATGCTATATTATGGCGGGCCAATAAAAATAAACGTTTGCAAAAATTTCATTTTTTTTTTTTAAATAGTCAATTCTTGCCTTACTTTCCTTTTTCTTTCTTTTCTTTAAAGAAAGTATATCATGAAACATGCATGTAATTGGAAGCTAATTCATAGTTCAATTTATATATAAATAGAATTAATTTATAACATAAAAGCAATAATTTTATCTGATATACACTCTTAACCCAGGTATATTTGGAATTAAGACGCGTAAAGGCCTAAACTCCGTGAAGTACGTTCATCCTCATACATCACTAGAAATCGCCTATTTTAAGATGATGACTAAGTCTTCTAGTCCATATAGTCTGTACCAGTCTTTGTCAGGAGGGGGGTAAATTTTGGCACCACGTTCTTTCCTCTCTCCTCCCTAAATCCGCTTTATCCTCATCCCGTGGAGTTGGATGCGGATCTGGAGAGGAGTGCAAAGAAAATAAATAGCTGTCCGCTGGGCGGAAAATGCAATTGAGTCACTGGAAAAACGGATACGGATTCCGAATGTTCCTTTTCTTTTCACTTGCTTGTCCAAACACCAATAACAGATGGGAATCCAAATCAAGGCAACGGGCGAGAAACTCCCGGTCATTGATCAGCATTATTTACACAGAGTCACACTCCTGTGGGTCGGTAATTATTCATCAAAACTGTGTTTAAAAAAATGGATATTTACAAAATGTGGTTATGATTTTATTTATGTACTGGACATGGAACTAAGTACAGTTTTTATACCCTCGAGAAAAAAATTGTAAACATAAATATAAAAAAAAAGAATGAATCATTTTATATAATTTCAAAAATCAATTATGTCATCAAAACCGCAAAGGTTTTCAGGGCATGAGGCTTCTTGATAAAGTTTTTCTTATTTTCGCAATCAAATCTTTAATTTCGTTATGCATACATATTGGTAAACCAGTCTTAAATTGTCTGTCAAAACCGTAATTACTTTTTATTTATTTATTTATTTGTGAATATTAGCTATAAAAGATTTGGAATCTTAAAACACTACACCTGATTTCAATGTTTTAAAACTTTATAGTTATTAATTTTGAATCAAAATAATTTGATATGAAACAAATTAAATCATGTGATGTGGATTTTTGAAATATGACGTCTTTGTGCACGTTGTCAGTAAAACCGGTTTTTCTAAATTATAAATATCAGATATCAGATTAAAAATGTAAAGTTTTCCAAAATGAAATTATTTCTTATTCTTTAGTTCAAAAAAAAAAAAAAAAAAAAAATATTTCTGATACACTAGAAGATGGACACAATAATAATATAAATTACCACAGGAAAATAATTTTAATTTATGGGAATTCGATGTATCTTTATTCATGCAGCATACAGAAAAGAAAACATTTACTTGAAATTTGGTAATTTATAAAACGTATTTGTCAAACTGTATTTGATATTTGAAGCATAAATTACAATGGTAAACATGTACTTATAAAATTAGATGATTGTGCTTTGGTAGTTACACATTTACAATGTTTCCCCTTTGTAAATAGGTTTTTTTTTTTTTTTTAATAACACAAACTGAATGTGTACGTTATATATTATTAGGACAAATCATATTATACAGGGATGGCACAGGAATTTTATTTATTTTTTAATTTTTATACCACTATTTCTATACATTAATATTCGTGGTAAATTTCATGGTAAATCCTACCATGAAAATTGTGCTTTGGAAATAGTGATACACAGAATAATTTTAAGGGGGTCCAAAGGCACAAAAATCTTCAAATTTTTTTTAACTATTTTATGGTATTAAAAAATTATAAGTGTTTTTTCGCTTAAAAAGACGTTTAAACCAGGTTCCCATCTTAATTAGAACAAGATATGTTAATTTTTCGTTTTTACAATCTAGCTTTCAAATATAGTAGTTGTCATGGAAACGTTTTTACGTTTTTCTGAATGACGGCTTTTTTCACCAATTCTCGTCTTTAAATTATTATGACTCAAGAACTGTTAAAGATAAACGGTTCAAACTTGAAACATGTCTTTTTCAATTTCTTTACTTTAATTTTGATTCGACAAATTTGAAAAAAAAAAATACTTTTGAAAATATGATTTTTTAAAAATAAGTTATATTAGGTTTTTTTTTTTAAATTTAAATATTTTTATTTTTTCTTCAAAATTAATATTTAAAAAATGCTGAATCATAATTAAAGCGAATATATTTCTGTTTAATTAAATGTAAAAAAAATGAAATTTGATGAATAATATTTCGAGTTATAACGATTTTAAATTACCCCACTTTAAAAGAAAATTAATCTAAATTTTTTTTAAAAACTTTATGAGAAGTTTTATGATTTCATTTTGTTTACTAATTATAAGGTTAACCATCACAAAAAAAAAAAAAAAAAAAAACCCTCAAAATTCTAATTTAATAAATGAAAATGTTTTTAAAATATCTCCACCCCTTAAGAAAAAAAAAAAAAAAAAACAAGAACGAAAAATCACGCGTCAAGCATAGATTATGTAACACTTTCCAACGCTTCCAAAATAATTTTACAAATCATAACCGTTTAATAAGCTGAAAGATAACATCTAAGTAAACAATTTGGAAAGCGCCTAACATATTTAAAAACGTAATTTCAGGAATTTCCAACATATACAATATTCGGAAAAATATCCGAATATTTTATTCAGCCCTGTATATGATCTATAGATTTGTATTTATACTACATAGGATGCTAAATTTTAGTTCAGTTAGGAAACGCGTAGCACAGTTTAAAATTCTCCTTCTGGAGTTTTTGTCAATAAACGGAAATGTGTTCGCGGACTTTTGTGCTGCCCTGTATATGATCTGCAGACTTTATACACGCCAAGTAATAGACAAAGAGTGAGTTAAATTTAAAATCGCATTCAGCAATTTAAAACGCACTTCCAGGAATTATTGTTAACAGACAGTAGAGAATTCTTTTGTGTGTCCCTGTAAATGAACGATGACTGCTATACACACGATATTCTGTAGTAAACCTCTTGTAATGCACCTTAGTGATATATATCACTTTCAATGTGTTTAAAATAGTGAAACTTATTTAATTAAACCGCAAACGATTTTTCTCTATAGACGTAATGTAACGGAATTCTTTTGACTGTCCCTGTAAAGTAACTAGAAGTGCTATGCACACCAGATTCCATATTAAGCTTCTTATAATGCACCTTAGTGATATATATCAATTACAATGTGTTTGAAATTGTGTAACATCATTAAAATTAGCCGCAAATGATTTTTCCCCATAGACCGTAATGTAACGGAATTCTTTTGAGTGTCCCTGTAAAAAAACTATAAGTGCTACACACTTCAGTTGAAATAGGGAACATTCTATAGATAACGACAATAACATATAAAAATTGCAGGGTAATCCGAGCATATTTACGGGAGTTAGAGCACGGAAAGACGCCAGACGGCAGACGGCCAAACAAACCGAAGTCATAAACACTTTTCAACTAGGTTGGAAAGTGTTAAAAATTGCCCACGACAGTCCTGTAATGAAACCATGAAATATTTTTCAACTACACTGGCCTCCAAAAGTTAAGGTAAAACCATTCTTTTGTGTCTAATTCGAAAACAAATGAATATGAAAATATGAAATTTGGAAGAATTGTGCTTTAAACAATTATTTATCGAATTTTACTTAATTTTAAGATCAAGCATAATTTACAAATGAAAAATTGCATTTTTTGCAAAAGTCCACGGTTTGATTAAAAAAAAAAAAATAGCAGTTTTTTGTGAAAAAATAAATAAATAAACGGATTTTAATAAGGCATATATATTGTAATTTTTCAATCCTTAATTTATAAACATGAAAAATTCTATAAAAGTAACTGAGTAAATCAGGCTTGTAATTTATTTATTAATTTAAATTGATTTCCGAAAGAAGTTGCGTTTCTTTGAGTTTTTGTTTTCTACATTCACTTAATGTATTTTTTTCCCCCTTAAGCAATTCGATGAGCTCAGAAAGGAACGAAAAAAAAAAAAAAGGCATTTATTTGTTTTGTTGAAAAGAAGTTAAGTATAATTTAAAGAACAATAGCTGCATAAATATTAATCTCTTCGTTATGTTTCACCCAATTTCATTAAAAATGTAGACTATCTTACAAACACACATTTTTTTAGGAAAAGTGAGAAAAATCATAATTTTTTAGTGAACTTTGAAAATTTCTGCTCTATGTCGAAGATTTCCACTTTGTAACAGTTTCCTGCAATGTCTTTTAATATTAGATCAACCATTTCATTTTGTTTGCATGTTAAAACCTGGTTCTCTGACCTCACTATAACCGAGTTTGGCAGAACAAACTATTATTATGTAATGATGTAACCACGAAAGAAAGTCCTTTTTATGTATGCTTCAAGGTTACTAAAAAGAAAAACCCTTTTCCTTCAACATATGATAAAAATCAGTCATATCAAGTGGGACATCAATTTGAGCTTCCCCTCATTTTTCTACTGTATTACTTGAATCCGATAAAACCACGCTACTGACTTTGAATTATCAATGCTAAAATTCTGATGTCATCAATGTACTTTGTATTCGTAAAAACTTCTCTTGAAGGTATCGGGTAACTTTTATTTTATTTTATTTTTGGAGGTAGCTAGTCACGCGTGGTCTTAAACTGTTTGTTTCCCTTGTTTCCGTTCACGCAAGAATCGATTCTTTCTGATACAAAGCTTATTCCACCTAGGCATATGTATCTGCATATCTTTTTTTGTCGGCTTCTTGCTGATTAAAATAAGAAAAAGAATTTTGAATGGGGAATAAGTAAGATTTGATCAGAGTTATTTGGTTTGATTGTTTTAGACACACACTCGTAGCATCCGCTGCATTTTTGATATGGTGTATTGCCTTGGTGAAGATGAATTGTCTTGGTGAAGATGGATTTCTGAACAAAATATGCCCCATGTTCATATTCGTCAATAATTGTGTTTTACCGTTTAGACCAAAATCCGGACAATTGGTGTAACTATAGAAATATTTTTTTTTTATTGTTATTGATGGGAATGTGGGACAATATACAGGGTATTTTTTTTAAAGTTGTGAAAGTAAAACCCTATAACAAAAGAACCACTGATCCAAATGACCTAAAATTTTATCAGTATGCTCCCAAAGCAATGGGATTTTTAGGCGTGGTTAAAAAAACAACTTAAAATCGCACCGACAGATGGCGCTGTACTTGCAGTAAAGTCGGGAGACGAACGCCCGGCACACGCACATTGGCGATAAAACCGTGAAGTACGCACATCTCGTGTTCATTATTCTACAGAAATCCTCGCAATGACTGCGCCATTGACGGACCGTGCGTTGTTAGTGAAACTGTATTATCATAAAATGACAGCGCAGCAACTGCTCTTAGGAGATTTAGGACACTTAAAAATTTAAGAAAAGGTCCAATGACGGCAGAGGGTTTACGGAAGATGGTTTCTCAAAGTACCGTCCATTGTTTCCTCCCACAGACGATATTCTTTGTTTCTGCTACCTTACAGCGCCATCTGTCGGTGCAATTTTAAGTTTTTTTTAACCATGCCAAAAAAATTCCCATTGCTTTGGGAGCATACTGGAGAAATTTTAGGTCATTTGGATCAGTGGTTCTTTTGTTATAGTGTTTTACTTTCACAATTTTAAAAACAATCACCCTGTATTTACGCCCAAAACTCGCCAAAAGTATCAAAACTCGCTGTTTTCCCCCATATTTACGCATTAATTTTTTATTGGTAAATATACGAAATTTGCATGTGTTTTTTATTCAGGTACCAAGAAATCAAATGGTGCTTTTTTTCCCCTGTAAAAGCATAGGATCTTTCAGAATCTCTCCTCTCAAATAATCTTGTTTTCTTTTTTAATGTTATCAAAGTTGCTTTTTTCCTCCTGGAATGCTATACTTACGAGTATTTTCACTTATTTTTATTAACAAGCCTACTACACTAATGTGCAATTGTATCTCATGTCTAAATAAAATGGGAAAAATAATTTTGAATGGGGAATAGGTAAGATTTCATCAGAGCTATTCAGTTTGATTGTTTTAAACAATCGTAGCATCCGTTGCTTTTTTGATTTGGTGGATTTTGATTTGGAAGATCAATTTCTGAACAAAATATGAGTCAGGTCATCAATAATTTTGCTTTACCGTTTAGACTTAAAAGGGACGACATATTTACCCCCAAAAACTCGACGTACAAAACTCGCCAAATGTACCGAAACTCGCTATTTTCTCCCATATTCACGAAGTCATTTTTATTCGTAAATGTATAGAATTTACAGGTATTCTTATATTCAGATACCAAGAAATCGAACGGTGCTTTTCTGTAAAGGCAAAGTTCTTTCGAAAATCCTTTCAAATCATCGGTTTTTTTCCCCCTACATTCTCAAAGTTCTCTTTTCCTCTTGAAATGCTATACTTACGAGTCTTTTCATTTTTTTTATTAACAACTGTGCTACAGTAGTGTCCAAGGTACCTCAAATTAAAATAGCATTTTTAGTTTTCTAAAAAAAATTATTTCAAAATAATGAAAGAAAATCTTTTCAAAATTATAAATCTGAAAAAAAAAAGATAAACAGAAGGTATGGGGGGTACTGGTGTATCAAACTGGTGTATCAGTCCTCTGAAAAATTTTTCAGAGTAATCTAGTATATACATAGAAGATAATAGCTTCAATCTTTACGAATTCCATTCAAATTCTTCTATTTTCAATTATTGTGCTACTATTAGATTTACACGAGAATTTTAGATAACGAGAAAAAATACCTAGAAGAAATTTCGAAACAGATATTTAGAACTTCAAAGCGTATGTTTATTTAATGAAATAGTACAACCCAATATTTGTTTCTCGGCATTGACAAATAAATGTAATAGAATCAAATGCATCGATCGAAATTTTATCATTTATTTTTCATTCAAAACATCAATAGCATTTTCACCGCCAGCTATTTGTTCTACCATGTTATTTTCACAGCAAATAAAAACGCAAACGCTCTGCTGATTTAAGATTAAGCAAAACTGCTGTGAAGAATATTTATGTATGTAATAAATTATCAGCATTGTGAAAAAATTCACAAACGTTTCTTCATGGAAAATTCAATAAAATATCGCAAATTACCCACGATACCCTTGTCTTAAAAAACCATTAGGAGAAGGACCATTCAGAAATCTCAGATAACAAAATATTTCGAAGACTTTTCGAAACGTTGATGAACGTTCTTTTTTTTTAAATAAATTTCGGAAAACTCAACGTTTCAAAAAATGTAGATAATCAATTGGTCCTTTTACTTCAAAAATGTTCTGTTACTTTCGTAAACCGATTAATTTTCTGATGCTTCTGACTGTTTCTTCTTCTAATGTTATCTGAAGACAAGAGAAAAGTTATTGGAATTGTGGAAACTTTGAGATTACTTTGAATTTTTGTAAATATTTTTGCTGTATCAGGAGATGTTTTATAAATTTCTTATTTCAGTGAGGTAACTGGTATTTTGAAAGCTCCCTCATGAATATGTCTTTCCTATAGCAATATAGCCAAAACTGAGCAATGTCAAAATAAATAAATAAATAAGTAAAAAATAAAACATTACTTTGCTTTCAGCTGTTTTTTAAAAGTTGTATGAAGCGAAAAGTAATATATATATATATATATATATATATATATATATATATATAACCATAAATGAAACATTACCATAACACCAACTTAAACTATGAAATAATGATTAAGTATGTAATAATTAGTTGACAATGAAAGTATTCCCCAACACACTGAATATGGATACCAAAAACTTATTTAAAAGAAGAAGAAATTAAATTAAAATTTGAATAAATGAAATTGAAAGAATGAAATGAAATTTGTGGAATTTAAACAGAATTTTCAAGTCCCATAAATGCCTTAATACCACAAATAAAATGAGTGGTTTCATCATCATATTAGCCATAACATTGCTAAAGAATATGTATATATATATATATAGAGAGAGAGAGAGAGAGAGAAAAAAAAAACTTTTTTATTAGCATTGTTAAATGTATTTAAAATTTTTATGATTATGTCAGACTGTCACAATCACAAATATTGAAAGGAAATGACAATTCTAACTTACTTTATTTATTTTTTTTAATTTATCATGCCTCAAAATGAGCATATTTTCCAAAACTATTCATTAATTGCTTTTATGTAACATAAATCTGTTATTGTAGAATATTGCTCATAAATAGTCATCTTTTAGAATAATTTTAGTAGCAAAAATAAGAAACTGGATTAAAAAAAAAAAAAAAGACAAAATGCAAGATTGCATAAACAGATTAAAAGATGTATGATCATATCGATATATTTGTTTTATGAAGTAAAATTTCAATCACTTGAAAGCATCAAACAAACAAAAAATAACTGCTCGATATGACTAATATTATATAATAACAATATTTCTCAAGCAAAAAATATTTTATTTTAAAATAAAATAATTAAAATAATTTTATTATTTCAGCCGTAAATGAATAAGTATTTTTATGATAACACTAAATTATGTTTAAGCAAAATAAATTTTAACATAAAATTAATTTAAACAATTTTGATCTACTCTGCAATGGATAAGGATTTTACTGATACCACTAAATTATTTCATCTTTTCTACTCCTGAAAACGGCGCAAATCCTCCACAACATGCTGAAGTGCGAAGATATTAAAAATACTGAAAATCATTTCAACTTCCTGAACTCCACGAAACCTTTAAATCAAACCCAATACTTAAAAAGAAATCAACGCGCTAGTGTATCTGATATGAATCATGGACATTTTTGAAACAGCTGGTATTGCTTTCGCCCGACTCCCAATGGCCTAACTTGACCCCTGGACTGATCTGGATTAAGTTTTGATGGATCGCTCCTACAGCAACCAGGACGATTGAAATTCGAATAATATGGAAATTTCACTGAGACTAGGGAGTAGAAAATGAGGTTAAACTTCCATATCCGTTTGAAAAATCGTTCTTATTGAATTTCCATTATGCCAATCCAAGCAATACAGGTTGGTTTTTATCGAATTTCGAAGTTATTATTCGACCTTTTTTTCCAAGATGTCTTTTTTTCCCTACTCTGTTCTGAAGCTCTATGATGTGGATCGTGATCTCTTGAATAATAAAAGTAAACGGCGTTCTTCTAAAAACAGTGCATTTGGAAGTCGAAAACCTTCTGGCCACAAAGTGCATCAGATTTGGAATTTGATTTTGGTGAATTGTAATGAAGTGTAGAACACTTTCAGTAACTGAAAGTCTATTTTTAGTCATAAATTTATGTTTAACGAAGGAAATTTTTATGCTTTTACACAAAACAGATTCTTCATCAAACATTAATGCTTTCGGTAAAAAAAAGAGACATAAGAGAAATGTAGAAAGCGTTTAAAAGAAATGATAATTTTTCTTCATGAAAAGTGGTGTGGCATCACTACTAGAGCCGAAATAAGATTTAGTATCACAAATTGTAGCACTTCTTTTTCCCATGAAAAAGAAAATTTTTGAAACGCATAGTTATTTTTATATTTTTTATGATGCATTTCCTATTGTATAATGTTTTGGACTAGTATTTTAAACATTTTATTTGCTGAAAATATTTGTTACTATTTGACCACGATTAGTTACCACATATTTCGCACAACTTTAGACACTATTAGTTGATTAATCAATTAATTAATTAAAATGTAATGTAGAACCCATTTTTCATTAAAAATTACCCCTTCTTCACCATCTATGCTAAAGTTAGCAAACTTCTTTCCCCGTGTGTAATGCATTTTTCCAATATTGATGAGTTATAAATAGGTCTTTACTCCGATACTTTCAGAGAATAATAAAATGACTGATTGCAAATAGCTGAACTTGGATATAGACAAAAATTGGGAAAAATAATCTGAATCAAATTTCTACGAAATGAAAAATAATCTGAATCAAATTTCTTCGAAATGAATCTCCTAGTGAATTTTCTCAATATTTCTTACTTCTCTGTTCACAGCCATTGTTTAATGAGTTGTAGATCTCTAACATCATCTGTTTACGAGACAACTCTTAAGTAACGCGGAAATAATGCATCTATAGAGTTTACGCAATCTTCATGGGACAACCTAATTACGATAATGAAATTAAATAATTAAACAATTAAATTAATAAATACACAGATAGATTTAAAGAAAAATCTGAAATCCTGACCGAGATGGAAATATCTTTATTTTCGGACTGGGAATTTTAATACTGCACTTTAGTTGAATGACAGTAAATCACTGAAATTACCTGATGAAAATGAATGTGATATGGAGTGTCGGAGTGGGCTACTTCTCGACGCTATTTCTGAATAGTATTCTTCGCCTTATTCAACCACAATAGATTCTGAAATTAAATAGGCTTTTTGAATGTTATAAATTCTGCGATTAAATAAGACGAAGATTCCTATTCGGAAATTAAGGGTAAGAAGCAGCCCGCCGGTTGAACATTCCTGCAGTAGACGGTCTGGAAATCGATGCTGCAATCGACAAAGCAGAGAAATAAATAAATGCTAGCAACGTCACCAAGTTTATCATTGGTTGATGAATCTGAAACGAGAAAATGTGCATCGCATTGAATGGTATATCGGGAAGACGAAAGCAACGAATATTTCTGTCGGGAGACAAAGAAATCAAACAGTGGCCATCGAGCTAAAAAAATATTTTATTAATATGCTTATCTACATAGCACATCATCGATGTCAGTCCCTACCCCTTCTTCTTCATATGTTTCGTTTAACTCGGGAGCACACCAGCAAAGTTTGACATTTCCAAGTTGCGGAAGTTTTTTTTTATTTTGCCATTAATACTTCCAAATGATTACCGTTGTCTTATAATCGCAAACAATTGTTAGAAATTCTGCGATAAAATAAGTTGAAGATTACTTTCAGTAAAATAGTGACAAATGTGAAATCTGTACGCACTAGGGTATGTTGTACTCATTACAACATATTTTTAGGTTAATTTTAAAGCAAAAAACAAAACGAGGTCTATCGGCTTTTGAGAATATTATGCAAAGTATTGACAGTAATACATATACATGCCATACAGAGTGTCCCAGAAAGACCGCAAAAACTCTGAAGAATTAGAATCTGCGATCTGGATGTATACAACAATTGACCTAAGAAGCATACTTCTACGATCCTCAGATTTTGAGAAAATGTAATGCAAAATAATTGACATCACACCCGGTTCATTCTGTATAGCGTTTGCGCGATCTTGATGGGACAACCTAATTACGATAATGAAATTAAATAATTAAACTAGAAAATTAGTAAATACACAGAGAGATTTAAAGAAAAATCTAAAATCCTGACCGAGATAGAAATATCTTTATTTTCGGACTGGGAATTTTAATACTGCACTGTAGCTGAATGAGAGTAAATGGCTGAAATTTGACAAAACAAAAATGTAAGAGAAGAAAATTGCGCAAAAACAATCTGAATCAAATCTTTCCCAAAAGTCTGGAATGGATTTTCACCATATTTTTCCTTCCACATAACCATTGTCAAATGAGTTGTCAATCCGAGTGTCATCTGTTTGCGGGACAACTCCTGATGAATGCGGAAATAAAGTAGCTTTAGGTGTTACCTGATAAAACTAAATGTGATCCTGATATAAAAGCACTAGGTGGTCTAGAAATTTGATGCTGCAACCGACAAAGCCTACAGCGAAACAAATAAATGTTAGCAGTGTCACCGAGTTTCTCATGGTTGATAAATCTTAAACGAGAAAAGGTGTATTCGGATTGAATGGTATGTCGGGAGGGAGAAAGCAATGAATATGTCTGGCGGGGGAGGACGAAATCAGACGCAAACAGTGGCCAACGCATGTTTATCGCAACGTGCCATAAATTTTGCTGTCTCCACCTCTGTTGCATGGAGGGCGAGTGATATTAAGAGTAGGGGGCTGCTAAGTGTTTATTTACAGTTCACTAGTTTTCTAGGATGATTTTAGAAAGCATTGCAGTTGTTCATGTAGTGAGACCTGTTGCCGTTAGTCTATATAAGTGAATATTTAACATTGCTCATTTTCCTCGTAAAAATAAGGAAATAGCAGGATAATGAGCAACAGAAGTTTCGCTCATATTTTAAACTTTGTGAGTAAGTGGATATTGCACTGGAATGCAAATAGAAAATGCAGAAGGAAATTTTTATCATACTTTAAGCTTTATGAATAATAAATTATTGATATTATCTGGTATGTGCTTCATTAGCATTTTTTCACACTCTATGATTTCTTTTCTTTCTTTCTTTTTTTTTTAAAGAATGACACAAGCGTTTTACTTCAACTTTTTAAGAACGACTTAATGATTTTTAATGTTTTATTTATCATTTTAAGGTTTTTTAGACTTCTTGGTGTACACTGATATATCTTTTTCTGTTCTTCTATTATTATGTAGCTTCCCTCTTTCCTCGAAGTTCGCGGATTCGATGACAGCCAAGTTTGAGTGGAGTGGCTGTGCAAAGTTTTTAGGGTTTTCCTTGTATGACTTCATGCCATTACACTTTCAAATACTCCCTAAATGCGCTCCAATGTTCATACAGGTCCTCCCTCCTCTCTATTATACTAGCTTATTTCTTGGGCTTTTATTTTTAAATTCTGCATTTCTAAAACCGCTTATAGCTGCTCTCACCCACCTATGAATTCCACTATATCTTATTATTTAATTAATAACAGAAATTCTGCGATTAAATAAAACTAATATTACTATTCGGAAATAGAGGTACTAAAAAAAAGGGATGATTGGAAGCTATGGATATACGCTTGTTCTTAAAATGTATTGACACCTTTTAACTATTAATAAGATGTTATAGTTCTAATAATTGATCCAGTTGACAGCATAGTACAACAACGTAAATAGTCGAAATCTGTATGCAGATAGATTTTCACTTTAATCAAAAGGGAAACTCATTTATTCTTTTGATAACTTCATCGGCAGGAAGCGGATTTTGATGTGCTGAATTAGCAAAATAATGTTTCCAAAATTCCATAAGAACTCTTATTAATAACTTCAATCTCCGCGAATACTAAACTATGCATAAGCATTAATTCTTAAGAGTTAGCTGATAAATTCTTTTCGGGTCTCATTATTACATTGCCCAGTATCTAGGTCGTGATGCATTATGCATAAGACACTAACATATCATTATGCAAATCGGAGGCATTTCATCTTGCGCTTTGCATTAGCATAGATCCCTGTATGAAAACACTGGCGTTTATTCTTGCTTCACATGTGTTTCTGTTTGAAAAATGAGAGAGTTGCCACAATTTGTTTATAGTTTCCTTCTGTTAAATACCCTCATTTCCTTAACATAGCGTTATAAAAGTCATCAGGCCTTTCCCGAGGATACATGAATGAAAAATTTGAGCTATTTTGGTCCAAAACAACATGGCACCATGTATGATTTTCGTTTTTACTTTAAGTATCATTAGATGAATTGTTATTAGATTCATTTGATATTTATTTCTGTTTCCAGTTTTTACAGAAGTCTCTATAGATTCCTTTGACGTGACAAATGGACGTATCTTTGAAAAATGTTTTTTTTTTACTGCATGTATAAAATTGTAACTAAATTTTCTTTCTTAGTTGTTTAAAATTAAACCCTGTCTGTCTAGATGAATAATGTTTCCTGAAAATTTATGTACATGGAATCTACTGTACAAATTAATGAGGTATTTTCATAATTTTTTCAGGGTTTATCATGACATCATCAGCATAATTTATAAATATTATTTAAGACAAAATTTCACCATTATATACATATAGCAAAAAAGTACTAATTTATTTAAATTTGTTTATTTACATATAATGTGTAGATTTTTTTTAACCTATAAATATAAGTTTAGCGCTTGTCTGCTATGGCAGTTAGTAAATAACAAAACAGCTTCTAAAAACCCTGCGCAATTATGAAATATTTGCAATACTTACAACATACATTTAACCTCATATTTCTGAATGCAAAAACTACTCAAAAGAATTAATTAAAACATTCCCTGTAATGGATAACAATCAAAATAATAAATTTATCTTTTTTAATAAAGAAAATAAAAAGAAAAGCCTGATGATAACTTGATGCTTACCAAACTCTAAAAGTTTGTTCGTTAGTTTTTTTTCAACATGCATTAAATCGATATATTAATCCAATCAAGATGAAAAATTCCATTAAACACCACAACTTAAAAAATCTACACGGGGATGTCTTCCTCCATGTCTTTATAATATGTATTTATATATACAGCCACGAGTCTCTCTATAACGAACTCCCGTATAACAAATTTCTCTATATAACGAATTAACGAATATTTAGCAAGAACGGTCACCTTTTCCCATAATTACATTAAAAGTAATATCCATATAGCAAAAGATCTATCTCCATATAACGAATTTTTTCAGAAACTTTTCTTTTTTTGGTCAGAAAAAACTTCCAAACCACGTGGAATCAATTGTCCTTCTTCGCACTGATTCCTGGTTTATCTTTCAAAGCTGAGTACCTCTACCTTTTTCTTTATTTTGTTTGTCAAGTTATTTTCACATTTTTGCGAAATTAGTTTATTTATAATTATTGACCTTGAAAATGTCGCCGATTGAGTGCACGAAACCTGTTGATCAGTTGATCTGTTTATTAAATTGATGTATTTGTTTATTAAAATGCATTTGTTTACTAAAATGTATCTGTTTATTGAAATGCATATACATTTTTACTTTACTGATAATAAGGGATTTTCTTATACATAATTCTGCATTCCTTGTTAAAGTGTGAAAATTTTTACGAGGGTGTAACAGTTTTGAAATCAAAACAACCAAAAATTACAGCTTTCTTCCTCTAAAACCAATGTAAGTTTTCCTTATGCATTTTTTACTATGCTTTGAAATTTTGCGTTTTGACAACTGTTTAAATAATTTAAAAATACAATATCAATTTAATACTTAGAGTTAAACATTTCAAAATCTTAAGTGGTAAATAATAATAATAATAAAAAAAAAAAAAAAAAAAAAAAAAAAAATCGAAATTTACACATTAAATAGGATTTTTTGTTATTCTCTTATATAACAAGTTTTTCTATATAACGAATTTTTTGACTGGAACAGTGTATTTCGTTATATAGAGAGACTCGACTATATATATATTTCTACTTTTGAACATTAGTTGCTAAACATGCAGTTATTTTAGTAAAAGTGCATTTTCAGAGAATTACACGAAGACAAAAGCTTGCCAAAGTATCAAGAGTTGTTATTTTTAAATGATTTTTTATTTTATTTATATTGAGAGAATTTATTACTCGTATCTTCAATTCATTTTCAATTTTATAATTTTTAATAGAAGTATTTTGATCTAATGCTTTATTAAATGGAAGCAAAATGAAGAATTTGCTTGAAAAATTACTATATGTTTTAAAGATTCTTTCAAATGTAGTGATTCCAATGATACATCCAATATTCGATTAACATTATATGTGTGTTTCAAAATATACATATACTTGCATTTCAATTTTCAGAAAGAATTGAACAATACTGATTCAATATTTCGTTAAAATTCATGCTAATTATTATAAACCTACCTTTTTCTCAAACAAAAGGGAAATCAAACTGTCTCCAAATATTACATTAGAAAATATGCAATATTTTAAAAATATATAGTATACCGTATATACTGGCGCATAAGCCGACCCCCAAATTCCAGATGAAAACAAGTTTAATACCAGTAATTCAGAATAGTTTTCTACGCCTTATTTAATCTAATTTAATTCTAATTTATTTAAGGTGAAGGAAATTATTGTAAAATATTGGTATTAAACCAGCTTTCATCTCGAATTTGGGGTTCGGCATATACGCGAGTATATACGATAAATATATCCTGTGCATTGTAAAAAAGCAAAACGACTATTAGATATTACACAGGGGATTGCGTTAACGTGATCGCAGAAACATTTTGTATAAATGTTTTCACTAGAAAATATTTTATATATTTTTTACACTTGTGTGACAGATTTTGAAAGTATTTTGTAAAGCTGATGTAAAAAAAATTAGTATCGCATTTGTAATTTTTTAATCATCCATGCTAGAATATATTATGAGATATAGTTACACATTTTCTTTTTATTTTCAGCCAAAGGATGTAGTATGAAATTAACTAATGTATTCGACTGGCACCCTTTCCAAATTATCATTAATCTATAGCTACTTCAATCAATAAATATGTATGCTGAAAAAAAGAAAAGAAAGAATAAAAACGAATAGAAAAATACATAAAAGAAAAAAAAAATTCCCCACAGTGGATAATCACCACCCCTATATTAGTTCCAAAGTTTTTGATAACTTTGGATCAAGCTAAGTATCAGGTTTCGGAAACTATTTCTTTCCGCAAAAGATATACGGTCTTTGAAAGTTCGGGCAATAAATCATAGCCATCGTTTCCTAGCCGTGACGAGAAATATTGACGGCCGCTCTTCTGTAACTTTTGCCGGCCAAAATCCCAAGGCCTACGGCAAGTCCATATCAGAGTCCATCGCGCCGATGAGCAGAGTGGAACTCGGCGGTGGGGCCAAGACGAAATTAAATCAGGAAGTTGAAGTGTGGAGTCGATAAATAACATACGATGAAATATGTGGCTGTGAATTGTCACTTTCCTTCGTTCTATATCTAATTTATTTTTATAGAACAATGGACGGATATGATACGTAAGTCAGGTATTCAATGGTGGTTATACAAATTGAACGCGTGTGCTTATAAAAGTTTGCAAAGAGTAAATATTTCACAATGGTTTTTAATAATGGAAATAGTTTTATAATCTTTATTTTTATGTCTAGGAATAAATCAATTATCACATCATAGTAAGTGTTTCTCATTGATATTGATAAGGATAATTCCTATGATGGATGTTTGTTAAAAGATTAACGTAAAAGAAAAAAATATTTAACGTACACAAATTAACCAAATAATCGTAGTTTTACCATGTATTTTTCATGTAAATTTATCAACACAAAGAAGAAATTAAAAAATATATTATATATATATCACGGTAAATATTTAACGTCAAAATATAGTAATAATAATAGGAAAATAAATAGCACTTTTCAAAAGATTTTCCCTCTCTACAAATGACTAAACAATCGTAATTTTAACACTATAAATAATTCATATAAATTTATCCAGACAACGAAAAAACAAATTTTCCATTAAAAAAAACAAAATTAGAGTCAATATTTGGCGCCAAAAAATAAGAGTAACAAACATGATCAATGTACCATTAACTGTTTCCTTTTTCATTAGAATTTATCTTGAGTTCATTAAAGAAATTCAAAATATCTGATGAAAAAATCTCATTACACATGTAAATTTATCAACACAAAGAATTGATAAATTAAAATAATATATATCACGGTAACATATTTATAATTTTCAAAAGAATTTCCCTCTATGCCACAAATGACTAAACAATCGTAATTTTAACATTATTTAATTCATATAAATTTATCCAGACAACGAAAAAACAATTTTTTTCATATAAAAATATCACAGTCAATATTTGGCGCCAGAAAATAAGGATAACAAACATGATCAATATATCATTAAGTGCTTCACGTTGAATTAGAATTTATCTTGAGTCCAGCAATAAAGAAATGTAATAATGAAAAACTATTATTACACATCGCACATTAGTATGATTATAATTTTTATGTGTAAAGCCATACAGCAGGAAAGTAACGGAAATAAAGTAAGACATTATTCTTAATAACTTAGATATATATATTAAAGAATTAAAAAAAAACCCAGAAAAATGACGTATAAAACGTAACAATTACATGCCTTTAAATGTCACTTTGTTTAATATTATATTAACGAGTTTATATAGCCCATTAAAATATATTCAAATTAAACACTAGTCAACCAATATAATCTGTGGGACTAAAATCTGTATTAAAAAAAAAAAAAAAAGATGTGCGTACACGTTTGTGAAACTAAAAATTAAAAAATAAAAATATACGTAAGGGGGAGGGGGGTATTTGCTGGACTTTATTATTTAATATTGTATATTTGTAGGAGATAATTATTTAAAATAAATGTACAGAATCATTTGAATTTATTTTGTTAGTAATTAATGGAATTTACTACGCTTTGGATATTTTTCTATTTAATATTTTAGAATATTATTCTATGTTAAATTATTTTATCAAGGGGAAAAAGTAAGTATGTTGCCACATTTAAAGAAAGATTTTTCTTTTATTAAAAAAATAATAATTTATCTTCTCCCACATTATTTTGCATCAATTTTTTTATAGATCTTCTGTGCAATTTTAATGATTGAATTCCCCCCCCCCCCCCCCGCAAAAAAAAATAAAAATTTCGGAAGAAAATAAAATATTAAGGTAATCACCAAAAAATCAACAATATCTTATTATCTTATTTTCAAATAACAACACAAAAACTAAAATACACTATAAGAACCTCCAATATAAAAACATGTCACTCAAGAGATATTTGTTTCAGTTTTAGGTTTTCGAACATACTAAATACAAACAGAATGAAGTTAATTTAAAAACTGAGATGAAGGAATATTTTTTTTAATTAAGTATTTTACAATATTATAATACTATAATTTAAATTATAGTATGAAGGAAATATTTTTGTCAAGGAAAACAGATAATTCTATCGCGGCACATTTAGAAAAAATACTTACTATCCAAGTTATTAAAGATGCATTGCATATATACATCTTCAGAATGTACTAGATATGCGTCAGGTTATATATTTTAAACAAAAATGGTTCCTACCACATGAAGAGTACCCATTACACTGAAATAGCAAACGATGATTTATATAGTTATATTGCAAGTGATCGATATAAAAGCGTTACTCCCCTACCTCGTCCCCGCCTTCTCTAACATTTAAAACAGAAATGAAGCAATTTGACTGAATTTATTAGTTAGGTGTAAAAAATCATTAATCAAGATTAAAAATGAATTTATCATCATGTTACAAAGATCAATTTATTTTAAAACTATATAAATCAAAATAAATGTTGATAAAATATAAGGAGCTAGCAAGACGACAATGATTCAAACAGCTAAATTATTTTATGCTAAATGAATGATATTCTGTTACACATTCAACGTCGCTTACTTCCCAATAAAAACACATGAAATATATTTTATACAAAATTTGTATAACATACCGCAAAACATAAACATATGATAAAAATATTAGGGATAAATCAATATTAAAAACAAAACATAAAAACTTCATACCATTCTAATTTAGATATATAATTAATGCATGCAACAATAATAACCTACAACATTTAAAAGACACTTTTCTCAGCTGATATATTCTTATAAAACATTAAGGATTGTGTCCAAGCCTTTTACACCTTTTAAAATTCAATGTTATTACATAACACACAATTTTTCCGATTGCCCAATAATTTTAGCTTAATATTATAACTGGGCAAAAGCTCTCATAATTTGGTAAATAGCGTTTCATGGGACACAACATTCTTAATTATACACTAAACTAATTATACTGAAAAGCGAATAATAAAGTTGCAACTAATTTAGAATCTTGCCTTTCATCTGTAAAGACAATTTTCTCTGCTGATATATATTCTTATAAAATCTATGTCCAGGCCTTTTTACACCTTTTAAAATTCAGTGTTACATAACACACAATTTTTCCGACTGTGCAATAATTTTAGCTTAATATTATAACTGGGCAAAAGTAACTTGGCAATTGTAACTGGCTGATAATTTGGTAAATAGTGTTTCATGGGGCACAACATTCTTAATTATACACAAAACCAATGATACTGAAAAACGAATAATAAAGTTTAACTAATTTAGAATGCTTTCTCTCATCTGTAATAGCAATTTTCAGTGCTCTTTGGTTATTATACATGAATTAATTTTATTTGAAGGAAATTTCTGATATTGATGAATAAAAGAATTTTTTCTGCTATTATCTGTTAACATTCTGATAATGATGAAAAGTAATTATCATTTTGCTACTTAAATTTATCTTTATTTAAATTTAAATTATGTTTAACTATTTAAATATGATTTCTTATAATATTTTAAAATACGATTTCTTATAAAGTATTTAATGAGATAGAAAATAGTCCCTTGTCCTTATTTTGTTTTAGAATATTTCCAAATTATGGATTATTTTATGATGATAATCATACAGTGGAATGACTTGCAATTTTTTTAATTACTTTGTTTTTCGGTAATTTATTTAAAAATTTACTTTTATAATAAGATAGCCACAGAAAGATGCAGAAGGATATTTTCACATATATTTAAACATTTTATAAACACTTTTATATTTCACACAGATATTTTAACAATTTTTCTTTCAATCTTAGCATTATCTATAAATTCTCTAAAGATATGGAAATTGGAGCATGGTTTCTTACTTTTTAAATGAACCGAATAAATTTATTTCACACATTAGTTCATAGCTAAAATGAAAAGAAAAAAAAAATCTCATATCAAATTTATATCATGATCATCAAGTTAAGCAACCTCCTTTTTCATACACAAATATAATAATTTATCATCAACATTTTTTATGATTGTGATGGCATAAAATAATGCATTTCAGAACAACAGTGCATTACTTCATCACAAATCGCCTTTAAAGAATTCACTTTCGGCTGAAATTAATTCAAATTAGACGTAACGAAATGCAGTTGTAAAGACAGCCCCAGCTGTTATCATTATGTTTTGGTACAAAGACTTTTTGCGGCTTCATCGTGAGTCTTCATCTCGTTTTTAAGACAGGCAACAATTGCAAATTTCAAGGCAAATAACTGATGTCAATCAAGTTTGAATTTCTCCCAGGAAAAATATCATGAGACGTGGTCTAATGTTCTTCAAACCTTTCATTACCTATAATCAGTCTTTCTATAGCGGGTAAAAAGAAATGAAATTTCAGTAATATCTTTGTTTTGCTTTTTAAGCATAAGGTGCGTGCTCTTTGTGTTCACGATGCAAACTCTAACATCAGTAAAGGATAATAGTAGTTTGAAAGAAAATTTTAATGGTGTGTGTCTGGTGAGCTAGCGATGTCAATCCTGCCCACTAGTCGAAAAATAAAGGTTCGAGACCTTTCATACGAGGTCGAACTCGAAAATGGTTTTCGAAAGCAATTCTATTTTAAACTTGATAGGCTGATATAGTGTTAAAAATATTTTTATTTAAATGGTGCCTTTAGAAATCTATTCGAATACAGTAGCCCACAAGTGAGCGAAAGAGAAAGGGGGGGGGGGGGGAGGGGGTGTTCCTCCCTCGATTTGGAAATAAATTTCCTCAAAATTTTCTTTATTGTTTTTAAATTTTCTTTATTGTTTTTATAATATATTTTTCAAATGTATTTAATGTGATTAATCATTAAGAAAAAAATTATGATTGAAGGTAAAAAATTTTTTATGTGTTATTATGATGCGGCTTATCACAAAACTCCTCCCCCCCCCCCTCCCACACACACACACACAATACTACAATAATAAATAAATAAATCTTGTCAATTCCTTGGATTACATACATCCTGCCGTTGATTACGCATGATAAAATATATTATAAACAATTTGTGCTAGTGATTCTGAGATTTCTACACTGTTAGTTTATATTTACTTATGGTATATTTTAGGTTTAGTTATTTAAGTTTTTTAAACGCATTTACAGTTTTTTGGAAGATCGAAGTGTGTAGAATAGACTATTATAAATACAAAAGAATTTCAAGAACTATACTTTTGGAACAAATAGTATAGTAACTGTACATAATATAAATACATCGAATTAGATAATTTAATGAGTGGAAGAAAAATTAAAATGCAAAAAGCACATAAAGTGTATAAATGATCAGTTAAATATATATTCAGAACATATAATTTATTATAAAATGAATTATTTTGCATGCATCTGATTAACGACAAATAATATTTATTATCGTATTTTGTTATGTTGAATAAATACAGCAATGCTATTAAAAATAAATTTTTTTGAGTTAAAAATTGTGAAAGTTTAGAGACTTTAGATGCAATTATTTTTTTTTTTTTTTACAAAAATATGGGACTTATTATTAATTAGATTTTTGCGTACCGGAAATTAATGCGTATAGATATTACATCAAGAATGATTGTTATATTTATTTGTTTAAAAAAAAAAAAAAACATTTTTAATGATTTAATAGGTAATCAAATATATTTTTACTCAGGTATTAAAGTCAAAGCTATTCTGTGGATAATATATTATTCTGATAGACCAGCAGGGCACAAGGCCTGCTATCAGAGGTCCCGAATTATTGGGGTCCGTTTTATTATATAGTCTCTCTCCCTCTCTCTTTTTAATTATAAAACGAAAAATATATATATATATTTATAGGATTCATAATGGATATTTATAATTGAACTCTTTTTATTATTACTTTTATTAGTAGTAGTATTATGTGTAAGAAGTTATCTGCATTATATTAAAATATTGAATTTTCATATCGGATATTAACTAAAGCATATAGCGATAATTTTGCTGTAAATCGATAAAGAATTGAACAAGAACATCAACGCACTTCATTTAATAATTACAATATTATCTTCCATCAAACTGAATAAATTTAGAAACTTGAATAAGTGAATATCGGTTAATTTGTAAGGGACCCACACACAAAAAATCAATTGAACCCATGGCTCCTGAATGCATAAATATTGTGAATCATAATCTGAAACATTGAAAGCCAAATAAAAACATCAAAATATTCGAAGGGAAGTACATGAAATTACCTGTGTTCACCACTTATCCATTATGAAGTTGCAAAAAACTAAAAACTTAATCTCAACCATTCGGAACACAACTATCATATAAACTAACATCTCTGTTTGTAAAAGAGGCTAAAAAAATGTTGGGGGAAGTTAGTGAATGAGAAATCACCTAAAGAAAATGGTATAATGTTTCAAGCTGTGGAGAAGACACGATCATAAAAAATGGACTGCCTGTTGCCTTAAAAAAGGGGTGATAGGGCGAGTCATTGTCTGACTCTAAAATACAGGTGTGTAGCCCTAAGAAAAATCTTTGCTATCTATAGCTTGACTCAATTGTCCAGACACCCGTAAATTACCCCGTAAACAACCTAAAAAAAGTGGAGAAGCTTGGCTCTGTCCTTTACTCTATGGGTATCCTGAGGGGAAAAAATGATTTCTAAGATACTTTTGCTTAAAAAAAGCATGGCTTTTGAATCCATTGTTAGTGTACCTTAGCAAACACAATAGGATGAGGGTTTGGCGGGAGAGAACAAAACTGCCCACGTGGCCTAAAAATATCTGTTTTTTAGGGAACTTTGTGGGGTAGCGCCATGCCAGTCAAGCGTAAAGATTTCAAGGACCGCTTTCCAAGGACGATTTTTTACGATCCTCGAGGTAAGATAGCTTTCTTTCTAAATAATTTTGGATTTTGGCTACTTGTCCCTGTTATGTCAGATTATAACTAAATTCTACAAAAATGAAGTATAGTAAGGTATATAATATAAACAGATTAGAGCTTGACAAATATCGTAAAAAAATTTCTTTAGTTTTTTTTATGTCATCTTACTAATTTTTATTTTGCCAGACGCAGAAATTTAATTCTATTTGTTATTTTTTATATATATTTGTTTCGTTCACGTTACGTAAAGAATAATTTTACATATTTTGGAAATGTAAATTCGGAGAAAGTGAATGTATTTATATTAACATTATCTGTCATTAAATTGATTATATAATTAGAAGTATAAAACACACTTCTAAGAAAATAGTGGCGTAGAAAAATATAAATAAGAAATATAATATATATATATATATATATATAGGACAGTGATTCTGTACATATAGCAAAGGGAGCGGTACCAAAAAATGAAAGAAGGGAAACATAAGTCGTTGATTTTTTGTTTAACAAGGATGCAGATTTTTTTTTTTTTTTCAAAGCAATATTTATTCATTTATTTATTAGTTTGATAGATGGCTATTTTTTTTTTTTTTCCAGAAAGCTACTTATGTAAGAGATACATAAATTTTTCACGCGATCATCCGGGAAATGAGACTAGCAATGAGACGTCCAGCAAAAACTAATTGTCATAACTTATTAAACATTTTTAAATATTAAGTGAAATCAAGTTGTTGATACAAAATAAGATCTGTAAAACTTGATTAAATATGTTGTCTTGGAAAAAATGTGGAGTTCGGATTAAAAGTTTAATTTTATTATATTGATAACTTTATATCTGATAGGCCCTTATTTCTGCAATGTCAAATAAAAATATAATTATATAATTGAAAATTTATACATATAATAGGAAAATTTATACATAAAAATTTGTTATATAAAGCCCATGTTTCTGATCTTGTATAACACATTTAAATAAGCTGAAAAAAAAAATCCATCAGAGAGGCAGTAAATATGTATACTAAATCTATATTATAAAGCAAAAACCAAATACAATTTTTTTTTGAAATTGTATCTCAATTTACTGATTCTTTATCATTTTTAAATTAATTTTCAATCAGGATTTTCAAAAAAATTAATTAAATATGTTGGCTTGGAAAAAATGCAGAGTTCGGATTAAAAGTTTAATTTTATTATATTGATAACTTTATATCTGATAGGCCCTTATTTATGCAATGTCCAATAAAAATCTAATTATATAATTGAAAATTTATACATATAATAGAAAAATTTATACATAAAAATTTGCTGTATAAAGCCCATGTTTCTGATCTTGTATAACACATTTAAATAATCTGAAAAAAAAAAAAAAATCCACCAGAGAGGCAGTAAATATGTATACTAAATCTATATTATAAAGCAAAAACATGTCCGTGAGTAGCACTGACGTCATATCGACGGTGGCAACAATTTGTCTAATTTTTCGCAAATATATAAACTTCTAAACATCGCACAGTTTAAATTTTTATTCCGCGGAAGAGGGGGGAGGGGGATGTACTTCCAAATACAATTTTTTTGAAACTGTATCTTAATTTACTGATTCTTTATCATTTCTAAATTAATTTTCAAGCAGGATTTTTTTTAAATTAATTAAATATGTTGGCTTGGAAAAAATGCAGAGTTCGGATTAAAAGTTTAATTTTATTATATTGATAACTATATCTGATAGGCACTTATTTGTGCAATTTCCAATAAAAATCTAATTATATAATTGAAAATTTATACATAAAAATTTGCTGTATAAACCCATGTTTCTGATCTTGTATAACACATTTAAATAATCTAAAAAAAAAAAAAAAATCACTTAGAGAGGCAGTAAATATGCCTACTATAAATCTATATTATAAAGCAAAAACATGTCCGTGAGTAGCGCTGACGTCATATCGACGGTGGCAACGATTTGTCCAATCTGTTTCGCATTTTTCGCAAATATATAAACTTCTAAACATCTTACAGTTTAAAAATTTTTACTCAGTCGAAGAGTGGGGGGGGGGGGGGGGGGGATGTACTTTCAAATGCTATTTTTCAGAAAACTGTATCTCAATTTACTGATATTTTTTTTTTATCATTTTTAAATTAATTTTCAAGCAGGATTTTTTTTTAAATTCTCTTTCGTTTGCATCTCGATTACGAAAGATTAATCTGTTTGCACTTACAACAATATAAATAGTTAGGCATTTCTTTCAAGCTAATATTGTTATAATGAAATTAAAGCTTCATCAATAAATAAATGATAAATACTTAAAATAAAATGACATATATTTAACACATATGTCGAATTATACGCGTAAACACTGAAATATTCAGAATCAAAATGTCTGCTGTAAATTTGACGACTTCTTCGGCTATTAACCATTGACATTTCATACAATAGATTGTATTAGATGTCAATGCTATTAACAGAAGGCTAATACGAAAGGATTGCTTTTAACAAATTTTAAAAGTTTACTTGAATAATTGGTATTTTTCTTTTAAAAATGCCTTTTGGTGCTCTTAGTAAGCTAGTAAAATATATATATATTAAAAGTAAAAAATCTATTAGTGTTTTAAGCTATGTTCTGTAACCCGGGAAGTCCTGGTTGGAGTGCCTGGTTATATTAAAATAATCAAAAGAATTCAGATAAAAAAAAATGGACTCTGCCGTGGTGCCAAAAATCAGTGCTTATAATACCCACCTCTTTTCGTGCGTTTAAGAATAAAAATGACTTCGTGAAAGTGGTAGTCTCAGATTGCCAAAAAAGTTCTGCTTTTAGGCCCAAGCGTAATTTGAATAATTTCACGATTTTCCTCAACAAATTAAATTTAAGGGGTAAACGTCACTCTGAAGTTATAAAAAATTTCTTTTAGTAATTTTTAAAAAGAAATTATGAATACATATATAATATATTGAAAGTGTACTTAACATACATCATGCATGCATTCAAATATATCCAAGTGGTGATAATTAATATTTTTTCAAAACAACATTTCTGATTCACCCCCATCGTTGATTTTATTATTATAATTATTGTTACTATTTTCCTTCTCAGGAGCTAAATTGGTGAACAAACTATGTGAAAAAAAAAAAATCCTGTCTAATCTAAAACAAAAATAAAACTGTGGTTTTTTTTTCTTTTACATGGAACTATATAAAGAATTACATAGGTATTTTTACAAACTATCAAAAGGCGGTTTAAAAAAAAAATAAAAATAAAAATCTCAACAGCAAACTATCAAACAATTATCAAACAGACAACAAACAGCAAACTATCAAACAACAGCAAACTATCTGACACATTCACCGAATCATTATTCTTTTTATGTAAAAATATGAAATTGGCAGGCATGACTATGGAAATGACTTCAAATTGAATAGAATTTTTAAGTTTTTGATAAATGCGTTACATCTTGATTTGTAAGGGATTGTTTGTGTCATGACAACCTTTTTAGAGCTGTCGCGTATGGAAATTTGGTTCAAAATACCAACTTTGGCAGTATTTTCTGAAAAAAATTTCATTTATCACAAAATTGTAAATGCTTGTCGTTTTCAATGTTTCTTAATAAAGGCAAGTTTTTAATTTTATGTGTCTAATATTAAAACTGACTTCGTGAGTGTGTCAGAAAGTACCAACTTTAAAATGAAGGTATTTTATGTCTTACTAAAGCATAAGTAGACATTGCTTAAACAAAAATATGTATATATTAATATGTGAATAACCCAAAATAAATGTATAGAAACAGTAGCTAAGATACAGTGGAAAAATTTAATTAAAATATGTTAGTTGATGTTGCTGGACACGAAAGAGTGGGAAACACCAAAAGAACAATGCACCAGACAAATATCAACAAAAAATATTTCATTATATATTTTATTGATTTGTTACTAAGGCAGTGAAAACACTTTTTCATGCTTTTAATTTTATCCAGCAGTGTAAATTAATATGACAATCCCTCATTATTTCTTATTATTAGAAATCTGTTTCTCAGAAAAATGGTAAGTGTTGGAACAATTTGGATGTCATACTTAGACTTAGAAATGTCAAATCTATATTAGTTCATATATTTGTTTTGTAGGCATAGAGTATAACTAATGCAGGAGCATGTGGGACAACTGCCCCTTTCTCATGGGCATATAGAATATTTTCGTTAAAGGGGAGCCAAATGATCAAAATTGGCTAAAAGTTACCAAAATTCTTACTTTTAAAGAGGTTTAAGGGTTTTGCCCTCCTTCCTTGCTTTCGTACCTCATTCCTCCCCCCCCCCCCAAAAAAAAAAAAAAAAGAAAAGAGAACCGACTACATGATCGATAGCTAATGATTAAAATTCTATTTTAAAAATTTCGTAGTCCATTGTTTTCAAGAGAAATTCATTATTGACGTTATCCTTCTAGTAAAGCAAATTAAAACCATTAATGATGACCAATTGGGGCTATTTTTCTTTTAGACATCTTATGATATAGGTAATGATATTATGACAAATAGAACTGAAATACCGTTATTAGCATTTCAATGACTCGCATGAGCAGTAATATTCCTGTACAAAAATAAGTGCATTCTATCATCTATAAAAGTTGTGATCATCTTAGTTACTTCAGCTTCAGCATAATTCAAGAAAATTTTCTATGGATTGTTCAGAAAGGGGACTCCGGAATAATACCCCAGATAGTCTAAGTCAGGCCCTATGTGGGCAGTTAAAAGTTTCATTTTTATTTATTTTTTATTTTTTTTAAATTGATTTTTTTAAATTATTATTATTATTATTATTATTATTTTTTTTCTGACCAGTGTAATTAGTTTCATTGTATTTATTCTGTGTAAGATGCTTTTTAATATTTTGTCTTTGTTATCCGTAAAGAATGTAACTTCAATCAATTTATTAGTTTTTCGATTCCTTTATATTACACAAGCTGACAAAAAGTATTGGTTTAAGTAAAATGTGATGAGGATTTTTCTTCCAACTGTCAATAGACACCAATAATATAATCTTACGAAGAATGTTGTCTCCAAAATTGCTAAAAATTGAAAAGAGTGTTTTCACTAACAATATGCTTTAAAATATATTTGGAAACAGCTTGAAAAAAAAAAAAAAATCCAGTTTCTTTTACAGAAAATCTATGTTTCGCACTAATAACTCTCTATTGAAAAATCGATGCCCTGAAATTGTATTTAAATAATATGAAATGAGTAGTAACTTCTCTTTGTTTGTTTGAATTAAAGAAAGGAACAGATATTCATTCTGAACGTTATTTCGACATCCTAAAGGTAAAAGTATAAAAACTGGTTCACTTATGACTAACACGGTAATTTATTTTTTTGTTTGTTTGTTTTAAACCACTGGTTGTCTTTCTTTTTTGTGTATTATACTGAAAGTTTACCCTTAAAAAAGAGGTAGACACCTAATATTGTGCCTTGTGTTGGATCCAAAATTGAATTCACATGTTTTTCTCCGGGTAAGAATTTTGTAGCTCTGGCCGGGAGTCACTGTTAAAAGTTTTGTGCTTGGGTTGAACCAACTTTTGGGGCTGCGCAGTAAGCTTCTGTTTATTTCAATGGTATAGAGTGCTTTAAGAAATAACTTCCATAAAAATGCTTCGCCACTTGCTTTAAATTGTAACCTGAACGATGGGACAACATGCGCAACATTTTAAGAAAGATATTTTGAGACAGTATAAAATATTTTTTCGCTGTATCTATATATTTTTTTAATGATTTTTCTCTCAGTTTATTTTAACGATGTACTACTTAAACAAATATCTCCCACTAAATGTTTTGCCACTTGTTTTGAAATGTAACCTGAACGTGCGAAAACTGCATATCATTTGAAGGTAGTTTGAAAAATATATTAAGAAATTTTTGCTACATCTGTATATCTATATATCTTTAATTTTTATTATTTTACTCGGTTTTCATGGAACGCCCCTTGCATAAATACAATTGTTCAAAATAAAATCTGCAGAAAAAAAGCCACATGTTTCGAAAGAGAACTACAATAATATCTATCATCATTAGGTCAATGCACTACGCCTGACAAAAATGTATATTATCTTTACGACTAACTACATCCGTTAATAAGGTTTATTTTAATTTTGAAAAATATATAAAGCAGAAACTAAACTAAGTCCTTTTCTACAAACTTGGCTTTGAATACTAATTTTCATTGTCCAGTTTGTTTTTTGCACTGCACCCAATACTATATATTCGTGCTGAAACTGACTCGGTTTTCTTTAATGTACCATGCTTTGCAATCGATTTACAAGACTGAGGGACGCTTGTCACGACTTTAATCTGATTTATGTAGATGCAAATGAGGAATTAGATGAATTCCCTCCTGTTCCTTTTTTTCTTTTCTCCGCGTGACTGTTTGAAGAAAATAGATTAATTACTCACGTTGAGCTGCGGGCAGGGAAGATTTAGTGTTTGTGGCTTCTTGAGAACAGTTTAAAAATACATTAAGTTCTAATAAGTGTCTGGAATGTTTCGTGTCTGTCACAGAAACAGAAGACAGGAGCATCTAACTATACACACATTTCTACGAACATACATACGGCTGAACAATTTTATGTTTATTTGAGTATCTAACGTATATGCTTTAGTAAGACTACATTTTTTTCAAGAAGTATAAATTTACATTCATGTATATTTATTTTGATTGAAGTTTTTATTAATGCATTGAGCATATTTATATACAGTCCACGTTTTTGCTTCTAGAAATAGTAGTTTTTGTTTTTACTGCCAACACAACTTTGTAAGTTCTCGTAGATACATTGTTTAAAAATATATAAAAAATTCAAATTAAATAAACAAATAAAAAATAAAAAGAACACCCTTCTAGTTATTTTTTTTTCTTTTCTTTTTTTTAGTTGCACTTGTATCACAAACGAGTGCTCAGCTATAAGAAGCTGTGTGTACTTAAAAATAACTTCGTCGACAAATATAATCACGTGTTGCATGTTATAATAAATTTAAAGGTAATTTGTTTAATAAATGTGGATGTGCAATTTGGGAATATTTTGTCGAATAGAGTGAAAAATAAAAGTTGCTCACTTCAAACTTATATATACACTGTAAGAAAATTCCATAACGTCACGCATTATTTCTAGCAACGTTCCAGGTTTTCACAGATTTCTCTCAGATTCCTGCGAAAAACAAGTTTCTTTGCGAATAGTTTCCTGAATTCAGGGATTAAGCTTTTTTGCGTGGCAACGTCTCTGCTCTTTGCTTTGGCGCACCGCCATCTTGGCTTCTCGAAGTATATCCAGGGACCGATTTGCGATTTTGGGGTCCCTGGGCACAGATGCTTGTGGAGGGGGGCTCCCTTGAACCTATGCTTACAGCGGCCTTGAGTTAAAAAATATATTATTGAAAGCGGTACTTATTAAGATTTCTTAGAAAATAAAACTTTCCTGAAAATGTATTGCAATATCTAATCATCTGCAGAAGACAAACAATGAATAAATATCAGCTGCCACTGGACACTGTCAAAAACATGCCATTTTATTCTTTCAACCACAAAGTGGAAGACGTTGTTTTCCTTGGTAAACTATTTTAAATTTTAAATTTAATCTAATTGCACGTAATAATAGTCAAATGGTGATGGGTAACTTTGCGAGGTGTGTAAATTATAATTCTTTCATTGTTACCTGGAATACTTTTTAGCTTTATTTAATTAATTGTTCTTCATTTTTGTATTATATATTCTTCTTACGATTCCCTAGAAAAACAGTTGGATAACCAAAAGAAAAGTATGTACGTAATTTAATATAATAAAATTATTTTAAATCAATAATTGATGGAAAAAAATTTCACAATTCTGTGTTTTTTTCCTTTAAGCTTTTTTCCTTTCAAGCTTTTTTGCTTTTAACTTCTGCAATCTAAAATTAATAAACTTTACATACTGTTTAAAAGTATTATTTTTTTATGCTTCTGACTTTTAAAATTGTATATATAACTTTTTGTACCAAATAAAATCCATAAATGGGAGTGTAAAATAATGATAATAATGATAATAATAATAATAATAATAATAATAATAATAATAATAATTATTATTATTATTATTACTTTTATAATTTGATGCATACATTGTCCTTTTAAAAATCACTCGACAATCTGAAAAAAAAAAAAAGTTAAACCTATATTGCAAGAATTATATAATATTTTAAATTGTACATTTACTCATATATGAAAAATATTACTATGTTTGTATATTTGAAGTATGCATGCTTTTTAAAGGGAATTAAATTTTAATCTTCAGAAAAAAAAAAAAGCACGAAAGAACAACATCGTTTGAGCATTTTAAGATAACCTGTATAAAAAAATTCCGATATTTACACGAGTTATGGCTAAAAAATATATCTGTTTAAAATAATGTATTCAAATCAAAATACAATATGCTAAATGGTACACACAATAAAACAGTGATTTTACAAACACATTTAAAATATAATCTACGTTTCGTTTCGCTTCTGCGAACGGCATCAGAATAAGATGTTACATTCACATTTAAAATGTCAAAAACAAGTTTATTTTTAAAATCAAACTGTATTTTGTAAAAAAAAAATTAAATACAGTAACATTAAAAAAGAAATTACAGATAAATTTGATGCTATAATTGAACAAATATGTTTATAAGATAAATATTAAATTTAAAAAAAATATTTTTTATAAGTTAAATATTTAAAAATATTCTTAAAACATACAAAAATTACTTTGCAAAACTTTTAAGCTAATTAAATTGTGAGCTACATATCAACAAAAATCATACTGATGTATCAGAAACATCCTTGAAATATATAACATGGTTCCTTATATTTTCAAGTATATACTATTACTGGCTTTCTGTGGAACTTTTCTAAATTCTTAAAGAATGTTCTTGGTTTTTACCAGAAAGATGACAGGATGTGAACATATCTAATTTTTTTTTGGAAGATTGCTGATTTATTCCAGGAAGGTTACTGGCTTTTACTAGAAAGATTTTAGTATTTTCATGGGTTTTTTCCAGAAAAGTTACCGACTTAAACCTGGAACCTTTCTGAAGAATTGAGAAACCTTACCACTATCATTCCAGGAAAGTTACTGACTTTTAATATTAACTTTTCTGAATTCTTAAAAAAGTTTTCTATTTTTTGCCAGAAATGTTACTGGTATAAATTAGGCACATTAGCTGCGCAATTTTCCAAGAACGTTCCTGATTTTTTTTTTTTTTTTTTTTTTTTTTTTTTTTTTTACAGTGTACATATATTATTATTATAAAACGTTAATTGTATCTTATGAGTGAAGTATTGAATTCGTGTGTCTCGTTTTATTTATATTTCTTGTTTTATTTATATTTCTTCTTTATTTTAAACGTATTTATTGAAGTAAAATACATAATCAAAGAAAAACAAAAATGCGCATAAGTTTTTTCAAAATTTATATAATATACACGAAATTGTTATAAACTAGAGATCGCGGCGTCCTATATTCTTTACATATTTGCTACCACTATTTCTAAAGAATAATCATCGTGGCAGATTCTTATTACATATTAATGTAACGTAATGTACACATTAATGTAAAAGAGAGCTACCACAAAGATTATAGTTTTGAAATAGCAGTATAGAAAAAAAATATAAAATATATAGGACGCTGTGACTTCTGTATAAACCGAGAAAATACTCAACAAGAAAGAAAAATCATGCATCTGGCATAGATTATAAGACACTTTCCAACACTGAAATTCATTTTTTTCATACGATGAATTGAGATATCTAAATAAACAATTTAAAACTAACTCAGTAAAAAAATATTTTGTGCAATTACTGTCCATATCCGAAGTCTTTCGTGAAGCTCTGTATATGATCTATAGAAATTGTACACAATACGTAATGCACTAAAAATTAGATAAAATTGCATACCACATAGCGGAAAAAGCGCTTCCAGGAATTACCTATCATAGTCACTCCTTTTACCAAATTCTTTTGTTGATGACCGATAAATCCAACGAACTCCATAATCTACACATAAAAAATAAAACCCAATTTGGGTCGAAAGATTCTTAGGTATGTGCCCAAATTGGGTCATGCCTGTTTTGGTTATCACTGCGTATCCATTTTGGGCACTGTTAAATACCCATTTAAAATCTTTTTTTTTTTTTTTTTTTTTTTTTGAAAATATATATAAATTCAAAATCATCCTCTTCCTATCTTTTTAGGTGCGTTCGTAATTATATAAATATACGTAGCACCTTATAGTCGTCGTCTGTCATCCGTCTGTCCGCATATATAACAGCGCAAAAATTACCCTACCGAATGGTTTGAAATTTAATATAAATAATCGTTGCAGAAGTTTATCGAGTCACTTCAAATTATATGAAAATCGAATCAAAACTTAAAAATATATTAATAAAAGTAATCTTTTCATTCTATTAAATCCTATCCTAACGTAATTAATTTAATGATATTCCACGATAGGTAATGATTCTAGGTTGCAGTGGTGATTACGTCATATTTAAGATGGAGTCATATTATTTCCGTATTACTGAATTTAAAAACCGAATTTGTATACTAAAATTGTTTAATTATAGCAATCATATAATTTAACGACAGTTTTTTTGGATAGATGTTTGCGGAGAAATATATATTAAATGGAAAAAAAGTCAAAATATGGATTTCAAGCTCTGAAATTTTCAAAGCTAGGCTTAAACTTCCCATTGGAATTTTCAGTAAATGTCAACAAAAGACAAAATGTTGCCAACTTAAAATGTACTTGTTTTATCACGGAAATTAATCGTATCATAATAACAGACGATATAAATATTTATAAAACTAGTTATAGTACGAATGCACCTCATTTGTCACGTTTGACGTACAATGTCCAACTTGTTTTAAAATGTATTATAAATATTTTTATATTTATTATAAATCTCATTATAAATTTATATATATATATATATATATATATATATATATTTATAAATGTCATTATAAATTTATATATTTTTTTAAATGTCATTTTGTACTTTTGTTATTCTACTTTAAAATTTAACTTTTCACTGTGTCAAATTTTATTTGATATACATTTCCTTTTTTTTAATTTATTTTAATTTATAATAATTATTTTTCTTTCCTGTCCCCTTTTATATTATTTTTTATAATGTTTTCTTATTTATTTATCATCTCCTCTTCTTTTATTTTAAATTTAATCTTAATAACTTGTAAGATTACTCCTATATAAATTTATCCGCATTTATTGTGATTTATATATACGATAGCTCAAATATTGCATCATATTAGCTTAATGCTGGTGTAATTACAAAATCGTGCATATGTTATTTTGCGGAAGCTGGAAGTAATTTAGGTCTGCGGAATCAATTCCAGATTTGACATTTTTTTCATAATTATTTAATTTTTCATAATCTTCATCAAAATATATGTATATATTAATTTTTTTAATTATGGCTAATCCGTTTTTATTTATCACCTTTCATGGATAGCTGTATCATTGAAAGGTAATAAGATTCATCTTTTTAATATTTTCCATTTGTGTCTGGTGATATATAATTGCTATTTATCTTATGGTTATATATATATATAACCATTAATGAAACATTATCGATACACCAACAAAAACATTGAAATGATGAATAAAAATATAATAATTAATTGACAACTATACAGTCCCCCCAACACATGAATATAGATTCCATATAAAGAGTACAAAAACAAAAAAGGGGAAATTGAGTTACAGAAATTGAAAAAATGAAAATTGTGGAATTTAGACAGAATCATCAGGTCCCAAATGCCTAAAGTACCACAAATAAAATGTGTGGTTTCATCATCATATTAGCCTTAATACAGCTAAAGAATAAGATTTTGGGATGATATATATATATATATATATATATATATATATAGAGAGAGAGAGAGAGAGAGATGTATTTAACTTTTTCCTTCTTTTTATCAGTAACAAATCTGATGCTCCCAAAGTGAATTTATTTTAACCTGTTATTAAAATAAAATGGTGAAACATATTTTATTTATTTGCTTATTTATTTATTATGTATCTTTATTTATTATTATATATATATATATATATATATATATATATATATATATATATATATATATATATATATATATATATATATATATATATATATATATATTAAATTTTTGTTTAAAAATGAATTTATATCGTTATAGAAAGTTATTATTTTTTCGTTTCTTAGATTGCATTGCACAGATTACGTTTTTAAAGCCTAATTACTTTTCTTAGTCAAAAAGTACACATGTAGTTTTTCTCCCCTTTAAATTACTCATAACTAATTTAAACGAATCATTAGGTTCAATATTTAGACAGGAGACAAATTAATGAAACAGGAAACAAAAAGAAAAAAAAAATCTATTTTTTAATTAATAAAAGCTTATTTTTTTTATCTATTTACGCCCGGCTTCATTAGAACTCCAACAGAAAAGAAAGTTACCGCTCATAATTAAAAAACTCTTCCAAGAACGTATTTTTTGGTTAAACTCAATATATTTAAGGAATGAAACATGTCATTAACGAGGCGAGAATCTCTTTAATTTTTGTTCTTAACTTCTCTCTACATTTATATAAAATCGAAATTCGTTTCAAACTGTTATTTTCCGGGAAAATGCATCATTATTTTGTAATTACTGCAAAAAAAGAGAAAAAAAATTCCTTTATTTTATTCATCTTATCAATATTTTCTTCTGACGAATTGTACAACAACAGAAACTTATAATGACAATAAAATTGTCCTTTTTTCTGAACTTACATCAGTGACGGTTGTAGACTTCTTCATTTATTTATTTCTTTTTCTTTTTATTCATCAAACGACCACAGTAATTTTTTACCACAGATCTCTGTCCCTTAATGGTCAGAAAGAAAAAGGAGGAGGGGGAAGGGGCAAGGAAAAAAAATTCACAGATCCTGTCCATGATCATTAAGGAAATATTGAAGGAAATCTAAGTGAATGCAACGAAAAAAAAAAATTCAAAGCTCTAATAGGTTAATGATTATAGGTTTGAAATGACTGATGATTTTCAAGGTCTGATATTTTTTTGAGCAGTCAGGGTCTGGCGGCTATTACTTCAAACAGTCCAAAATCAACGAATACTTGGAATGCTTACAGGGATATTTATTATTTTTTTCTTTTTGTGCTGATGTTGTCTTGGTAAATGTTATTCAGCTGAATACATGATCAGCTAAAATGATTTATTTATTTTTTTCTTTTTCAATCTCTGAATTTGATAAATTTTAGATTTATTCATAACAACATTTTTTTTAGAAATAAACAATATTTTTTATTTTTCCATAATGAAAAATGAATGATTCTAGAATTTTAAAGCAAAAATACAATCATCTGTATGAAGTGCTCGTTAATTTCTCATTTATTGTTTGTACAATTGCACACATATTTCGCATATACATTCAGGGTTCAGGTTAGGAGAAAGTATGATAATCTTTAAAAGTCCAAACATCCATTGAATCATTCCATAAGTTTTTCTCCAGCTATTATGATTTATTTATTTATTTATTTTTGAAAATCTCAAAATTACAAAATAGATAAATTACTA
Source organism: Maratus michaelseni (assembly GCA_963931845.1). Classification (NCBI taxonomy): domain Eukaryota; kingdom Metazoa; phylum Arthropoda; class Arachnida; order Araneae; family Salticidae; genus Maratus; species Maratus michaelseni. The sequence continues at coordinate 227,367,630 of OZ007599.1, forward strand.
AAAGTAGATTAACTTGATGCAAAAAGCTATGTTTTATTTAATATGTTTGGCTCTAATAGACTAATGATTATGTTTTAAATGACTTATGATTTTCAAGGTCTGATACTTTTTCAGCAGTGAGAATCTGATGCCTATTACTTCAAACAGTCCAAAAACAACTCGGAAGATAAACTCTATCGAATTCTATTATTGCTGCTTTGCCCAAAAATCAGTGGCGTTCTTAATGGACAATTCCTATAATTAATTCTTCTTCTTATAATTTTTAAGAGCCCAATTTTTGTTGTGAACAGCATTTAATCAAGATTCCTATGTTATGTTAAATATTTTTCAATATAATATTTTCTTATTTTGATTTTAATGAGAACGGATTTCTGAAGTTTTGCGCTCGCTAGAGGCCTGCATATGCCCGACCTGGCCCGATTATATTTTTGCATTTCACTGCCCGGCCCAACCTGACCCGTGCAAAAATCAATGAAATCAGACCCGGTAAGGCGCGAGTCAATTTTTGCAAAAAAATCTGATTTTTCTTAAAATACAATGGAGATTCTTTTAAGGAATACTGCAAAATTTTACCGCATATTTCAAACTCTCCACAAGCTATATAAGAATAGTAATATTAATGGTCACTTAGATTCTTACATTCAAATATAGACTCCTTAAAAAAATCAGTATAGTTTAGAATAAAAGAAAAAAGATGATTAAAAACAGAACTTTTGAAGCTGTATATTAAAAAAAAAAATTGTAGATTAAAAAAAATACTTCTGTAATTTATTAAAGTATATTTCCAAAGATTCCGTTAACAAAAGTTTATTATCTCTATTATTTAAAAAACATTGCCTTCTCGACACGTCCTGGGAACAATTAAGTCCCGGCTCGGCAAGATAATTTAGAAAAAAATGTAATTTTCTCCGCTTTTACGACCCTTTTATATTTGTTAAGTATATTGTGCCAGTCGACCGCTTAATTTTATTTCTCGGCTCGTCCCACAGCCGGTTTATTTTCTCGACTCGACCAGTTTAAAAAGTTGTCTTTATTCTGCCTGTCCGGCCCGTTTGAAAGTTTACCTTGATTTTGCCGGACCCGGGCAGTGCTCTAGATGCCACTTCAAACTGAACATCGGCCTCCGTCACAGACCACTTTTTTGTGACTGTTGTGCCGATTTTGCTGGACCCGGGCAGTGCTCTAGCTACCACTTCAAATTGAACGTCGGCCTCCGTCGCAGACCACTTTTTTGCGACTGTTGTGCCCACCTAGAACTGGTCTTTAATTGGAAAAAAAAAAGTTAAATTCAAATCTTTTGAACCCGATAAAGAATATGCATATCAGGATGAAAATGATTTTGAGCATATGTCAGAAAATAGCAAATTTTAATTAAAAAACGCCTTCAAATATTTTCTAAATGTACATTTTCACAAAGTTTAAGGCAATTTTGATATTTTTTCAATAGTCTGGGTCTGGTTGTTATTACATTAAACATTCCAGAAATAATGAATACTGAAATGTTTAGAAATATATTTTTGGATCTCTTTTACTTTCTTTTGGTGCTGATGTAATCTTGGTAAATGACGAAAGTTAATAAAAAAAAAAGTATAAATGGAAAAACGTGTAAGCGAGAAACGTATAAAAAGTGCTCGGCTGTATAATAATAATACGCTTTGACAGGAAATTTTTGAAATAATTTTTTCCAAAAACCGTTAAGAACTTTCATTATGTTTATTATTCGTTAAACATCAATATTTAATTATCTGTTACAATATTAGCTTATAAATAGTATTTATTTTTAATACTAAAAATTTAACACCCCCCCCCCCCCAACAAAAAATAAATAAATAAATAAATAAATAATAATAATTCTAAAGGAAAGTTACATAGAGAGAGGCAGATAAGAGGCAACAATTATTATACACGCACTTATTCTACAAAATGAGTTTTAAAAAAATAATAACAATTTAAACATATTAGCTGATGCGCAAATTTAATTTTGATGAAAGTGGGTGGATTTTACCCTATTCTATAAAATAACTAAATCAGAAACAATCAAATAATAATAAATTCCCTTTAGTTTATTTAAGCAGCAACAGGAAATAAAATATTTCTAATATAACATATGTTATCGTTTGTTTGCTTTCAAAATGATTAGATAAAGCTGCTCCTTATCAGATATTTAATCACCCATTAAAGTACAGAATAAATATTTTCCTTACAACTTATTCTATTAGAAAGATATATATTGGCTAATAGTCTTCTTTGAAGAAAAAAAAAATTAAGAAAAAAAATGTCCTCCTGTATATCTGCTAGAATGAGTAATTAAATGAACTCTTAATCCTGACCTTGTATTTATCAACTTTTCAGCCTGGAAAACGATAGTTTTATTGTGCCATAAAACAACATTGAAGAACCTTTCCTTGGCTGGAAAATAATGGTTATTACAATAACTAGTAAATCTACAGAGCCTCAACGTCAGCTCTGCAAGTCATTTTTTTTTTAAATCTCATTTTTGATATCATTTAACATCGTACAATCCGCAATTATTATTTTTTCAATTGCATGCATATTTATAAGCATATAAAATTTTTCGAATGTTCCAGAAATTAGAATCATTAAATTAAGCACGGTGTTATACAATGATATTCAGAAATTCTGATGAACTGCTTATTATTATTATTATTTAAATAAAATAGGTATTCATCCCCCCGTAGTCTCATTAAATTTAAATTCGTTTTGATTAAAAAAAAAAAAAAAAAAAAAAAAAAAAAGATATTTCATTAAAATAGAGCGAGTTCCTTGAATTTTATTATTTTATACTCTTTGAAATACAGTTGCTAAGCAACGAATAAATTAAAGTGGTAAGTAAAAATAAACGCTTTTAAAAATTCTAAAAAACATGAAAATAAGATGTTTATACTTCCCGAACAGATGCAAAGAACATTTTCAAATATTTCAAGCAATTAATTTCTAAATTCTATTAAATTTATCGGCAAAATTTTAAAACTAATTGGAAATCCATATCGAAAATTTAGCATTCATAATTTTACGTCTAAACCCATTATGAAAATATTTCATTTTCATTTCAGATAAAAATGAAATTTGAAAAACCGTCTGCATCCCCATAAGAAAGCATTATGACCTAAACAGAAATGCTTTATATTTTTTGAACGCGAATGAACCAAATGTAACTAAAAACTATACAGCTAATTCCGTATACCTCACCAATATACCCACCAAAAATCAACCTAATCGAACGTTTTTTACGACAGTTATCGCGGAACAGACAGACAGGCAGACAGAAACCAAAAACTTTTCGCGTCTCCACAGTCAGCCTTCACTGAAATTATGTCTAAAAATGTTAAAAACTTTCAATAGATTTTTTGGTCGTTACATTTGAATATTTGTTCACTTGTTAAAAAAATAACTCAAAAATAGGCTTGTTTTTAAAATCCAAAAGAATCTAAGAAAACTAATTGAAAAAAAAAGAGTAAGTATATTTAATTACATTATTTGTAATGTGCAAATATACAAATTAGGGCATTGTAACATTAAAAAATCTGTTTTTGTTATCTTCATAAAAGAAAAATATGTATCCATTTAAAAAAAAAATTAACTGATACACAAATGTACTAATTAATTCTAATGGAGCGATTTTGTCATATTCTATAAATTAGATAAATAAAAACCGATCAAATATTCATAAATTACCTTATATTATTTAAACAGGAGCAGGAAATATATTTCTAATATCACATATATTACCGTTTATTTACTTTCAAAATGATTAGATAAAGTTACGCCTTATCGGATATTTAATCGCCCATTAAAGTACTGAAGAAATATTTTCTTTACACCTTATACTATTAGAAAGATATATTGGCCATTATTTTTCTTTGAAGAAAAAGAAATAAAGTAAAAAATGTGCTCCTGTATATCTGCTAAAATGAGTAATAAACACAGCTGACTGTCTCTTTGAATGAACTCTTAACCCTGACCTTGCGTTTATCAAGTTTTCAGCCTTGCAAACGGTAGTTTTATTGGGCCATAAAACAACATTGCAGAACCTTTACCTTGGCTCGAGAAAAATCATTAAATATTCAATATGGCCGTCACCGAACGGCCATGTTCTCTCTGCTGATTCAGCAGCCAATCAGAGCTTTGGATTTACGCGCCTCGCCAGTTGGGAGAAGAAATGAATTAGTCGAATTACAAAGGTCCCTTTTCTTTGCAATTTTCGTTCTTGTAATCATTATAACAAGAAAGCGTTCGATCACGCGAATAAGGCTTCCTTTAATAAGAAGAACTACATTTTCTGGGACGAAATTATACAAAATTTGTTTTAGATTGATGTTAGACCAGACTCATATCCTTGATATATTATCATGTTTGTTTGTCATGTAGGGGGAAAAAAACGGAAATTTGCAAAAAATTACAGGAAAGGAGCTAACCAAGTCAATCATTATTATTGATTAAAATTTTTTCGGGTTGGGGGGAGGGGTGGATGAGTACAAGATCTAAAGAGAAGGCGTTTTTCTTTTTAAAGCTTAGCTTGGATTAGATATTTTCGTTGTAGTGTAATATTATTTCAATTTATGTACAATTTAAACGGTGTACCAAGATACTACATTTTCTGGGACGAAATTATACAAAATCTGTTTTAGATTGATGTTAGACCAGACTCATGTCCTTGATATATTATCATGTTTGTTTGTCATGTAGGGGAAAAAACGGAAATTTGCAAAAAATTACAGGAAAGGAGCTAACCAAGTCAATCATTATTATTGATTAACATTTTTTTTCGGGTTGGGAGGGGGTGGGGGGGGGGATGAGTATAATATCTAAAGAGCATGCGGTTTTCTTTTTAAAGCTTGGATTAGATATTTTTGTTGTAGTGTAATATTATTTCAATTTATGTACTATTTAAACGGTGTACCGAGATACTACATATTCTGGGACGAAATTATACAAAATCTGTTTTAGATTGATGTTAGACCAGACTCGTGTCCTTGATATATTATCATGTTTGTTTGTCATGTAGGGGAAAAAACGGAAATTTGCAAAAAATTACAGGAAAGGAGCTAGAAGTCAATCATTATTATTGATTAACATTTTTTTTTTCGGGGTGTGGAGTGGGGGGTGGGGGATGAGTACAAGATCTGAAGAGCGGGCGGTTTTCTTTTTAAAGCTTGGATTAGATATTCTTGTTGTAGTGTAATATTATTTCAATTTATATATAATTTAAACGGTGTACCAAGATAAAAGAACACGTGAAGCATTTTCTGTTTTTTGTTATTATTAATATTATTGTTTTAAGCTGTATATCTGAAAAGGTAATAATAAATATGATGTGGTTGTTGATGTGGTTTGTCCTCCAAATCGGTTTTTAAACATATGGCCTGGCTACATTTTTTCCTTCTTTTCTTTTCTTTTCTTTTTTTTTTACTTTAAAATAAATTCGATAAATATACTACATGATATTGTTTTAATATTAAGAGAAAATTTCACAAGAAAATAGGAATGATCTGAAGGAACACGTACGAAAATTGTTGCTCAGTTTCATAAATAATTATAAATATATTATGCAAAATATGGATAATAAATTCAGTCAAACCTCGTTAACGTGGATCTGAAGGGGAATTAAAATTTGTTTATGTTAACAGTAATTCATGTTATCAGTAAGTAATTCTTTGTATTCTTTTTGACATAGGATTGTGTGAACAATTTGTGTTAAACGTAATTAAAGTTAAGCGTGTTCACTTTAATGAGGTTCTAATGTAATTTATAAATAATGAAAAAGAAATAATGGCAATTGTCTTTGATAAAAACTTATACATTGGCAACATTTCACCGCTTGAATGTTGTTATGAAATCATTATTTATGAAAATATTTTATTATTTAAATTAATAAAACCTGTTGAATTTACTGATTGGTACTACTGCTAAAATGAGATAATTTTCTCTATCATTATTTTATTTTATTTTATTTTTTAAATTTCTAGATTATATAATAAACTTTTTTTTTTCGAATACGTTATATGCAAAAACCTGCGTAAAAAAATTTACATAGCCAGAATAAATTTACAGTAGAGCCATTTAGTAATTTTTAAAGCCCTTTCTACAAATAGTGATATATATAGAGAGAGATACAGAGCAGCTACACGCTTTTGGAAGTGAGTTGCCACTGTTTTTCGTTTCTTCATTAAAATAGGGTATGTGCCGGGCTGCTTTTACTTTTCTATACGTTAGTTTTTGCATGTTAACAACTCATCGTATCACTATGGTTTTTGTGTTTATGTTTTCAGAATTTATGGGGTTTTTTTTGGGGAGATATTTTAAACTCTAAATCTCGCATTTAAAAAAGGACAATATATAGTCATATACATTAATTCTGATGTCAACATCTGTTTTTCTATGCGCATACAAAGCGCATAACTATGAGTGAGACATCATACGAGAGGTTTTTGATATAGTACACTCACTCTTCGTTAGAACACGCTGTTTGATTAAAGATTGTAGTTAGTGAATAATTAATGAAAAAACGTATCAGCAAATAATGCCAAAGATTGCACTGCGAAAATCTCTAATGGGTATCATACCATAAACAGAAATATTGAAATAATGAAGTAACGTTACTCAGTAACATACGAATCCCTTTTAAGGAAATATTTATTTCTCACTAAAATAAAATTCGAAAGTGATTCAGAGTAATAAAAAACCTCTTTCAGTTTTAATGAACTTCTTTAAATTTGCCAGATTATTGTTTTGAAATTCATTTATATATTTATTATTTTATCTATGAATATTATTACTATGAATTTCATTTGTTCTGCACTGAAGCGATCAAATTCGAGTATTAATTCTTTCCTAACGTAAACACACCCATTCAGCATAATTTATTATAAATGGCTGTGTAAACGATGGCTTGCATATAATATGAAATTGTTGTTTTCTTTTTAGTAAAAAAGTGTGTGGTTTGGTTTTAAAACGAGGGAACATATAATTTAGCTAGATCTTTCTTTTGAAATCGTAATTATTTGTGCATATTTAATATTAATATACACATACTCTTAATTATTCAACAGTATTTGATACATTGTATTTTATTAATTTTATTTTAATTTTAAGTAATAGTAACCAATTTCATACTTGAATTCATTATCTCATATTATTATAAGTTTCTTGAATTTCATATTTATTCGAATTTTGTATTTATATTTTGGCAATATAAATAATTTCTTAGAATATGTCATATTTTCTTAATACAATGATACAAACTTTCTTACAATAACAAAAATGAAAATAGAAAACACAAGATATTTTGAAACATTTAACCTTTCGTCTTCAGGCAAACAAGACGTGTGACCACTACAGCAGCAGAAGCAAGAAATTAAAAATAATAATAATTATCTGTAAAAAAAGTTTTCTGTGCCTTTATTCTTTTTTTAATGTTTGTACATCTATACACAAATATTACAAATAATACATTCATGGTTACAGGAGATAGGATATCTTTTATAACAGGGTATACAATATCGTTTTTATCTTTTATTTAGTAGGATGGAAACACCAGTCTGCCATTCTGTAAATTTATCTCCAGTCTCTTGCAAAATCTGAAAATTAAATAATAAATAAATTAATGAAACATACATAAAATTAATGCAAACATATATTTATAAAACTTTAAATTTTATTAATAATATATAAATAAAAATTTATTACAATAATTGAACAGGTGAGTGGAAAAAGATAACATTCATGTGGAAAATGAACTGATATGGCCATTTTGAAGGTTTTGCTGTAAGCTATTTATTGAGTCGAAAAATGATTACATTTCTGCATCTCATCATCAGTTTATTTGGAGTGGAAAACTTCGTTAAGTGGAAAAAGGATAACATTCCCGTATTGTTACCTTTCTTCCACTCTGCAAAAATTATTCGAACTGCTAGGAAGCGCAATCCCCTTATCAAGTAAAGAGGCTTCAAAACAACCAAATACTCTATTCCAAGAATTGGTGGTTACGGTATTTCAATAAAACTTGCAAAGACATAAACTAAGGAAAACATGGCATTCAGCATTAACAAGTCATGTGACACTGATGAGATGAAGGATTACTTCAAGTTTATAGAATTTATCGATGGTCTGAACCATGGGACTTTCAAATCATTGAAGAAACAAGATCACGTGGAGTTTCCCACAGCTTTAGCGTATATGGGAAATAATAGTGGGGGAAATAATCCGCATAATAGTGGGAAAGTTCCAATGAAAGTAAAAAAAAAAAAGAATGTAGGACATCTAAAAAAAATTATACACTATATACCAAAAGAAGAGTGACAATTTTATGAGCGACTGCTTCAGTAATCCACGACCAACACTGGAGATGGTGACGAGTAGATAACTGCAAATATATCCATTTTTTAATGTTTGAAAACAGCAATAATAATAATTATTATTATTACCTACAATTGTTACTTTCTACACTTGTTAATTGGACTTGAAGTTTTCGTTGAATGGAAGAAGGATACAGTAATATTTATAATAAGTGTTATTGAAAATATTATCTTTAATTTTTAATTGTTTAATAAAGATGTAGTGCTATAAAAATGTTTTATTTGCTATTTTACTTGTTCTCAGGAATTTGAGTTGGAAACAGGATAACATTCCACCATTTTTAATTAATAATAACTAATAAATTAATGAGTAATTTTTCTTTAAAATTTGTAGGATGAACACCTCATCGAATAGGCATACAATCGAATAATGGTGAATATTTTTCTAAAATGGACCTTTTTTTTTTTTTTTTTGTTATGTTTGTTTCCTCAACATTTACATTAGTTGGAATGTTATCCTTTCTCCACTATTCAATTATTTTACTGATCAATTGCATGCTGAATAACTTTAAATGTGAACCTTTTCTCTAATTCAGTCTGAATCAATACTACTTTTCCATGTGTAATGTATATATATTAAAATTCAATTAAAATATTATAAGGCTTGTATACATTAATAAATAAATAAAGGCTTGTACATTATATATGGTGTGTGTGCGTGTGTGTGTCTGCAAAAAATTCTACAAAAAACGTTTCTTTTTGCGTATAAAAATGTATAAATAACTTTAAATCAAGCAGTTTTATCCTAATATATATAGTTCATCTTTCATCTCTTAAAATTTATGTAGGTGGTTGCAAAGTCTTTTCATTATTTGGTGTTTAATTTATTTTATAAGGATTAAGGGGGTAATTTCTTTAATAAAATTGCAACGTAGGATACAAAAGTACACAATGTTTTGTTTCATAATGCCAGGCTTTAGTGTAAATAAAATTTGTGGTAAATATCTTCAAAAGCAACTTTACGTTTATGAGTTAAAAACATATTTTTATTAAATATATGGTGCTTTAAATCAAGACCGGAGGATACATAAAGTTCACGACCATTTCTAGATCAGTGAGAATACTTCAAAATGAATGATAAACGACAATGTGCACATCCAAGGCTAACAACTGAAATTAAAAAAGAATGCCTTCTGCCTCTGAATATTTTTATTAGGTGAAAAATGCTATTATGTTTTGGAAATTATTGCACATAATTTTGTTGTATAATGAAGGATATACGAAAGGCTTGTAACAGTAATTCAAACGTAATTTTTGAAAGAAATTATATATATATATATTCAAAATAAAATTTAATTTGCGTATAAAGAAATTTTCAGAGGAAAAAAATAATATGTTTATCACATTCACAAAACAAATTAAGATGTTAATAGAGAAAATTAGGTGTAATACGTAACGGAGGAAATATGTATATCTCTGTTCATTAAAATAAATAAATAAATAAATGACATTCACGAATCATCGATTTTTATCAAATATCATAAATTCTAATACGAGCAAATCTTGTGTGTGGTTATATATATATATATATATATATATATATATATATATATATATATATATATATATATATATATATATATATATATATATGCAAATTTTATCTTAAAAACGACTCTAACGATTTTGACGAAATTTTGGGTCCTATCGTTTTGGGGCACCAGAAATCCATTGGGCTAGGTCACATGTCCGAGAAAATTAGATTAGTGGGTCATTTTGGGTCACAATGGGCCAGGGTCAAGCTAATTGTATCTAAAAAAGTGTTCAAACGATTTTGACTAAATTTTGTATTCTACCATTTTCGGGCACGAGAAGAATATTGGGTTGGGTCAAATGTTCGAGAACTTTCGATTAGTGGGTCATTTTTGGGTGAACGTGGGTCAAGTTAATTTTATCTAAAAAACGGCTCTAACGATTTTTATTAAATTTTGTATCCTACGAGTTTCGGGCATGAGAAAAACATTGGGCTAGGTCACATGTCCGAGAAAGTTCGATTAGTGGTTCATTTTTGGGTCACTGTGGGTCAAGCTAATTTTATCTAAAAAACGGTTCAGACTATTTAGACTAAATTTTGCATCCTATGGTTTTCGGGCACGAGAAGAATGTTGGGCTAGGTCACATGTTCGAGAAAATTCGATTAGTGGGTAATTTTGGTCATGGGTCATTATGAGTCAAGCTATTTTTATCTAAAAAACGGCTCAGAGGATTTTACCTAAATTTAGTATCCTACAGTTTTATGGAACGAGAAGACTGTATGGCTAGGACACATGTTCGAGAAATTTCGATAAGTGGGTCATTTTGGTCATGGGTCATTATGGGTCAAGCTAATTTTATCTGAAAAACGGTTCAAAATATGTAGACTAAATTTAGCATCCTATGATTTTCGAGCACGAGAAAAATGTCGGGCTAGGTCACACGTTCGAGAAAATTAGATTAGTGGGTCATTTTGGTCATGGGTTATTATGTGTCAAGCTATTTTTATCCTAAAAACGGCTGAGAGGATTTGAACTAAATTTTGCATCCTTCGGTTTTTGGGTATGAGAAAATCATTGGGCTAGGGCACATGCTCGAAAAATTCCAATAGTGGGTCATTTTGGTCATGGGTCATTATGGGTCAAGCTATTTTTAACTTAAAAACGGCTCAGACTATTAAGACTAAACTTTGCATCCTATGGTTTTCGGGCACGAAATGACTGTTGGACTAGGTCACATGTTCGAGAAAATTCGATTAGTGGGTCATTATGGGTCAAGCTATTTTTTTCTAAAAACGGCTCAGAGGATTTAAACTAAATTTAGTATCCTACAGTTTTAGGGAACGAGAAAACTATTGGCCAGGACACATGTTCGAGAAAATTCGATTAGTGGGTCATTTTGGTCATGGGTCATTATGGGTCAAGCTATTTTTATCGAAAAAACGACTCAGTGGATTTGAACTAAATTTAGTATCCTACAGTTTTAGGGAAAGAGAAAACCATTGGGCTAGGTCACATGCTCGAGAAAATTAGATTACTGGGTCATTTTGGTCATGGGTCATTATGAGTCAAGCTATTTTTATCTAAAAAACGGCTCAGAGGATTTTACCTAAATTTAGTATCCTACAGTTTTATGTAACGAGAAGACTGTATGGCTAGGACACATGTTCGAGAAATTTCGATAAATGGGTCATTTTGGTCATGGGTCATTATGGGTCAAGCTAATTTTATCTGAAAAACGGTTCAAAATATGTAGACTAAATTTAGCATCCTATGATTTTCGAGCACGAGAAAAATGTTGGGCTAGGTCACACGTTCGAGAAAATTAGATTAGTGGGTCATTTTGGTCATGGGTTATTATGTGTTAAGCTGTGTTTATCTTAAAAACGGCTGAGAGGAATTGAACTAAATTTAGCATCCTACAGTTTTAGGGAACGAGAATACTATTGGGCTAGGACACATATTCGAGAAACTTCGATAAGTGGGTGTCATTTTGATCATGGGTAGATCATGGGTCAAGCTATTTTTAACTTAAAAACGGCTGAGACTATTTAGACTAATTTTTGCATTCTATGGTTTTAGGGCACGAGAAGACTGTTGGACAAAGGTCACATGTTCGACAAAATTCGATTAGTGAGTCATTTTGGCCATGGGTCGTTATGGGTCAAGCTATTTTTATCTAAAAACGGTTCAGAGGATTTAAACTAAATTTAGTATCCTACAGTTTTAGGGAACGAGAAGACTATTGGGCTAGGACACACATGTTCGGGAAACTTCGATTAGTGGGTCATTTTGGTCATGGGTCATTGTGGGTCAAGCTATTTTTATCTTAAAAACGGCTCAGACGATTTGAACTAAATTTAGTATCCTACAGTTTTAGGGAACGAGAAAACCATTGGGCTAGGTCACATGCTCGAGAAAATTCGATTACTGGGTCATTTTGATCATGTGTCATTATGGGTCAAGCTATTTTTATCTAAAAAACGGCTCAGAGGATTTGACCTAAATTTAGTATCCTACAGTTTTATGGAACGAGAAGACTGTTGGGTTAGGACACATGTTCGAGAAATTTCGATTAGTGGGTTATTATGGATCAAGCTAAATTTATCTTAAAAACGGCTCAGCCGATATGAACTAAATTTTGTATCCTACGGTTTTTGGGCACGAGAAGATAATTGTGCTTGGTCACATATTCGAGAAAATTTGATTAGTGGGTCAATTTGGTCATGGGTCATGATATATATATATATATATATATATATATATATTTATTTATTTATTTATTTATTTTAAGAACGACCTATTTATTAATATACATAAATTGATAACGGCTTTCGAGACACATTAAAAAGGGGTCTGTGGGTGTAAGTGCATCCACTAATGCTTGGTTGGCGATCCCTGCTGAACAACTTTATTTGAGATCATCAGAGAATAAAAGTTAATTTTACGCTCGAGTGCTATTTTTCATGCAGTAGTAATTTTCTTGTGAGAAGATGTGGGAAATTTTATTTGATGCAATTATCCGATTTAGATAATACTGCATTTACATATTTTTTAGCAATAAATTGAATTTAAATAATACTCCTTGCTGCAAGTCAGAAATCACACGTGGATCGAATTATTATCCATACTAAGACGATTGGTATACTCGCATCATGCAAACGACCCTACCTATGACGTCAAAATGTTATTTATATTACATAATTACTATGTTTCCACAAGTGAATGTGGTTGATTCTTGAACTGCAAATGCTGTTTTTTTTTCTTTCGGCGGCAAAGTGGTCTGTTCTGATTTTCCTTCTTGCCGTTAGATGGTGAAAAAGCTTCAAAGAGAACAAATATTTTACCTTTTACTATTGACAGTCCTAATATATAGGTCAATGTTATTTTCTTGTAAAGCGAAGGGTGTTATACGAACAACCTTGTGCCTTGCCATGATTTCATCCCAAATATGAACTTCAAAGTCTACCATGCTCTAATCCCTATGCTATATGTATGATCACGATGTTAAAAAAAAAAAAAAAAAATGTACCGAAAAAGAGATAAAAGATAAAAGTAACAAATAACAGAAAGAGGGACTTTTGGATGATAGAGTGGACAATGCATAGTAAGATTCTTCGGAACCAAATGCTTCAAAATTTTAAGCTTTTCCTTTTCGTTTTTATAAAGCTAAGTCTTCACCCCTCTTTTCACTGAAATGGCAGGAATAAAGACGGGAAAGAACTATTCGCCACTTTATATTGCTTTGTTGCCCTTGAATTCATTTAAAAGCATAATTTCACATTTTATTGAAAAGTGTATCAATTCAAGTATGATATTTATAAGTACGCATACGCATGATCGCTCACTTTACATTATAAGTTATTATTTCAGTTTTCAGAATTTAAAGTACGGCTACTAAAATATTTTATTCTTTTTCACAGAATTACTTAAATTAAACAACCAGTCAGTAATAATACAACAGAGCCTCCATTATTCCAGCTAGACACGATCTGAAAAAGTGTCAAATAAGCAGAATAATCACGAAAAAGCAACAAGAAAATGAATGTATTACAAGAATCGTGATATTTACATACTTCAAAAATAAATTTAAAATAAATTTAAATTAAGAAGTATTAAATTCATAAAAATTTAAATTATACGGGAAACATTGCTTCACAGTTAGCCTAATAGAGTTTTACGATAGTAATGATTTTTCATTGCATTCTAATTGTGAGAAATTATTTTTACTTTCTTCTGGGCAACTTTAATTCTGACAAGTGACAAAAAACACCGAATTTACACCAAGGTATTCTCACATCCTTACATCCCGTGCTTTATACAGCACTTAGTTCCTCCAAAATGTAAATATTAAGCCTACAGCTTTCCTTGTCGGATGATAATGAATGGTACACGAGATTATAACAATAAAATTAAATAATAAGCGCTGAAAAAAAGGTTTATTACTCATATTGTGTTATCCCCTGATGCCACCAAACTTTCATAAATTCTTGAGAACATTTAAAAAATACAGATAGGAAATAACCGAAATTTATTTAAAAAGATTGATTGCTTTATCTAAAATATCAAATAAACTTCATCGGCACAAAAAATATTAAAAATATCATGTCCTATAAAAGAAAAAAACACAGTTAAACATTATCTGCTCAAAGGTGTGATCTTTATTTAGTACCAAATTCAGTACGGAAAAAAAAATGAATGCATGGGATTCTGAAATATTATGTAATCATACTTACTATACAGAAAAATAACTTTGGTTAATAAATATACCGTATATACTCGTGTATAAGTCGAAGAATTTTAGACAAAATTCGGGAGCTGAAAATGGGGGGTCGACTTATACACGAGTTAGTAAAGAAAAAAAAATGCGGATTTAAACACCGGAGTCCTATTTTTTTCGCAGATAATTGGTGAATGTGCAAGTCTTTTCATTAATCAAGTAATCATTAAATTGATGTGAATAGCTTTCAAATTAGTTTAAGCTTCTTCAGTTTTACATAATAATACAATTTTAAAATGTTGAATTAAAAAAAGAGGAAGTCTGATTAGGAACGTAAAAAAAAGAAAAAAAAAGGTTACTAATTTAATGAAAATTTATTATTTTTTTTGTATCCAAATCATTTTTCAACATACTACCAGAAATGTGGTTCGACTTATACACGAAAATTCAATTTTTTCCAAAATTTTGCATAAGAATTGGGGGGGGGGGGGGTCGACTTATACACGATGTAACAATTTCAGTAAATCTCTCACAGTCTGCTAATTAGGCAGAGTAATCAAAGATAGAAGTCCCCAAGAGTTGGAAAACTTTTCTCACGCTTAGCTGTGGGGTGACAAGAATGCCGGTTACTACAATAGGAAAAGATGAGCTTCGATCAATCTTGTGAAACTGAAATTGCTAGACAGCAAATATTTCTCTGATCTGACCGTCTATATGTGGGGTCTCAGATCGTGGGAATTTCCTGCGTGAACATTTAAAAGTTCAGTAAGACCTCCCTAAAAAGGCTTTATCCAATGACGTAAACTAAAACTTTTTTGATTGGTGATCGGAGAATCTTTTGTTCGAGCAAACGGACCGGAGAAGAGGATCGAGAGGAGGTTAGTTAGAGTTTCGGCAGGAGAACGAGTGTTGGTGGAAAACACTCATCTCAGGACGGTTTCCCTTCTTAGTAGGGAAGGACAGGTTTGCTGACAGATTTTTGAATGAGAGAGTGCGATCTCTCTGAAGTCAAGGCAACAGCCTTGGATTTGACCTTTCGGGGAGAGTGAAAAGTAGCACTAGTTAAGACTTTAAGATTCTAAAACTACTGTAAAAGACTGGACTATTTGGTGATTTGCTATAAATTACAAGTCGAGCGAACTCAGCTAAAAAAAATTGTTGTAAATAATTTTTACCTCTAGAAATTTCAAGAACGCTTTTTAAATAAAATTTGTTCTGAAATATTTAATGAAGGTGATCAATTGTGAAACGGCTCCACGCTACCCCATTTCAAAAACACGCAACATCGTGGATTCCTTACAGCTGGTGGCAAGCGAGTCGGATATTTCGACAAAAATTTATTAGCATTAGTGAAGAGAGTCCAGACAGTAGCAGTGACGCCCGCCCGCATCTAAGCGCGCAAGATCTGACGCCAGTTCAGGAGAGGAAAGCAGAGACCGAAGCAAGCCTTGCAGTGTCACGACAGACAGCAGTTCCGTCCTGGAAGCAAGCCCGTGTTTACAGAGAACAAGCCCTTGCATTGGCACGACAGACCACAGTTCCGTCCTGGAAGCAAGCCCGTGTTTACAGAGAATAAGTCCGAAGCAAGCCCTTTCTAGGAAACATCAGGAGCCGACAAACCGAGATAACCTGTGAAATCGACGACGTCTAGGCCAGACCCGAAACCGGCGACAGATGATGCAGACAAAGACTGTAGAAAAGGTAAGCTCAATTCATTTTTGAGTGGCTCTCATTTTGTTTATATATTCTTTAGTGAGGAAAATTCATTTCTGAGAAATTTTTTATGTGAATATGGATATATGATAAATTATGATAAATTTTTAAATCTAATAACTTTTAACATATTTGGAAAAATATATGTATATTTGTTATCAGCATAAAATTTGATAGTGTGAATTTTCTTTTGGCAGTAAAATAATATAAGGATTGTCAGGCTAAATGTGTATATATATAATTTTTTTTCCCGAAAAAAAAAAGAGATAAAAATTTTGATTTTTCAAATAAGTCGATTGTCTATTCATAATTGAAAGATTTCAAAGGTGTACTTTTTTATATTATTAGTGAAACAATAGATGTTGTTGATAATCAAATATTTTGAATATGTGATGTTAGGAAAATTTTTTAGCAGTTGCAAAAAGTGGTCATTTTGTTACCTGCGGGGTCAGAAATATCAAGTATTGGTTGAATTATGTGCACAGAATTTCAAATTTCTAAATTTGTTTTAAATGTGTATGATCGACACCAAAACGTGTCAGTGTATTGAAAATTTTACAATATTGAAAGTCTATTTTTATATGTATACTATTTTTATTATTCCTCAAATTGAATTGTATTTAAAATTGTTAGTATTATGTGGGTAGTTGCAGAAAAATTTCCATAAAGTGTTAGAATCCCTATTGCATAAGTTAGCGAGCGAAACTATCATTTTCATCTTTATATTGTATTTACATAAAATTTTAAAATGCAAGAAGTAACTGATCTGAAACAGTGCAGGAAAATTGATTTGCAGAATTTAGCGGAAGAATTGGGAGTGGAAATAGGGAAAAATGACAGGATACCGGTAATTATCCAAAAAATCGAAGCTGCCGATGATTACGATAAAGATTTTGCATTCACGCAAGCTGCGTATATCATAAAAGATCGAGAAGAGAAGATAGCCGCGGATAAAGAAAGGGAAAAAGAGAATAAAGAAAGGGAAAAGGCTGAAATACAAAGGGAATATGAGGAAAAACAAAGGGAATATGAGAGGGAGAAAGAAGAAAGAGAAAGAGAGGAAAAACAAAAAGAACGCGAATTTACGTTAGAACAACTTAGATTGACGCAAGATGCAAATAGACGTAGTTCAACAAACAGTACCGGGTCGGAACGCCCACCTAAATTGCCGCTTCGAACAATCATGCATCGATTTGATACAGAACGCTCGGATATAACTTTGTTTTTAAATTTGTTCGAACGACAGGCGACCAAAGCGGAAATAGAGACAGGTGACTTAGTGACGCATTTATTAGCTTTAGTGCCGGTAGAAATTGCAGAGTTAATTTTAAGGGAACCGCAAGATCAGACGGATAACTTTGAATACGTCAAAAAGTTTTTGCTTGAACGATTCCGTATGAGTCCCGAATCGTATCGTCAAAAATTAATGAAACATCCACGCAATCCAGATGCTCCATGGAAAGATATTATTTTCGAGATCAACAGTTATTTAGAGGGTTGGTTGAATGGTTTAGGTGTTACGGATTTCAGTAGTCTGAAAAATTTATTGATAACTGACCAGATCAAGCTCCGTGCTTCTAGCGAAATGAAAGAGCATTTCATTGATTCGTGGGCAAACTACAAAGACCCGTTAGTTTTGGCAAAATGTCTGGACGAATACGAAGCAGTGAAAGGGATTTCAGATAAAAAAGAGAATGCGAGATCTTTTTATGATAGGAAATCTGAAGAAACGAAACTCGAGGGAAATTCTGGAGAAGAAAAAAATTCCGACAAAAAAATAAATTGGCGAGACAAAGAAATTAAAGACAGGGAACGTATCTTTGAACGAAAGAGACGTTGCCATACGTGTGGAAGCGAATTTCACCTAATGGCACGTTGTCCGAAAAGACAAAGGGATATTACGGAAGTAAAATCTTTCGAGAGCATAAATCACTTAGGCGATATAAGCGAAGACAAAAGCTTGTTCCGACCTTTTTTGAGTGAAAACAAAATAAATGGGAAGAAGGCGTGTGTACTTAGAGATTCAGGTAGCTCGTATTGTGTTTGCCCATGGAATTTGGTAAATAAGAGCAAATTAGGCAATGAATATGTTTGGCTTAAACAGACATTTGATAAATATCCAAAACGATTTAGAGTGGCACGTATAAAAATGGAAATAAAAGGTCTCGGATATGTAAATACGAAAGCGGCAATCCTGCCTAGACACTCTAAAATTAAACACTATATCTTAGGTAATAAGACGCAGGCTTTAATAAATGAAAAGATAAAGCGAAAGCAAAAATCGCAAACTAATTCCAGTTTTGAGAACCCGGGGATTGAGATAAACCCTTTAACAGATCCACAAGGGCAGGAAGAAATTCTTTCGTCATTCCCCCCCGAAATGAAGAACCACCGTTCTCAGTGTATTGGGGAAAAAGAAACCCTTTTGAAAAGGTCAAGGAAAGTAGATGAGTTGGTTTTCGACCGGCAGGGTAATTCGAAAAATAAACGCGAAAATATGGAAGTGAGTGTTGACAGGAAGGGTTATCATTCGAAAGTTAATCTGGAGGAAGTGAGCGGATTCACAAAGAGTTTTCTAAAATCCTTCGAAATTCTGTTGAAAGAGAGTAGGGACAGTGGAAATTCACGCCTTTGTGACACTCTTGTTAAAGAAATTGAACGGTTGTGTAAAACGTATTGTTCGGCAAACACAAGTAAAGAAATTCAGTAGTAAGTATTTGAGTAAAATCCAATCTTTTGTACATATTTGATTATTTTTAGTTTTATTGTTATTTTGGGCATGTGTAGTAAAAAAGTATCTTTCAAAAAAAAAAGTCTCTAAAGCTAGATGTTCAAGCAATGGTAAGCAGTATATAAGAAATTAGGTCACTGATGTATATAGTGAGGTTAAATTGAAATGTTATTTGAGCCACTCAGATATGTTGAGCTAATCCTTTTTTTGCAGATTTTCCGCGTTTTAACCCGGAAAATGTTTTGATGGTGGGGGTGTTGTAACAATTTCAGTAAATCTCTCACAGTCTGCTAATTAGGCAGAGTAATCAAAGATAGAAGTCCCCAAGAGTTGGAAAACTTTTCTCACGCTTAGCTGTGGGGTGACAAGAATGCCGGTTACTACAATAGGAAAAGATGAGCTTCGATCAATCTTGTGAAACTGAAATTGCTAGGCAGCAAATATTTCTCTGATCTGACCGTCTATATGTGGGGTCTCAGATCGTGGGAATTTCCTGCGTGAACATTTAAAAGTTCAGTAAGACCTCCCTAAAAAGGCTTTATCCAATGACGTAAACTAAAACTTTTTTGATTGGTGATCGGAGAATCTTTTGTTCGAGCAAACGGACCGGAGAAGAGGATCGAGAGGAGGTTAGTTAGAGTTTCGGCAGGAGAACGAGTGTTGGTGGAAAACACTCATCTCAGGACGGTTTCCCTTCTTAGTAGGGAAGGACAGGTTTGCTGACAGATTTTTGAATGAGAGAGTGCGATCTCTCTGAAGTCAAGGCAACAGCCTTGGATTTGACCTTTCGGGGAGAGTGAAAAGTAGCACTAGTTAAGACTTTAAGATTCTAAAACTACTGTAAAAGACTGGACTATTTGGTGATTTGCTATAAATTACAAGTCGAGCGAACTCAGCTAAAAAAAATTGTTGTAAATAATTTTTACCTCTAGAAATTTCAAGAACGCTTTTTAAATAAAATTTGTTCTGAAATATTTAATGAAGGTGATCAATTGTGAAACGGCTCCACGCTACCCCATTTCAAAAACACACAACATCGTGGATTCCTTACAACGAGTATATACGGTAAATATAATATCAAATTTCTCCATTTTACATATTATAGATTTCAAAAGAAAATGTTTATAAATTTGCTTGTGCAATTTTGGAAAACTTCCTTCGAATAGTTGAAAAACAAAATTTGCACACCTCAAACTTAACGAACTATCTCTTATGTGTATGTCTTCTCTTTTTAATCGCGGAGTGATTTATCACGACCATATTCGTAAAGGCGAAGTATTATTTAAAAAATTATGTGTAGGTGTGTTTTCAAAATTGTGATTAAAAGACTCGGAGCCATGAAAAAACCCAGTGGCCATAGCCAGAGGTGGCCATAGCCAGGTGGTCATAGCCAGAGCCTGATTACTGCAGGTGCTAACTTCCACCAATATTTCCGAATAATGTCCGCCATAGTCAGTTTTCTGTTTAAATAAGGCGATGATAAATATTTAGAAATACTGGTGGAAGTTTTTCACTGCAGTATTCAAACTCTCAAAAATTCCAGAGCTGGCGTCTAAAAATTTAAAGCCTGCTCGGAACTATTATAAACCAAGGAAATACTAAAAAATATGTACATTTAAACACTTATTTTTAACAGTTTAAATTTATTTGCATTTATTTTAAAATTATAAATTTACTATTATGAAAGAAAAATGTACGTGTAGAAAAAATATCATATTTTATTTATGCTTGAAAAACTCTTTAAAATGTTTTATTATTCACACAATCGCAAACCCACTAGATTTATCATTGTCCATCCTTTTTAAATAATTGGCATCATGCCTCTTTCTAATATTCCGAGCCACGCTTAAAGTTCATTTATAACCTCTGTTTACCTAATTTTAAATATCCATTACTAAAGTGTTCTTTCATAACTTTCTTTAAATGTAAACTTTGGAAGTTTACACCTCTAGTGTTTATGTCTTCCCACACCCTAATTGGAAAACTGGTGCGTCGTCGGCCTTACACTGATAAAGGCACTTGAGTTGCGGGGCGCGATATCTCGCTGGTTCCACAATGTTTATGAAATTAAAACCGTCGCGATATTGGTACCCAGCACACGCATATCGTTTAATCAGGATGCATGTTTAATTAACGCGCCAGTCGCTTTGCGTCCAAGTTGTGCATTAATCATTTTTGTCCCCCTTCACCGTAGCTGGACAAATTCGTCGTGCGGAAGGTCTAATTTATCACGAGGCCCCGAGTCCACACATGTTTGGGGACCAAATTTGTATAAAGTCCCGAAAATGTCGCCTCCAGTGTTGTCATAACAACATGACAGATAGGCTGTTCGTGCTGTTAATAGAACGAGCGAAAATTTGCTTAGATACTAATGAAGTCAGGTAAGAGGGGTGGGTGGGCACGAATTTCATACAAGTAGATCGGCATTCGTCAGAAATTAACACCTTGGGCGCACATGATATTGCGCCATGCTCCGTCCGCACAAGTGATAATTGAATCAATAACGTAAAATGCAAATTTTCCAAAAATAGAACGAATGTTCAAAATAGCCGCATTGGTTTTATGTCGCATTCACTCAATCCTTCGTTTAATTTATTGTTTTAATATTCTGCAACGTCTAATTTGGATATTGTAATAGCTTATATTCATCGTGTATATATATTTCTATCTCTGTGTGTGTGTTTCAAAATTACGACACAAATAGGAGGGACTTTTTTAAAATTAAGTTCAATTTCACATTTAACTATATAATAATAAAGGAATAAATAAACCGTTCTCCAAAATTAGTTTCAGCTCTTGGATATTCTAATTTTTGTTGTTGTTTTGAACTCCATGCCATTCTATTTAAAACCATTGAAAAAAAAAATATTTCTTTAAAAGTAATAATTTAAAGAATCATATTGACCCTCATGATTCAATTCTCGACACAAAGTTCCATCCTAAGGCGTTCTTTAAGCTTTACATAATTTTAAGCGATTTTCATTGAAACTATCAATATCATAAATACAGATAAAACAACTTAAAAAGTTTTTCGCCTGCAGTACTTTCTTCAACAGACCATTCTTTTGTTGCGCTCTTGCTTCCGCCAGTTTTCTAAGACCGCAGTTTCTGTGTCCATTTCCAATATCCTTAAAAAATTAACGCATTGTCGTACTGGACTGCGGTTTGAAAATGGTCAAAACAACAGGACTTTTAAAAGAATAGGTTTCTTTGTCTAAAGAAAAAAAATATTTTCTCTGATACGTGACGCTATTAAAGTTCACGTTGTTACAAATCATAAAAAATATTGAAATTATACAACAAGTATTTATTTACATTTGAGAATATATAATATCAAGTTATAGTCTCAAATTGAAATAAATACATGTCGTATAATTTCAATATTTTTATATATTTAAATATCGCGGACCTTAACAATGCCACCTATCGATGAAAATTTATTATTATTATTTGTTTATTTTTTGATACAAAAAATCCGATTTTTTGACAAGTCTTGTGCTGAAAACCGTACTCCGCTTCGACAATTTGTTAAATATTTTGAATTTTTGAAATGTGAATGGAGCTGGTATTCTGACTGTGTCAAGAAGACCTCTCGGACCGTGTCAAGAAGACCTCTCGAACTGTGTCAAGAATACTTCCCGGACTTTGGAAGAATTCACAAAGCTTCGGGGAAAGAATGTAGCTAACTTGACACATGTGGTGAAAATGAAAATCTTGGTTCTTCTTCCCACCTTCACGAATAAACTCGTCTAAAATTACATGAGTCACACGCCAACTAATAGCGGCCGAGTATAGTATTTGCAACAAAATAAATTAATTTAGATTTTTTTTTTTTTTTTTTTTTTTTTTTAGAAAAGTATATAATGAAACTTATCGCACGATCTTCTCATTTAAAAAATAATCTTTTGTATTTAAAATTAAACCTAAAAAAGAAAAGGAAAAAAAAAGAGAGAGATTTTTCGTCTGTTATGACTGAGCGATTTTATAACTTTAGCTCTTTATAAAAATAAGCACCCCGTCAGAATATCACCGAAGTACTCATATCGAAATCCCGGAAAATACCAACTTTGTACTTCTCTCAATCTGGAAAGATAACCGAGTTTCAATATCCATGGATTTAGACAGTATTTTCCTTTGAGAATGTTTCCCCTACAATAAAAAAGTATTAAGGTCTGCCATCCAATTGAGTTCACTATTTCATACGCTGAGTCGCCTCCATCCCAATGGATCTAAAAAATAGGGGGAGTCCGCTCAATTGGGTGAAGGAGATTAGATGAGAGCGCCGTGGACCCTACGGGATGTGGTAGGGAATGCTAAATCAAAATTGAACCTCAGATGAACATCGTTCGCCGAATTCACTTGTAGCTTTTATTAAAGTAATGTTTCTTCATAGCCTATGCTTGCCATGTTCTCATGTGTAACAAAGCATATAAACTTGTTGTGTTTGTTCATTTCATTTATTTAATAGTTAATGATACATTTCAACAAAAAGTTATTAAGGGAACAATTATTTAAGGCGGTTCTAAAAAAATATTTTTTCTCACTCAAAATCGCGAAATTTTCTAACACAGTTTCTGAACTGTTTTTAAACATAACAGCATGATACTTGCAGGCATGGTTAAATTGATAAGATTTGTAATCGAACAGATTTTTTTTTTCGAATAAATGAATTAATTCTTGAGTTATGAGCGATTATTCTCTCAGGAACGCAGTTTTTTTTTTTTTCTTCATTGTCACATCCGGAAATTCGGTTCAAAACGCCAACTTTGGCAGCATTTTATGAAAGATCTTCTGTCTGTAACGGAAAACGGAAAAAAACAGTTCGATTGCATAGTGTCTCAAAAAGTACACCTGCCAATTTAGTATGTTTGCGAACAAAAATGAATTAAAAATTCTGTCAGAAAGTAGCCAATGTTTGGATTTGAGAATACGTAAAGGGTTTTCTAAAATTTGTTATTTTCCAAGCAAAGTTTTCTGATTCATTTACAAATGAATCAAACAGTGATTTTTATTTTCCTGTACAAGATTACATAATTTAATTACTGCCAACTGTTATCTGATAATTACTTTTTTGTGACCTTCATGTCCCCACAAATGTGACAATGCAAAATTTTCTGATGTAATTACAATATCATTTTCATTCCATATGCATGAAATTTTCAAGCATTATAATTCAGTTTTAAAAAATAAAAACGTGCGTTTTTTTTTTTTTTTTTTTTTTTTTTTTTTTTTGCATTGTAAATGTAACATT
The DNA here is from genome assembly GCA_963931845.1 of Maratus michaelseni. Classification (NCBI taxonomy): domain Eukaryota; kingdom Metazoa; phylum Arthropoda; class Arachnida; order Araneae; family Salticidae; genus Maratus; species Maratus michaelseni. The sequence goes on from OZ007599.1 coordinate 227,391,892, forward strand.
TTTTGGAACAGATGTACCAATCGTAATTTATAAATAATGGAAAAAAATTGTAATTGTCTTTGATAAAAACTACACATTCGCAACATTTCATCGCTTGAATGTTGTTATGAAATCATTATTTATGAAAATATTTTATTATTTAAATTAATAAAACCTGTTAAAATTACTAATGGATACTACTACTAAAATAGGAACAGATGTGCCATTCGCCCTCAGTCTGCCATTTTGTTTTTTTAAAATCAAAACACATTTCTTTTGTTTCTGATTTCCAAATTAATTTTCATCCATATTTACTTATTATAAACACGTTATTTAATTTAATTTACTAATTATTTATATTTAATAATAAAAGTTTAATAAAGAAAAAGAAAAAAAGCAAGATGGCGGATTGTAGGTGAACGGTACATCTAAGCCCATTTCCTTTTTATTATTATAGTCACTTGTTACCTGGATAACCAAGAGCTTCGTGACTTTCATGTCCCGAAAGTCCACCAACTTCTATACATGTAAAAATATGATTACTTTACAACTATTGAATAGAAAAATTTGGGATAATGATAAAAATTGTTCATTTGGGCAAAACTACATTTCTTAAAATGATGTATTAATACATCATTCGTCTCTATCACACGGTTTCGTTTTCAGTACACATATTATTTATAACAGATCCATTTCACAATTTCTTTTTGACCAAATCACGAAAACATTTTTTCAGTTAAAAAACTACTAAATCCAGCTTGTAACATATTTGACTTCAATGATTTATTTCTCGATACTTCGATTTCTCCAAGCAACAAACGTGACTCAAATGTGCGAGCGGTTTTCCCCTGTTTTCTAAGTCCCCAAAGACCCAATGAAGGAGGGAAAATGCAACGCAAAGCTCGTCTATGACTGGGGCAATCCGTCAACTTATGCCGCTGTCTTTTGAAAAATTCAAGCTGTTATCCTAAGTTCCTTATAATTTTTTTCTCGTGTGTACGCAAACATATATAATATATATATGTGTGTGCCCGTGTCTACTAAGATACATAAATTGATACATGTATGATAGATAGTGCTTAGAACATAGAAATGATGAAATGTGACAACAATGAATAAAAGGAAATTCTGCAGTAGCCTCAGTGGTTAACAATAATAAATATATCTTAGTTTTTATCTTAATTTTTATATTTTGCACTCAGTGTGTACCACTAAAATCAGCAGACGAGAAGGATTATTAGTGCTTTCAGATGACATTTAAATATAACTAAATTCTGGTTCAAAAGTTAAGTAGACAAATCATTATTATAACTTCATTATTTTTCTTTTTTATTAACAACATTTTTTTGATCGTTGTCTTAAAAAAAAAAAAAAAACACAGTCCACAGTCGCTTAATATTCTAGAATGTAAGTTAAAGACCCTCATAAATTTTGCTGGAGGGAGCACTAGATAATATATCGCACCCTTTTTGTAACAAATATTGCAGTTTGTAAACAGAGACGTAGCGAGATTAATGCAACAGGTGCACAGGAACCAAAAGCCAAAGCGTTTCAACTGGCACCTTGTCTCCTTATTGGAGGTTTATTCTAATAAATGTATAAGCGCTTCATCAGCACCGTCAATTATCTTATATTACGGCGGTATTTAACATAGCTGAACCTTCGGCATCTCCGAGATTCAATCCTACAACCTCTTGGCTTGGAAAAGTTGTCTCTTTGCTACGAAATAACAATCGTTGTCTCTCTCCTGCTTTTCTTTTTTTGCTTCTCTTCTGAGGTTGTATTTCATAAGGTTTCATTTTGACATCTAAAACAATTTTCTTTTCTCTTCTTTTCTTTTCTTTACTTTTCTTTTCTTTTCTTTCTTTCTTTCTTTCTTTCTTTTTTTTTTTTTTTTTTTTTTTTTTTGACACGTTCGGTTGTAAAAGAAATTGTCATTCCAAAAAATTAAAAGATAAAATCATAAAATACATGCATATGACAAAACTCTTCATTAAGGTGGGTCTCAAATTACCTGCTCAACAACGCAAAAATTTCTGACTCATTCTCTGACTCATTTTTAAACGTAAAGGCATAAAATAGGCAGGCCTTACTATTGAAACGTTTTGGAATCGAATAGCATTTTCCATTTTTTGATAAATAAATTACTTGTCGACTTATACGCGATTTTTGTCACGCGAGAAGTTTTTTCCTTATCTGGCGCTGCTGCGTCGGAAATTCAAGACGCCGACTATGACAGTATTTTCTGAAAGTTCTTCTGCCATTAACAAAAAATGGAAAACGCCATTCGATTACACATTTTCTGAATAAGAACGCCTGCCAATTTCATGCGTTTCCGTAACAGAAATTAATTTAGAAATGTGCCAGAAAGTAGACCCTTTGGATTTAAGAAGCTATTTCACTCAGACGAAAACACCCGCTCGCTAATGTTAATCCTATGGCGGAAATATTTTAAGATATCTCGTTCGCATTTCAATATTTTTAAATGTTTTTTTTTTGCAATGGATAGCTGAGGTCAATCTCTATGCACGCTCCTTTGTACTTTTTCGATTTTTGTTGAAGTTTTTTTTTTTATTATTGAGGATACTTTCACTTTCAAAACCTGTTCCGAAAGTGAAAGTATCTTAATAAAAAAAAACTTGTAATAAAAATCGAAAAGTACAAAGGAGCGTGCATAAAGATTGACCTCAGCTATCCAGTGCAAAAAAAAAAAAAAAAAAAAAAAAAAAAATATCATTTAAAAATTCGAACAAGATATCTTAAAATATTTCCTCCATAGGATTAACATTAGCGAGCGGGTGTTTTCGTCTGAGTGAAGTAGCCTCTTAAGAACAGCCTTAAATACAAAATTTTTGCTTTTACAAAAGGTGGTGGGGAAGAAGAGTGAGACAAAGCAATTTCGTTATCAGGCTAACGCTTGGTTATAAATTTTTTAACGTAATGTTTAGACGGATTTTGAATATTACTTGGGTGGAAAGAAAAATGATGAAATAAACACGGTGTAAAATAACTGGACAAAAAGTTAAATGAACGAAACTTACGAGCACAACATTTATTAGAGAAGTTTTATAAATGAAAAAAAAAAAGGAATGCTTATTTAAAAAACTTTCTTTCTAACAAAAAAAACTGAATCGTTCCTTCTTTTCCTCCGGAATCTGAGTTTCAGAAATGCAAAAGTGCATCATAAATTATTATTCCAGTATATTCTGAAATAATGTATGAGTTGTTTTCATTCCTGCTCTAGTAGCGATTATTTTTCTTATATATTTTTTTCTAGTACCATTTCTCCGTATGTGTTCGGGCAAATATGTAGAAAAAAGTTACTTCTTACATTTTTCTCCAGATTCTTATACTGTAAATGTTACCATTCGCGTAAATTTTTTCCATTTTTATTTTTTTCAGTTTTCAGTTTTTGTAGGTTCGCTCTCTCTATATATATATATATTGTTCCATTCAAATAATTTGTTAGAAAAAGAATGGAAAGGAAATACAAAATTTATATTAGAAATGATGAATTAGTTTTATTAAATAGAAAAAAAAGAGGGATCGGCTCTTTTTAACTCTTTCCAAGAAAGTTGAAAAGTGTTTATGAGTTTTATTTATCTCTATGTCCGTCTGCCTGTGCTCTAATTCTCGTAAATATACTTTGACTGCCATGTAATTTTTATGTTATTCTGGTTTAGTGTAGAATGTTTGGTACTGAAAATGAATAGGGACACACAAAAGAATTCCGTTACATTATTTTCTATCGGAAAAAATCATTTACGGTGCGGTGCATTTTATTGATGGTACGATATTTGAACAATAATATAAGATTGATATGCATCATTGATGGGAGACTACACCATGCTTTCTCATGAGTATAGAATAAGTAGCATTTATAGTTCGTTTACAGGGAAGCGCAAAATAATTCTTTTACATTATGATGTATGTAGAGAAAGATAGGTGCTTTGCACTTTAATGATTTTATAATACTTCAAACGTTATGAAAATTTTAAAAAATGCACCGAGGTGCACTACAGCACGTTATATTATGGAGTGTGTAGCAAATTTCGTTCATTTACAGAGACGGATAAAAGAATTCGGTTACAGGATCGATATCTACTATGATCGATGATTGTTGGAAGCGCATTTTCCGCTGCGGTAATGCATTTTTAAACTTATCAAATCTTTAGTGTATTACGTGGTAATGTGTATAAATTCTATACATCATGCACGGCAGAATTCGCACACATTACCGCAAATAAGGACGGCAATTGATGAAAATGGATTTTTATTGACTTATGTGTTTATTAAATTGATTATTTAGAAATTTTATTTCATTGTATGAAAAAAAATTAATTTCGTAATAATATTCTGTTACTGTTGGAAATTGTTTCATAATTTATGCCTGATGCATACTTTTTCGTTCTTGTTTATTTGTAATTGTAGTTGCATAATCTGAATTGTTCATTATATGTAAAACTTTTATGAAATGCTTGTTGTAAAATTTGCGTGACTTTCAGTAGAAGTTATTGAAACTAAAATTCATTATCTAGCAGTGGTTCCCAACCTTTTTTCTCCCACGTACCCTTGCTTATACTTTTCCTTTATGCTTACCCCTACCTGCATAAACTAGTCCAATTCACATTTCAAGATGTCCACCAACGAAAGCGGCACTCCGTGAGCGCCAAAACTGATTTATTCAATAAGTACAAAAAAAGGTAAATCTACTCTTACCATCGGACGGTACTCCTTCTCTAATGCAGAATCGTAGAGTCAACTAGACAGATCTCAAGAAGCCACAATGGGAAAGAACTCGATCCAGAGTTCCACTCTCCCAGCGTGTGCCAGTGCTTAAATACTGCTATATCGATTGACCAGATGCAGAAATTTGCATAAATATCAAAACGAAGAGAAAATTCACAAGTTCCGAGGTTTTCACACTCATTCATCGAAAGTTACAGAAAGATAGCCTTGATCACTTTTACGCACATTGACTGTTAATGGACAAAACTACGTTCCCAATCGAAACTTCGCCTACTCTTATAAGAGTGAAAGTGTATATAGTGACTCATATATGAGTCAGAGTAGTCGACACATCATAAGTTTAGGCATTTTCCTCCATTTTATGCCTATTTTACTTTTGCACAAGTCTCTTTGTAAACAAAAAGTTTAAAGTTGTGTTTTTCTGTTTTTATTTTAACTTTTATTTTTTGTGTTTTCCGCCATTACCAATATAATTTTCACGTACCTCCAGGGGTACGCGCACCCCAGGTTGGAAACCGCTGATCTAGATAATGCGTAGTCTTTAAAGTAAATGTTTAAATAATGTTCCAAATGCTGATTTATCAAATTTTATTTTTATTCTATGCATATATATAATTATGATATTTCAGCTGCAATTTAAATATATTTTTTTAATTGTTTATCATGCCTATCCTTTTTTTTCGGTATTTTTATTTTTACGAAATACTCACAAGAGACTCTACCCAAAAGGTACACCCCGATTTCGATGAAACTTTTATTATAGAGAGTAATCATGATATGGTAAAGAATGATACCAATTTTATCGGCCATCGTCAAGGTTTAGTATTTTTAAAATATTTGTAAAGTGTCTACGGTGCAGTTAATGAAAATCGCTAAATGTTTTATTAAAAAATACCCCAACAACTTCAAATAACGTAATCCGCACAGTATGGAAATGAGTAAAATACAATGAATTTTTACACCATCCACAAATTATAAAATGAAAATTTTTGCATTCCGGTTCCATTATTTGGGGGAAAAAATCAACTGGATTCTGGAAAGTCACGGGCTTTTCTTCAAGATATCAACATTGAAACCATACATATTTACTAAATAAATAATACTTAATACTAAATAATACTTAAAAATACTAAACCTTGACGATGGATGGCCGATTAAATTGTTATAATTCTTCAGCATATCATGAGTACTCTCTATGATAAAAGTTTCATCGAAATCGTGATATGTAGAGTCTCCTGTCATATCAGAACTATGCCTATAATAATATACTTTCACCCGAGAAAATGGGGTAATTTGGGCTTCCCTCACCCCTATAAATAAAAATTATAATTCGAAGTCAAAACGACATTTTGTTGTTATTATTTCATCAAATATCGCATGACACAAAATAGGATTTCAATAAATATGTATGAAATGCGCATTATATCAATTGCTGACAATGAGTTCAGAAATATAAAAAGACTATATTGAAAGAAATAATTAATAAATGTTTTATTTCTTGATTATGTTATTGCGCAAAATACAAAGGGATTAATTTAAAAATGATTTATATTAAACACATTTCCTAGCATATGATACATAATAATGGTGGATACATCTTTAGTTTTCTTGATTTTATAAGTGCAAAATAATCAATGATGTTGCAATATTTAATTTGCAATTTCGTTCTTTTTTATATAATAATTTTTTTTAACCGAAAGACCACCATATTTGCTTAAAAGAAGTAAAAAATGCTTATCCATACGATTCATATTTCACAATAATCTGTATTTTACTGAATTATTAATGATTTATTAAAAAGAATGGGAGATTTATTAAAAAAATACATTTGATCCTGTAAAAGGACCTTATATAATTTTATCACCTTCTTTAGAATCGGTCTTTCCTACTAAATCATCTTAATATGAGTTGGAAACTACAACAGAATTTAAGGTCACTACAACTCAATGGCTGCCTGGAGTCACTCTTCTTTCCATGTCTCTCAATAAGTAAGTAGATTTATTGAATTTTCTTTCCTGAGGATGAATAACAGTCAAAAGTTATTTGAAATATCAGTCATTGAAAATAGTTTCAAATTGAAAAAAATATATATAGATAGATAGATTTAAAATTTTTAAATTCAGTTAATGACTGAAGACACGGGTGGAAGAAGGTGTTGTGTCACAAAAATTAATTTTCGAGAAAATTGGAGTGAAATGCATTTGTCTGAAACTAAAAAGTTAAACAAAATGCTACATAACCCGTTCATATTTTCAAGAATATAATTAACATCTTGATATTTTAGCTTTACCCATACGATAGCACAGTGGGGTGCAGACTGTGGCTGGTAGAGGATGTCTTGTTCGCGGAGCCTCAACAACCTGTAGAAGGTGTGTGCGGTCCGGTACCAATCTCCTCTTCCGAAATGTCTCTCTCATGTGTTTTTCTGGTTTGTTGCTTGGACTTGGTGTCGGCTAGTTGGTCTTGTGACTTAGGGACATATACCAGTCCAGCGTGTCTATGCACTCTGAGAAATAAAACACTTAATTTTGACCAATTCCGCAATCCTTAGGCTTCATTTCGTTATTTTTGACAATCATTTCGTCACAGAGTCACGTGGTTTTTGACGAAACGCGAATCCTCAAATATCTGACGAAACTGTTTCCTCGCTGTCAAAAATAAAATTCTCACTTTTGACGATTCTGCAATTCTTGAGCTATATTTCAACATTTTTGACAATCATTTCGTATCAAAATTAAGTGATTTTTAATAAAATGGAAAATCTCAAATATTTGACAAAAATGTTTCCCCATATTCCCGGCCAGATTATTTTTGTTGTTACAAAATCGTTCAAAAAAAAAAAAAAAATTACACGAAAGTACCAAATTTACAATATATTAATGAAAACAGAAACAAAAATATTTCATCCTTGGGGGCCGCTATAACACGAAATTACTAAATTTCTACTTTATTTTTCATATCTGATAAGTTGCGTCTATCCTTTTTGTAACTTTAACATTTTTGTAACGATTTTATGCATTTCTATTGCCTATTCAAAGATAATTTTTTCTAAAGTTACAGAATTTCGTTAAAAACGCTTAAAAAATTCTTCTAAAAATGCAGAATTTCGGTTAAAATAGTAAAATGCGAACATCATTTGGTCCATTTTCGACCGAAAGCAACAACCATTTTCCCAATAGTTAAAGAAAAAAAAATCAAAATTTTAGGAGCTCTTTTTTATTTAAGAAATATATTCATATAACAATCAAATTAAAAATATGTATGACTGACCCTTTTCCCTCTCTAAACAGTAATCTTATCCGCTAAAATTGATGAACTCGCCTCCAAAATATGCACTTCAAAATTAATTATTTCTGATCAACAAATTAACTAGACCATATTTTAATCATTCATTGAACAAAGGAAATTTCTCTAATAAATTATATTAATCAAGCCATATTCTAATTATTTATTAACCATAGAAAAACCGTAATAATAATCTAGCCTTATTAATTAAAACATGCAGAAATTATAACAGCACTGATAAAAATACAATCTGCTTTCTAAAAATATAAACCCACATCAACATCCCGTAGATACATTTAAAATCAAATTCATCCAAAGTTCCGCTGGCTAAATGGTCAGCGCGTTCGTCTACCACAGTAAAAGTCGCGCGTTCGAATCCCCTTGAAGACTTGTGAAAAGTGTTCTTATTTTTACCCCAGTCATTTAAAGATGCTTCTAAAATCTCCAATAGATGGCACCACCAACTTTTTTTTGGAACGTTCGAAGAAACAATTTGACGAAACTAAATTCAGATAATTTTGAGGATGCAAATTTACTCGATTTGACGAAATGTTCGCTCGGAGCATTTCTCAGGAAACAGTTTCGTTAAAAACGAAGAAAATTTCGTGGAATTTGAGTATCCATTTCTAAGAGTGCGCGCAGGCGAGGCTTTCTGCTACGTAGGTAGGACTAGCAGTTGTCTTCTTTTTCGGGTTAGGTCGTTACCGTTTTTGGTTTGCCCAGACTCTTCATGTCAGTTTGCTGTTGGCGGCGATGGGACCGCTGCCGTTGCTGCACTTTAGTTCTTTGCCTGTGGTCTTGAAGAGTGATATTTGTTTCGCCCTGTTCATTCAGTTAGGCCTCTGTGCTGTGTGCCTTGAGGTGTGCGTTGGACCCTTGGTACCTGAGGGAGAATATCGCACTCCCTCAAGTCGTAACGCTAGCGACCATGTTCTCACCCTGGTGCAAATGTCTCCTTGAGTATCGGATTCGTCACAATATCCCATGGGTGGCATAACACAAATATCACAGGAGAATACGAATCTAGCATGTTAGGGTTACTTCGGCTGCTGGGATTCTGTCGTTGCGGCTGGACTTCGCTCGGTGCCTTGGAGGATGGTGTTCGCTTCGCGATTCCCCATTTGACCGCATGTAATCATACGATGCTGGATCGGTAAACTCTTGAGTTTACCATATGATAGAACTGGTCGCCCCTTCGGGTGGTTCCAAATCAGCTCGTTAAGTGGGGAAGATGACCGAAAGCCCGGCATTGCGCGCAGTAGCGTAGACACGACGGGGGAAGGTAAGTGGATGAATCACAACCCCCAATTGCTGACCGGTGAGTAAAGAACTGGCCAATTAGCCGGTGTTGCCAGATGTGGGAGTCAATGACCCCGCGGAATCTGAACCATCACTCCTATTGGGTCGGTTCTTGATTGCAGGAGGTTACTAGGCCACTGACGCGGAAGCATAACTCCGCTAGGCGGCGGAAGGCATCTCGTAGGGCAATCCCAGCTGCCCAGCGTCTCCCTGGTCGGGTTGGTGGCTCTGGGCAAAGGCTGGGAAATGTGATAGGACCACCTACGATTTATTTGGGGCAAAGACGGAGGCGAGATCGGACTCTGAAGTGCACGGATTGTAGGCTCTGTTGTGACGTCTGGTCAGTGCGTGAGGCGGCATAACGCATCCCTCGATACTGGTAGGCGGCAGAGCGTAGACAGCAGAATGCGGGCGTACAGGCATGGTCTTGTTCATCCTTTACGTTTCCCTCTGCAGCTATAGTAGTTGTGTGCCGACTTCAATCCCGGTAGAACGCGAGTCGCCCTGTTTGACCAAGGGTGGTTCGTACCCACGGAGGACCATCTGGTCTCCACCATCTGTTTTTTGTATTACTTCTCTGGAAGGAGATAGTTGTCATCTCCTCGACCTGCGGACTGTGAGGAACTGGACCGGAGACTCGTCTATTAATGCGGCGGAGATTAGACCAAAATCAGACCCTGGGGTCGTCAACCAGTGCAGCGTGTCTTTGCGTAGTTGGAGCGTGCCCGACGGTTGGATTAGCAGAAATCTAGCAACTAACTTTCATGCGACTAAACCCCGAGCGGAGGCGCTTATTTGGCGCTTGAGAAGGAGCCTTCTACGTCCCTCTGCGGGACCGTGAGTGGCGTCTACGGTTTCCCGTATTGGCGGCCTTGCACGGTTTGAGGGCTCCTCGGTGCCTAGGAAGCAGGTCGTCGGGAGGTATTTGTGTGTTGAAGTTCGAAAAGGCTGGGGGTCGGGAGGTACCGACCTTGCAGCTTTCAACCTGAGCAGAGACGTATCTATGCGTCCAGGGAGTGAGTTTCCTCAATCTCTCTGGCTTGCGAGAGGAACCTCCGTCTCTACCATAGCTGACGAACTAGTGGTTTCCTTTGTAAGAGTTCCATGATAAAAGGCTTTGGTGCATTAATGCTCGTATTCACCATCTACCTCAACTCCCGCTAAAACGTGAATACCTCAGTCGAACGCCAAATGCTATTCATTATTAACTTGATCGGCTTCAATCAGGTCAGTAGTGGAAAAAGGAGAGTTTAACTCCAGCAGCAGAGGAGCCGAGGAGCCAAATTCCCCCCCCCCCCAAATTTTTTTTTTGTTTTTTTTTTTTTTGTTAGGAGGGGCAGCATGTTATAGTAGGGGGTATTTTTTTTAAGGGGGGGGGGCTTAATTTTAAAATTTTAAAAATGTCTTATAGTACGAGGTATCGGTGATGGTAGAGTACGACCACTACCCCCCCCTACTCCATTCCCCCCCCATTTTTTTTTATTTTTTATTTTTTTTTATTTTTTTTTTTAAGGGAGAGAAAGTTTAAAGTGGTGTCGCCATCTATCGTAAGGTTTAATAGTTATGGAATTCAAAAATGACTGCTTCTGTAAAAGTTATAAGCTGCATTAAATTAAATGTCTTAGCAAAGGAATCTGTAAAAGAATTTTGTTATAGCATAATATAAAATATCTCACCAAACTGCTTACAATGGAATCTGTAAATGAAATTTAAGTTTTATACTTTAAAAAGGAAAGTTTAACTTACCATTATGTTTATGGACGGATTCGAACTGTCAACCTGTTGATTTGCTTTCAAATGCGCTGCCAGTTATGCTACGAAGACTCTGTACAATTAATATAAATAATGAAATCTAACACAATGTTACTTTTTTTTTAAACAAAAAATTGTAGAAAAGGATATTATAACATGGGGAGGCTTTTTGAAAGGAGGTAAAATAAAAACGTATATTTTACACTGGCTATGGGTCCCCCAACATATATTAAAAAAATTAATATATGTTGTATTATCTGTTCGAAACAAGGGTATCATGAACACCAAGTCACTCACTGTGGCCCAATTCGTGTAAAATCTACATTTTCAATTAATATATTCACAACTTTTTCTGCATCATAAATTCTTCATGGAATTCGGTGTTCATGAGGTTAGAAAAATCTTTTTTTTTTTCAATCTTCCTGCACGCTGTTTTCTGGTATATCCTTATGTCCATATGCCAAGCTTGAAACCCCATCAGACAACAAAAATCGTTTGTCATCAAATGCAGAAAGACATCTTTTGTTTTGTTTAATCGTAAACAAATTATGAGACTGCTGACCGATTCGTTTTTGAATTGCAAAATTTTCACTGTCATCTTTCAAACATGAAAGGTAATCTTGATGAGTCAGTTTTTTTTGAACAACTCGTGTTGATATCCCCTTTGCACGCTTTTTTTCAGTTTTTTCTGATTTTATGCTGTACATTTTAGCTTTTAATCCAACAAATTGAAAGGCGATGTCTCCGTTAAGCTCATCTTTAAATTTTCCTAATTTTTTCTTATTTTGTTCAGAATAGAGAGAATGATTTTGAGGGTAGTCAGAAAAATCAAATTCTGAAGAATGCAACCGCATATCGTCATAAATGTTTGCTGTTTGGATGCTATAACAGAGAGAATCCGTATCAGTAAATAACAGCTTTGCTTGATTTTGATATTTTTGCTTTATAAAATTATAATGGAATGTGTACATCAACAATTTTGAAAGTTCTAAAATTGCGAATCCAGCATAGATTGGGCGAGTCATCTTGATGGTGTTTTTTAATCTCTCCACCGCTACTAAATCGTTTGAAAATTGTTTAAATGATTTAAAGTTTGGAGATGCTACTAATTTTTCCGCACGACTCGACGTGTTACATAACTGAATATTTTTTCTTTTACGAAGATTCTCAATGCATTTTCCATAAATACAATTGTTCATTAACTTAAAAAAATCCTTTTCAAAAGAGGATTTAGCCTGCTTACGTTTTTCTGTATTAAAATTGATATAAGTTTGTAACCATGGTGCTTGATTGAACTGTAATGCTCTATGAACTTTGGTAAGCTTTAAACCAAGCTGTAAATAAAGCTTCAAATTCTGATAATGAACTTTATAGTGTGTTTTATTGTTTAAATTTGGGATTAGTTTTGGTGTGCCTATGAATTTCTTTTTACCAAGCTGACTTTTTGCATATGGTGACAGCATATCTTGTGTGACGGTTAGCCTTTCAGGAGCGAGGGGATAATCGTTGTGTAACAGGTGTAGGTTTTCGGGATATTCTAAATCTACCTCGAAAAAATACCCCGTGCTGCTTTCATCATTTAAATTTAAAATAAATTGTTCATTTATTTGTGATATATCTACCCATTTAAATCCTCCATAAGGCAAGTATTTACTCATGGACCAACCATAAAGGTTGTTCGCGTCCAAATACACTATATAACTGTTAGGGTTTTTTTCGTCATAGTTAGGCGCTTGAGGGTTGTTCGCCGTAGCCAGTCGATGCGAAATTTGTGATACTCCGCCTCTAATACCATTTTCAACGAATAGCAACATATCGATATCGGTCAACAGCTCTAATTCAGTGTTACACATTTTTAAACATGCCTGCCATGATAGTCCTGGAGAAGTCTGTAGATTAACAGGATCGATGTCATAAAATTGCATGCACAATTGTCGAAAATTTTGAAATGTGTCTGCAAGCTGAAGCACGTCTGACGTTACATATAGATTATGTAAATCACCCAATGTTTGCAATCGGAAATGATTCCATACAGTCTGTACATGATCATAATCCTCCTGCTTGATTTCTTCATCAGTTATTGAGTTATAAAAAGCAGATGGTGGAGGCAACTTTTTTTCGTCGAATTTTTGAAACGAAGAAAAGTAGTCATAGGCATACACTCCCTTACGAATGAGAAGTTTAAAATCCTCCTGATTTGGGAAATGTTTCTTTAGTAAATTAAATTTATTAGGTTCTAAGTTGGAAACTAACTTGTCAAGTGAAGTCGGCAAAAATTTAAAAGAGTCTAAAAACATTAATTCAGTTGAGCTGCCAGGTTTTTTAAGTTTAAAACATATATATTTTTCCATTGTAGAAGCGATAACATCAATTTTACGATCTTTAAATTTGCCAAGCTGTTACACAACGATTATCCCCTCGCTCCTGAAAGGCTAACCGTCACACAAGATATGCTGTCACCATATGCAAAAAGTCAGCTTGGTAAAAAGAAATTCATAGGCACACCAAAACTAATCCCAAATTTAAACAATAAAACACACTATAAAGTTCATTATCAGAATTTGAAGCTTTATTTACAGCTTGGTTTAAAGCTTACCAAAGTTCATAGAGCATTACAGTTCAATCAAGCACCATGGTTACAAACTTATATCAATTTTAATACAGAAAAACGTAAGCAGGCTAAATCCTCTTTTGAAAAGGATTTTTTTAAGTTAATGAACAATTGTATTTATGGAAAATGCATTGAGAATCTTCGTAAAAGAAAAAATATTCAGTTATGTAACACGTCGAGTCGTGCGGAAAAATTAGTAGCATCTCCAAACTTTAAATCATTTAAACAATTTTCAAACGATTTAGTAGCGGTGGAGAGATTAAAAAACACCATCAAGATGACTCGCCCAATCTATGTTGGATTCGCAATTTTAGAACTTTCAAAATTGTTGATGTACACATTCCATTATAATTTTATAAAGCAAAAATATCAAAATCAAGCAAAGCTGTTATTTACTGATACGGATTCTCTCTGTTATAGCATCCAAACAGCAAACATTTATGACGATATGCGGTTGCATTCTTCAGAATTTGATTTTTCTGACTACCCTCAAAATCATTCTCTCTATTCTGAACAAAATAAGAAAAAATTAGGAAAATTTAAAGATGAGCTTAACGGAGACATCGCCTTTCAATTTGTTGGATTAAAAGCTAAAATGTACAGCATAAAATCAGAAAAAACTGAAAAAAAGCGTGCAAAGGGGATATCAACACGAGTTGTTCAAAAAAAACTGACTCATCAAGATTACCTTTCATGTTTGAAAGATGACAGTGAAAATTTTGCAATTCAAAAACGAATCGGTCAGCAGTCTCATAATTTGTTTACGATTAAACAAAACAAAAGATGTCTTTCTGCATTTGATGACAAACGATTTTTGTTGTCTGATGGGGTTTCAAGCTTGGCATATGGACATAAGGATATACCAGAAAACAGCGTGCAGGAAGATTGAAAAAAAAAAAGATTTTTCTAACCTCATGAACACCGAATTCCATGAAGAATTTATGATGCAGAAAAAGTTGTGAATATATTAATTGAAAATGTAGATTTTACACGAATTGGGCCACAGTGAGTGACTTGGTGTTCATGATACCCCTGTTTCGAACAGATAATACAACATATATTAATTTTTTTAATATATGTTGGGGGACCCATAGCCAGTGTAAAATATACGTTTTTATTTTACCTCCTTTCAAAAAGCCTCCCCATGTTATAATATCCTTTTCTACAATTTTTTGTTTAAAAAAAAAGTAACATTGTGTTAGATTTCATTATTTATATTAATTGTACAGAGTCTTCGTAGCATAACTGGCAGCGCATTTGAAAGCAAGTCAACAGGTTGACAGTTCGAATCCGTCCATAAACATAATGGTAAGTTAAACTTTCCTTTTTAAAGTATAAAACTTAAATTTCATTTACAGATTCCATTGTAAGCAGTTTGGTGAGATATTTTATATTATGCTATAACAAAATTCTTTTACAGATTCCTTTGCTAAGACATTTAATTTAATGCAGCTTATAACTTTTACAGAAGCAGTCATTTTTGAATTCCATAACTATTAAACCTTACGATAGATGGCGACACCACTTTAAACTTTCTCTCCCTTAAAAAAAAAATAAACAAAAATAAAAAATAAAAAAAATTGGGGGGGGGGAATGGAGTAGGGGGGGGGGTAGTGGTCGTACTCTACCATCACCGATACCTCGTACTATAAGACATTTTTAAAATTTTAAAATTAAGCCCCCCCCCTTAAAAAAAATACCCCCTACTATAACATGCTGCCCCTCCTAACAAAAAAAAAAAAAAAAAATTTGGGGGGGGGAAGATTTGGCTCCTCGGCTCCTCTGCTGCTGGAGTTAAACTCTCCTTTTTCCACTACTCAGGTCCAATCAGGTTCATGATTAATAACATTTGGGCTGTTAATCAAGGTTCTTGCGCTTAACCGGGAGTTTATGTAGATGGCGACTCATCCCCAACTGTGAAGTGGTTGTGTCCCAAGCGGGTGGACACCACCGCGAATCGTAGCGACCTATGTCAGGAATCTCTTGAGAAAATGGGGGTGGTCAGCAGGTGACCCCCAACTAACCGTAGCAGCGCTCATAGGACTCTCCTGGTCGAGCGCGATATAGGTTCGTCAGAACCTGGTATGACGGTTGATGTGCATATCGGGCGCCCGTAGGCATAGCTCAGCTTTATCAAATGATAGATTACCTCATAAATAACACAATTTTTTAAAAAGATGTCAGTTAACACCTTTTTCCAATCGTGTCTTCAACTACTGAAGATTTCAGATTGATAGAAAGAATTTAGAATTTAATAGAATAATCAAGAAATATGGAATTAATTTACAATAACAATGACTAATGAATTTTGTATAAAAAATCGGGATTTAAAATTTCACTGAAAAAATATTTACAAAAAATATTTAGAAGTTTAAGGACCAGTCACTTAACCCAAGTTCCCAACAAATAAGACAGGCAGCATGAATAATTATGCATTGATACGATAAACACAACATTTATTAATCACAAAAACACAAATGAAGAAAACCGAAGAATAATATCATGCTAAATTCTCCAGACTCCCGAATAATATTGCTGTAGGTGATAAAATGAGTCCAACATAACTTGTGAGCTATATTATAGCTCTAACTAAAATGACACTTCTTTAAAAAACACTTGAATAATTGGTTTTGTCGTTTTAACTAGAATCACAATAGGGCTTGATTGGCATAAATCGTGAAATAGCAGAAGATTTCAGCATATTTTAACTTAAAAATAAGACTATATTATATTTCTTTGACACAAAACAGACTTCTAAAAGAAAAAAAATGACTTGACTAAAATGTGAACTTCTTTTACCAAAATTCGAATGAGAATTGTTGAATAGAATGCCAACTTCGTAATCAAGATTTGAACTCCGAATGCATTTTATTTCATTTCTACTAAGGCTTCTATAATCCGGGCTTACTCAGGGGCCCTTTAATTGCCCGTAAGGAGAAGAACGATTGGCCACGCTATGAGGGAAACAATCGCTGATTGGTCTAAATGGGCAACAAAATGCTTGATGATTCAGCCTGTAGCCCTAGATTCTACTGTTGCGTCAGCTTCTGAGATAATATTTGACATAACTTCTTCTACGTCACTTGTCGTGGGAGTAAGCAAATTTACTGGCTGAATACATTTTTCTTCATAAAGATCATATGAAAAAGTTTAAATATTTTTATGAGACTCTTGAATAAACCCTTTGCCTGAGATCTTAAAAGAAAAAAAAATCGGAATCAAGCCAAATCTGGTTGATATTAGTTTGAGTTTAGAGCAATATCTTGGAACAGAATGTATAAAGTTGCAATATTTAATAACTAGCAGCACGTAAGACATTATCTTAAAATAACTTATGACAACAATCAATTTTTGAATTTCGACAGAATACATAGGACCAATGCTTAATTTACGTCGGAGTTCAGCTCCGGCGATTCCAATTTTATTTAGTGAATGTTTAAATATTTGTGGGAATCCACCGGAGCTCATAAATACTATGCATTGAAACCTACCGGAATAGAGTTGAGTAAGAAAGAAGCCTACATTCTATTCCTTCAAAATAAATATTGGAACAGATCATCAGGAATTTATCAATGAAATCAAAGTTCTTAATCCGAAATTATGGTTTATTACAGAATTAAATGAAGTCTTGGAACTATGAAAAATGTTTTATATAAATGGAAATAACAATTTTAATGGCCTTTAGAAATATTTAGGAATCTTCTGGAAAAGAAATGAAAAGTGAAATGAAAATATTAGTTTCAATAGTAATTTGTATTCCTAGTGTCAAGTGCCGAATATGAATGAGGGTTTTCAAATATGAGCTTAATTTTTACTGCACAACATGCTTCACTTATTGTTTATTAGACTGTAGTTGGTCATTATACTAACAAATTTTAGCCATTGCCATATGTCCATTCAGGGCTAGCAAGAAATTTATGTACTCATTACCATGAAGGAAATTTTTACCCCATTAGATTCTATTATATATATTTTCATTAGTTTTTTTTTATATGCAGGTTTAAAATATATTGAAAAATCCTGTCTCTGAAGAAAAAAAATTGTTTTATTTTTTAAAAATAATGATAAAATACAAATATGAAGGTTGATGGAGCTGTGTATGGTGGTGTTGGGAGGGGGGATATGCTACGTGTGGTAGTATTTCGGAATATTATGGCTGCGGTACATTTTTTGTTAGAAATTAATACTAGCACATGGCTATGAATAAACTTAAGAGCCATGGAAATGGAATTTTTATGGATCTTCGTATAATTCTAATCAAACATTGGGAAGTAAATTTATTTATTTTATTTTTACATTATTTTTATTCATGACTTAACTTTAAAGCTCGGGTCGCAGGACTACAACCACAAGAATCCTTTGCTGTGGTCAACACTGAGTGTACACACAAAAATCTCATTAGTTAGACTGAAACTAAATATATTTTGGAGCCACTTTTACTCAAACGTTCTGTTGTGATTTATCCTGTTCATAGTATGCAGTTCTGAATTGCGTATTTCCGGTGTATCATAAAAGACCACATGATGTGCATAATATATGCATATTTAGCAGCACGAAGTGTAGGGTTACTGTTGTAATAATTCAGCATTTTTTACGAAGGACATGAATTAATAGTGGAAGTAACTGTCACAAAAGTGACGGATTTGCCCTGAAAATCCCACTCATTGTTCTTGAATCTATGTCTAAGCACACCTCCCACAAAATGCGAGTGAGACCAGCTGCTGGACCGCAGTGACCATCTGATGCCGCATTCCTAACATAACTACGTAACTCGACTTTTCGTAAAGCTTCCATTATAAAAGACCAAATGCAGGCGCGATGTATTCAGCATTCTTTTAGCTGAAGTTAATACGTTATTTCCCCTCGCGCTGCTATGCCCATTTATTTCTCTTGCGTATCAAAAGAGGAAACATCAGGAAGTCTTGCCACGAAGAGCAAATACCAAGGTATCCATATGTGAAAATACGGGAATGCCCCTAAAGATGAATTACCACAGCTGGTATATAAAAGAGTGTGGATGCACTTAATATCCACTGTACGGTGTAATGGACTTCTTACAACCGCCTGATTTTCTGTACGGCAAGATATTTGAAGTTGAATAAAAGAGGAGAAATATCGTGAATGAGAAAGAATGATTGTTCTTGTCCATGATAGTATTAGAAGAACACAAAATATTTTTATTTATTGTTCCCAAAAGCGAGTTTCATAGGAGAATAATTTCTATGTTAAAAATAACAGCATTTGTGTAAGCGAAAACGTTAGCTCGTAAATTTATTGCGAATGCATCTAAAAATGTAAGCTTTTAAAATAAATGAGAATCATTTAAGTTCTTTTGAATGAGTTTGTGAAGAATCTAGTATGATCATGAAAAATGTCATTAATGTAATTTTTATATGCGTTGCTTGTCAAGTTGAAAATTCGTAAATGTTTGAAATTAATAAACTGTTGAAAACATTTTCTATGCTCTACAAGTAAATGTTTGCTTTAAGATTGGTGAGTTCATTTTTCATTTATGTGAGTTATGCGATATTTCAGTTGTAAACCTCGTGTTAAATTTTCCTTTACACAACGTTTGAAAGTTAGTTTTGGTTTATGGGTTTTACACATTTTTTATACACTTTATTAAAATTAAAGATAAACTTTTAACAGATTAAAATAGATAGAGTATGTTTGTATTCAATTAATTAAACTCCGAATTAAAAAAAAAATTCTTAATTTTTTTGAGAAAGAAACATTTATACACTTTTATTTCATATTGTATCTTATTACAGAGTGGTTTCATAATAATTTAACGCAGGCTATGGGCAAAGAAAAGTCGGGATACACTCAAATAACTTTTGAACCGATAAATGTTACAGTTGTGGTTAGAAGTGTGTACCTATAGAAAATCGACTATGCGTTACCATGGAAAAGTGATAGCAGCAACCCCTAGATTTGAAATTTGGAATTTATTGACCCTATCTCGAAGACTATGAAAGATATCGAAAAACAGTGAATTAAAAATTGTAGCGTAGGGGTCTTCAACCTGCAGGTCAACTAGCTACCATTAACAATTTGCCTTTTTAATGACAGAAACTTTGCGATTAAATAAGGTGAATATTACGTTTCAGAATTTGTGGTGATAAACGACTCTCAGGTGAAAATATAGAAGACTTCCTATTGTAAGAGACTTCTTGATTTAATATGAAATGATATCTTACATGTAAAAATAACTTTATTAGAAGACCTGAATTGTAAAGTTTATGGGATATCTAATAGCCAGATTAACCGCCATCACGATGAGTGTCGTATACACAAATTTTAATTTTTAAGCAACTCAATTTTTGAATAGTAATCTCTGACGTATTTACTCGCAGAAATTCTGTGATAAAATAAAACGAAAATTACAAGTAGTCATGTATATACAAAAATAAGAATTGTACGAACTATATACAGCACATATTGTTGACGCTCGTCAGGGATTGAATACATCATTAATCGTGTGCAGAAGCATTATAAGGCTGATGCACATTTACTTATGAAATTAACCTATTAAAGCAAAGTACAGTCTTCAAATAAAAAACAAGAATGAAAAATCATGCGTCAAGCATTGATTATGTAACGCTTTCCAACGCTTCCAAAATAATTTTACAAATCATTACCGTTTAATAAGCTGAAAGATAACATTTAAGTAAACAATTTAGATAACGCATAACATATTTAAAAACGTAATTTCAGGAATTCCCAACATATACAATATTCGGAAAAATATCCGAATACTTTTATTCAGCCCTGTATAGGATCTATAGATTTGTATATATACATAGGATGATAAATTTTAGTTTAGTTAGGAAACGCGTAGCACAGTTTCAAATTCTCCTTCTGGAGTTTCTGTCCATAAACGGAAATGTGTTCGCGAACTTTCGTGCTGCCCTGTATATGAAATACAGAATTTATACACACCCAGTAATAGACAAAAAGTGAGTTCAATTTAAAATTGCGTTCAGCAACTTAAAACGCACTTCCAGGAATTATTGTTAACATACAGTAGAGAATTGTTTTGTGTGTCCCTGTAAATGAACGATGACTGCTAATACACACAATATTCTGTAGTAAGCCTCTTTTAATGCACCTCAGTGATATATATAAATTTCAATGTGTTTAAAATAGTGAAGCAATATTTAAATAAACCGCAGACGATTTTCTCCATAGACGTAATGTAACGGAATTCTTTTGACTGTCCGTGTAGAGTAAGTATAAGTGCTATGCACACCCTATTCCATATTAAGCTTCTTCTAATGCACCTTAGTGATATATATAAATTTCAATGCGTTTCAAATAGTGAAACATTATTGAAATAAACCGCAAATGATTTTTCCCCATAGACCGCAATGTAACGGAATTCTTTTGAGTGTCCCTGTAAAAAAACTCTAAGTGCTACACACTTCCGTTGAAATAGGGAACATGCTATAGATAACGACAATAACATATAAAAATTGCAGAGCAATCCGAGCATATTTACGGGAGTTAGAGCACGGACAGACGGCCATACGGCAGACAAACCGAAGTCATAAACACTTTTCAACTAGGTTGGAAAGTGTTAAAAAGAGAAAGAGAGGGGAGACTTTATACATTTTAATTGCCAAATAGTCACAGAGAGATGCAAGAGGTACCGTTCGACACACGGAATTGCGTCTGCTTTCCGAATATGAATACACTTTTTAGAACAGAGGTCGTCTACATAATAAAATTTGTACCAACTTTGAATTTTCAAATGGGATCACCCACTTTTGACACCATATCTGAATTTCTTGTGTCAAGGCAGCCCGAAAAAATTTTATAATTTTTATACCTTTTCTTAAATATTCATAGAGTTAGAAGAGTTCAAAGTTTGAGAATGTTAAGGTTAAAACCACGTGACAAACTTTTATTTGTATTTTCCCAAAACATCCTCTTATACCCTTTTTTAAGAGATACTACAATAAATAGATCCAAAGATATTTTAGACATTTTTTCTATGCTAAAACAAATTTAATTATTTAAATTATTAATAAATTCATATTAAAAAAAATGAACTATGATCTACATAATTTTTGTATAAAACGAACCACACAACCGTGAAAAACATGGGTCTGTAAGTTTACAGCTCATCATTTCAATCATTAGTTTTGCTGGTAATTTTATTTATAGTCGGGCTAAAGGAATACATAGGAACGATAAAGGAATAAGGCTCTTGTTATCGTTGGTATCCCACAGAAAAGAAAAGCTTAGACAGTCACCGGAGAATTTTATTAAACTTTCTCTTATATAAAATGAGTTTAATATACACATACATTCAGAATTCCTATATATTTTTTTGGTAACTAATTGAATGATTCCGGTACTTTTCCTTTGTAAGATCTTAATCTTTCTTTTTGTCATTTATGGATAAATCCCTAACACATGTTCTTTTATTATTCTATGCCGATATAAGAATAAATATATAAACTACGATTTATTAAAATCTAATCTCTCTCTCTCTCTTAAAAAAAAAAAAAAAAAAAAAAAAAAAAAAAAAAAAATGCACAATTTATTTTAATGAGAAAATGAAGTTACAAATGCTCAGCGTGCCAATCTGAGCAAAATTGGGAAAATATGATAGAAAAATAATAACAAAGTGACATATAAGAGGTATAGGCAGTGAAACACATCCCTGCTATCCCTTGTATGTTGTATTATAGACTTATTTCAAGTGGGAACTGAAAATTTTCGTTATTTCATAAATGTTCAACTGCATAAGGGACATTTCTCCTAGAAACATACAGTCGGCACTAACAAGAAAAAAGAGAGAGAGGGGGGGGGAGGAGAGAGACAGAGAGAGAGAGAGCACGCGTTCATTTTAATCACGAAATTGCCCCTCACCCCCCCCCCCCCCCCAAAAAAAAAGAAAAAAAAAAAAAAAAAAAAAAAGATAAAAAATGTAAAAAACATTCGACTGGAAATTATGTCTTTGTTTAACTTATGTTTCAAAAATAAGCTTAGGGGGTCTTCTTCATGCTGAGATTGTTCCAAACTCTGAAATTTTCCATACGAATACCTATTTTGACATTGAATTTAGCAACATCATTCAACTCAGTCTAATATTTAGTACACTACAAATATTTACAAAAACATTGTCTGGCCTGTATAGACACCAGGGTTACAAAAATAATATTTAGGCAATGTAAAAATACAATTTTAATGAAATATTTCCCACGATCTGGGAAAATACTGGAATGAATTTTAAATCCAAAGCAATATAATTATCCATTATTTTAACATTTTTTTCGAGACAAATTTAGCATTGAAAATGTACATTTCTTGAAGAATGACACATAAACCATTCTTGAAAAAAAAATTACATTTAAAAAAAATCGCACCCTCCATATATAATAATGATATATAATCACAACATTTGTGTTATATTATAATTGTTGTTTCATCTTAACATACAAATTAAGAGGCATTCTATATTAAATACACTACTAAATAAATTGATATCAGATTGAACTAGCCATAGAATAGCATTCCACAAATACCTGCTTTCCCGAAGATGGCTGCTTAATAATTTCTGGATAGCAATCAACGTTCCACGAAATTCTTTTGGGTATGTGAGTCTTCGTAAGTTTCTGATAAATTCTTTGTTAAAGTTGTTTTTATAAGTCATTTTTTGTATTTTTCAAACCAATTAAATAAAAAATTGCATTTTAAAGATACTTATAAATTTTTCTTCACTTCATAATTCTTTAACATATGTTTTATAATTAGTGAGAGATGTTGGAATATTTCCGTTAATATCGAGGTCGTGTAATACACGGGATAGTTTTGGAGGTTTAACACCTCCCAATCGGTTGAGTAAAATTTTCAACATATAGAATACTTTGAGCCTATGAACAAACTTGACAAGAAAAAAAAAATGTAATGGTAATTTTTCATTAATTTTGCACATTTGATAAGAACTTATTATTGGTATAAGAGCTTTATATTTTTTTTGGTTCAGTTTTAATATATATATATATATATATATATATATATATATATATATATATATAAATGAAAACACATGTGAAAAACAAAGGATAAGACATTATAAAAAGCAATAGAATGGACACTGCATGAATTATACTTGATAGGATGAAAAAGCAAAAAATGGAAAACTATGAATATCTTATAGAATCTTCAGAAGGGCTTTATAAGAATATTCATTAGTAAATGTATGTTATTTCATCAAATATTGTCAGCATTATGCCTGAAATCGACAATATTAAGCCACTAATAACACACATATATATATATATATATATATATATATATATATATTAAACAAGACAATTAATAACCTACATGAGTGCAAATAACAAAATAAATAAATAAATAAATATACAGCATAAATAGATATAAGATAAATAAACAATTATTCAACTTAAATAGAAATTAGATCGTAAAATAATGTGCAAGACTCACAAAAAAAGACTAATGTTATTGTAGATTGAATAAGATTATAAGTACTTGACAAGCAGCCAGTCATCATTATATATATAACCATTAAAACATCACAGAAACATCATACAACATGTGGGGGAAAGAAATTAAATATGAAAAATGAACATGTACCTGTTTGAACAATATTCATAAATATGTAAAGAAAAAATAAAAATAGAATTTAAAACAAAGATAATATAATATATCGATTGGAGTGGAAAATAAAAATAAAATTAAAAACCTGAAAGATGAAACTCAAATCTGCAATGAAATGTATCCAAAATTAACAATTAGAAAAGTGAAATTTTGAAATAGATGAAAAAAATTTGAAATTATTGTGGAACCATGGCAGAATTATCTAGCCCAAATTACCATAAATTACACAAAAATATATGATTTAATCTTTGTACGAACTATTAAGTTAAAATTGTACAGAATTTGGGCGATCATACATAAAAAAAAAGAAAGAAGATATTAGAAATGAAAAATATAAAAATATAAGTTATATATATATATATATTTAATATATATATATATAACTTATATTTTTATATTTTTCATTTCTAATATCTTCTTTCTTTTTTTTTATGTATGATCGCCCAAATTCTGTACAATTTTAACTTAATAGTTCGTACAAAGATTAAATCATATATATATATATATATATATATATATATATATATATATAAAACATACAGTTTTGTCTTACAATTATCCCTTTGCTTTTCTTTCTTTATGGATTAAATGCTAAAACATTAATCTAATTTTACCAGTACGGGCATTAAATATGTATAAAAATTATAAAATTGAAACCAATATTAAGGAGGGAGGACGTGGATTGCTGAAAAAATTATTAGAACTTATTTAAAAAAATTAACAAAAGAATAATAAAATAACAAAATCTCCCCCCCCCTCCAAAAAAAAAAGAATTATAAAATAAAAATGCTATTGGGTTGTGGCGGGACTGCTAAAAAAAAGCTACAAAAAACGGATTTTATGCATTTAATCATTTTATTTACATAACAAAATTATTCTTACAACATATATAATACACTCTTCATTTTACTCACACAATTTCTCATCATACATTGCTAATTAAGGTATTGTTCTTCCCATTTCATCTTTATTATACTTAATTTTATTTACCTCCTTTAGTTTCCTCATCTTTAAAATATTATTTGATTTGTAATTTTTTTTTCTTTTGATTCGATTTTCTCTTAATTCATAATAGATGGCAGCCCTAGACTTATTATTTAACTTGTCTACAATTTCAGGTTTTACTTATATTTTTCTGTGATAGATGGCAACACTACACTATTTATTTTCTATTCTTATTTTTTTTCTATGCAATTCAGCATAGATAGCAGCCATTTTGATTTAATGATAACTGGCTGTTTGTCAAGTACTTCTAATCCTATTCAATGTACAGTAAAATTTATCTTTTTTGGTGAGTCTTGCACATTATTTTATGATCTAATTTCTAGTTACGTTGAATAATTGTTTATTTATCTAATTTCTATTATAGTTGCATATTTATTTATTTATTTTGTTATTTGAATCTCATGTAGGTTATTAATTTTCTTGTTTCATCTATATATGTTATTAGGGGCTTCATATTGTCGATTTTAGGCATAATGCTGGCAATATTTGATAAAATAACATATATTTACTATGAATATTCTTATAAAGCCCTTCTGAAGATTCTATAAGATATTCATAGTTTCTCATTTTTTACTTTTCCATCCTATTAAGTATAATTCCTACAGTGTCCATTCCATTGCTTTTTATAATGTCTTATCCTTTGTTTTTCACATGAGTTTTCATTTATATATATATATATATATATATATATATATAACCATTGAAACAGAAGAAACTGTATATATAGACAAAATGATCATACAATTTCTTTGCTATTTATGTAAGCCAATTTTCAAAGAAAGGCGAACAATCACTTCCTTATATGTTCCATTGCTTCGTTGAACAAACAAATGATAATTTGGACAAGTTTTTGTTTGTTAGCATGTTTAAACGGTAACTGCGGTTGAGGATATACAGGTTGTGCAAATTACGATATAATAAATCAAAATCAATATACAACAAAATTCATGTTTAATTAATTAAAGTTAAAATAAATTAGAGTAAATCAATTTATAACAAGTTAAACTTATGAAAATGCTTCACATTTTACCTCCCTTTTCTGAAAATCCTGCGCACGGGGCTGCTTAATATCAGGTTAAATAAGTATGTAAAATATGGCAATATTAATTTTATGAAGCGAGTCCCAAGACTGACAGTACACACTCTCAGAAATAAAACACCCAATTTTGACGATTAGGCAATCTTTAAGCCCTATTTCATTATTTTTGACAATCATTTCGCCACAGAGTCACGTGGTTTTGACGAAAATATCTGACGAAATAAAACTCTCACTTTTGACGATTCCGCAATTCTTGAGCTATATTTCATCATTTTTGACAATAATTTCGTTTCAAAATTAAGTGATTTTTAATGAAATGGAAAATCTCAAACATTTGACGAAAATGTTTTCCCATTCACGACCAGATTATTTTTGTTGTTACAAAATAGTTCAAAAAAAAAAAAAAAAAAAAAAAAAAAAAAAAAAATACACGAAAGTACCAAATTACACTATATTAATGAAAACAGAAACAAAAATATTTCATCCTTGGGGGCCGCTATAACACGAAAGAACAAAATTTCTACTTTATTTTTCATATCTAATAATTTGAGTCTATCCTTTTTGTAACTTTAACATTTTTGTAACGATTTTATGCATCTATATTGCCTATTCAAAGATAAATTTTTCTAAAGTTACAGAATTTCGTTAAAAACGCTTAAAAATTCTTTTAAAGTTACAGAATTTCGGTTAAAATAGTAAAATGCGAACATCATTTGGTCCCTTTTCGACCGAAAGCAACAACCATTTTCCCAATGGTTTAAAAAAAATTCAAAATTTTAGGAGCTATTTTTTATTTAAGAAATATATTCATATAACAATCAAATTTAAAATATGCATAACTGATCCCTTTCCCCTCTATAAACAGTAACCTGTTAAAATCTTATCATCTAAAATTGATGAATTCTCATCTAATATGCACTTCAAAATTTATTATTTCTGATCAACAAATTAACTAGACCATATTCTAATCATTCATTGAACAAAGGAAATTTCTCTAATAAATTATATTAATCAAGCCATATTCTTATTATTTATTAACCATAGAAAAACCATAATAATAATCTAGCCTTAATTAAAACATGCAGAAATTATAACGGCACCGATAAAAATACTTCTAAAAATATAAACACACATCAACATCCCATAGATACATTTAAAATTAAATTCATACAAGGCCCCGCTGGCGGAGGACGCAGCACAGTGATATCCCACACTAAAGATCGCCCGTTCGAATCCCGTTGAAGACTTGAGAAAAGTGTCGTACTTTTCCCTCCTGTCAATTACAACTGCTTCTAAAATTGTCAATAGATGGCACCACCAAACTTTTTTTGCACTTTCGAACAAGCAATTTGACGAAATTAATTTCCCCACACTTTTGAGGATACAAATTTACTCGGTTTGACGAAATATTCGTTCGGAGTATTTCAAAGGAAACAGTTTCTTCAAAAATGAAGAAAATTTCGTGAAATTTGAGTATTCATTTCTAACAGTGCATTTGATAGCTGTTGTGAAAATAAAATGTAGGAGTAAAAATTGTTAAAACGATATCTCAGTTTTTGACTCTGTGACGGGTCCGATGTTAATGATGGAATGGTTTGGAATAATGGTTTGAAGTAGTAGCGTAGGTCTTCAATGGATCCGCTCTCATTTAAAATAAAGATGAATTTATTGTATTCGATATGACAAAAATAAAATACATATTCTTGAATAAAGGAAATTACATCAAAATAAAAAAAGGTTGTTTAAGCTTATAATCTAGTCCAATTAATATTAGGTCCAATTATCATCAAGTCTGTGTTTTAATCAAAAACTGGGTACACAACAAAGGATAAAAGAGGGACTGAAATGTGTGAACACACATGTATGTTTATTTTCACACGTTTGCTTATTTGCAAATAAATTTTTGATTAGTATGTTTTTGCCTCAATATTATATTTTAATTACTTATTCTTCTGAAGAGGAAAAACAAGTTCTTACATCTTAGTATTTTGCTACAATGAAAAACGATTTCCATTCTTTTTACTTTTTAACTGAGGATGAAACTTAATTCATAGAATGTATAGGTAGAAATTATTGTTTGTTTCTGCACGTACCAACAAATAACATATGTAAAAATTCATTTCAGTCTTTCAGTCTAATGAAAAAAGAATTCATTCCAATATGTCGTCCATGTAATTACTGAGCATTGCGTGCATTTTAAGTAACGCGCTTATAACAAATGCATGCTGGGGGAATCATGCATTAATGTATTGATTTCATAAGCAAATACTGAATATTACGAAAGCTGTAACCTATCTATTATATTCAATAATGTAAAACAATTCATTTTCAGAATCATGCACGTAAAATAATTACATTTGTAAAACAGCAACAATATTAACTAAATAAGGCTTTACTTAAGTTTTTTAACGTAAACAAGCAATGTTTTGAAGAAAAGTTGTCAACGACTTCGTAACATAGCACGTTATATTGAATGCTATTCTCAAATCCAAAGTAGCTACATTCTGACATATTTTTTAATTCATTTTTGTTCGCAAACATCAAATTGGTAGGTGCACTGACTAAGCAACTATACAATTGAACTGTGTTATCCGTTTTTTGGAAAAGGCAGAAAATCTTTCTGAAAATGCTGTTAAAATGGCGTTGTACCATATTCTGATTCAGTCAGATGGATGGATAGCGTAAGGCAAATCAGGTCACAGCATATATATATATATATATATATATATATACAGGGTCTGTTCTGAAATTAGTAGGACTGTTTTTTTTCCTGAGCGAACGGCTGGACGAGAGGTGGTCTGCGCGAGTACGATCGGGGGAGGGGGGTACAAAGAATATTTATCCGTATCTATGTATATTCTTTGGGGGGGGAGGGGGGATTGGGAATACTGGGAAAAATCGGCAGTCGGCTGTCGGCCGTTGAAGAGAGCAGGTCGCTTGTACTATGAACCCCTGTCGAAACGCCTCGTCACGGAAAATCATGGAACGTTTTCTGGAGCAGCGATACGCGATCAAATTTTATGTAAAGCTTGGTAAAACGGGCAAAGAGACTCGCGACATGATTAAGGAGGCCTACGGTGATGCTGCCATGATAGATCGAGTGTTTTTGAGTGGCACAAGCTATTCCGAGAAGGTAGGAAAAGAGTGGAAGACGACGACCATTCCGGACGACCTTCGACCAGCAAGACCAAAGAAAATGTGTCGCAAGTGAAAAATTTACTGAACAGTGATTGTAGGATGAGTATCAGAATGATTGCTGATGAATTAAGCATTCCTCAAACCCATTTTTGAGATCGTGAAAACGCGCCCAGCCACATAGCGTTTCGTGTAGTGGAGTATGTTTCCCAGCACAATGTGGAAACGCTGCCTCATCCCCCCTACAGCCCGGACTTAGCCCCGCCAGACTTTTTTCTGTTCTCGAGAATAAAATCGACGCTCATTGGTAAGCATCACGGCTCGGGAGAGGTGGTTCAACAGGCCGTGACGAGGGAGCTAAACAACTTTCCGGTCCAGGCGTTCCTGGAAAACTGCAAAACTCGTTGGCAACAGTGTGTAGATGCGGAAGGGTGCTACTTTGAAAAATTCTAATCGTCTGTACTACTCTCATGAATAACTGTTTTTTTTTTAAATGAGTCCCACTAATTTCAGAACAGTATATATATATATAATACACACTGAATTTTCAATTGCTTGAATTTTTATTCAAATTGATTATACGGCGTAAAACCAACAAACTGTAAAACTGTCCAGGATTCGAACCTGGGCCATTGGCATTGTGCACCAACGCTCTACACACTCAGCTAAGCGGACGATATCCAGTTTGGCACTCCTTCACTCCTATATGTAGGCAAGACTGCACCCTGCAACACAGGATGAAATACCTACATGAACAACAACTCTGCAGCAATCATGAGACGAAAGATAATTAATTTGCCATTATTTACCCAGTATCAATGAAATTAATATATAATTTGTACAAATTGCAAATTTATTAAATTAAAAAGTAACAATTCTTCTAGATTAATATAAAATATGTAGTTCGGGCGATTATAACCCGGGTAGAACAAATAAGATTAACTCTCGATAGACAATTAGCATTTACAATGGTAGAATATATATTTCGTATGATGAAAACAGTCTTTTAGCTCGGAGGTTCTCTTTAAGCCTATTCTTAAAGGAAATCTTAATATTTCTCTGATGAGAAATAAGATACCGTTTAGTAAAAACACTTGGTTGCGAACTGTTAGTCGTTGAGTAGCTTGATGCTACTTGAGTAGAGTTTGGGATGAACTCCGTACTTCACAAGTCCATGATGGACTTCCCTAAACTCATAGCGGATGCTGCTCTACGCTCTCGTTGTGTAAGATCAGATCCAAGAGCCACTGCTTTTCGTTGATGAAAATCACTAACTATATTTTAGCATCACGAAACTTTACAACTCGAAGGGGGGGGGGGGATTCAGGGGGTTCCTTAACAGCTGACCTCGTAACCACAGAGGAGTTGTTCACCTCTCGGTTTTTGCAATCTTCTTCCGAAAATGTCACCATCCACCAGGTTGTAAGCTAGGCGTTACTCTGTTGTGGTGTAGTGTCAGAGAACCTTCAAAAAAGAGATGGATCAATTGCTGGTATATTTTCGGCGCCGACTCTGGACTTACCTTAAAAACCATATTTTTTTCTTTAACATGGAGCCTATGAGGCTCTTTACTCCAGGAAAATTATTTATTTAATAGAGATTTCACAGCGTTTTGAACCAAATTTCCCGATGTGACAGTGTACAGGAAAAGAAAATAACTGCCGCTCTGAGAGAAAAATTGCTCATAACTCAATATGTAATTCATTTATTGGAAATTTAATAACGTGTTCGATTACAAATCTCATCAATAATCATGCCTGAAAATATCATGCTATTTTGTTTAAAAATGAATCAGGAAATGTGTCAAAAAATTTCGCATTGTTGATTTACATTTTTTTTTTTTTTTTTTTTTTTTTTTTTTGGGAGAAACCTCTTTAATGAATTTATTGTTATTTCGAGTGTCAGTGAAATAAATCCATAAGCTCCGAATCTGGGAACATCAAAATTTTTATTTTTATTTAAAATTCTCCAAAACCTAATAAATAAATAAATAAATAAATAAAAGCATAGGCCTCCAGCAGGACATTGTACTGTTTAGTACATTTCTTTTGTTGCTGTAGATAACTTATGGTCAAAGAGATATATTCTTTTACACCATTTTTTATGCCTAATAGTATATTATTTGAACTAACGTAGCAAGCCCATAAGTATAATTTTCTAAATTGATTCTTGCATTCAAAGAATATAAATACAGACAGACATCACGAGGTTAATGTTTGTTGCCTTTCCAAAGCAAGATCATTAAGTTCATTTGCTGGAAAGCAGATTTAAAATTTTATATAGTTGTAGGCATCAAGGGCATCAGACCTTTTTTCTTTCTCTTTCCAATCCTTATTTATTAAAGAAGGATCAGGTTTAGAAAAGATATACACGATTTGCTGTAATTTTAACTGGGCATTTTCGTTCATTGAAAAAAAAAATAATACAGCAAAACTTAAATTTATTTTTTTATAATTGCATTAAATATTAGAATGCAGACAGGAATCACGAGATTATTGTTTTTCGCCTTTTTAAAGTACGCATACAAATATTATAAAACTCATTTGTGGAAAGTAATAGTTATTAGACATACAATGGATCAGACTTTCTTCTTCTTTCGAATCCCCTTTTTAACACTTTTCAACACAGTTGAAAAGTGTTTATGAATTCGGTTTGCCTGGCCGTCTGGTTTTCCGTACTTTAACTGCAGTAAATACACTCGGATTGTCATGTAATTGAGTGGGTCGGGGCAAGAGAGTGCTAAGCCACATTTTTTAACATCTGGGATATTTCAATTTGAAAATTTTATCAAATACTCAAATCAAGATATATAACAAATTTTTTTCGTGAATGTCTTAGTAACATTTGAAATATTCTGAGTAACAATATGGCATTACTTTAATGATATTACTATTACTTTTTTTATAAATTAGCTATCTTCATTGGGGGTATAAACATCTGGGGCAAAAACGAAACCTGGAACATACACTGCCATCAAGTGACATTAGAAACAAATTATATGCAGGATATTATAATTTACAATATTAAGCAACAGATTACAGTGTTAGATTTATTTCACCAAAAATTTGGCTTAGCACTTTCTTGCCCCGACCCCCTCAATTCATATATGTTGTTGAGATTTGACATAGCATGTTAACGATTAAAAAATTCGTGTGTAGCATTTATAGTTCGTTTATGGGCACTCAAAAGATTCCTGTTACATTTATGATCTAATAGACCATAAATGTATGTTTGTTTGTATAATATTTTAATAAATGTTTTCCCCAATTATGGGGAAAACTCGTTTGCAGTTTATTTTAATGATGTTACACTACTTCAAACATATTGAAATTTTGATATACATCATTGAGGTGCACTACAAGATAATTACTATAGAATATGGTGTGCATAGCATTTATCGTTCATTTACAGGGGCGCACAAAATAATTCGGTTGCAGTACTGTCTATGAGTAATAACTTCTGAAAGTGCGTTTTCAATTTTGGTAATGCGTTTTTATATTTAACTGTTTTTTAAATATTATTTGGTCTGTATAAATTCTATACATCATATGCAAGGCTTCACAAAAGAATTGGCGTACATTTCTGTTTATTGACGAAAATTGTTGAAGGGGGATTTTCAACTGTGTTATTCTCAACTGAATAACAACTGTGTTATTCTTAACTGAACAACTGTGTTATTTCTAACTGAAAATCTGTGTTATTTCTAACTTCAACTGTGCGTGATTCCAAGCTCAAATAACTGAGCTTAATTTTTGAATAATATCTAATATTTATACAAATATTTAGATCATTATGCAGGGAAACCCAAAGTTACTGAAATTGGATTTTCAAATGTGTTATGCGTTTTGGAAATTATTTACTTAGACAACATCTTTTGTCTTTAAACGGTAAAGTTTTGTTGCAGTATTATGAACGTGTTGGTAAATATTTAATAATATATGCTTAACGCATGATTTTTCTTTCTTTTATAAACAAGAAACAGACTGCAAAAAGAGAACTTGGTTTGCAACATGGATCTCCTGAGAAGAAAATAAGGGAATGTCCATTCAAAAAATTCAATGTTGCAAAAAATGGTATCAAAAATAATTAATAAAATAAATAAATAAATAAATAAAAGTGAAGTAAAGAAGCCGTCAAGCATATATTATTAAATATTAATTTTTAATAAAAAAAATAGTTAAAATTTTTTTTCAAGAATTTTATATTTTTTTACTAAAATATAGATATGTTTTATTTCATTATTAACAAATTAAAATGCTATATTACTTTCGTTTTTTTTAATTACTATAATTTGTATAAGCCCTGAGATAAAGCTTATTTAAAAACACTAGTCTAAAAATGTAAATTATTTATAATGCCTCTGTCTAAGATTGAACTTAGAAAAAGAAAAACGATTATGTATTTTTCATGTTGGAACTAGTCAATTATCGATAAATTTAACATTCTGTGTTTGTTTTTCTTTTAAAATAAACGTGGGTAAAATTGTTCATATTTCTAAATAATAAGACTCTTCAGAATTTGGCGCAAAACAAAATTCATAATATTTTAAAAATAAAAGTATATATAAATCTAAAAAAGTTATGTTTTTCTATAAGAAATACATTTATTATAAATTCTCCTATTACATGAATAAAAACTCTATATACTCGCGTTCTTTGGAAGGTTATGATTGCTATTCGATTAAGATAAGTTGCTAACAAGCAAGACTTTGAAGATTAAAAATTCAATAATCTTATAGTAGCTGTCACATTTATAGGTATGTCAAATTGCTTTGTAACACGAATAAGATAATGGATATTTTGGACTTTCACTTTCGTTATTTCACAGAGATTTTTTTTCATTGGAATTTTAAATCAAAATATTTATTTTATAAAGCAAAAACCTTTCCGTGAATAACGCTGACGTGATATTGACGTTGGCAACATCTGACCAAAAATTTAGCTTTCATTACAATTTTTTTAACTTCTAGACATCGCAAATTTAATTTTTTTACACCGTCGAATATGAAAAAAATGTTCTTTCAAATGCAATTTTTTTAAAAATCTGTATCTCAGTTTTCTGATATTGTTATGGTTTTAAAAATAATTTTCCAAAAGGTTTTTTTTTTTAACTGTATCTCTAACTTGATTTTGAAAGATTAATCGGTTTGCACTTAAAACAACTTAAATAGTCCGGCATTTGTTTCCGGCTAATATTTCATAACGAAATTAAAACTTCATCATCAAATAAATAAAATAATATAAATAAAACACAAATTTAGCAGACATGTGATTGAACTACATGCTTAAACTACTGAAATTATCAGAATAAAAAAGGCTGCTGTAGGTAGCTTTTTGCGATTTCTTCGGCTATTAACTCCTGACATGCGGCAAATACGAAAGTATTGCTTTTATCAAATTTTAAAACTTTATTTGAATACATATTTGATATTTTTCATATAAAAATTCTTTTTGGTGTTGTTAGGGACAATCTAAATATACATATATTAAATGTAAAATATCTATTAGAATTTTCAGTTTTAAAATTTCTCCTATTTTCTGTAAACCTGGAAGTCCTGGTTGGATCTCCTAGTTTCGGTAAAACATAAGTTTTCGTTTTTTGTCGATTAATTTTTTAAATGAAAATTTAATCTTTGCAATTTAACAAATGAGGCTGTCAATGCTATAGTCAATGCCCGAAATCTATTTGATAAGTCCCTGGGCAAAGCAGACACCCCCTGCCTACCCACACACAAAATTGTACTCAAAAATGCTTTTTAGCCTGTGACTGTATACTGTTTATAAACGTACCAATACACTGCGTTACACGTATCAATACACAGCAAATCTTTTATACACTTTTCAGAAAACTTTTTACAACACTTATTTTCTCACCTTTTTTAGAACACTTTGAAGCGCATTTTTTGGAACAGTTTTTAGAATACTTCTGAGAACACTTCTTTTATTCAGCACACTTTCCAGCGCACTTTTTGAAAGCGATGATTTCACCCAAATGTGCTCCCAATCCGTTCTCAAATGTGTTCCAAAGTTTAGATTTAACAGGTATCCTGAGCAGAATACTCTCGGTACACTTTCAGAACACTTCTTTATAGCGGAGCACATTCAGAACACATTAAGGGAACACATTCAGTACACATTAAGGTAACTGAAACACTTTTTTTCAAAGTGTTCCATATGTGTTCCCAAAGATGTGCTGGAAATTTGCCGTGTATGACGAATGAGACAGAAACAAAATTAATAAGAGAGATGTGAATAAATGTAAAAATATCTATATTTTTTAATAAAAATAAAATACTGCAGAGTCAGTATGATAGACATTGTATAGTAATAATGCATGTAAATACATTAATTGATTTAAAAGCTTTATGCATATGATTTAAAAACTCATTTTTATTAAATAAATAATCCTTACCTTTTTAAATCAAGAACGGAAGATACTTAAAGTTAATGACTTTTTCTAGTTCGGTAAAAATATATCAAAATAAATATAAAACAGTAATTTGCGATTTAACGGTTAACAACTGACATTAAAAATGGATTCCTGCCATTGACTTTTTTTTATTATTATTTGACTAAACATTTAAGAATTATTACACAGAATTTTAATGTCAGGGAAGGTACAACAAAACTTTCTGAAAGCAATTCAAAACATAATTTTTGAATTTAAAAAGGAAAATATGTTTTTCATAGCAAAACGTTATTGACATATAACGGAATTTTCAGAGGAAAAAATGACTTTATTGAATGAATAATGTATTTATCACATTCACAAAATAAGTGAAAATGTTAATAGACGAAATGAGTTGTGACATGTAATGGAGGTATGCAAGTAACCCTCCGTTAATTTTAAAAACAAATAGAAAATTCATCAATCACCCTCAAATATATCTTTTTCTATGTTATATTATGTAAAATCTATAAAACATTGCGAAAAAAATGTCAAAAATTAATTATTATACACCGTAAAAGCCGCGTTTTCTATATAGAAAGTGAGTCATAATATTTCTAGCAAATTGCAACAAATCACTTATCAGGGATCTGTTTAGGAAAAAATTGGGTCCTTTAAAGCACTCTTCACAAAATTTTTCATTAAAAAAATTCCCTTCACAAAATTAGTTTCCCTAAAACAGGACCCTTCACAAAATTATTTTCCCTAAAACAGGACCCTTCACAAAATTCTTTGTCTTAAAAATAGGTTTCTCACAAAAATTTTCCATCTTTAAACCAAACCTTTCACAAATTAAGCATTTAAAAGTAAAATCTGACCTGTCCCTTTTTACATATATAAAGAAAATATATGTATTTTATATCCATATATCTTCTTAAAAATGCATAAACAAGAACCTGAATATAACAACCATTTCAAATTCACAAAATTATGATTAGATTTTTCACAAATATAAAAAGCTGTTCACAATTTCACAAAAACAGGACTCTGTGAAAAAAGTCTGGACAAACCCCTGCTTATGAAACAATTTTAAAATCATCGGCTATAATTTTGACATATAGATTAATTAAGTCCATCAAATTAATAAAAGAGCTATACTCCTTATATTAGCCACATATATTATGTCATATAATTTAGAATGAAATTTTCATATATTATAATATTTTCTCCTATACTTTATCTCATGTATTGTCCTTTATTCCTTTAAAAGCACCTAAAGTATCCCATATGTGAAAACAATTGTGAAATTATGAGGCATAATTTATGGGAACCACGCTCTGAGTTGAGTTATAATTATAGAATGGCACTCATTAGAACCTAATGAGTTTGTAGTGGTTGCGAATTATGTGAAGCGGCAGATTATCACTAGAAATTCCTCATCTAGGAAAATGATCCACTTATCTTTCGATAATTTATGATAATTTTATTCCAATATCGTGATTATCGTTTCATAAATCATAACGGAGGTTTTTTGTAAATGCTCGGTGTTCTGTTACTAGTTTTTTAAGTGTTATCCCTCAATAAATAACAATAATCAGCATACGTTTATTTAAAAAAAAAAACATATTTAGAAATACTTTTAGTTTGATTCAAGAAAATCGCCATTGTTACGATCTTTCTTTGAGCGATTTTAGCCCACTGTGGCTGTAGATCATATATGTTATTTCTGTCGTCAACATCCCTTTTTCCTTGCATTACAAAACGCACAACAATGAATGAGGTATTATCCGAAAGTTTTTGTTAACCAGCTTCTGGCATATTACACTGCTCACATTTCGTTAACCCTTTCACGGGCAGTGGTCAGAAATGTGACCACTTAATTTTAATACCAATCTGCCAAATGGCCCCCAAAATATTTTAATAAATTTTTGCTTTTATATTAAACGTGAAGAAACGTTAGTATTTATTTTATAAGAAATTCGTGTGTTAATTCTAGTGTCAACATTTATTTCACCATTTTACGAACATAATTACTCTGCGCCTGAGAGGATTAAAACATGTTTCTTGATTAAAATTGCAATTAATTAAAAAATAAATCAGCATTGTTTTCATAAATTAAATGAAATGTTTTCTCAAATCAATGTTGCCACATTAATAAAATACCGCATTATATCGTGCTCAGCATTTATTATATAAAAAATAAGTGCAAAAAAGACAAAGTGTGATGTCTCTGCATGGGTTTATTTTATATTTATTATTAAAAAATGAAATTTAAATGTCTCGAAGAAAAATTCACCATCGATCAATCGAAGCAGTAGTATTTCATGTGTAGCCTGAAATGTATGCTTTGTTATATTAAATTAAATTATATTTTATATGTATTCAATTTATTTTTCTTTGTCTCGTGTTTTTCCCGAAGCGGATGACGTCATCCTCTAATGCAGTTAAAATACGATTGTTATTTTTTTTTTCGCGCGTGCCTTTTGCTATCTTTGAGCAGTTTTTACTGTAACTCTGATGGAATAAATGAGATGATATTCTGGCTTGTCTAATATTGTTTTTATAAATTTTATCCTGAATTTTTATTTAGAAGTTAAAACCTGCATCTTAAAAATATTAGATATTGCTAAAAAATTATTAGACAGCAGTGCGAAATCCTTGCACGTGTCCACTGGTATATGTGTATTTGTTTACACGAAAACAATTCCAGGTTATGCAAACGATTTCAGCGACCATTTCAATGCTCAATACCATTCTATTCTTATATTAAAAGTTCATAGTGAGATTAAATATAAAGCATATTTGTTTCCTACAAGCTTAACAAATCGCATAAACATTCACAGTTCGTTTGAAGATGGTTTAGCGGGAATTCGAAAAATTCCCTACTAAACTTTCATTTGCTTTTAGATTCGCAAATTGTTTAAGTGTTATGCGTAATCCTGTGTATCCACAGGAAAAACGCTTTGATAATACTCAAGCAACTTACGTAGATATTTTCATCAACGTTGAAATTGTAAAATATAGTTTTTGCAATAAACTATTTTGAGAATTTAATTAAGATTTATTGTTCATGTGCATTTAGTACTTATACATGCAGATCACATTTAATTGTTTGGGAAAATAAAATTTTATGAAAAGTAAGTATTTAAAAAGTGAAGAAATATTATTTTACTTACCCATCATACGTAGTATAGGGTAAGTCTTGTAATCGTTTTGAAAATCGAAAAATTTTTTTTGACGGATTTACACGTTTCAGACACTGGAGATTCCGAAAAACATATTTTTAGAAAAAAAATTTTGCCGTCCGTCTGTGTGTCTGTGTGTGTGTCTGTGTCTGTAAACGCTCTATCTCCCGAAAAAATTGAGATAGAGACTTGCAATTTGGTATGTACTTAGTATGTAATAATGGGAAGAAGCCTATTTCATTTCAATAACTTCGATTAACCGGAACAATTTTTTTCGGACTCTCGAAATATTCGTTCTGATGAAAAGTATATAAAAATTTTCGAAATTGTTTATTTTAAGAAATGAATATAAAAGACAATAAAAAAACATAACTTTTGAATAAAGCATGAAGTCGATCGGATAATTAGTTGCCGAGATATTTGGAATCCTATTTTCCACACTCTTCGATTTTTCATGACCCTGTATTTCATCCAAATTTCACTTCAAAGATATATTTTAATTGGAAATTTGACGCTTAATCAGATGCAATAAACCGCTAGTTAATAGGATTATTATTTTTGGAGTTATAAGGAAAAACCTCTTTCAAGCAATTCAGTAATCGAGCCTTTAAAGTTTGTGACGTCATCAAGCCACGATTTTATTTGAATTGCAATGCATTTTATAAGTAGTTTACACATTTTTATTTTAATATTTTACATTATGCATATCCATGATGGGTAAGTATTACGGTGGCCCCCAACGACTAGTTTTAATGTTGCACCATATTTATGACTGATTTGCAATAATTTCCTTGTTGCTTTTGTTTTCCTTTACATGGTTTTTATTACTTGGTGTAATTTAATGTAAGCTGTAATCCATAAACTTGGAATATTTGTAATGCCAATCAATGCAGTTTCTATCAATATTTTCAAGAAAGATGAAATTCTGAAATAATATTTGCAATAAATGATTTTAAGAATTTATTTAAGATTCATTACTCATTCACTTTCAGTACTTTTTCCTAAAAGAAAAACTCTAGAAAATTTTTGCTTTATGAAAAGCAATTATTTAGAAACAAAAGAAATATGTTCTTTTAATTTGCGCCGCATTTGTCACAGCTACATACATTTCTGAGTGCTTCTGTTTCTCTCTCTACTGTCTTATAATAAAGAAATTCTTTTTGGAGTCTTGAAGCATATCAGTAAGTTTACTTTCTGGTTATTTTCGTTTTTCTCCCCCCGCCCCTCTTTTTATAAATTTTTTCTATATATATTCTGTTCTACAATCATGCACTATATTTGTACTTCCATTTTTACAACTTGTGTAGAGATTTTCATCGAATTTGAAATTTTAAAATTATTTTTTTAAATAAATGATTTTAACAATTTTTAAAACTAATTATTTTTGCACATCCTGTATTCTGTACACAAGGAAAATTTCTAATGCAACTTATATAGACCATTTTTATCAAAGTAAAAAAGAAAATAATAATGATTTTAACAATTTATTTAAAACTCTTTATTCAATGCTTTTTTTTTTTTTTTTTTTTTTTTTTGCCTGAAGATCAGTTTAAATAGCCTGGAAAATTTTTCGTTTCATAAAAAGCATATATTTTGAAACTTAGTTGCAATTTTTTTTTCTTTGTAATATTGCGCGGCATTTGTCATTGCTGTACAGTAATTTTTGTCAAATCTTCGCGAAAAGCCGTTCTTGGCAACTCTCCAGGATATTATCAGCTTTCTTCTAAGGTGCATTCTTTTGTCTGATCCTTACTTGGTTCATTTTTCTTGAAGAAATTTCGAGAATTTCAGCTACATTCTTTTCAAAACAAATCTTACGCTTATTTAAAAAGGAAAAAAAAAAAACTGAATAATCGTCCGTTTCTTCTATTTCTTATACAGAAAGGATGCCGCAAATTGCTATGCGTTTTTAATTTTCTTAAATTTAAAATGATTTAAAAAATGAAAAGTATGCTTTAAAATTAAATATATTTCTTCCCTTAAGCTTTCTCTCCCTCCCTCTCTATTATTTTTTTCCTTATTCAAGATAATTAATATTCGAACTTTGTGTGATTTATAAAATGAGAATTGCAATTTAAAATCAAATAAATTTAATACATTAAGGGTGTTTTTTCAATTTCTGAAATAATTGATTTTCGACAGTCAAAAGCGCTTGAATTTATGAATACTTCTGTTTCTCTGAGGTGCATTTTATTTTAAAGTGTAGGAAATTCCTTTATGAAGTCTTGAGACATCTGAATGATTTGATTTCGTGGTTATTTTATTTTTCTTTCCAATTTGTATTTTTTGTATTCTAAATATCGTATATTCTGTAAATATGGAATATTTGTAATGCCTATTGATGTAACTTATATAAACATTTTGATTGAATTTGAAATGTAAAAACTATTTTTGAAATAAAAGATTTTAACAATCTTTTTATTGCTAATTTTTTTTCAGTACTTCTCAACACTTCTTATTTTCTGTGCACATGGAATATTTCTATTGCAATTTAATGTTATTTGTATAGAAAACTTTTTATCAATGTTAAAATTTAAATAAGATTACAAAAAATGATTTTAATCATTTCTCAGTCT
Source organism: Maratus michaelseni (assembly GCA_963931845.1). Classification (NCBI taxonomy): domain Eukaryota; kingdom Metazoa; phylum Arthropoda; class Arachnida; order Araneae; family Salticidae; genus Maratus; species Maratus michaelseni. The sequence goes on from OZ007599.1 coordinate 227,433,529, forward strand.
CATTACACAGTATTTTTTGCCTGAAGATCAGTTTAAATAGTCTGGAAAATTTTCATTTTAAGAAAAGCAAATATTTATATAGAAACGCAAGAAATAATTTTGCGCAACATTTGTCACTGCAGTATTCCATGTCCCTTTCTTGACTCTCTTCACTGAAAAAAAAAAAGCTAAATGTTTAGTTAATTTGTCGTTTTTGAAAGGCTTTGGAATTTTTTATATTTTTGCACTCTAAAAAAATTACCATATTTTAACAGTACAATTCCCGTTTTTTAGCTTCTTCTTCTTCTTCTTCTTCTTCTTTTTATTTTTTTTATTTGTGCAATGCAATAATAAAAAATAAACCCCACAGCTTCAGAGTTTAGTCAAAAATATTCTCAAATCCACACTTTCTGACGCTTTCACGAAATCATTTTCATCGGAAAATATTGAGTGCTGGCAGTCAATGGATTTTTTTTACAGAGTTCAATTTTGATGTAATCGATACAGGACATACATATAATTATGAAATGGGTATTTGCAAACTGTCAGAACCAGAAGTAAAAAAAATTAGGGCACCAGCGCTGCTTCTGTAAAATTCACTATTTCACTGTCGCAGGAAAAACGACAAAATCGCCAAGTTCGTTTTCTTACTGCTGAAGACGTAGTCTGTTTCAAAAATTTCACAGACAAAAATTAGATGTCATGTCGAGAGGACCTCCCAATATGTACTTTCATATATAAATATTTACTTCAAACATACACATGATTAGTAGGTAAAGTTGTTTTATTAAAAACAATAACAAGAGTATAAAGCGATTATAAGGTTCACAGATGACTACATGAGTCATTCCTCTTGTTACTAAATCACTATCTTTCTTATCTTAATCGATAAGACATATCACACAATTCAGAGTTTGTAAAAAAGCAAAGTCAGCATCTCGCACTCTGTCTAATCTCAGCTCTCCTATAGACCGATTGCTTCCCTCGAATCTCCACTCTTGACTGTCGACTGCCCACCTCTCGTCCGTAAGCTTTCTTGCTCTAGCTCCCACAATTCCATTCATTGATCTTTCACAGCACCATTTCACTAGAATTTTCTATTAGGTTCTGGACACTTCTTTACTTGAATAGTTATTTTCACCTTGGAATGTAGCACATAGCACATAGCAGATAGATATCTCTTAAAGGACTTACATTCCTTTCTCAGATGACAATAGAATTTTGGAAACAAAAGACCCTGTGACGAATCCAAGATGTTATAAATTAAAGGGGTAGCGTAGAACCTTTAAATGAACCGCTCCCATAAATCATCGAAATGAGTTTTATTAAATTCAGCACGTCAAATAAATAAAAATACAAATTCTTGATTAGTGGAATTGCACAACAATAAAATATTACGGGCTCCTTCAGTTTATGATCATATTACAACTTCGTAAGTGTCCAGCGTTATTCAAAGTCTGTGCTTACAATAATAAACAGATGCAAAGTTCCCCTCTAAAGTGGGCGCGGGAGCTGAGGATCGGCTATCGGCTCACTAGTCTGTCCCTTCACAAAAAAGTCTTCTGTCAATCTTCTCAGGAATAAGGGACGGGATCAAGATTTTCGCTGCTCGAACAAAACTGGAATTGTCCACGCTCGTTTCGCAAGGCTGTCACGTAACAACCTCAAAAATATTTGTCAGAGAAAGGTTTTATCTACCCGGTGATTCTAACAATCACCCGAAAGTAATTTCATCCGAAGTTATGACTCCGATTCCTTAGGTCCTGAGAAACTGCGACCTAACTCGAGTATTCGTCACTCTTAACTAACTATTTTTTCTTCATATCACCTCTGTTTACTCCTAGAACAATAGAAATTTCTCCAGCCTCTAGAAGCTCTTTCAGATGAGGTCATGTCGAAAGTCCGTTATGATAGGTGGAAAAAGGATTTCTCACGTACTCTCTCTCTAGCTGATGTCATCATGGTTCCCACACGATACCCGTGAGGTAGTCGGCTAGGTGGAAGACTCTCCGCTCTGCTCGATGCATTCATCCAGCTGTCTCGAAACTTTCAGGAAGGAAGATTGGTGATGATTGAGCGAAAGATTTGAAGTACACTGGCCGATTTCTGGAGTTTTTTGGAGGAAAATTTGAAAACACATGGGATCTGCCTATACCTGTACTTAGGCTTCAAAACAGGGGTTTTGTGTGTGATATAGTGAATTTCTCACAACCCCACCACTCTTCAGATAACATTCACCAGAGAATTCTTTCTTCAGTTAAGGGATTATCCTAATACCCCAGCTGATAGTAATGATTGATAGGGATGACAACCCATGTCATCACAATGATAATACAATTCTAAAGAGAATTATATGGAATAATTTCAAAATAAATTTTCAAAATTTAAATAAAATAAATCATAGAAGCGATATTATATTGGTTTCATGAGCAATATTTATTTTAAAAATATGCCTTTTTATATTTTTGTTAAGAAACACTGTCTCAAAAGTTTAGGCACATTATGCAAACGTTAATAAATTCTGGAATGTTTTCAACCAACCAACCGTTCTTCCTGAGCAGTACAACAGCAAATATTCAGTTTCCGTTGGTTATTTATCTTGTCGAAAGCTACTGAATTTACAAAAGAGGAAATTTTGAAGATATTTAAATTTAAATTGAAAAATAAGCCCATTATTGAAACTTCTTGAATATTAAATAGTTCAAAGCAAGGGATACTCGGAGTATTTGCTAGAAATAACAATTTCGACCGAAAACCAAGTTGCTGGCGGCCACGTGTAACAAGTGTTCACACTGATCTAAGAATTGGAAGATTGGTGTCAAAGCAAAATATGTCCATAAGGTAAATTAAAAATATCCTCTGTGTCAATGTCTCAAAGGACGCAATGCATAGACGAATAAAAGACGGCAACAATATAGATAAAAAATGCCTCGCAAACCGCGCCTGAAATCACACCATACACTGCAAATAGAAGCGTCTTAAATTCGGACAATTATGTGTCTGAAAAAGGAATTCAGACACGTAAGTGTCTGAATGGGAAATTTGGACACATCATAGATGTCTGAGTTTATGACGCATAAATGTCTTACTGTGATCCGCGTATAAAAGAACTGAGAAAAATGTCTGAATAATGATGATATGTCTGAAATTAAGACATTTAGAAATTCAGACACTTAAGTGTCTGAATTTAATATAATTGCATCATATGCACGGTGACTGCGATACAATCGTGACACTGTATATGCCAGCCATATTTGATAATGTTTCCGAACAAATTAATGTTCTTTAAAACACTTCTCCATTCATTAAATTTTGATTAGACCCAGTGCCGGCACAATGTCGTGTGATGCCCTGGAAAATCACTTAGCGGGGCTCAACGTCTTTGACTTCAATATTGGACTAATAAAAGTCCTCTTTAAAATTTGTATATATCATAGAATATTTTTTTAATATAGAGAATAAAGAGTATGATAAAAATCATGACATTTCTTTCGCATGTAATGTGTATAAATATTTTTAATTTCTAAAAATCTTGTTCTAGAGTATTTTAAATAGTTATTTTTAGCGTTTAAGGTTATTTTTAGAATCCCCACATCTGTAAATTACCCAACAATTTTATCAACTTTGGCTCTGAGAAATAAATTTAACTTTTTTTCGCGAAAAAAACATTTAAAGAAAAATTAATATTGTTTTACACAGAGTAAAGTCGTTTCGAAATGTATAGAGAGGCTCGGGGCCCCTCTAACAAGACTCAACTTGCGCGCGACCCTGGATGGTGAGCTGCCCGATGGTTGCGTCGGCTCTGATCGTATTCGTATAGATCGAGTGTCAAAATTGTGCACCCAAATCATGGAACTAATAAAAAATTGATAATACAAAATTACAAAATTTATAATACATGTAAAAATTGATAATAGAGGGCGCCATTTCACTTGGAATATTAAATGTTATTTTTTAAATAATGACATTAAAATTTCAAAACCCGGTAGGGAGAAGGAGTGACATGTTTCTGACGGGCCACCGCCGCCTGAATTTAAAATTGCCTTGAACCACCCGTTTCAGATACATACACATATAAATGAAAAAAGAACGTAAAAAATTAATTTCTGCGGCGGATTTACGGGTGAAAGCTTCAACGGAAAATTCTTAACTGTATTTTTAATGTTCAATTATTGTAAGTAATTCGATAAGAATAATTTTACTTTTTTATAATCGGTCAAAAAGAAAATTTTGTCGGTTAAATTGCAATATCCAGTGAGCGCTTTTTCATTTAAGAAATGTATTGAAAATAATCGAACTGAAAAAATGTATAATTCATATCTGCTTCACCCACATAAATAATAAAGTTGTACAACCTTAACCACCATCTCAAATTGATCAAATCTCTCCAAAATCCTGTTCAACATTTCCAATTTTCTTAACAACAAATGAATGAATCCTATAAAAATATCAACACGCATCATTACATTACTTGCATTTAAAATAACTCACTCATGAGATCCTGGTGGCGAAATGGATAAAGCACTGGATTTGTAACCAGTAAGTCTCGGGTTCGTTACCGCCATGGATAAAACGTAAATTTAGATTATCCTCCAATAATCGAAAGCAGAGTTGCTTCCATAGATGGCAGCACTGGCGCTTTTTTGCAATTTTTTTCTAGCTGTTTCCCCGTGTAAAAAAGTGGCGATATTTCAAATGTCTGAAATTAAGACCCTTACAAGTGTCTTAAAAATTAAGACACTTTAAAGTGTCTCTTTTTTATCCATCCGTTTCAGACATTTCAGTTTACAGTGTGTAAAAAGGCCCCAATGGACTGGGCTCGAAAGAACTTGTCGTACGGGGACAAGTGATTCATCGTATTATTCAGCGATGAAAAGAAGTGGAATCTGGATGGTCTTGTTGGCTGGAATTGTTGCTGAAATGACCTCATAAAACAGCCACGTAGTTTCTTCAGTAAACGACAAGGCGGTAAGTAAGTCTCTAATGGTTTGGGGGGTGATTGTCTTTAATGACCAAACCTGCCTGGTATTTCTCTTTGGGGAACAAAATTCTATAAAGTATCAAGTTTCTACAGATTAATCTAAACCATGAATCTGCTTCAAATAACAGTGCTAAGCAATATTAGTATGATTGATATAGATATTGCTATTGCCCTGCTACACTACGCCCACTGCAACAGAGAGGGCACTCTCAATTTTTCTTAAGAACTGGTAGATCTTCCCTTCAAAACACAACTCAGCCCATGTTGTCGTCCGGAGCACTTACCTTGTTATCACTCATATTTTCACCGGCGCAAACAGTGTGTTCATCTCTGTCATGGCAAAGGAAGGCGAGATATTCATCAGATTGACTTTTGCCGCTCTCTCCGTTGACTTTGAGGACACCCTTGTGGAATGGGAACATCTCATCACTCAGAGAAAGGCTTTCATCAGTGGCAGGGACTTTAATGTCAGCTTCACACTTCGGGGCTGTAGGCCTGAAGATCTCTGGGGTGACTTCCTCACTGAACACCTTGTAGTGTACACTTTGGCAATAGAAAATCTACACAACACGGATGCCACATTTGAAATATTTAATTTCAGGGGGATGGTAATTTCGACTGTCTGGCCGGACCTCACCTTGGTTAACTCACAAACACTTCCCAAAATATCCACCTGGTTTTTCTCTGACACCTTCAGTGGCTCCGATCACAAGTACATCCACTACACATATCAAACCACACTAGTCTATACTCGACGTAAACGCTTTAACACTTCCAGAGGCAATTTTCGCAAACTTAACAACATCATAAAATCAAACAAACAGGCTCTACTGAGTCAGCTGGCTGAGATTGATAACACAGACAAAATTAACGACTTTACAACAAAATTAATTGAAACCATGTACATTGCTGCGACGGCCTCTTTTCAAATGAAAGCAGTCCATAAGACACGAAAATTCTCATTCTGGACCCCGGAACTGAGCGCAGGGAGGAATCGTCTTACCGCCCTTCGTCACAAGTTAAAAGCATTAACCCATTCGGGATCATGGGTGCATATATGCTTATGCACCCTCAAAAAGAGCATACAGAATTTAGTCACCAGTAAAAAATAAAAGTAATATTTACTTTCTCTAATTAGAGCATTTTTGTGATAGTTTAAGTAAAGGTAGCTTTCTAAAAAAAGTGGTGCCAACCGAATAAAATTTGTGTAAAAGCCGCCGGTCCCGAAGGGGTTAAGGCAGAATAATCCTTTTATCTCCAGCCATTAAAATTCTGGGCACCAAACGCACCAAGCTGGCGGCTTAGCACAAGTGTAATGTCCTGTCGGTAAGGAAGCAAGCATGGGAAAGGTTCTGTGCAGTGACACAAACTCTTTCGGCCTCTCCCAAAAATTCTTTTCCGGTAAGTACTTCACTTCATATGAAATTAAGCTTGAACAACCTCCAAACACAACATCAAGACAAAATAACTTAGAATTACCTAACACAACAACTCTTCGGCTCTTCAACATATCCCACATCAGATAATACAGACATACAGTTTACTGCCCCAACAGACAAAACATACACGAAAGCGGAAGTAAAGACAGCACTATACAAGTTAAACGATAAAAAAAAAAAACCCGACCCCGATCACTCTCAGAAATAAAACTCTCAATTTTGACGATTCCGCAATCCTCAGGCCTATTTTCGTTATTTTTGACAATCATTTCGTCACAGAGTCACGTGGTTTTTGACGAAACGCGAATCCTCAAATATCTTGACGAAACTGTTTCCTCGCTGTCAAAAATAAAACTCTCACTTTTGACGATTCCGCAATTCTTGAGCTATATTTCATCATTTTTGACAATCATTTCGTTTCAAAATTAAGTGATTTTTAATGAAATGGAAAATCTTAAATACTTGACAAAAATGTTTCCCCATTCCCGGCCAGATTATTTTTGTTGTTACAAAATCGTTCAAAAAAAGAAAAAAATTACACGAAAGTACCAAATTTACAATATATTAATGAAAACAGAAACAAAAATATTTCATCCTTGGAGGCCGCTATAACATGAAATTACTAAATTTCTACTTTATTTTTCATATCTGATAAGATGCGTCTATTCTTTTTGTAACTTTAACATTTTTGTAGCGATTTTATGCATTTCTATTGCCTATTCAAAGATAAATTTTTCTAAAGTTACAGAATTTCGTTAAAAATGCTTAAAAAACTCTTCTAAAATCACAGAATTTCGTTAAAAACGGTTAAAATAGTAAAATGCGAACATCATTTGGTCCATTTTCGACCGAAAGCAACAACCATTTTCCCAATGGTTTAAAAAAAAAAAAAAAATTTTAGGAGCTCTTTTTTATTTAAGAAGTATATAACAATCAAATTTAAAATATACATAACTGATCTCTTTTCCCTCTATGAACAGTAACGTGTTAAAATCTCATCTAAAATTGATGAACTCTTCTCCAATATACACTTTAAAATTTATTATTTCTGACCAACAAATTAACTAGACCATATTGTAATTATTCATTGAACAAACGAAATTTCTCTAATAAATTATATTAATTAAGCCGTACTCTAATTATTTATTCACCATAGTAAAACCAGAATAATAATAATAATCTAGCCTTTTTAATTAAAACATGCAGAAATTATAACAGCACCGATAAAAATACTTCTTAAAATATAAACACACATCAACATCCCATAGATACATTTAAAATCAAGCTCATTCGAAGTCCTTCTGGCGTAGGACACAGAACAGTGGTATCCCACACCGAAGGTAGCGCGTTCGAACCTCATTGAAGACTTGAGAAATGTTTCTTTCTTTTTAAAACCTGTCAATTACAGATGCTTCAAAAATTGTCGATAGATGGCAGCACCACCAATCTTTTTTTGCACTTTCTTTCGAACAAGCAATTTGACGAAATCAATTTCCTCAGTTTTTTGAGGAAAGAGATTTACTCGATTTGACGAAATATTTACTCGGAGCATTTCCCAGGAAACAGTTTCGTTAAAAACGAAGAAAATTTCGTGATATTTGAGTATCCATTTCTAACAGTGATTCCATAGATTTCAGAAATACTTAAACTAAGTACACAAGATATTTCCACAAATCTTTACGCGTTGGGCATACCTTTGCCTAAAATACAATTTCTTCCCACAAGTATTGTGACAGGGTTAAACAGTATATTTCCTAAAGTAAGGGAAGTCACCCTCTGAACCGAAATTGTGCCGGCCAATCTGCCTGCTACCCACATTAGATAAGTTGTTAGATAAGATAATTATTTATCGGCTCTCATTATCTTGAATCTAATAATCTTCTACATCCAAGGCAATTCGGGTTCAGAGAGGGCAGATCACGTGATAAAGCTTTGCACGCCATCATGACCTCCTGCGCTGATAGCATAGCAAAAGGAAACTACAATTCACTTGGTCTCACTCGACATTCAAGGGGCTTTCGACAACGTAGAATGGCGCAACATTCTCACACAACTACAAGCATTTACTGTCCCGGGAACATAGCTGGGGTCAACAGCTCGTACCTGTCTCAAAGGAATGTCCTCATTAATGGGAGAGCTGGCACCTCATCCCACCGGCTGCAGAAGGGTATACCCCAGGACTCCAGCCTTTGGCCAATCCTCTGGCATTTTCTCGGGTCTCACTCGCCGTCATCTGGAGGAAGCATTTGCTGAAGCCCTACGCATCTTCTGCCAGATTCTGGACATACTAAATATCATACCATCTCCGAGGAAGTTCCAAACACTGGTCTTCAATAAGCCACGCCGTCTATATCCCGATACACCACCAGTAAAGAGGATTTACGGCGTTAGCATACTTCAAGAACAACAACTCAAAATTGTAGGCATAAGATAAGAATTTATTTTTGACGGAAATTGCAATTAAAGGATAATCTTCTATTCGGAATCAACTACTCTTCAATCGTCAGATAATAATAAAGTACTTTAAATTTGCAGTAAACAACTTTAATTATCTCGTCGGAAAAAACCATTCATAAACTGTTTTCAACTCAGCTAAGTACATGGAATAAACGCCCACGTGAAAGAATGATTATCACGTGCTATCATGTGCTTTTCCCAGTGACGTCATCCAAGGCTACCAAGGACTGAAAAACTCTTTAGACTTTAGTCAGTTGTTGTGTGAATTTCTTTGAATAGTGTAGCGTGTGAAAATGTCAGAGCAAATGTAAATGCTCTGTTATGTAATAATCCAGAAATTAAATAATAGTTAATCGTAAGGCAAATGGCACTAATTTTGTCTATGAAGTTTCAATTGTGCTAATATATATATATTTCAGAAATGAGTAATGTGCTGATCATCATCGATAATCATTTGGATTACATCGTGAATATGGAAACTCACAATGTGCTACGATATAACCCATTGGATAAACTTAAGGAAGGTTTGAACTTATAATCAGGTAAGCGAATGCATGCTTACTTAACTCTATTTTTGAATAACTGTTTTTATAGAATTAAAGAAACTATTTTACACATTAAATAAACTGCGCCGCCGATAGATTATGAAAGACTGATATTATGTATTAAATAAAAATTTTAAGCACATTAGCTATATGCTGAAAAAACTCGCTTTATAGAAAATAAAAACGAACGCAAAGAAAAGCGATTCGTATTAAATTAAATTAAATATCTTTAAAAATAATTAAAGATAGAAAATAAAAATGGCTACATTTAAAGAAAGCCAATTCATCGAGAAACTAAATTCGAGCAATTATTCCAACTGGAAATTTAAGCTCGAAATGCTTCTCATTAAAGAAGACTTATTCGAAGTAATAAGTGATCAACCACCAACTCCTTTAAATGAGGATTGGAACAAAAGAGATAGAAAAGCCAGAGCTTTAATTAATCTAAGCATAGATGACACACAAATTGTGCATGTAAAAAATTTTACCACAGCCAGGCAAACCTGGGAAGCTCTCAAAACTACGCATGAAAGAGCAAATTTGAGTAGCAAACTGTATTTATTGAGAAAACTGTACAGTACTAAACTGCCCGAAAACGGTAATATGATTAATCATATAACAAATATTCTACAAATTGTAGATAAATTATCCGCCATAGGCGAGAATATAAATGACTCACACATATCCGCACTATTTCTATGCTCATTACCGCCCAGCTACAACACGCTTATCACAGCATTAGAGGCAAGGCCCGAAGTCGAATTATCCCCAGATTTTATCAGAAGTAAACTCATAGATGAGTATAATCGCAGACAAGAAATGTCTGAACAAAACAACAGCTCTGAAAAGGCATTTAAAACACAAAGAAAACACACTTATAACGACTACAAAAGAAATTCAAAATATTGCAGTCACTGTAAGATGACAAATCACAGTAATAGCGAGTGCTATCACCTCAAGAGCAGATACACACAGCACAACAAAAACAAACACACATATCAAAATGTGAATAACTTTAATAATAAAAATAAATCTAAACCTTTCTCATCATCACTATGCTATGAAAACACAGAGAATTATAAAGAGAATACTGACTGTCACGATAACGCGAATGATCAGAAAATAAGCTCAAAAAACTAATCAATCCGAAGATCGCGTACTAATAACAGAAAAATTAGGAAAACAAAACTGGATACTCGACAGTGGCAGTACCTCACACATTGCAAATGATAAAAGGTTATTTGATAAATTTAACAATTTTGAAAAATCATCAGTCACCATCGCAAACGGCAACAAACTCGAAGCATTCGGTTCAGGCGACGTTTTAATAAAAACGAAATCCCCAAATGGAGAAATAAAACTCACAAGACTACAGGAAGTCCTATACGTCCCAGAACTAGAATCCAATTTAATATCCGTAAGCAAAGCAACTAAAAATGGATGCAAATTAATCTTTGAAAATGACAAATGCGATTTAACATTCGATGGTGAAATTTATATAAGAGCGAAGAACAAAAATAATTTATACATAATCGAACAAACAAACCACTTAGAAAATGCAGAAAACTATGCAAACGTCACACTAAGCTGTAATAATAACAAAGAATGTTTAGAAGTATGGCATCGAAGACTAGGACATCGTGATTATGAAGCAATCAAAACAATTGTTAACAAACAGCTAGCTACCGGAATAAAAATTAGAAACTGCAGACACAATAACAAATTATGTGAAACCTGCATTAAATCTAAATTAAACGACGCGCCATATCCAAAATCGGCTACAAATAGAGCAAACAAAGTTCTCGATTTAATACACAGCGACGTCTGTGGACCTATAAGTACACCAACACTAGGAGGAAAACAATACTTTCTCACATTCATCGACGATTACTCGAGATATACAACTATATACTTACTATCTAAGAAAAGCGAAGTAATTGATAAATTAAAAGAATACATTGCAATGGTAAATAATCAATTCGGTAGAAAACCAAAAGAAATAAGATCCGATAATGGAGGAGAATATAATAGCAACGAAATAGAGAATTATCTAAAGGAAAACGGGATATTATACCAATTCACAATTCCACACAACCCGAGCCAGAACGGCGTGGCAGAAAGGAAGAATAAAAGCCTACTCGATATGACACGTAGCATGCTTTTAGAAGCAAATTTAAATAAACAATTTTGGGGAGAGGCAATACACACAGCGACATATTTACAAAACAGATTGCCAACAAGAGTGAACGACAAAACTCCATACGAAATATGGAAAGGTATCAAACCTGATCTCAAACATTTAAGAACCTTTGGATGTAAAGCATTTGTTTACATTAATAAAATACATCGAGGAAAACTACATAATAGAGCGCAAGAAGGTATTTTTCTTGGTTACGACACACGTTCCAAAGGATATCGCATACACACAAAAGACAAACAAATAATAATTGCCAGGACTGTAAAATTCATAGAACATGAAATAAAACACTCAAACAACATTGAGGAAGATTCAAATCTCGAAGAAATCTCCACTGATGATAGAAATCAAGAAGAGAAGAATAAAAATTACATTGAAATTGACATTAATGATAAAGAAAAACAACCATGCGAGTCCAAACAAACACAAATAGAACCAAGAAGGTCAAATAGATCTAACAGAGGAGTACCACCAGATAGATTTGTCTGTTTAGTTAAAGACACACAATCAAATGAACCAAAGAATTGGAACGAAATTATGGAAATGAAAAATCCACACGATAGGGAAAATTGGCTCAAAGCCACCGAAAACGAAATCAAGTGCCTAGCTAAAAATAAAACTTGGACATTAGTCGATCCGCCACCAGGCAAGAAAGTGATAGGTTCAAAATGGACTTTTAAATTAAAACGCGACAACCTAAACCAAGTGCAAACCTATAAAGCACGACTCGTGGCACAGGGATACAGTCAGAAATTCGGAGTAGATTATGACGAGACCTTTGCTCCAGTTGTCTCTCATACCACAATCCGTGCATTTCTCATAGCAGCATTAAATCATAACCTTAAAGTTAATCATATCGACGTGAATACAGCGTTTTTACACGGAAACCTACAAGAAGAGGTATACATGAAACAGCCGGAAGGCTATATAGCTCCAAATCAACAAAACAAAGTATGTAAATTACAAAAAGCAATTTACGGGCTCAAGCAAGCCGCCAGAGCATGGCACACGAAAATCTCCGAGAGTCTTAAAGCATTAAATTTTGTACAAAGTACATCTGACTCATGTCTTTTTATACGCGAAAATGGTGAAAACTCGACATACATTATAGTATATGTGGATGATTTGTTAATCGCCGGAAAAAACGAAGATATAATTGAATTAATAAACAATCTCAAAAGGGAATATGAATTGAAAGATTTGGGAGAAGTCAATAACTATCTCGGAATAAATATAAAAAGAGACGATAAAAATTTCTACTTAAACCAAAATTCAAAAATTGAAGAATTGGTAGATAAACTCAATCTTCAAAACGCAAAACCTTACAGCACACCTATGGAAGCAGGTTACAATCGACTCAACGATGATGAAAATCTATTACCTAACAATATCAAATTCAGACAAGCAACGGGAACATTACTCTACATCTCAACATTAACCAGGCCAGATATTTCAGCAGCGGTCAACATACTCAGCCGTAGAAATGAAACCCCTCGAGAAAAAGAATGGAAAGCCGTCAAAAGAATCGTAACATACTTAAACAACACAAAACACCTCAACCTGACGCTAAGTTCGAAAAATAAGCCTATTCTCGAAGTTTATGCAGATGCAGATTGGGGAGGTGATCCAGAAACTAGACGATCCACCAGCGGAAATATATTTATGTTAGGAAAGTGTCCCATACATTGGACAACGAAAAGACAGACATGCGTTGCTCTGTCATCAGCAGAAGCTGAATACATTTCTGTAAGTAACGCAGCACAGGAAATACTATGGATGATAAAACTCCTGGAAGATTTAAAATTACCACAACAGAAACCCATAACAATATACGAGGACAATCAGCCATGTATAAAAATGGTTGAAAGTGAAAAACATACTCGAAAAAGTAAACATATAGATATCAGATTCCACGCGATAAGACAACTCAAGGAAGATGGAATAATAGATTTAAAGTATTGTCCCACAGAATTTATGACCGCAGATTCACTCACCAAGCCCAACCCCAAACCTGAATTCATTAAACACCGAAACAATCTGAACTTACTTCCTTTATCCTACATAGAAGATTAAGGGGGAGTGACGGAAATTGCAATTAAAGGATAATCTTCTATTCGGAATCAACTACTCTTCAATCGTCAGATAATAATAAAGTACTTTAAATTTGCAGTAAACAACTTTAATTATCTCGTCGGAAAAACCCATTCATAAACTGTTTTCAACTCAGCTAAGTACATGGAATAAACGCCCACGTGAAAGAATGATTATCACGTGCTATCATGTGCTTTTCCCAGTGACGTCATCCAAGGCTACCAAGGACTGAAAAACTCTTTAGACTTTAGTCAGTTGTTGTGTGAATTTCTTTGAATAATGTAGCGTGTGAAAATGTCAGAGCAAATGTAAATGCTCTGTTATGTAATAATCCAGAAATTAAATAATAGTTAATCGTAAGGCAAATGGCACTAATTTTGTCTATGAAGTTTCAATTGTGCTAATATATATATATTTCAGAAATGAGTAATGTGCTGATCATCATCGATAATCATTTGGATTACATCGTGAATATGGAAACTCACAATGTGCTACGATATAACCCATTGGATAAACTTAAGGAAGGTTTGAACTTATAATCAGGTAAGCGAATGCATACTTACTTAACTCTATTTTTGAATAACTGTTTTTATAGAATTAAAGAAACTATTTTACACATTAAATAAACTGCGCCGCCGATAATTTTAACATTAACTGGATACCATTCATAAATTACATAAGATTAAAACTCATCTCCAATCATCACAACTTACTTAAATTAACATCCAAATTTAGGGGTGTAAGCAATAGTCTCTTAAAAACCTGGTAGCTAACAATAATAGAACGCATTATAACATACGGGGAATGCATCTGGGGGGGGGGGTAAACATACAAAACAGGCACTCACAAAATTAACTTCAATTCAAAGGATCTTACTACAACTTTCACGCGAGTACTGTACAGTATCCACTGATGCACTCTCAACACTCACAGGCATTTCACCCATAGTAACTTTAAGATATGAATTCAACAAAACGTCCATCCTACAACGTCGCCAGGACCGCATATCCAACACATTATTTCCCAACATAACCATTGTACACAGTACACGGCTGGCAGATCCACCCTGCGGAAGTGAATTCGCACTTTCAAGTAAACACATAACTTAACAGCTACACCCCTGCCACCTTCTCCACCATCTTCACTGACGTGTTCCGCACAGATACTGGCGTAGCGGTAGCCTTCTGCGCCACGGAAGGAGACGCGGTGACTCACCAGTGGGCCTGCAGGCTCGGTGATAAAAATTCTGTTTTCTAGTCAGAGCTATCGCAATCTTCTCCACCTTAGAATGGCTAGAGGGTCAATCTGGAGCAAAAGTCTCCATTTTCAGTGATAGCCTGTCTGAACTGCAGACCATCCACGCACCTAGAACATCTAACCCACTCGTACTAAATATTAAATTAAAACTTAAAAGACTCCACCACAGAACACATCTCAGCCACGTCTCAGCGCACAAAGGCCCTTTTGGCAACGAGTACGCAGATGAACTCGCAAAACAAGCCACATAGCATACAACCGTTGATCACCCCCTCCCAGTGCTCCAGTCATTCATCAAGAGGGCCCTGAAATTCAGGATCACATCGGAATGGCAGGAGTACTGTGGGAACTCGCTGACAACGGCGGGCACACGTTTGACCAAATTCCCACAGTCTCATTCAACATGTATCACCTCACACCAAACACTGCGAGCTTCCTAGCAGGCCATGGCCCATTTCAAATCACACCTCCACAAATTTGGTTGTGCAGGATCTAATAGATGTGAGTGCGGTGATGTGGGATCTCCTACCCACTCCTACCACGAATGCACACTTACCGACACGCTGGCATATTAAACGTCCAGTCACCTCCCCCCCTAAGGGATGGCTACAAAACATTCTTACTAGACACACACTTCTCAACAAATTCAAAAACATCCACCAACACCTAGTACACATCTCCAAGCTGATAAGCTAGTTAGTACCCAGAACAACTCACATATCCTCGTATGGCACAGCCCCTTGTTGCGAGTAGTGTTCCTCTGGCGGTGCCAATGCGCCCCTTGTCGCGAGAGAGCCTGTATTTGGCGCGATACCCTCTAGCTCATCTGCTGTCTGATAACTAGATGCTGTGCGGCACACCATCCTCAAGTCAATTTCAAGAACCTCGCTGCCTCGTGTCGGGACGGAGATGTGTTCTCCGGAAGCGAAGGACTCGTTCTGTGAATTTCGGGTAATTCTGGTCCAAGTCCATTGTACTTCTCACCCCGCCCCCTGTCGCGCTTATCGGCGGGCTCAGTTCCAGCTGAAAATGTAATTTTTTTAAAACCTTAATAAAGGGACCAGGAGGAACATTCATGCTCTACAGACTTGGCATTCTCCTCTGAGCAGTCCCTCTTAGGTTGTGAAATAAAGTATCAAGGGACAGTAGTGCCACATATATTTCAATTTGATGACATCTTATGTCATCCTGAGTGGAGATTTTAGCACAATGCTACAATTCACAACTGACACGCTGTAAACTGAAATGTCTGAAATTCAGACACTTAAGTGACTGAAACGAATGGTTCAAAAAAGAGATACTTTTATGTGTTTTAATTTTTCAGTCGCTTGTTTGCGACTGAATTTCACACACTTGAAATGTCTAAAATATCGCCATTTTTTTTTTACCCGGGCAAACAGCTACAAGAATTTTTTTTTTAAACTGAAGTGTTGCCATCTATTTAATGTAATCACCTTTATTTTCGACTACGGGAGGATTCTCTTCCTTCCCAAGCGAGGGTCGATCCTGGGACCTTGTGGTTACGAGCTCAGAGCCATACCGATTGAGCTATCAAGACTTGTGAGTGAGTGCTTTTAAATGGAAGTAATGCCGGAAATAAGTCGGCTGCGTGTTGATATTTTTATAGGAAATATGGTAATTTATTGGTGCTGTCATAATACTAATTTCTTTTAATTCCTGAAGTTAATTTATTACTAGAGTTTTTCTATTGTTAATGGATATTTAGAATGTAATTTGATTAATATAATTTATTAGAGAAATTTTGTTTGCTTAACAAATGGTTAGAACATAGTTTGATTCATTTGTTGCTGAGAAAACTGGAAATTTTGAAGAATATTTTGAGGATATTTGGTCAATTTGAAATGATGGCTGAGATTGTAAAACGTTATTATTTATGTGTGTCGGGGAGGGGAGGGGAGGGGAGGGGGAGGAGATATGAATTGTACATATTTTTTTAATGTTTCTGTGTTAAAAATTTGTCACAAATGGATGGTTCAAGGCAGTTTTGAATTCAGTGGTGGGCCGGCGGCAACATATCCCTCCCCTTCCCAACCGGGTTTTCAAATTTAAATATGATTATTACAAATATCAAATTTAATCTTCCAAGGAACTGCCGAATGATTTACATGGTAACAGAAGAAGTAAATAGGCATTTTTTGTCAGTGAACCCCTCTATGAAGTTCTTGAACCCCTCTTAAAACACAATTTTAATTTATATTTTCTTTTTAAAGTTATGTGTTTTTATTTTAAATTAAATGGAGGATTCAAGAGAGTATAGAGCCTCCTGACAGGAAAAAAAAAAGGTTTCATTTCTTTATTTTTAGAAATATTGTTAAAAACCTATGTTTTAATATTTAATAATTCTCAATTGTTAAATTTTACATCACTTTTATGTTAAAGATTGTTTGCGTATGGAGCACAGACACAAAAATCATAATTTAGCTTACTTCTTATAATAATTCTTCTAATTACTTCATAATAATTATTTCTTCATTCCCTTATATCTCGTTGAAGTCTAATGATATGTGTTGTCATCTATTATCCCTTTTGCATATACAAGGTGCAAAATGTTATCTATCGCCGACATTTAATTTCTCAACCGTTGGTTGTAGACATATAGTTCCAATTGAAAAAGTGTTTAAAATGAAGTAAATATTCATGTTGAAGCGTTAATAAAGTAAAAAAATCAATTTTATAAAAATTACGAAATCTAACTTTTTATACGGTCCCCCGGTCCCTATAATTATATTTAGTAAATGTTTGCACCTATCATAACAAATACAACACAAAAAGTTTGACTTCTGTACGACAAAAATTGACACAGTTATTAGATTTCAAAGTTTGAGCTTTTTTCACATGATTTTGTCTTTCATTCAGGGATCAGTTAAAAAATGAATTAGAGTAATTCGAGATCGAAACCAGGGTGCAATGTCCTTTTTACGGCAAAACAACCTTTAGCCGGTATGGCTAAATCTGTGTATCACCAAAGAGGGTTATTTCATCTAATAATTTGAGCTGACTTTCAGGGGTCGTATACAAAACGAAGAATGACACATTGAAATTAAACAGAAAAAATCAATATCAATTTATTATCATATTAGAAAACGGTCTACTATGTAAAATGAATACATCAAATACCGGAATCCACTAGAGATACTGCTCAAAGTGTTCTCCATTGGTGGCAATGCACAATTGAATGTGTAACAGTACTGAGTCCTGGACACGTGAGAGCATAGCAGGTGTAACTGTGCGACAAGCAAGGATGATGCGCTGCTTCAGATCAACCAGAGAAGTAAGCTCAGTCACATACACCTGTGTCTTGATGTATCCCCAGAGGTAGAAGTCCATGGAGTCAAGTCCGGTGAACGCAGTGGCCACTCTAGCGGACCACCATATCCAATGATCTGTTGACTGAATTCGTTCAACGAATTCGGTTCACCGAATTCGTGCGTAACGATACGCACGGACGCTTGATGCCTTATGTGGACGGGCCCCATCATGTTGGAACCACAACCGGCATGCATTTCGGAGAGGTAGCTCTTCATACCAGTCACGTACCGTGTTTTGTAGTAGGTGCAGGTAAAGTTCGCCCGTTAGGGTTCCATCGTAGAAGATGGGTCCAACAATCTGAGTTCCCCATATACCGCACCACACGTTCGTTGACCAGCTTACCTGGTGTCGTACTGTGCGGGCGAGGTCAATAGATCATTGGATATGGTGGTCCGCTAGAGTGGCCACTGCGTTCACCGGACTTGACTCCATGGACTTCTACCTCTGGGGATACATCAAGACACAGGTGTATGTGACTGAGCCTACTTCTCTGGTTGATCTGAAGCAGCGCATCATCTTTGCTTGTCGCACAGTTACACCTGCTATGCTCCCACGTGTCCAGGACTCAGTACTGTTACACATTCAATTGTGCATTGCCACCAATGGAGAACACTTTGAGCAGTATCTCTAGTAGATTCAGGTATTTGATGTATTCATTTTTTATACTAGACCGTTTTCTAATATGATAATAAATTGATATTTATTTATTCTGTTTAATTTCAATATTTCATTCTTCGTTTTGTATACGACTCCTGAAAGTCAGCTCAAATTATTAGATGAAATAACCCTCTTTGGTGATACACAGATTTAGCCATACCGGCTAAAGGTTGTTTTGCCGTAAAAAGGACATTGCACCCTGGTTTCGATCTCGAATTACTCTAATTCATTTTTTAACTAATCCCTGAATGAAAGACAAAATCATGTGAAAAAAGCTTAAACTTTGAAATTTAATAACTGTGTCAATTTTTGTCGTACAGAAGTCAAACTTTTTGTGTTGTATTTGTTATGATAGGTGCAAACATTTACTAAATAAAATTATAGGGACCGGGGAACCATATAAAAAGTTAGATTTCGTAATTTTTATAAAATTGATTTTTTTACTTTATTAACTCCTCAACATGAATATTTACCTCATTAAACACTTTTGTAATTGGAACTATATGTCTACAACCAACGGTTGAGAAATTAAAGGTCGGCGATAGATAACATTTTGCACCCTGTATATTTCGGAAACCTTATCTGATATTGTTGGCTCATATACATATAGTGGCACGATTCCATCACAATCATAGCGCATATACCATTATATAAAATCGGTGTCGTAACCAGTGGGCAAAGTCGGAGGAGGGGGGGGGGGGGGCTTTGAAATGGAGCTGATTTACAGCTTGTCTTTGTCCCTTCTATTTTAAGGATACATGAATAGACAGAAGTAGAAAGCAAGTCCCCACTGTCATAAAACTTTTGATTATAAAATATTAAAATTCTTAAATGTTAATAAATGATGTTATTCGTATTGAAAGATTATGAAATCTAGAGGGGCTCAAGAAGTTGCTAGGAGGGACTCAGCCCATCCTGCCCTGCCTGGCCCTGTAATCAAATTCAGACACTTAAGTGTCTAAATTTCTAAATGTCTTACTTTCAGACATATCATTATTAATCAGACATTTTTCTCAGTTCTTTTATGCGCCGATCATAGTAAAGCACTTATGTGTACATTCAGACACATATGTGTCCGAATTTAAACGCCTTTATTTGCAGTGCATAGTACGAAACATTGGCTTTCCGCCCGAACTGATAACGTGTTAGATTGGCCAGCTTTAAGCCCGGATTTAAACCCAATTGAGAACGTTTGAAATTTGAAGTCCTTAACTCGTGAAATTTACGAGAATGGAGAGCAATATAACTCTACTAAAAAAGTGAAAGTGGCCCTTGAAAAGGCATGGTTTCTCTGCCACCAATAATATTTCAAAAACAAATTGTTTCAATGAAAACACGATTATTTCAAGTTATCTGAAACCAGGGAAATACTATTAATAAATAGCATCCTGTAAAATGTTAAATGATGTATTTTTGGTTTTAAAAAAAATGCAAGTTTAAAAATACCTGGTTTGCCTGAGATTCGCAACTATTGAAAAGTAAAGTCCTGGTATACACAAATAACTCTTGAACGGATAAAGCTATAATTGAAGAAAAAGAAAAAGCGTCTACAGTGTATGACATATTATAGTAAAACGACTCGGCAGGGACATATTGGAGGGACTGGAGTACCACCTAGTGTTCAAATTTTTGAAGCTATGGACCCTTCTTGAAAAACATGTGAGATAATGAAAATGTGTCTATTACAAAAGTGCAGAGCATCCTGTATCTACCATCTTATGGTTACAGCTTACAGCAGCATGAAAAGTTGGTTCAACATTGTTTCAAACTTTTAACAGTGTAACTTTTCTCAAATTTTCGCTAAAAACATTTCTAGGCTACTCTTCAGGACAGTAAATGCTTTATTAAAAGATGCATCTTTTGTTTGTTTCATTTTATTTAAAAAAAAATTAAAAATTCAACTTCATAAAAAAAAAAAAAATCTTTTTTCGATTAATTATCCACTTTTCTTTTATTTTTTCAAACAGAAAGGATTCCGCAAATTGCAATTATGGGCTTTTAATTTACTAAAATTTTAAAAGGGTTAAAAAGAAAAGAAAAGTGTGTCTTAAAATTTAATAAATTTTATCCATTAAGCACTTTTTCCCCAAGAAAATAATTACAGATTTTTTTTTCTCATTCAAGATAATTTAATATTTGAGTATTTTTGGATATTTATATATTTTTATAAAATTAAAAGCACATTTTAAAATTAAATAAATTATTCCATTAAGATCTCCTATTCTCAATGATATAATTCAAGATTTTTTTTTTAAAATATTTATTAATATTATTATGTTATAAAAGATAATTAATATTTGAATTTGTTTTTCTTTAAAAAGGTTTTATTACTTGGTGCATTTCATATATACTCTAATAAATAAACTTGGAATTTGTAATGTTATTTAATGCATTTGCACAGAAAGTTTCATGAAACTTGAAATTTTAAAATTATTTTTATACTAAATGATTTTAGCAATTTATTTAAGACTCATTGCTCATTTGTATTTAATATTTTTGCCTAAACACCAGTTTAAACAGTCTAGAAAAAAATCGGTTTTATGCAAAGCAAATATTTAGAAATTCAAGAAGAATTTTTTTGTAATTTTGCGCAAATATTCGCTTAAAGCATTTCTTGGTTACTCTCCAGGACATTATCAATTCTCTTCTAAGTTTCAATCTTTTGTCTATTTCTTAGTTGGTTCATTTTTCCTGAAGAATATTTGATCATTTCAACTGCATTATTTTCAAAATAAATATTGCGTTTATTAAAAAAAAAAAAAAAAAAAAAAAAGAAGAAGAAGAAGAAGAAGGAGGAGAATTAGAAGAGTCCATTTCTTTTATTTCTTATACAAAAAGTTCCAAAAAGTACTATGTTTTTTTAATTTATTTAAATTTTAAAACGATCTTAAAAATAAAATGTGTGTTTAAAATAAAATGAATTTCATCCGTTAAGCTCTTTTCTTTTTCTTTTTCTTTTTCTTTACGAGGAAATACTTGCAGATTTTTTTAAAATTCAAAATAGTTAGTACATTTTTCTGTATTTCTTGATTTGAATGAGCAATACGATTTAAAATTGAATAAATTTAATGTCTTATCACACTGGTGACGGCTAGTTTTTATCTTTTAAACAGGAAGCCCCGCCCAAGGGCATTATTTTTGCATGTTACATTATTTAACAAAAATATTTTCTCCGTTCGTATTTATATTCTAAATAAATGTAAAAATAATGGAAAAATTCGAAAAGCTAATCGAAATATTTATATGCATATTACTCTAGTTGTAAAAAAGAAAAAAGAAAGAAAAAAGGGAATTTTGTGTATATTTTTTGAGAAATAATGTAATAAATAAAATGCAAAGTACCCCACGTGGACGGAATTACACTCATGTCCAAAACACATGAATTCTTTCTCGTCTCTCATTAAAAATGTTTATATATTTTCCCAGTCAACAACCCAAATCTTTCGCAGAGAGAATATCATTTATGTATTTCAACTGAGTAAACTATTTGATATATAAAATACTGCACTTTTTATATAATTAAACTATATTCTACAATGAGGTTTAAACTTTTCTGGTCCCTAAATCGCGATGAAATAGTTTATTTTATTAGGCAACTCTGCTGAGCTGAATTTAATATTCTGTATAATGATTGGCTGTACATATGTTATCATACGCCTGTTCAATTGGGTAGCATAATTTTCAAGATTTTCTTATATTTGAATGGTTGTTAATTTTCTTTAAAATAATACTGTACGCTATAAAATATTAAAACTATTTTGTCATGTGCTGATACATAATTTTATAATTGTTAATTTTGAGTATTATTTGTTTATCTAGATTATAAACAAATTAATATTTTACTCAATTTTAGAACTTCATTATTTAGCTTCTTTTACATTGGTAGTTGTTTAAATATATGTGCGTTAGTTTGATTGGTTAAGTAATTTCAAATGAACCAATCAAAAAAGTTTTCTTTATATGGGTGGTAGAAGGCGTGAAAGTAAAATAAAGCTCCGCCTACACAAAATTTCCTCTAATTTTCCAGAAATTTACTTTATTTAGTAAATTTTTACTATTTTATCTATGTGTAAGAGTAAAAATTATTTACTTTTACTTTTGAAATTATTGGAGCTGAAAAATAAATAAGGGAGTTTAACAGCGCATATTTTTGTATTCTCCAGTTTGTCTGATTGCATTTTTTGTAAATAAAGTATTTATTTTCCCCAAGTCAAAGATACATCCTTATGAATTTTTAAGATTTCAATCGCAATTATGAAATCATTATTTCCATAACCATAAAGAAACACGTGGGTAAATAAAAATTGACGCTTTAATAATTTTATTTTTTATTAAAATAACGTGCATTTGTTTCTAAATTAAAACCTCTTACAAAAACAGGAAACAATCATCCACTTAAGCGTAGTGCAGAATTGAAACTATACAACATATTGTAAATAGCATGAATCCATGCTATATTAAATTTGTATGCATGATTGCATGATCTACCCTTCTCTTTTTGAAGCTGGAGCAGCTTTAGATCAGTAGTATTCTTAAAGAAAAGAACATCGCAGAACTCCTGGTCGAGAAATGAGTGTGTATATATATGTAGTTTTTACTTAACTATAAATTTTATTAATACAGATACAGAGGTGAAGCTTAAGAATATTTATGAATCCAATTCAAGACTCGTGGGTCCGAATCGTGTTATCGTCTGCCCCCCCTCCCTCCTTCCCTATTTTGCTGTTTGTGATAAGAAGGCATTTGACCTCAGAAGGTGACTAGCATCACATAGGCGGTGAAGATGGGATGGGATAGAATTATGTTAAGCATCGGTTTGTGTTGACCCTATTGCTAAACGAAGGATGAATTCAGGGATACCTTTTCGAGGGAAAGTGAATTATCGTTCTCGTAAAAGAAAAACCCTGAAAATTATGCACAGTAATCCCACCCAGACTGCACTGGTTTTGAACCCGCGAACTTCGGCCCCAAGCTACACATTTTGTGGCCAATATGCTAAGTACTAAGCTGGGCCCCGAAAACGATGCATTATTTATTGATAAACTACATTCTACTTCTCACATTAATCAACGAGAAGATTCGCCTAAAATTGCATGATTCACATACAAATTTACATATAATTTCATTATTGAAAGTTTTAAAATAGCTGTTTTTAATTTTTTAAAAATCATGAACTATCTTCATTCTATTTTTCCAATAAAATATGTTACATTTGACACATTGTATTCCAAAGTGTTTCTCCAACTCTTTGCATAAGCCTCAACAGAATAGCGTAACTATTCAAATCTACTCTTTTTTAAAATTTGTGTGTGTGTGCTATTCAAATATTTTAAAAATAGTCTGAATTCAGCAATATTTAGAAATTGCAAAATTTATTGAAAACAAACTTTATTCATAAACTTTAAACTGGTTATTCACGAGAAAAATATTTCATTTGTGTATTTGAATTTTCTGTAGTAACATAATTGGAGGTTCAATGGTTGCTTCTATTAACAAACGTGAAATTGAAAAAAAAAAAACAAATTGTATCTTCTGAACTCCATCTAAATACTTGCCAATTGATCATCTGTTTAATGAAAAATAAAATAAACGAAAAAACGAAGCCTAAAATAACTGTTCAATTCATCTTGGCGTTTTTCAAATGAGTTTCAAACGACGAAGGCAATTAAAGTTACATTTGTGATCATCAATAATTCCGAAACTCCATTTTCTCTGGCAGCGGAATGACTCGCTTAAACATAATTCCAATATATAAATTTCCTCAAGAGAACTCTGTCTGAAGAAACATAAATTGTTTCGCCCCCAAGGAATTTTCTTCTAAGTTAGGCGTATCATGGACCGACAAAATGGTAAACTTGTTGGTAAAGCTTTGAAGTAATGCGCAATTATACCAACAGTAATTGTTGGATAGATTCGGAAAACTAAAAAGACTAACCCCTGACGGATTTATTAATGAATGACTTTCTGCCCCTTAACTGAGACAAATTTATTCTAAAGCTAGATTTGTTAATGAATGATAATTCTTTTTCTATGACAAATTTGTCCAAAATTAATTTTTCTAATCCCTAGGCTCTAAGCCTAAAAGTTTTTGTTTTATTTTTAATACAAAATTGTTCTAAACATAGCTTGGTACATAGACGTAAGCGTGACCGGAAATTTTGAGGGACACATAGGCATTTGTACATACATCTACAGTAAACCTGTGAAGATGGAAATGAAAGGGATTGGAAAAAATCCGTTTTAGACATTTTTCCTTCTTAGCAGGTAATATATTTGTATGTGGGATTCCTTCTCTTACATTTTCACAGGTTTTACTGTATTTTGACATTAAAGCAGGATACTAATTTTCAAGAGGATGAAAGCTTGAAAAAAAAAATCATGATGATTGCATTTAAAAAATGAGAACGACTAATAGAAGATGAACTGTTTATGATGAATAAAAAATAAAGAGAGAGGAACGTTGTCGGATTCCTCTTCTCCGTCCACACAACTTCGAAGTATAATCCGGTCTTTTGATATGCTGCCACCACCGATATGAATACGTGATATCGGACACGTTACGTGATGTATATGAAAAAAACCTAACTCTTTCAATTAAAATTAAACTAACACTTTATTTACAATATTTACACTTAAACTCGGATGGAACTTATCCGGTTCAACATTAAATCAAAAAAATACAGAAAACTACTTTCTGTGTACCGTTAGGCTACGTTAATTCACTCAGAGCCGAGATTTCTATTAATCTCGCACCCGCTATATCTCTTCCTTTCGAGAGATCTCCCTCCACACTTGTCTCAGAGCGCTATCTCTGAAAGAACCTTCCTCCTTCGCTCCTACGTTCCAAACTAAACTCAATCTCTCGTCATCCACCAGAGAACCTCCTCCCTCTACGGGGCTCGTGGCCTGTTCCAAAGGGTTCCTTGACAACACTTAATCCCCTCTTGCTGGGTCTGTCCTCCTAAATAATGGGTGAAATATCTGTCTTATCTATGAAAGACAACATCACAAAGGACATACTTCTTCCATTATATTCACGTCGCTCCCCTCCGGATTAAGATTTTTCTTAAGAAAGCCTTCAACAGTACACAACAGATACATATACAATAAGATAATCCCTTAAGAATAGCTTTTAAAGTCTTGCAGCTGCCAGGGGAACTTGACAAACGTATTTAATTATGGAGAGTATACGTATTTTGACTGTACTACTAAAATTGGGGTGCCTTCAGAGAGAAATTCACACGGAAAAGTGTCGTAATTTCCGTACAAGGTAAATCCTGGAAACCTTACACAGTTCGTTCCGGCCAGAACAGATTTGAACCAGCAAGCTATGGCACCAAACTGTTTGACGGAGAAACCTTTTTATGCCGTTAATAATCTCCACGTGTTGTGAACGATAGAACAGTGAGAGAACACTTTTAACATGTTAAAAACCAGACCCCAATTAACTATAAGTACTTCAAGTGATAAACGCAGCTGCGAACCAAAGTGAATAAAACCAGACCTCACATCGAAACTAATCAACTAAGAAATACGCCAGACCGCCCCACTTCAACCTTCAACCGATATCCCGCGCGTGTGAACTGAACTCAATAACAATCTCTCAGAATCTAAAATGTAACCGAACAGTGAAGACGCCCTTGTAAATATCTCAAATATAATGTAAAATTGGAGCACTTTTAAGCAGCCTCCAAACGCGATACAAATGTACATATAATGTCAAGAATTACAATTAATAATATTCTATTCAAAGGAAAAGTGGATCTACTTACTTCACCTTAATTGTCATTTTCTACTAATACTGTTAATTACTCCATAACAGTGATACGTCGATGAATCGATAGGATAAACATCAGTGTAATACTATGGAATACTCTAAGCGCAAAAGGAAAATTTCAGGTAAGCTGAACTAAACTTTTTTACCATTATCAAAAGATGAAAATGTAAATTAAAATATGAAGACTGATATAACAATTTATAAAGATAGAAAATTTATTATGCTACCGACGGTACTCTAACACTCTTCATTTCGTAGAAAGTGACCATATTATCCGTTGAGCTGAGTGATCCCATAAAAAATGTAGAAATCCAAAATGAAAAAAAAAAAAATGTTATTTCGGTTTCGGATTAATAGAATAGAGGTGTGTTAATTGGTTGTATATAATTTTTTTAAATTTTGGCATTCAGAAAGTTGGGGTGGGGACACGGGACACGTGTCCCCTGTGGCCTATCGACGCTTAACCCCTTCAGGGGCAAAGTACTCTTGGAGCTAAAATATTGAAATGATTGATTTACACCTATAGATTCACAAACGAATTTATTTTAAAATAAGTAACAGCTTTCCTTCATGTACCTTATAAATTCAAATTTTGATTCTAAAATTCTGGTGTCATTGTGGCATTTTGGGATTAAAATTAAGTGGTATATATAATATAGCAGCGCCCTTCAAGGGGTTAACGCCTATGGCTCGGTGAGTCCATTTTAGCAGTTTTTAGCTACGTTAAATAGTAAAGAGATTACCTGACAAAAGAGTAATGTGAGAAATATTTCTGTGCAATTATAAATGATGAAATTCTGAGTTGAGTTTTAGAAAACTAGGATGAAATTTCTCCGACTTTTTGCATAATAGTATAATCTTAGAGAAAATATTTTTTTATTTAATAGGAACATTCTTATTCGATTTAACAGAACAACATTTTCTCTAAGATTATACTGGTATGCAAAAAGTCGGAGAAATCTCACATCTCTGGAAAAGCTTAAAAGTAATGCGCAATTTTATCACTAGTAATTGCATAAGACTTGCGGCCTCCCTCACTTCTGGCGTATTTATTAATGAATAATAATTCTTCTGCTACGAAAAATTTGTCCAAAAAGTAATTTTACTAAGCCCTAGGTTCTAAGCCTGTACAATATTCTTTTTTTCGTTTGTCATAACACAAAACTGTGCTAAACCTAGGTTGGCGAGTCCATCATAATTTTTGGCATCCATTATTGGTGAGTCCACCTCCTTAACAAAATGGTAAACTTATTAGTAAGCTTATAGAGAGACTCCCTCCTGATGAATTTATTATTGAACAATTCTTTTTCTTTTCTATGACAAATTTGTCACACAATAATTTTTCTGCGTACTTTAAGCGAAAAAAAAGTAAAATAAAGATTTTTAATTTGTTTTTTATGGTATGAAACTATTCTAAATCTATTTTCCTGTGTCTATCCTGACACTTTTTCGCATCCATTTTTGATAGTTTATCTTGGCAAAAAATTGGTACTATATGTATTAGTAAAGCTTAGAAGGAATGCGCAGCTATACCAACAGTAAATTTCTGTATCAACACGGGGAACTAAGACTCCTCACTGACGGATTTATTATGAATAATTTTTCAAACACAATTTTTTGACACCAGTTTGAAATTTTCAAAAAAATAGAAAAATATTTTTTTTTGCATTTCCTGACTACTTATGTTGTTTAGAATATAGACTCAAAAATATTTTTTGAAATTCGAATTACTGCAAAAGCTACAGTGACAAATATGCCGCTGCAACTCATTGACGCTTACACAAACTTGAAACTTCAAACGAACTATTCTGAAAACTATTTTTTTTTCTTTTACCTGGCCACTTGGATCGTTCGACCGATTTCCTTTACATTTTAATATAAACGTTCATAATTGAATTCTCTTTCGCGTTATGTAGGATTCTTTTATTTTTTCATTTTTTAAATTTTGTTACACGAATTTTAAGGTTATTTTTTGAAAGACATATTGAAAATCTTTTTAAAGCTGCCATTTACCAAATATTTAAATTTTGACAAAATTCCTACGTTACGCCATAGCCAATAGATTAAAAATAGTTGCATTAAGGTTTTTTTTTTTTAAATGTTTCGGGAATGCTTGGTGTAAGAGACCAGCTGACACTGTATTTTCAGGACACCCTCGTATACATGGATGCTAAGGACGAAGTATGAACCTTTTTTAACCCTTTCCGGCACAGTGG
This sequence comes from Maratus michaelseni, assembly GCA_963931845.1. Lineage (NCBI taxonomy): Eukaryota > Metazoa > Arthropoda > Arachnida > Araneae > Salticidae > Maratus > Maratus michaelseni. Next base: position 227,462,455 of record OZ007599.1, read on the forward strand.
TCCCAATCCGGGAACACTTAATTTTAATTCCAAACTTGCATTCGGCACCAAGAATATTTTAATAAAAAAAATTTCTACAATTAAAGCTTAAAATAAGGAGTTCTTATTTTCTAAAAAAGTCGATTGTAAATTCCGGTGTCAGTCAGTAATTTCTCATTTTACGAACAGAATTTGTCTGTGCCGGAAAGGGTTAAATGAAAAAAATTACGAAACTCTCCAAATATAATTTAAAATATTTCACGAATCCTCAAACTGTTTACGTTGTTATTGAAATCCACAAAACTTTTATAAATTATGACCTTTGTTTCGAATTTCAAACTGGTGTTCCCCTTTAACTGAAACAAACTTATTCTGAACCTAGATTTGTTAATGATATATAAGTGTTTTGCTTGCGACAATTTGTTCCAAACTCATTTTTCAAGCCTTAGTTTCTATACATGTTTATGTTTTATTTTATTTTTATTTTTTTCATAACACAGAATTCTTCTCAACTTGGTTGATTGGGGACTCCATCTTGACAGTTTTTAGCTATATTAGATTATATACAGATTAATGGGTAAAGGCGTAATTTTATGCTAATGTACGGTTTTGAACTGCCATGATACATTTTTGAGTTGAGCTTTTACCTTTAACATGTTATTTTTTATTTTATAGTCAAAGGGGGGGGGGATGACACATATGTGATGTCACATAATCTCTTTGTTTATCAAAGATTATTATTACGGTCAGAAATAAATAGTTTTATGACTAATATTTTCCTAGTGAAGAATATATTTTTATTTATTTATTTTGTTAATCTTTGACGCATTTCTTAATTGCAAATAACATTACCATTAAAACTTTAAAAAACTTGGTACTTAGTTAAAACTAAAAGTCATGCATATAGATAAGCGGATTTCAAAAAACTATTTTAGTTTTGCTAACTCTAATATGTTCTTCTCGACTGATGTTGTCTTGAAGAAAATATTTGTCAAGGATTTCGATGGGTGACAGTGGGACTTTCACAGGCTAAAGTGGTAGTTCATCTTTATGTCAGTCTTCTGTAATACTGGGGGTGTAAAATCAATATCCTTTCTTACTTAAGGATAACACAATTGACAAAAATGATCAATTTTAGGCCATCCATCTGTAAAAATTCCTTCTGGTGATAAGTTCTTCTTTGCCTTTCAAGCAGAAAATGATACATGCATACACACACGCGCCAAAAAAAAAAAAAAAAAAAAAAAAAAAAAAACAATTACGGTAGCTAAATTTTCTACCGATTATTTAATATCAACAAAACACATATGTAGGCTTTTAGTGCGAGAAGAAAGCCGTTTACTAGAAAAACCGCTCAATATTTATGTACTGCCCTTTTTTACTAAAGCAACGAATGAGGCAGGCACGTGAACACATAGTAAGAGCGACAATATAGCATAACACAGTCCTGGTTTTCTCTACTCTACAATAAGACTTGGTATCTCTACCCACGTCACGCAAAAAATGCGATAAAGTGCGCGGGTAACATGAAATTGTTAGTTATGGTGGATTTTCTTATTAGATACTATTCTTAATAGATTCCTTATTCCTTTGTTTTAATGTGGGATAATATCTTCCCTCAAATTGTATATATTCAATCTGTGAATGAATCTTCTGGTTACCTTTGAAAATACGTTCTTTATATTAATGCAATCAAATTATTTACTTTTGATGCCAAATAATAGTTTTATATAACTCTTTTTACTGGATCATTTATTTGTGGTTTAATTTTAGGCACTTTCTTATTTCTTTTTCAGAGCTCCGTTTAAAAATGCTGCTTAATTTGAAGCCTTGAATATACTAAATTTAAAAACATGATTCGTGAGTCATTCTATAAAAATGTGACACATATCCAGTATCATTATCAGAATTTCACTTTTCTCACCCTCAATATTATACTATAAAGAATGTATGTAAAATTAAACCCCATTATTTGTTACAATCATTAACTATTCAGAAATACTTGCTGGGCTTTAATTAGTCGTATTTTTTGCATATTTTGCCATGAATTAAAGTGCGTGAATTAAAATTAATGCATAAATATAAAAAAGGAAGATTGTTTGAAATTATATAAATCTTTTTTTTATATTGAAAATGATAAAAAAATATTAAAATAAGATCTTACTCTTAAGAAAATTATCCTTATTGATTTATTAATAAAACATCAAACGATGTAAATTTAATTTCTCTATTTAACATTATACAAACTAAAATTATTGATCTTGTTTCTGTACATTACCCAACCTGAAAAATTGAGGTTAGCTCTCCACAGGCAATCGATAATTTAGTTTTTCGAGAAAACAGTTTTCAACAAAAGAAAATTATATCTTTCTTTTTTTCTCCCCTTTTCACAAATGTAATTAGGAGAAAAAAGTTTTAAAATATTTCAACGAATTTCAATTTTTTTAAAATTTCTTTTCTTGTGGGAATAATCTCAAATAACAAAAGTTTGTCTAAAGAAATATTTTAACAATAAGGAATTTTGCATTAAATTTGGAGCTCTCTTGAAGAATTTCTTTTATCAAGGAGCAATTCTTTTTTTAGATATTCGAAAAAAAAAAAAACAATTAATAAAAGACATAACTTTAATGGATTTCTCTTTTAATTAATGGAATAAGGATTTTTAGATTGATTTTAGTCCAATGCATCTTTCTTTCTGTATCTTATTGTTTTTTCTATCAAATTTTGAATTTAATTTTGGTTAAAAATATAAACTAATTTGGACCGTATACAAATTGCATGAAAATGAGAAATGCTATAGTTTAGGGGTTCATGAACGCGTGCATTTCAATACATCAAAACTGTTGTTTTCATATTTACTACGAGAGCTGTAGACAATTTTAACATGGAAAGGGGACGCATAGATAATTACTTAGTATATATAGGGGAGAGTGGGGATAAATGGGACATTCCCAAGTAGCGCAGATTGTTGGCCCATCGTTCGTTTGTAGAAACCATTGGGAAATGGTAGGGTTAGGAATGGCAGAGTTAGAAAATAGTATACCGAGACCCCTTTAATTTCGAGAGTATCTAAGTTTGAGCAGGATTCTGAGCATCTAACAGATGGACCACTGTTAGGTGTTTGTTGACAAATGGTTTGTTGGCCAATGGTACGACAAGGTGGACATTTCTCACCATGGGCGAACGTGGAATAGCAATTAGCGAAAGTTAACCCAACCCTTTTGTCCTACTTGGGTTGTCTGTTATTAACTAAGTAAAATGTGTAAATAGTTTATACTTTTGCAGATAATTATCACGCTGCCCAGTTCATGCCTTCAAATTTGCTGTTTGATTGTTTATTCTGATTTTGAGGTAGAAGATGATTTCTGTTTTGACCTAGCCCAAAGTAATTTTTTCGAAGTTCTTATATCATTAATTATATATTACAAAGTATACATATGAATATAATATAATTTAATATAATTGAATATAATTTCCAAGTTTATTTCTTAATATTTTGTAACTTTGCAGCATCTGTAATGAGACATCTTATGAGAATTTAATTTAACATTGTGATTAAAAGTGATTAAAATGAGTAACAGATGCTGCTCTTGATAGAAATTGCTTGACATTATTTTTGCATTGTATCCATATATAGTTGCCACAGAGGCCGTATTGACACTATTGCTTACTGTTTTACTGAAACCTCCTCATCCCCCACATTCCTATCACGTGACATGCTAGGTGGCTAGAACGGAAAACAATGGCGTTTTCTGAGATGGAAAATGCCTTTTAAACTAGGTTCTTCCATTAAAAGTACGAAAGAAGAAAAATATTACTGCGTGCCGTGCACGAGTAGGGATGTGGGAGGGGAAAAATGCCGTTTGTGCTCCTTTCTTAGGTCAATTTTGCATAATTTAAAAAAACAATAATACAGTAAAAACGCCAGATTAAATATCTGGGTTGCCGATGAAAATACTTGGTCGTCTATGGCGACCAGGCAACCGCATTTGTCAAGCCCTGGTTACAAGTGTAGATTAGATTGATTTTGCTTGTGAAAATTTGTAATTCATGGTCATTCTTCAAATGTCATGTGAATAATAATCAACATCTTTTTCTTTATTTTTTAAGAGGAAGGGGGTTTCACTTTGCACTTCAATTTTTATAGGTGTTTTCTAAATGTAGCAAAATAAATCAAACCTTCCAGATTTAAAATTGTTTTTATTTATCTAGAGTATTTCCATTGATATTTCATGCGTATATACTTATACATGGTTTTAAGAAATTTATTGGGAGTTTTTCGCGTAGAGTAGTGTAATAGACACCTGAAAATAAATGAAGGAGTGTTACATCTTGCTCATATATTTAATTAGAATATTATTGTTAATTCAATTTTTATTAAGAATCATGTTACAGGTGTTAATAACACTGGTAATAAAAAAAATCACTTACATGATTGTTTAATAAAATAATTAAAACTTTTTATTATATATTTTTTACCTGGTGGGTAAAGTACGAAAGCACACGACATCAGTTACAGTTAGAAGATCGCAACTCAAGCATTTCTTGAAGTGTTTTGTATTATTTTAGCATGAAATATAAAAATTTGAATTTTAGGACTGAAAAAATGAACCCATATTATTTAGAACGATATTTTTTCATTTCTCCTGGTTGTGTATTTAATTCTCTAAGACATGCAATTATATTATTTATAGATATATCTTATATTCTTATAAATATATTTTACGAAAACGGAGAGTTTCGAATTCATTCTGCTTTTCAATGAAGTTACATTGTTGATTTACCATACATGGAAAGGGGGGAAAATCCGTAAAAGCTTTAAAAAAATTAAACAATATAAAAAATTAATCAAAAATTAATCATTTTAAAATAAATTTCCTTGAGTGCTAATTACTCCAGACTCTGTGTGTCTTGGAGTAATAAATCTAAGCCTTGCAATTTTATGATGCACACCATAGTATTCTAATGAAATTATATTACGAAATCTCCGAATTTTTAATCTGTTTCCTAATAATATTTTTTAATAAACTGGCATTGTTTAACTTACTATCTAAAGGAAAAAATAAAATAAAAATAAATAAAATAAAACAAGCAAAATGTATATTGATTCATAATATCAAAATTCTACCCGCTCAGATCCAAGTACACAAGTATACATATTCAGGTATGGTATATATTCATATATAGTATATTACATAGTAGTATATACATATTCAATATTTTTTATAAGGGATTACCAGAAGCGCACGGTAAATTCCGGAAGCAGTAGACCAATGACGAAATGAAAAGCCCGGAGGGAAAACGAAATGAACATACCCCTTCTTATTTTAAAGCTTACTTACTTATCTAGCTTATCTAAAATCAAAAACTCAAATTCAAATAAAAAATCGCTCCAGTGTGCAGACATTTAATGCAAAATAATAAATTAAATTAAGCAATATACATAGATTAACTAAATCGCCTCGTAATCTTAAACACTGTCTTATATAAACATATATATCCATATCTTCTTCGAATGCAATTTGCAGTCAAGACTTTTCCGTTACAATCACTAAATGAACTACTATACCAAACACAGACTCTATGATTATTTGTAAATTACATGTAATATATTTGTTGTTGTTATTATTATTATATATTTATTCTGTATTATAATACATTATAACGTATAATATAAATATGTATAACGCTTTTATTTATAATTCCAAATGCAAATTCAAATCAAAACCGAAGACTTGCTGATAAAGATTTATATAAATTTTGGAATTTTTATTAAAGAATAATTTGCAAATAGTTAGAAATTTGTTGATAACCCAGAGAATAAATTTGTAATCTAACGATTGATCTACACATTAATCTACATATTCATGTTTTATTCCACACTACCTTCAAAGCTCTGTCTGGTTTGTCATTAAATATACATTAAACATTTCTATAGGCGGTTCTTTTTTGGAGACTGTGATTGTATTTCATGTTATAGATATACAGTGAAATCTGTCTAAGGCGGAATCGCTTGGGACTGGAATAAAATTCCGCCTTAGACAGAATTCCGGCTTAGACAGAAAAACTTTATAGACATCCTGTTCACAGAGTATTAAACATTTCTTTGGCTAAAATGTAAAACTAAAGTATCTTTTAACTTTTTTTTTTTTTAAATTAAATAAACATGAAATCTCAGTATATATTTTTATATATTTATAGTAATATTAATTTACACTACAAATTGATAGTGCACAAACACACTGGTATATAAATCAAAACTACAGATTTTGGTGAAAGACACAGTTATATTTTTTCTTAATAAATGCCTTAAAATTCTATTATCTGAAACTTATTTAGAAAAAAAAATCGAATATTGTTGTTTGTTTATTTTTTGCTTAATCGCTTCTTTTTCGGTAGCACATTGTATTTCAGTTAACATTGGTATTATTTCATAATTGTTTCGTTCTAAGTAAAAATTTTGTAAAAGCGTTAAATTCTTAAGAGCTTCTTCACATAAGCTTTTAATTGGGATATTTTGTTCTTCGAGTTTAATAATTTCAATTTTGTCTTTTAAGGATAAAGTATTCGACGAATTCGATTTATTAATCCATTTAGGAATAATGACTTAAATTATATAACGAATGTCGTCTTTATAATATAAGAGTGTATACGACAACGATATTGTCTTGCATCTAGCACTTCCTGGGTTAAACACAAACTAAAGTTGTGTACACTTTCACAGTCTGCATTTTCTTTACCTATTGAAAAGAGCTAGTAGATATTTCGGAAAGTTGTGGCAATATCCTTTTTGTCTGAAATTCAACGAAGAAATCAGCCCTTTTTGTATATTATACGACAAACGAAAGTTAACAATTGACCAGGGGCGAAAATACTTCAGGGGATGTTGAAAGTGTGCTGAAATCCCCCCAATGTGGCAGCCCTTTCTTTTTAAACAGATCTTCTTACATTACAGAAACCGAAGAATTAACTTGTCAGAAATCCCGTGACCCGTTGTTCAACAATTGGCAGTCATATACAATAATAGCATCATGCTAATATCCCCAAACCGCTGCAGCAATCAGTGAGGCCTTCTGACCTCTGGGAGTGAAACTGGACAATACATGTCATTATGAAAAGATAAGGTTTCTTTCCACTTATATTTCGCAGCGGAATTTTCTTCCGTCTTAAACGGTAAATTTTCTACCTGCGACCCCAGAATGAATGTCCGGTTCCGCGTTACACAGATTGTTTCCGTCTTAGGCAGATTTCTCGTAAATTTCTATGTTTAAAATTGTGGGACTCTGAAATGTTTCCGGCTTAGACAGATTTCCGGCTTAGACAGATTCCGGCTTAGACAGATTCCACTGTATTTTGGTTTTTAGTTTTCTATTATTTTATTATTTATTTTCAGAGTTCAGAAGAGGGAGAAATGACCGTCTTGAAAGAAAATCACAGTCATCTTGAGCAACTAAGTCACGATTTGCCAAATCCACGTAGATGATTAAGGTAATGCATGAAATGAATATTTTGTTGAAACCTAACACAAATGCTGGGAGGGGAGAGGGCTGCTCCAATTGGTCGAACCCACTCCAATTTTCATTTCCTGCTATACATTTTGCTACAAAAATGGCAATTTTTTTTTAATTCTGCTCCAATCTTCTAATATAAAGGAAAATTTCGTGATCTAAATAACTAGCGTATCATACAGACTTCACCTGAACATTATATAAGCTTGAAGGAATGTCAACACAATGCTATTATGATGAGTGTAGCTAAGATGTGTGGCATTAATAAATCCCATGAAATTTATATCTCTAACTGAATAATGGATTCTGTTACAGGATCTTCAGTATCTTAAATATCAGTATTTTCAATATTTATTATTACATATTTTAATTCAAAGAATATGGTTACTCCAAAACACAAAAGAAACACAGACAAAAGATTTTCCGCATGCCCTCAAAGAAAATATTTTTTCTCGCTCAACAAAACGAGAAACTTTCTGACACATTCAGGAACTATATATATATATTTACGTAAAAGCATGAAATTGGCAGGGTATGACTTCTGAAGTGATTTGGAATCGAATAGCATATATCCTTTTTCGATAAATGTATTACATCTGGAGTTATAACACTGCCCCCTCTACATAGGAGGTAATGGTTATAAGCTATTGTTGAGTCATAAAGACGTTTTTAGGACTGTAGAGTCCCGAAACTCAGTGTTCAAAATGCCACCTTTGGTAAATCAAAATTTTCTAAAATATCCTTTGTTTCTAATCGAAAAATGGAAAACTATTGATTTCTATGCTATAACATGCATTTTTTTATTGCTACAAAACTCTAAATACTGCTACAAACTGCAGTTTGACCTGCTACAAAACTGTTGAATTCTTTTACAGAACTGCAATTTATCCTGTTATAAAACTGCTACAAAAACAGATTTCTGATTTTCCACCCCTCCTATAATGACATTCAACTGTGTTCACTGTTCCGTAGAATAATTGAAAACTGAGTTCATTCTACGAGATATGGTGTCAGTAAAGGCCACGATATATTATGTAGCATGTAAGTTAATTTATGCTTTTATTTGAAATTAGGGGATTTTATTATTATTCAAGATAGTGTAATAAAAATACTGGTTTTCGAATTATTATTATTAAAACATATAATATTGCAACTGACTGTGAAATTTCATTCATTTAATTATCATGATCAATAAGCATGAACATTTTATTAATTAGTAGACGAATGAATGCAATATATGTAGAGTTCTACCAGATTATTTGTTTTCATGAAAATTATCTTAGAGAATCTTTATTTTTTAAAGCTTATGTTTTGCACTCTGTTTTTTCTTTCAAGGTTTACGTTTTCAGGACATTTTCCCCTTTTTTTTGTGTGAGGTGTTACAGATATATATATATATATATATATATGTGTGTGTGTGTGTGTGTGTGTGTGTGTGTGTGTGTGTGTGTGTGTGTGTGTAGAAGACAACAGTGATACATCATACAAAAATGGGGGAATAAAAATCATAAATTAAAAAATTAGCTCATACCTGTTTGGAATATAATCCAAAACATAAAAAAAATATATATATATAACTTAGGAAAAATAAATGAAAATTGAAGATAGTGCAATATTGAAATATTTGTCGAACTGTGGCAGAATCGTCAGGCCCAAATTACTACAGATTTTACAAAAAATATTCGATTTCATCCTTGTACAAGCTATAATAACATACAAAAATTACAAATTTTGTACAATCGTATATAAAAATTAGAAAATGAATGAAATAAGACAAAAAGCTATAAATAAGGAAGCATTTCTTCATAAAAAATTCCAGAAAAGCATATTACATGAATTGACAGTAACTGCACATGTTGCGAAAAAACATTGACTAATTCATTATGTGCATTTATTTACAAAAGAACGATTCACGAAAATTGCAAACCCAGTAGCCACAGAAGTTTAAATAACGTGTTGAATCCAGAAATAGTTGATATATATATATGTATATATATATATATATTATACTATATAGGGTGATTATAATTAAAGTTGCACTTTCAAAAGGCTGTAAAAAAAGAACCACTGAGTCAGAATGACCTGATATTTCATCTGAGTATACGTGAAGCAATGGGAGTTTGTTTTGCGAAAGAAAAAGTTCAAAAGTTGACCGATAGATGGCGCTGTACTCGTCATAAGATGCTAATTAAAAGACGTGACATGCTGTTTGAACAAAGATGCCACAATAGCATATCACGTCTTTTAATTAGTATCATATGACAAGTACAGCGCCATCTATCGGTCAACTTTTGAACTTTTATCTTTTGCAAAACAAATTCCCATTGCTTCACGTATACTCATATGAAATATCAGGTCATTCTAACCAGTGGTTCTTTTTTTTATAGCCTTTTGAAAGTGTAACTTTAATTATAATCACCCTGTATATTAAATCAATAATAAATGGTCAGTTCATGTATATGTCAACATGGCTTCATTAAACAAAACGTTGGCATGAATTTCTCAAGGGTGAGAATGCTTATAACGGCTTTTTTCATAAGGGATTTCATTTTTCCAATCATTATTTGTCTATAATCATTTTGTATATACATAAGGTGTATGTACTAAATATACACATATAATCTAACCAATATACATAGTTTTTTTTTCTTTTTTTTTTTTCTTTAAACCGATTTTAAAATTGAGAAAATGTTCAATTTAATTCGTACACGGAAAAAACGATTTGGTTGCGATAACCAAATTAATTTTGTTACGGTGTTTGGTAGTTTCCTTTAGTTGTTTGAACCATACTATTTTTGTGACAACCAAATCCGTTTAGTTGTGTAACCCAAATAATTTGGTTATTTTATTTGGTTGACTTTCAACCATCCAACCATCCAACGCACTTCGGCGGCCATGTAAACAAACATATTACTCGACTTCGAGGAGACACGTGAAAAGAAGTAGAAACGAAGAAATCTACTGAGAAAATAGTCAAGGTAAGGAAACTGATTATTATTGTTTAAATTTTAATGAATTGCTTTAATTAGATACAAAATCGGAAAGGCAATCTTTTTTGTTGTTGTTTACTAATTTGATAGACCGTCTAAGCCTAATTACGTAGGAAATTCAAATGCATTGTCAGTTAATTTTTCTAGATGTTATTACTCGTGAAATAGTTAAAAGCAAGCAAAAATAGTTAATTACTACCACTACAATGCATTTTCATAATTTTTTTCTATAAAATTAAAAAATAATATACAACTGAGGAAAGCTAGTTTTTACTAAGTAGTACGATAGAAATTAGTGCAATGTTTACATCGCAGTACTTTGTAAACTTGCAACATACAGCTCGCTAAATAGTAAAAAAAAAAAAAAAAAAAAAAAAAAAAAATTTAGCGTATCTTCTATAGCCTGCAGTTTTTTAAAATCACTCGCCCCATTATAAAGTCCATTCGCCAGTGGCGAGTAAAATAATGTATTTCCCCACCCCTGCATATATATAGGGTAGATGTACTAGTAATGAACACCCTTAAGGAATTTCTTTAAAAATTATTTTTTAATTAATAGTTATAATTGCTATATTCCACATTTTTTAATATTATATTAATCTACCAACAATATTTAACCATGCTCATAGTCACATTTCCCAAGGTGAATCGAAATTTAATTGTAAATAACAGAAGTAAGTCAAAACACCCTAAATTCCAGTAATGGACACCCCACAAAAAGTAATAGATAATTGATATTAATGATTGTATTTAAAACTAGAATTTAAAGAAAGCATATTAATGAAATAAAAAAAGCTGAATTTATATTGGTTATTTTTTTATAAACCAAAAATGTTGAAGGTGGCCCATTACTGGAAGGCGGTCCATTTAGTACTTAAATAATTTAGGTGTATTTTTTTTATTCTTATGTCATTAGCGATGCTGTATGTAACTAGTGTGTCTGTCTTAAATTGCTATTTGTTGCCTAATTTTGACTGAAAATAATGTGATCAGAATCTTTATAATTATTTAAACAGGAACCGCGCTAAGAAATTAAGACTTTTAAATAACAAATTAGCCAAATTTGAAAATCATTAGCCAATAGCTGCATTAAATCTTTTTAAAATATTAATTTATTTTATAAATAATATATAAAACTTAAATTTTACAATGAGTATAAAATTTATTTGTAAAGTGCAGTATATCATAGCAATTTACTTTCCCTTCAGTTTTATTTGAAACATTAAAAAATAGTTTAGTGGCATTTGTACCTATTTTAAAAACAATCAGCATTAAAATAATCCTTAGCCACATACTTCGGGAGGGATAGGATGACACTTTGCTTCCCGTAGCTTCACAGGTTAATCGAGTCCTGGTATATTGTACTGTCCTCTAAAAAAAAACCCATTTTTGAAAATTTCTCATATAAAGTATAATAAAGAATTTGAAAGAATTAAACATAGCTAAATTTTTACAGCTTGTTCTAAGATTTTAATGTTGAGCATTTTTCATTTTACCACTGTATTACAAAGTGGCAGCCAATTAAGCGAGAATTTGAAAAAAAAAAACCCCACTTTTCTAAAAATTAACTATGTTACAAAAAAAAAAAAAAAAAAAAAAAAACAGCTGGCGTAATCAGCTAAAAATGATCCATTTTATTACCTATTAATGGTTTAACATAAAAACAATTAAAAATTTAATGTAGATATTCTAAAATTTTATTATAACAAGAAAATCTGTAAAAATGAAGCTCATGTTTTGCCAGAATTCTGCAGTTGTTAGTTTAAATTATTTTAAAAGTAAATAAGCACTCACGTATTTTAGCTATTTTTATTATTCTAAATGATGCAGAAAACCAAAACACAAAAAATTGACTTTAGTGAAATATTTGATGTAGTACTAGAGTGGTTTATTTTATGAAAATATTTCACTGTGGGTTTTTTGGAGGACAGCACAATAACTATTGAGTATCAGGTGAGTAAGGTAGCTGGGGTAATTAACAGACAGCAGTAATACTTGCACGGTAATCTGAATCTGGCCAAAAGTTTTATTTTCAGTTAAATCAACTATTTTTATATTTCAATTAGTATTTTCTTGATAACTAGCAGCGTACTCTGTCTTGTACAAAATTGATTTCCTAAATAGGTACTTTTATGTTAGCCGGGCACCAGTGATATAATATACATATATCAATACATGCATATATCTATACAGTAGACTCCTTTAAATATGCATAGCTTAAAACCAAAGGTTGGGAAGATTTTAGATTTTTGTGGATTTCTGGTCACTGTTTTGTTTACATTTTTTAAACAACAATTAGGTTTTACTGATGCACTCAAAATTATAATGAATGCTTACAATAAAGTAAACTAACAAAAATTAAGAAAATTAAAAAAACATTCAAAATATTAAAAGTGAAGGTCAAGTAAATAATTAATATTGCATAATGATGATAATTTTTCTTGAATTATTCAGTGAAACTCGCCTTATAAATGTACACTAATAATTCACATCAAAATCTTAAAATAAACAGTTTTATTTCATGTTTAGCCATACTTAATAACCAAAAAAGCTTGATTAATGCATAAATGTAGTAAAAATATCACAATCGCCACTGATATATCTTGAAAATCTCTTGACTATCTTGAAAATTTTCAAAAATAAATTTATACTTCTTTCATGTGAAAACATGAGTTGAATCATATTAACCAAAATTACATATTAAAATGTGTACAGTATGATATAAAAATTTTAAAAAAAGTGAATTTTATACTTGCATCTGAAAAACAAAATGGAAATTTTAGTATGTCAGATCTCGCTGACTGGGAAAAGAAAATATATACCTGATATAGCACCAAAATTGTAAAATGTTTATATATTTATTTATTTATTTTAGTCTGGTTATCCAACGTAAAACCATAATTGTAACCCATGAACTGTAAAATGTTTGACTGTTTTTGAAATCCACATTACCAGAAATATTTTTCTGTATTTGTCTTTGATTTTCGGGTCTGCAAAATCCAAGATAATGCAAAAATTGTAAATTTCCAATATATTTTTTTAATCCCACAAATCCTGAAATTATGTCTAAATAGAAAATGTTTTTTTTTTCTTCAAATTTTTTGTGTCAGTAGAACCAACAAGATTGTAAATTTCTTCCCCCCCCCTCCCACCTTTTTTCCCCCTCAAGCATGTGAGACACAAAATATTGCAAAATGTTTTTCTTTTTTCTTTTTCAGGATTCTTGGTACCCAAAATACTAAAAATTTTTCTAGTTAAGCTAAACTTTATTTTATATATACTAAATTGTTCATTTTATAGACTTTTATTAAGAAAAAGATACAAATATATTAGTCATTTAATGGTCTCATTGTATTTTTGAAAAGTGTTATCTTATAGTGTATCTTATAAATCTTATATATATATATATATATATCTAGGTCAATTTGTGGGACACAGCACCTGGCAGGCCCTTCTTGGCTAGGGTCAGGTGGATATAAAAATAGGTAGGTCTCAAAAATTATTTTATAAAATAATACAAATTGTGAATTTTTTTGCAAACTTAGTATATTACAAGTATTACTTATCATTTTTTAAATGAATAATAAAATATATGTTGCTATATTATTATATTTGGTAGCCTTTTTAAAATTTTGGATGATATGACTTGGTTATGATGAGAAATGCTTTACATTTAAAGTAAATAATAAATTATTTTAAGCTTGCTTATCCATTTTATAGAATAAGACACTTATTCAGGATTAACTTTCTGCATTTTGTATTACAAAATAACAAAAGTAATATTTTTAGATTAAAAAAAAAATTATGTTGGGTAAAATGGATAATAACTTAGCATAATAGACTTAGCAAACAAATAGCAGCTTTTTTACCTTTTTTATAATTTTATTATTTTGTATGTAATATATGACATTAAAACAGTATAATGCTCTAAAACTATTTACTTTAATAAGTTTATTAAAAATGAATTTGATAAATTAATATAGGGTCAGGTGGGAGAAAGTGGGCCCGTGGGGGATACATTGAAAAACACATTTTCTGATTTTAAATTAAGATATTTAGTTAATTCTTTTATAGAGAAATATATTGAGATTATGGCAAATATTTTTATTTTAGTTTTAGAAACTGCCAACAAGTTTAATGTTTACAAACTATCTTGTTTATGCTTATTGCATATGGTATGTAAGTTTAAGCTGATGATGAACTTGCTTCTAAAATCATTATTAACTGGCAAAAACTATTAATTTTAGTTCCGACTTGTAGAGGAACAGATCTGCATAGAAAGATAAGAATAAATTTTGTAATTCTATTTATTATGAGTTGTTTTCTGAGGTGGGGTTATGGTTAGGCTATATTATTATATAATAGTATTGTATGAAATATTATTATTAAAGAAGTATTATTATAGAATAGTATTGTATGAAAGGATATTTTTTTACCTGTGTGTTAACTTTAGTAAATGTCTAATGCTCTATATTTTATATTAAAATGACTAAAAAAAAAATATTTATTTATATTCCTAGGTAGTAATTTTAACACTGAAAAACAATTTATTTTTAAATTTTATTTAAAAAAAAAAGAATGTAATAAGTAATAACACTTGAAATGTTGTTATATCATATATTCTAATACGAGCAAATCTTGTGTGTGTGGTTATGCATATTTTATCTTAAAAACGGCTCTAACGATTTTGACGAAATTTTGCATCCTACCGTTTTGGGGCACCAGAAAACAATTGGGATAGGTCACATGTTCGTGAAAATTCGATTAGTGGGTCATTTTGGGTCATGGTCAATCTAATTGTATCTAAAAAATGGTTCAAACGATTTTGATGAAATTTTGTATCCGACCCTCTTCGGGCACGGGAAGATTATTGGGCTGGGTCACATGTTCGAGAACTTTCGATTAGTGGGTCATTTTTGGGTCAACGCGGGTCAAATTAATTTTATTGAAAAACGGCTCTAACGATTTTGATTAAATTTTGTGTCCTACGAGTTTCGAGCACGATAAAATCATTGGGCTAAGTCACATGTCCGAGAAAATTCGATTAGTGGGTCATTTCTGGGTCATTCTGGGTCAAGATCTAAAAAGCGGCTCCATTAATACTAAATTTTGCATACAATGGTTTTTGGGCACGAGAAGACTATTGGGCTAGGTCACATGTTCGAGAAAATTCAATTAGTGGGTCATTTTGGTCATGGGTCATTAGGGGTCAAACTATTTTATCTTAAAAACTGCTCAGACTATTTACACTAAATTTTGCATCCCATGGTTTTTGGACACGAGAAGACTGTTGAGCTAGGTCACATGTTCGAGAAAATTCAATTAGTGGGTCATTTTGATCATGGGTTGAACTCAAATTTGAACTCTAATTTAATTGTGACCGAACATGGCTCGGTCTTTCCTGCTCGTTTCAAATAAAGTGGAGAGTCAAAATACGTCCATTAGAATTAACTTTTAAATATACACTAAAAACACTTTTTATTTTGCTTAAAAGACGTCAACATAAACCTTAAAGATGTTAAAATTTAAAATTTACATGTTTCGATTTGTTCATCAAATCGTCATCAGAATATATACAAACCACAAATCTAAGAGCAATGTTAAAATTAAAAGTATAGAGGGCGTTGTACCTTATTTCACATAGTGACTGTTCAGACTCTCTGGTTTTTAATTAATTTAATCTCTCATTTTTTATGTACATTGTATTTGTGGTTTGTATATATTCTGATGACGATTTGATGAACAAATCGAAACATGTAAATTTTAAATTTTAACATCTTTAAGGTTTATGTTGACGTCTTTTAAGCAAAATAAAAAGTGATTTTAGTGTATATTTAAAAGTAATAACACTTCAAATTACTACTGATATTAATTTTTACATTGACTTTTATTGTTCAAACATGCCAAGAAATATTAAGAAAACCAGCGAAAAGTACATATTGTATCTTCTAAAGCAGTTTCTCTCGACTCACTCTTAAAAGATTTAAAGAAAGCAAGCAATACTGCAAACTCTATCTCCCACTCCATCTGTAAATACTGTTTTAATCATTGAGAATTCACAGAAAAAGCGAAAAAGAGTACAGAGCAAGAGTGGTGAGGTTTTAACTTTAACAAACTAAACTGTTTAGAAAGGTTGGCTGTTGAAGAATGTGACGGTAAGAAAAAGTTCAGTCAAGAAAAAATCAGAAGAAACTGATCATAAGAAAAAATCTATCAAGAAGAGGAATGAACGAACATCCAAAATCCAAAAAGCAGAGTTGTTGTTGTCGTGTCAGAGAAACTGCCATGGCACTTCTCTGAAAGAAAGGGTGCCAGAGCCTCGAGAGAGGTTGGACTTCTAGAGCTGGTCTCCTAATTATGAACCAATTCCAGAGGAGACACCTGCACCTAGATTGGCACCCCCAGAAGTATCTTTTCAAACTTGGAGGGCATTGGAACCACAGACAGATTTTACGTGCACCAGCTCCCATTAACGTACACGGTCCAGGGATCTGTTTAGGAAAAAATTGGGTCCTTAAAAGGACTCTTCACAAAATTTTTCATTTCAAAAAAGGGCCCTTCACAAAATTATTTTCCCTAAAACAGGACCCTTCACAAAATTCTTTGTCTTAAAAATAGGTTTTTCACAAAATTTGTCCATCTTTAAACCACACATTTCACAAATTAATCATTTAAAAGTAAAAACGGACCTGTCAGTTTCACATATATAAAGAAAATATGTGTATTTTATATCTATATACCTTCTTAAAAATGCATAAACAAGAACCTGAATATAACGACCATTTTAAATTCACAAAATTATGATTAGATTTTTCACAAATATAAAAAGCTGTTCACAATTTCACAAAAACAGGACCCTGTGAAAAAAGTCTGGACAGACTCTTGCGGTCCCAGGCACTGACCATGGTCGATGCTGCTTCACTTTCGGTGATCTTGACGGAAATCGTGCTTAATCGTTTGCGCCACTGCGGGACTATATTTCATTTTTTTAGAATAGACGCTTGCCCTTCATAGTGACCCTCAGTGGTTTCTCTGGAAATCGTAGATATCTCTTTTTCTTCACTTCTGTTTTGTGAGCGGGGTTGAGAGATGGGGTTGAAACAACCTCAAATGTAGTGGGAAAAAAGTTAATCTACTGGGGAATTTAGAACCCGTTACAATAGAAAAACTCTCCCATGGCGTGAAGGTGAATGAAGATCATACGCCAGCGTTGGTGAAAGGTACTATAAAAAGCAGAGTAATTTTGAAAAGTCAAAGAAATGAAACAGATAATATAGAAGTAAAGGTGAAAATAAACACTCGTCGATTAAAAATATGGAAAGAGCCGGCCAAATGCAGGATTTCCCGATTACCATTTTCCCCTAAATTTCGCGATTTTTCCACGTCCGTTAGATGAAATTCGTAATGTTTATGTGCCCGTTCGAAGAAATTTGATTTTCCGTACATAATCAAGAAAATTCATGATTTTTGCGCTCCCAAATGACAAAATTGAAGATTTGTCCGTAGGCGATCGATAAAATTCAGGAGTTTTACGCGCATAATTGACAAAATTTAGGATTTTACACGCTTGATTGGTGAAATTCATGATTTGTGTGTAGCCGATCGACAAAATTCAAGATTTTTACGTAGCCGACCGACGAAATTCAAGATTTTTACGCACCCGCTCGACGAAATTCATGATTTTTACGCACCCGTTCAACAAAATTCGTGATTTTTATGCGCATAATCAACAAAATTCATGATTTTTACACGCTCTGTCGATAAAATTCATGATTTTTATGCATTCACATAGACAAAAATCATGATTTTTAGTTTTACACGTTCATATAGATGAAAATCATGATTTTTATGTGTTTGATTGACGAAAATCGTGATTTTTATGCTCCCGAATGATGAAATTAAAGATTTGTATGTAGCCGATCAACGAAATTCAAGATTTTTACATAGCCGGTCGACGAAATTCAATATATTTACGTAGCCGGTCGACGAAATTCGTGATTTTTCTGTGCCCATTCGACAAAATTCATGATTTTTACGCACCCGTTCGACAAAATTCATGATTTTTACGCGCTTGGTCGATAAAATTCGTGATTTTTTTGCACCTGATCGACAAAATTTGTCATTTTTCAGCATTCTATCGACGAACTTCATGATTTTTACACTCCCGAATGACGAAATTTGTGATTTTTATGCAGTTGAACGACAAAATTCATGATTTTTTTTGCACCCGATCAACGAAATTCGTGATTTTCACCCGGCCGATCGACGAAATTTTTTGACTGAATTTGTGGATAATTTGGCCTGCTGGCCACAGGTTATGCATGTGTCATAAACACTTTTCAACTAGGTTGGAAAGTGTTAAAAAAAACCTGCATCGACCTCTGAATACATAGTTAAGTTCACAAAAGAGAGCGACTTTAAACAAACCATTTCAAAATGTTTTCTGAACAGGGAACAAGAATTCCTTTTTATTTATTAAATTCCTGCCTAAAATCATATTTAAGTATAAAGATAGCTGAATTGATATATTTTTTTTTATTCCCATAGGATTCACTACAAGGTCTGGTATCTTTAGGAAATTGATTTTTGTTTTGTACACCAGCCTGTATTAAAAGGATCTAATCAAAGTAAGCCATAAAAACATTTTGTATAATTATTGAGTTGTTAATTTAATTTTATTTTCAATGGTATTTTGTCATGTCTGTATTAATGTAATTCTTTTAAATAGCCATATAAAATAATAGTAAGGTTTAAAAAAAAAATTGTCCCCCCCCCCCCCCAGACAGCTTAACTCCCCTCGATGTATAAATGTTGGGAGGGAGACTCCCCTCCTACAAAAAACTGAAATTTCTGAATTTAGGTTTTATTAGATTTTGGGCGCTGAAGTCTTTCACAAGGTAAAGGTACACTCGTGACAGGCAGCACAAGAGTAACTTTTATAACTTTGGTAATTGTTGCAACTGTATGTTTATGCTCTCTTAAAAAAATATCAAAAAACTTTGCAATATCTGATGTGTCTTCATTTTTAACTGCTTGCATGAACAATGCATATTTGGTGATGGTATCATCAATATCTACTTCTGGAAAAAAAAAAGAAGCTTTATTATATCAATAAGAGAATTACATTCAAAAGTTGGATCCCTTGTATTTTATTTTTTATTTTATTTTTATTTTTTTGATTGAACTAGGTACTATGCATCAACTATTTACTGAAGTTGACTGCTTTTTGTTTTTCTATTTTATTTTTCCTTGTAATTTAAGTTGTAGAATAATGTACTATAACACTGTAAACATCAGTTTAGGTATTTCAGAGTGTAGTAGTTAAATTGAAAAATGGTAGTGTGAAGGAATACCTATTCCCATCTTATTTGTTTCTGCTTGTTCATATGTTAATTTACCTTACATGTATTCTTATTGCATTAACACGTGTAGATGGAAATGTCGGTATGTCAATAAAGTTTTGAAAACTTGGCACATCTGCTTCAGTCGAGAGGGGGGGAGATCACAAAATACATCCATTGGTAGTAGGGAAAAAAAATTAATTTCGTCAGTCAGTCGAGGCTAAAGAAAAATTGGGGAAATTGTCGATTGGTTGGGAGAAAAAAATCACGAATTTCATCGGTCTGTCACTGTAAAAGTCGCAAAAATTTTTTAGTCCGACTCAAGGAAAAAATATCATGAAATTTGTCAATCAGCTGCCGAAAAAAATCTAGACATTTGCCATTCTGTCTCAGGAGAGGAAAACAATCACAATTTGTCTGTATTTTTTTTTTTTTTTTGTGGACGGGGGGGGGGAATCGGAATTTCATCACTAAATCACTGGAAAAAAATTGCAAGATTTGTCTATCAATTGCAGAAAAATATTCCAAAATTTGTTAATCAGTCGCTAGAAAATATCGGAAATTTATCAAAATTTGTCTTGTTGATCGCAGGGAAAAAAAAAAAAATCAGTTGGATATACAGGAAAATAAATGAATCTTTGAAGAAGCTGTAAAATTCTGAAATCAGTCGCTTGAAAGGAAAAAAAAAAAAACCTTGATCGGTCATTTGGGGGGGGGGGGGGGGGGATTAGTTTGTTGTGGTAAAAAAGGCGAAATGCATCAATCTATAGCAGGAAAATACTGTGAAATTCATCAACGAGTCACAGAAGTTGATCATCGTTTGAAAAAGAAAATTCTGGAGAAAATTATAAAATTTTTGTGTTGCCTCACGCCCACAATATTCTTCGGGGAGGGGGAATCCTACTATATCACACTGAAATTCAAGCCCTGTTAGCATAGACATGGTGTTAGTATAATTGAAAAGTACCAATTTTTCTTTATCCAAAATCTTCCAATCTTTTTCTTATTGATTCCAAAAATGATGACTGATTTGTATTATCTAATCATTAAAATTTGTTACATATTCTATACTATACATACACATGGCGGGATTCACACACCAAAAAATATCGTTGGTGAGAGATTTAGACGAAAAAATTTCATAATTTTCCGTAGAAATTCGTGATATTTTCCTGCGATTGATTGGTGAATTTCGCTTTTTTTTTCCCCTCTGCAAACGATTGATGAATTTCGCAATTTTCTTTTCGAGCGACCGATCGACAGCTTTCACAAAATTTGTACAACAATTACCAAGACACTATTTCTTCTTACGACAGATTGACAAAATTTGCAATCTTTTCTGTGCATTGAACTGAAAAATTTGGGCAGGTTTTCTGCTAGTGATTGATGAATTTTGCAATATTTTTATGCAATCATCTGACAATTTTTTTTTTTTTTTTTGCAACAGATTGACGAGATTCTCTATTTTTGCCCTGCGTTCGACTGTAAAATTTCGTGATATTTTGTGGTTAACAATTTACAAATTTCGCGATATTTTTTTGCAACCAATTGACAAACTTCACTTTTTTTCCCCCTTGGATAAGCAAGATATCTGGCAGGAGCCAGATAATCAGTGTATTCCTAATGGCCATATTCAAAAGGTTATCCATTATTTTTCTTCTGATCCTAGTTATGGTAAGTGGTATACTAGTCTTCCAGTAAGCTGTTTAGAATATTTAAATTGTAGTTTTGCTGTTATCGATTAAAGTGAGAAACTTTCACTCACTCTGACGCCACGATTTTTTTTTTTTTTTTCAGCACTCCTAACAGCCTCTGCATTTTATTTCTCTATATTTGATAAATTTAAATTCTATTTTCTTCATAAATGCGCTTACAAAGGTTATAGGACGCCAACTAAATGCAGATGCTGTATACTACTAGTGCGCTTCTGTGTTTATGAAGACTCATTTTCAGAGCCAGTTCTGAAGTTTAAAAAACAATGGGGTCAGTTCAAAAAGTAAGGTAACAAACTCTCTAGAAGAGAAACTTTATTCACAAATTCAAGGAGATATAGAACATAGTAAGGCACTGGTACATGTTACTTCTCCAGATAGTCACCATGGTTGTCAAAGCATTTGGGCTCCATTGGTATACCAATGCATTGAAACTGGCATAGAAGAAATCAGCATCAAGGTTGTTTAGCCACATCAAGAAGGCTTGCTGAACTTCGTCATCACTTCTGAAATGGCGATCTTCCATGTGCTTCTTGAACAGTCTGGAGAGATGGAAATCACTTGGTGCGCGGTCTGGGCTGTATGGTGGATGTTCCAATACCTCTCATCGTTTGTGCCAGTACCAAATCATACATTACTATAGTCGCACACAGTCAGGCATTGTTGTGCAACAACACAACACCTTTTGAAAGCAGTCTCTGTCGTTCTGCGAATTGCCTTGTACAGCCGATCCAGCATGGCACAATAACTGGTAGCATTCACAATCGTTCCACGAGTGAGGAAATCGCAGCACACCCTGGTAGTCCCAAAAGATTCTGGCCATCACTTTCTTCACGGGTGGCGTTATTTTGAACTTCTTACAAGGGGAGATGAAAGGTTTTTCCATGAAATTGTTGTTCGCTTCGTTTCAGGTGTCACATGGACATGATGTACCTACTTTTTGTCCCCTATGGTGATACTGTGCAGGAACGAAATGCCCTCCACCTGAAACTGCATTAAGCGCTGGAGAGACAACCCAATTTTTATACAGACTTCTTAGGCAGGCCGCACACTGAGACGTCATGAACAACATGAAGTACAAATTAGAAGAAGAAACAGGTTGAAACAAAGGAGAAACCTGTTTCAAACCTGTTTTTTTCACACTTTCAAAAGTTTAGTAAACAAACCAAGACAAATGGTCTGTGTTCTATGAAGCAGAAAATTACAGTGCCCCTAGCAGAGAGAACCAGAACTTAAATTATGGTGATGGTAGTAGTAAACAAACCAAGACAAACGGTCCAAGTTGTGCGAGGATTAACCCATAGAATTTGAGATCTTGAATAAATCTAGTCTAGAGATTCTTTCAAAATGTATTGTTCATCTTTTTATTCCTTTCAAATCAGCAATGTCGTCAATCCAATACTTTGATACGGGTATTATATTGCTCATTTAAATTTTTGTTCAAATTGTCACTACAGTCGATACCTCGATACAGGTAGTATTGTCATTTTTAATTTCCTTAAAATCGTCATTGTAGATTGATCTCTCTTCCGCGTGAGAGGCTAACAGGAATAGACCGATATTTTTGTGCTAACTTAGCAATATATTTATTCTTTCAATTTTACTGTTTTAGCAGCGGAGCTGCTGTCAAACTTCGTATAATGGCCTTTTTCTTTTTAGGTTAAGAGGCTACTTCACTCATGTGAAAACACCTGCTCGCTAATGTTAATCCTATGGGACAGTTCTTTTTTAATATCTTGTTTGCATTTCAATATTTTAAAATGATTTTTGCATTGGATAGCTAAGATTGATCACTATGCAGGCCCTTTTTTTTTTTACTTTTTCGATTTTGTTTGCAGGTATTTTTTATTAGCATTACTTTCACTTTCAGAACCGGTTTCAAAAGTGAAAGTATCATCATTAAAAAAAAAATCTGCAAACAAAGTAAAAAAAAGTAGAAAAAGGCCAGCATAGCAATCGAGCTCAAAAAAAAAAAAAAAACCCTTTAAAAATATTGAAATGCAAACGAGATGTTATAAAATAACTGTCCTGTAGGATTAACATCAGTGAGTGGGTGTTTTCGCATGAGTGAAGTAGCCTTTGAAATTGTTATATTTTTAGTTTAGAGCCTGGTTATTTGGGCTACTAGTTTAAAATATTGTATTCTTCAAGTTCGTCACCTCTTCCCCAAATCATAACTTTCTTAATTATGGTCTAATTTTAATGGGACCTTTTTTGGGATTCTTCCCAAGTCATTTGGTTACTTACTAAAAACATTAATATTAATTCTGCAACTCTTGGTGATTATTATTTATGAACAATTATCAAAATTTTCAGATTTTTTACAGTTTAAACATTTCCATCTATGGTTTAAAGCCACACATTACTCGGGGTTCTTGTTAGTTACTTGTTAGTTAGTCTCTCCCCCCCCCCCCCCCTCCTAGAGAGTCCTTGAAAGTTCCATTTAAGGTCAACCTGCTACCGACCCAAACTTGACGAAATAACTTTCTAGCTGTAACACAACATATTTCAAACCCGCAATAATTCAGCTAAACCCAACCCACAACTCAAAACGAATGGAAGTCAATTCATGTTTTACTGCAATTATAAAAGTAATCTTAGTTATCACTCTTTTTTTTTTTACTACCAATTTTGTCTTTTTGTATATTTTGTATATAAAGTTATGATTTGGTGAGAAGGGGGGAGGAGACAAAACTTGAGAGATACAGCTTAAAGGGAGAATGCTTCAACTGTAAAAAAGCTGAAATTTTTTATTATTGTTCCTAAATAGTGGTCACCAAGAATTGCAGAAATAATAATCAATGTTTAATAATTAACCAAATGACTTGGGAAGAACGTCAAAAAATTTCTGTTCACATTGGACAATAATTCAGAAATTTATGGTTTGGTGCGCAGGGGACAAACTTGAAAAATACAACTTAATAAACTAGTAACCCAAATAACTAGGCTGTAAACTGTAAATATAACAATTTGACCTGGAAAGAAAAAAACCCTTATGAAATTTGACAGCAACTCTGCCTCTAAAATAGTAAAATCGAAGGAATAAATGCTATGAAATGCAACTAAGTTTTGGAATTACTGTTTTTAAGCTTATCTGTGTAATATCCATTCTAGAACATTTGATACTAAAATTTGTTAATTGACTCTTTTTGTGATCGATGCTGATTTATAAGATATTGATGTTTATCGATACTCGATTTTTCCAGAATCGCCCATTACTGATATCGCTACTATTCAAGTTGAGATTAATTACCATGTAGTTGACTATATTATCTATAGCATTGTGTAAGTTCTACATTTGTTTTTACACTTTATTGGTTACTAGTTGAACATATAAATCTTTTACACAAGGCATTTTAAATGTTTTGTTTTCTTTCTTAACAAAGTTCTTGCAGGGTGTTTAACCACCTGGATAACCTGGAAAAGTCAGTGAAATTTACCATTCTTGAGAAAAAGTCAGAGAAATTTAAAATTTCAAAAGAAAATTCAAGAAAAGGTTTTGGATTAGAAAATTAATGATTTGAAATTGTGCTGTCAGGAAAAAAGTTAGCTCTTCATAAGCACTGTAAAATGTATTTCATCCTTAACAATTATTGAAATTATATTTTTCCTCTCCTTTTTAATCCTTTCTTGTAACCAGAGAAAGAAGTTTCTGTAGAACTTTTTCTTCCTTTCTGGCTTGGGGAGTGGAGTGTTGATTTTCAGCTTTTACTATGCAATGCTTCATAGCAGTTCATTTATAAATGTAAAAAAAAAAAAAAAATATCGTCCACTGTCACCTTTTGGTATATATAATTTTGACTGTTTTCGCTGTATGAAATTTAATTATTTTTTTTGTTCATTATATTTCTCAATATTTATGTAAAATTATGTTATGGCTGATAATTTTCTATCTTAAAAATTTTACCCTTTCATTATTAAAACAGGTCGAGAAATTAACCAGATGCTTGGAGCAGTTCCATTTTACCCAACTCTGGAACCTGATACAGCCTGAAGTCTATCAAGCTTGTGAACCCTGCATTTTTTTTTTTTTTTTATGATCCTCATTTGTGCAAGAAGGAAGCTATTTTTTAAATAGGGCAGATGGTGTGCAGTACCCATCTGAAACTGTGTACACTCATAAATATTAAACCGATATATATATATATCTCTTATAATTATATAATTTGCACTTTCAATAAATGGAGCGGCATATACCGCAAACCAACTAAATTGTGTTACTATTTCATTATGTCTGTGATAATTTTTATTTCAGTTAATGCAGCACTGCCATTGGCGACTTTTTTTCTCCCCCTATTACTATATTTGAAAAAGGATTCTTCGTTGTAGTTTATTGTTTAGAAATACCGAGTTAAAATTTAAAAAAAATAACAATTGTCTGTGGCAGCACCTCTGTTAAAGTAAGCCTAGCAGAAACAGTATTTTAATATATGATATGGGAAATCAAGTGTATTTTAAAATATAATTTCAATATGGAATATTAGCCGAAAACAAATTCTTGAACTGGCGCATGTTTTTCTTTAATATTCATTTTCTTTCTTTTTTTAAAGTGGGGGGGGGGGGGGCACTACCCAAACTCTATACAGAGTCAGCAACCACTTCCAATTTATGGTAGTGAGTAACCATGAATTTTTCGTACAGTTGAAAGATGAAGAGAGATGCTTCACAGACGGGGATTTTAAAGTTATAATTTCATCAAGTGTCTGTATCTTTTGGATTCTTCTTCAGATTTCCAACACTGCTAATGTAGACATTGCTAAAATTGGACAAATTAGTAAGGGATGAATGCAAAACTTATGTTAACCCTCAATAATCGGTTAATTTTTTCAAAAAAAAAAAAAAAAAAAAGAAAGAAAGATTTTAAAATAAATTCAATGCAGTAATTGCAATTTGAAATAAAATAAATAAATGATGATTAAATGCCATACTTTGAATACTTTAAATGAATAAACAACATTCAAAGCATGGGGTTCAAATGCTCATCTTGCTTGTCATTAATTTTAGCTACTGAATTGAATCTGAAAAATTATGTATGCTACTGTATTTTGAACAACTGAGTTGTATTTGAAATTATACTGGTACATATTGCTGAACAATTGTTCATTACATTTTTTTATCTGTTATTTTTTTTTTTACTTTAAACAATTTTATCTGAAAATTGAAACTTATGTCAATGTAACTTATTTAAATTTTCAGTTTCCTCTCATCATTAACCAAAAAAAAAAAAGAGATCATAATAAATTATCTTTTTCAATATCAATTTTATATAAAATTTTGGACAGTTTAGCGTAAAAGATAGATCAGTTTATTGAAATAAATTCATTTCAATGGCTCACACTTAAAGTGTGAAATTCAACAGTGTCAGGAGTGATTGTGTTCAGGTTATATACTTGAATTCAGATTTTTTTTTTTTTTTTTTTTTTTTTTTAAGTACTGAAAATACAGTTTTTAGTTAAATACACAAAATAACACTAAAATAAATATCAATTTCATATGATTGCTAAATAGAATTAAAATTCATATTTCTCTTAATATGACCTCTCTGTATTAAATTATATATTCCCTCCCCCCTCTCTCCATACAGCAATGTTTCCTCACTAAAATTTCAGGTATTTTTTCATAAACCCACAATCTCCCCTTCCGTGTATTGGGAAATTAAAAGTATAAGACTACAAACTAAAAATAATTTTAATTGCATTTTAAAACAAACCTTTAAGTCACACGAATTTTGATAACATTTCTTTTAAAAATAATTTTGAAACATGTAATTAAATTTGATGTTTGCATTTGTAAATATTCAAAAGAATAAATGATGAGGTTTTTTTTTCTTTCCTTTTTACTAATAGCATAGTGTTTCAGACAAATTTTGTTATTTTTAAGATTGTTTCAAATTTTTAGAGTTAAAGTTAAGTAGAGGAAATTTATTTAAATAAAAAGGAAAATTTGTACTTCTCTGTCCTAGTTTTTATATTACAATATACTCTAAAAAGTAATCTATTTTTTAGCCATCAAATAAAGGTTTGTGGATCTACCAAATTTTGGATATAACGAAGAAAAAAGAAAGATTGGCTAACATTTAATTTCTTTAAAATGTTATTGCTGCTTTAAATGCAGAAAATAACGCAAAAGTTAAAAATAAGTCATTTGGTCAATCCAATGAAAAATAGTAAGCCAACCAATTCTGAAAATCCAGTTTTTCTGATATTTAAATTCACAAAATAGTCAATAAGATTAGGTAAATTATTTTTTTATTGTTAGTTAATAGAGCTGGTTGCAATTGCAAGACACAAATTTATTTAGTTGCGATAAGTATTAACCAACTAGATTTGGTTGCAATAAACATTGATTTGGTTACTGATACAATCAAATCCCTTTGGCTGTTTCAAATCTATTATGGTTACAAGAACCAAATCAATTTGGTTTTTGTAACAAAAAACAATTGGTTATAATACCATTTAACCAAATTAATTTGATTGCAATAAATAAATCTGTTTGGTTCTATCAACCAAATCTATTTGGTTAATACTTATCATAACCAAAAAAGCTTGGTTGCAGTGACTAAATCAGTTTGGTTCTATGAAACAAATTTATTTGGTTGATACTTATTGTAACCAAATAAATTTTGTTGATACAACCAAATGGATTTGGTTCTTGCAACCAAATTCATTTTGTTGTGTTAACTATTAACCAAATTAATTTGGTTCCAAGAACCAAATGAATTTAGTTACTGCAACAAAAATTATTTGGTTACGATAGGTATCAACCAAAAAAGTTTGGTTGCAGTAACCAAATGGATTTAGTCCGTTTAACCAAACTTTTTTGGTTATGATAAGTATTAACCAAAATGATTTGGTTGAAAGAACCAAATTCATTTGGTTCTTTCAACAAAATTTATTTTGTTACGACAACTAAATCATACTTTGGTCCTACCAACCAAACATTTTGTCGGGGCTATACTGAAAAAAAAATTTGGTTGGTACAACTATAATTTTGTTCTTTTAACAAAATCGTTTTTTCTGTGTATAAGTATATGTGTGTGCATGTACACACGAAAAAGCCTGAAAATGATTGTGTATATAATCGTTATTGATTTGCACAGATTTTGATGGGATTTTATGAAAAAAGTATAATTTTTAGATAGGCTCCTTTAATTTTATTCGAATGTGGATTATGCCCTCCAAAATCTGGTTACACAACTTGTGCATAGCATGAATGGCGTATAATTTTGGCGAATAATTATGATTTTGATATTTCTAGATATGTTGCAAGTAATGTGCTTTCTACTAAACTTTTTTAGTTTAGTTCATTTAAATATCAACATGATCTCATAAAACATAAATGTGAACAAAGGAATTTCTTTTTGGATAAGAATGCATATAGTACATATCTTAAGTTCATTTCATTTTTCAAATCATTACCTATCTATAATTATTTCGCCCACTTAATAGTCAAACAGATCTCTGCAAACACATTCAATTATCTACTATTTTATTTGTGTACAAAATAGGGCCTAACTTATGCAGGGGCATGCGGGGCAGCTGCCCCGGGCCCCCCATTTGAGAGGGCCCCCGCTGGGCTTAATTAGGATTTTTGTTAAAAGGGTGCAAAATGGCTTAAATTGGCCAAAAGTGACCAAAATTCTTACATTTTTAAAGATTTAGGAATGAAGTATAGCCCTCCACTTCCACCATCTGCTTCCTGTGCCCTATGTCCCCTCCTCCCCAAAAAGAAACAATCCACATCATATGAAAACTAATGTTATAAAATTTTAAACAAAAGTACTTTAGAGCATGAGGAATAAAGTAACAACATAACATGTGTTGAAATTTGTTGCTATTAATATAAGTGCATGCCTGCACGTGTCTTTCCATATTATGGAATCACCCAAATGTATACTGATGCAATACACAGATTAAATAGTAGAAATAAATTAATATAGTAGAAAATTTTATATTATAACAAATAACCAAGAGTGACTGCAGACCTGTATTTATACTTCAAAATCTCACATGAGTCGTTATATTCCTATGCAAAAAAAAAAAAAAAAAAAAAAAAGTGTTTTGTCAACTGTTAAAGTTGTGACCATCTTCCTTGTGATACCCTGTATACAGAGGTAAATAGTTCTTGGTTCGAAATTTATGTATACATACAATATGTATGAAGTTTAACACTAGAACGTCCGTTGGTGTCATTTCGACACCAAACCAAATTTAGCTTTATCTCTCTATCAGATTTTTTTACCTAATATTCTTCAAATTGTATGACTTTTAATCATTTTACGTAATAAGCACACTGTCGAAATTTTTTTTATGTGATTCGATTTTCTAAAAAATTACAGCCCAATTTATCTAGAACGTTCGCTGGTGTTATTTCGACACCAAGCATAATTTACAATAAATCGTCCTTTTGTGAAAATATAACAATATAAGTTTAATTAAAGCACAATGACGCAATATAGTGTTAAATTAGAATTTATAGCGTCCATTTTTCATAAATAAATTAGTGGTGTCGAAATGACACCGGCGGCTGTTTTTGGATGTCGAAATTGATCACCGTTTTGATTTAATGTATTTTTCTGTAAAATAAAGCATCGTTCTTTTGTGAAAAGTTAAGGATATAAGCTTAATTAAAGTACAATGGCGAAATATAGTGCTAAATTAGAGTTTATAGCGTCCATTTTGCATAATTAAATTAGTGGTGTCGAAATGACACCGGCGGCTGTTTTAGGATGTCAAAATTGCCGGCCGTTCTAGTGTTAATACTAGTCACTTCAATAATAATTCCGGAACAATTTCTGTAGATTCCAAGAATGATGCTTGCCCCGGGTCCTAGATAGTCTAAGTCGGGCCCTGAAAATAATTACATTAACTTAAAATTTTATTCTTCGTTTAAAAATTTCCAGGAGAAAAAAAAAAAAAAAAACCTGAAAAATTCACAATTATATCGAGAATAATTATTTTTTATGTTGAGTTACATTTTAATTATATATCTTGAACCAGGAAACTGTTAAAATCTTCATATTATTTTATAAAGCAATTTTCTTATGCAATTTAATCGATTGAACTTAATGAAGATTTTTATATATTTCATTAAAATAACCTTATTTTAAAAAAAAATATATATATATACAATAGATAAAATAAGAAAATATCAATACATTCATTATTTTGAGTTTCGGTGGCTAATTTTTGAGATATATTTAAAATATCGTTAGAATTTTATACATAAATTAGGAATGGTAAAATAAGGAAGAAAGAAAAAACACCAGGAAAGATGATGCTAATTGCTGTTTTTAAAACCGGATTTTTAGAGGTACTATTTAGAAATGCTTCTTTTATGAAGAGTAATTTCCTGTTGCAATTTCTTTCCTTAGAGTGAAAGAAAGATGAAAATGAAGAAAATAAATTCTTTTTCTAGCATTGTATATTGCGTTAAGGATAAAAAGCATCTCTCATTGAAGTAAAGATTGGTAGTAGCAGACAATGTGATATTTCTAATAATCTACTGTTATCTTATATCCTTTTTTTGCTTAATTGGAAATTCAGCTATATATTATTTTTTAGGTGCGTTCGTAATTATATAAATACGTAGCACCTATTGTCGTCGTCTGGTCCGTCCGTCCGTCTGTCCGTCCGTCCGCATATAACAACGCAAAAACTACCCAACCGAATGGTTTGAAATTTAAGATACACTATCTTTGCAGAATTTTGTCGAGACATTTCAAATTTTATAAAAATCGAATCAAAACTTTAGAAAATATTAATAAAAACATTTATTAAGAAATGTGATTTTTTTTTTTAAATCGGTGCTTTCTTGCTATAGGAGCTTCCGAGGTTTAATCGTCAAGCGACCGAGATTACTTATTTTATGACAGAAATTAATCTGCAGACGATATAATTCATTTCACAGAATTAAAAATAATCAAGATCTGAATATTTATATAACTAGCCATAGTACGAACGCACGTCATTTGTCACGTTTGACGTACAATTTCCAACTTGTTAAAACATGACGGATCTAGTAAAGGATGACGTCATAGGTTTTTGACCCAAACGAATTTAATATTTAACCTGCATATGTGTGAGGTAACATCATAAGATTTAAGAAAACAAATGAATTAATTCAAAATCATTTATTTAAATGTGAGTTAAATATGCACATAGAAAAATGGCGTTTTTATATCTTTATTTAATTTTACCCGTATGTTCAAATATATTATATATATACTTGGTGTCCGTAAAGCCTGGAAACATTCAAATAACTCGAGAAAAACACATCGGATTGAAAAACGAAAAATATGTGGTCAATATTTTTGAAAAATCTATTTAGGGATATCAAAGTTGCTCTCCAACTCTGTAAAAAAGTAAATAATTATAATAATAATGATAAAAGTAAATAATTAAAGAAAAGAAAATGTTTAAAAAAATATATTATACGTATAAGAAATGTAACTGTTTTCTGTAACTCCAATTATAATACAAACATGGAATCTAAAACTGTCACAAATAAACAAATCAACATTATTTGTATATGTAAATGTAAATGTGAAAATAAAAAATATAGAATTTGATTTATTGGTGTTACTTGTTATCGTAGATTTTACGTTAAAATTCAAAATTTACTGAAGCTCAACAGGGCTTATTATTATAGTAATATTTATTCATTATTTCAGCATAACTTCACATATGATCAAAAAATAAATTTTAAAAATGTTTGATTTAGCTTGTTACACAGAATAATGAGTCTTCTGAACTATAAGGCAACTTTTTTTAAAAAGGGTTATTTAAAGCAAATGATATAAAATATTTATTCATGTATCTTTCTCAAATTATCAGCTAATCTCTATGTAATAATTGAATACATGTTCTAAATCCCACCAAAAATAAATAAATAAGTACGTAAATTAACTAACAAGACTTGAAATAAATACTCAGTGTATATAAAATTAAAAATATTATATAACTTTCATTTTATATTTTATTCTTTTTCGTATGATATAGTACCTAATTTGTGAAAACTCTTCAGCGCCGAGGAGTTATAAGATCTTCGGAATAATTCCAAAGATACTGTGAAAAATATTATGTAAAATTGATCATACCCGTTTTTAATCTAGTTTTAAATAAAACCCTACCTATCGAGAAAAAAAAAAAAAAACCGCTTTAAAAGGGATTTGGAGCTTTTTGGGAGTTTTTCAGTTTGAAAAATAAGTATAATGTTATGAAGTTATCTTAACGTCTGTAAACAAGATAGGAATATGTAACTTTTGAATTATAAACGCATATTTTGAAGTTTCAAAAACTATATTAATATTAATTTTCATTAAAAAATGCGTCTTTTGGACTTGCTTTTCCTTTATGTTTTGCGCGTCGTTACCATTCCGTGGAATGCAAGATTTCCCTTGGTCTCATCTGAAACCAATAAAAACAAAAAACAAGTTAAAATATATAAATAATTGTCCAGTCTTTGACCTATATATTTATATATATATACCGTATATACTCGTGTATAAGTCGAAGAATTTTAGACAAAATTTGGGAGCTGAAAATGGGGGGTCGAGTAAGTAAAAAAAAAAATAAAAATAAATAGCGGAGTGAAATACCGGAGTCCTATTTTTTTCGCAGATAATTGGTGAATGTGCAAGTCTTTTAATTAATCACATATGGGTCTAGGTTGGAGAGACAGATTGACAATGGGATTGATAAAAAAAGCTCAACAATAATGTCTCTGTAATTGTTCTGCACTCATTTTCTCTGGGGATAGAATTCCCTTCAATACAGGAGCATTCCTTTCAACATTTTAATCCCTTTTTTAAAAAGAGTTCAACTTGAGAATGCCTGTAGATTTCTCTCCTAAAAGTCCTACAATACAAAGAAGTACTATATTTTAGCAGTTTTAAGAAGTTGTTTACCCTTGTAAATAAGGCTTGAATAGATTTTTCAAAGAATTCTTCCTTCTTAAGTATCATTAAATTGGTGTGAATAGGTTTCAAGATAGTTTAAGCTTCTTCAGTTTTACATAATTATACAGTTTTAAAACGTTGAATTTAAAAAAGTCTGATTAAAAACGTAAAAAAAAAAAAAGGTTTACTAATTTAATGAAAATTTATTATTATTTTTTTTTATCCTCCATTACAAATCATTTTTCAACATACTACCAGAAATGTGGTTCGACTTATACACGAAAATTCTATTTTTTCCAAAATTTTGCGTAAGAAGTGGGGGGGGGGGGGTCGACTTATACACGAGTATATACGGTATATATAGATATTATTATTATTATTATTTTGCATTTTGGACAAAATGGAGGACTATCAAACTTAATTTATCAGTTGATTAAAAAAAAAAAAAAAAAAAAAAAAAAATCTAATTGTGGTTTGTTAAATATATAAGGATAAAAAAGTAACATTCAGTTTTTTGACTGAATAACGTGAGTTGATTCAGTCATGGACTAGGAAAATATATATGGTTTCATAAAAATAAAATAATAATAATAAAAACAAAAAAAAATGGTTTTTCTGTTTGTTGAAATATTTTTTGGTACCGACTTAAAAAAAAATATTCTTTCGAGAAAACAGCGTTTAAAGTTTTGCAACGAGTATCTCTCGCTCGTGTACACTGAGCAACAAGAATAGCCATATTTTTCACATGTGTCTTTTAATACACCGCCAAAAGAACATTTTTAAATTTTCAAACATTCGGGGGGAAAAAAATGCATTTTTTGAAGCTGAAATACTCCCATAACCCCTTGATGCATTTTTTGTTTATTAATGTCACTCTTTATTTATTTATATTTATTTTCTGTTAGCGCAATAAATTTTATAAGATTTAATTTATAAAATGAAATTGGACATATTAGTATTTAGAATACATTAACTGCGAAACATTTTTATTTATCTCACAGCCTTTAATGTATAGCTATTATTTTATTATAAAAAAAAAATTTCTATAGAATATATATGATTTCGGCCAAAATTTTTCTCTATTTTTTATTTATTTTTATTTATTTTATTTTTTAATAATGAATTACATAACTGAGAAAAAAAATATACACTATAGACATGTATTCTAGTAAAACGCAATATCTAAAGAATTAAACGGATATATTGACAATAAATTATAGCTTGAAATTTATGGAATACAATAAATAAAAAAATCTTTGCAGATTTATTTTGAAGAATTTAAATCAAATAAATCCTAAGCGTTAAATCATGCATGGTTACTATTAACTTTCTATTACTGCAGAAAATCAACTAAATGAATATGAAATGAAAAATATCTATGATTGTGACGTAATTTTTTTTTTTTTTCAAAAAATATTTGCATAATTGGGAATAAAGAACATATGTAATAGACATACTTTTTCATAGTATATTTCTTTTACAAAATCCTAGCAGTGTTAATAAGGAGTAAACGCTAAGATTTATATATATAATATATAAATAAATTCTCTAAGACAGAAAGTAAAATGTTTTCAGATCTAACGTGGTCTTTTAATAATTATTAGTAGGTTGTATATCATATCTGTCATATTGCTTTAAATTTGTGTAAAGCACCACTATGAACCACCAGGACCTGAATAAAGCATAGGCAAACTAGGCCGGTGTCCTTAGGCCACCTAATTTTGGGGTTCCCCATATTTGGTATGCAATATAGACGTAAAGCTGATATTTTAGATCTGTTTTTATTTTTTATTAATTATAATCAATATTTTGTTCTTTTAGAGTGAGTTGGTATTTTAGATCTGTTTTTATTTTGTATTGCTTATAATCAATTTTTTTTTCTTTTCGAGAGGGGTAGCATAATAAACAAAACTATTTATCTGAATACGTATTTATACATTCATATATGCATCGGAAATATTTGAATTTTTGTGGTAGTAATAGAATCTCTAATGAATACTAGGCTCTGGGCCTCTTATTAGCTTATCGGGTCCTGTGCGCTATTTGTGCCCCGAACGATAAAATTAAAAATTTTCACTGAAAAATTAAAGCTAATATTTAATAAACTAACATAAATTATTAGGGTTTTTTTCCCCCCACAGTGCTCAGATAGCATCAAGCACTTTCTGTTTCGTAAAAATAGAAAAAAATCGAACAAAAAGTGTTAAAATTCTACGTGTTACAGTTTTCAGAAGTTTAAATCATATAAAATGCACTCGAAACGCAAAACGCTTTCCATCGCAAAATCAAGCAGGTAGATCTAACCAAAAAAAAAAAAAAAAAAAAAAAAAAAAAAGCGTTGCATAATATTCTCGAGCAAATAAATCGGGAAGAAGAATTGCCTCAGTCACGTGCTCTTTGTAAATCACATAGTTATCTTCAAAGAGATAAAGCCAACAGTATAAAGAGCTCTATTAACAACGCGTCAATTGAATTTCCACTTGTTGCGATACAAATTGGATGCTATAAAAATAAATCACCAACTCCTATTTTGCTTGAAGAAAGTGCTATAAAACGTTGTCGGACAAGGTACCGTAAAAACTAGCGTGCTGAAGGCCCGTAAATAACTTTGGCTCGTGGCTTCTTTTTTTTTTTTACGTGACGTTTTTCAGTGATTAAGTTCCGAATTTATCAGTTGTGACACTGTAACAGTTTCGGTTAAAATATGAAACGTTTTTTTTCTTTCCGGTTTTCCAGATATGATTATGATTTTGTATGCTTTAGTGACGTTTTCTTAGAGATTGTTCATTTACTGATTTCCTTATTTCATCTACTTATTTTATTAATTTCTGATTAAATTGAATTAAGTTATGTTAAACGGAGTATAATGTATAACATTTTAAACTCTACTTAAAAAAAATATTTTAGTAATTTCATTTTTTTTTTCTATGTAAACCAACGTATACGAATTTTATTATTCCTATAGATTTGTTCCGATTTATTTATTCATTGGCTTTACAAATGCATTGCTTAGAGGAATCGTAATAATAATAATAATAATAAATATTATAAAAGGGGAAATTTTATAAAAACCAACAGCATAAAGAGCTCTATTAACAGCATGTGAATTGAATTGCCGCTTGTTGCGATACAAATTGGATGCTATAAAAATAAATCACCAACTCATATTTTGCTTGATGAAAGTGCTATAAATTGCTGTCGGACAAGGTTTCGTAAAAACGAGCGTATCTAAGTTTGGTAAATAACTTTGGTTCGTGCGGCTTCTTTTTTTTACATGCCATTTTTCAGTGATTAAGTTCAGAATTTATGAGTTGTGGCTTAGTAATAGTTTCGGTTAAAATATGAAACTTTTTTTTTGCTTTCCGACGTTCCAGAGGATTCTGATTTTGTATCCCATAATGTCGTTTGCTTAAATATTGTTTATTTATTTATTTTCTTATTTCTTGTACATATTGTATTAATTTTTGATTAAACTAAATTAAATTATGTTAATCGAAGTATAATGCAACATTTTAGACTATTTTTTAAAATTATTTTAGTAATTTGATTTTTCCAAAGTAAACTGACGTAGGAAAGTGATTATTTCTGTAGTTTTGCGCTGTTTTATTTATTTATTTACTTTATACATATGCATTACTTTGAGGAATCATAATAATAAAAAAAATAATAAATTTAGCTGTCATAAAACAAGAAATTTTATAATGATAATAGCATAAAGAACAGTATTAAAAATACGTCAGTTGAATTTTACACGTATTGCGACAAAAATTGGATGCTATAATGTAAATAAATTGCCAACTGATATTTTACGAAAATGTGCCTAAGCGAATGCGTTCTAAAGCCCGTAAATAACTTTGGTTCGTGGCTACTTTTAGTGACGTAGACATTGAATAATCTTTGACTGAAAGACTTTGAAGACTTTGAAAAAGCTCATAGTTTATCAGTTGTGGCATAGTAATAGTTTTGGTTAAAATATGAAACTTATTGTTGTGCTTTCCTGTTTTCCAGATAGGATTATTATTTTGTATGCCTTAGTGGCATGCGAGTATCATTATTTATTTATTTCTGTGCTTAATGTTCATATTTTATTACTTCGGATATCTAACTGAGTATAAAAAGTAACATGCTGAGTTATTTTAAGAAAGTATTTTATTTTACTTAAGAACTGTACTGTGTTATTTTCAGCTCCTGATTTAGGAAATTTGAGGCACTAGGCACAGACTCTGTTTCGGGCCCATAGATTCAACTTCTCTTAAGCAATTTATTTATTATTTATTTATTTTTTTTATTCCCTGCCTGATATAATGTTTTCACATAATACATAACAAGAAAATCATTTAGGTTAAAGTATCAATTATTATATGTGGGAGCGTAAGCCCTTATCAAATGAAAGAAAAACAGTCTTGAAAATTGTGATAAAAATACAGTACATTTTATTAGTCTATTAAGATATTTAATTTGTTCCTAACTTTTCTTACGCATGAGACAGAATTTAAGATGGTATTCAAAATTTGGTGGCCCACTCTCACGTTTACTATTATGCCCAAATGGAAAATATGGCCCTGTTCTGAAAATTTCTTCTGATTTACTTTTTTCTAATTTATAACAACAATAATAATATGGCGTATAAACGTATAGTATAAACTGATTTGTTATAAAAGGGGAAATGTTATATCTCCATTAATCAGATATTCATAGTATGTAAATTCTCGAAACAACTTTTTGTTTTCGTGTTATTGAAATATAAATACCGAATATTTCATTATTTTTAAAGTTACTTTGGACTTGAAATTTTTAATTGCGATGCATAATAATTTGTACAAAAAAAAAGCTTTTCAATAATACGTCATTAAATTAAGATATGAAACATGCAGGTTTTTCAGAAAGATCCGTTTTAATGACTGAACTTTAGTTACCTTCTTTTCAGCTTCTTTATTTCTAAAGGAATGTTGAAAATCTTATTTTACAGCAATTTTTTAATGAAAAAAATGATATGCATTCACTTTGTTTTTAAAATTTTAATGCATCGATATATATATATATTTTGTCTAAATTGGTTATACGATGGTTTGTTTATTTTGAACACAAGAAATTAAATAAGGATTTTAAAAAGTCATTCTTTTCTAGTCAATTAATTATTATTGCTGAAAATGTGTGTAATAATTACTTAAAAGATATTTGAAAAATTAATTTTTATAGAAATATATTTTAAACATTTTAACGTTTGCGAGACAGTATAGGTAATAGTTATGTTATCTGTGCATTTACTTATTAAGGGGACAATGTTTATGATTTATTGGAGTTTGCAATTTTACTAATTATTTTGCAATTATCATAATGAGCCTAGTAGAAATGTAACGTTATACATCTTTTGATGGATCTGCTAGAGTTGTATTTTTAAATGATGTAATCAGATTAAAATAACGAAGTTCATTATTAATTTTTAGAATTTTAAGGAATCCATTTGCTTATCTATAAATTATTATCAATATTTTCACTTTACGTACCTGATTATCAATATTCCTGTTCTTCTAAATGTTGCTCAGACATATCCCTTTTATTTCATTCATGCCTTTATGTATTTAAATATTATTACTTCACAAGGAATAATAAATTCACAAGAAATAATAAATCCACGATAGATCACAAAAATGTCGTTGGAGACATCTTAAGATGCTCTCTATTTAAAATTTCCTTCAATTTCGATGTACAGCACAATATTCCAAAAGTATCCCATTGATTTCTAAGAAAAGCTGCAATCAGATTCAATTGAACTGGACTCTTCTAAGTTTTGGAAAGATGTGAACAGGGTGTGACAACTACTGTATCCCATCACCCAAAGCTGTTCTCCAACTAAGGGAGACAACGGGGTAATATCGACATAAAAATCCCACATAACCCTTAAACTCCAGGGGGTGACAAAAGAGTCCTCCCTATGACCATAAAAGGGTGGCAGCCCCGGCTATAAACGCATTTTAGCTAATTCTTCTGGTAAAAAAGACGAAATTCATATTCCTTTTGTTGTAAAAATATAAGTTATGACGGGGCGTCAAGATATGCTTGACTCTTGTCTGTTCATTGTCCTGTCGGCTTTGTGGTTAAGGGATATGAATCACCTGTTTAAAAAAAAGATAAGTCATTGCAGGTGATGAGCTGAAGACCGAAAAAATGTTTACAGCTACCGATTTTCTACACCTTTTGGAAGTTGTAAAAAAGAAAAAAAAATGAAGATAGGAAGAGGATGGGTGACCATTTTGAAGATCAATATAGGGTCACGGTTGAACGATTGACAAGTAGTTCGTAAAAAGAAATTACAGTCTGAGGTGTCTCAGAGAACTTTAAACATGATGGTTTATAGTGGTTAGCAATTACCTGAGACTAAATACGTCTCTTTATTCACAGATTGTTGAGTAATTTAGTAATTCTTATCAAATTTTTTTTTAAGCACGGACTTGTTTT
This sequence comes from Maratus michaelseni, assembly GCA_963931845.1. Taxonomy (NCBI): domain Eukaryota; kingdom Metazoa; phylum Arthropoda; class Arachnida; order Araneae; family Salticidae; genus Maratus; species Maratus michaelseni. The sequence continues at coordinate 227,502,343 of OZ007599.1, forward strand.
TTTTTTTTTTTTTTTTTTCTATGTTATGAAGAAGGTTTTAGTTTTCAATTTTTCGAAATATTTTTTATCTCCATTTACAGTGGCTAGTACTATTTGAGCAAAATTTGTTAAGCTAATTGTTCACTTGAATATGGATACGTCATAATTTCTTCAACAGCTTCTTTATAGATTATTTTGTTTCTGTCCACTTTGTTATAAATTAGTTTGTACAGTTAATATCACATACGATAGAGGTCTAAGGCGTGCTTGACTCTTGTTTTAAAAAATGAAAAAACATTGTTGGTGATGAGCTGAAGACCGAAAAAATGTTTTTAGCTACCAATCTTTTACACTTTTGGAAGCTTAAAAAAGAAAGATAAACGAAGATAGGAAAAGAATGGGCTACTACTTGAAAGATCAATACAGAGTCATGATTTAAACGATTGACAACTTAGTCCCTAAAAATAATTACAGTCTGGGGTGTTTGGGAGAACCTTAACTATGATGCGTTATACTTGTAATTTTTTTCTACGTTTTAAAGAAGGCTTAATTTTTCAGTGTTTCGCAAAATTGTTATATCTTTATTCACAGTGGCTATAGTATTATTTGAGTGGTTTGTTAAGCTATTTGTTCAATGGAGAATACTGCTTTGAATATTGATACGTAATTTTTTTTTTTCAATAGTTCTTTATCGATTATTATGTTTCTGTCCATTTTGTATATAAATTAATTTATACAGTAAAAAGTAAAGTAAAAATTATATTAAAAGTAAGTAAAAAAATATGACATATGATGAAGGTCCAAGGTGTGCTTGACTCTTGTCTATTGTTTAAGGGATATAAATAACTTGTTTTTAAAAAAGATAAATCATTGCTGGTTATGAGCTGAAGACCGTAAAAATGTTTACAGTTACCGATTTTCTACACTTTTGGAAGCTTAAGAGAAAGATAAATATAGATAGGAAAAGAATGGGAGACCATTTGGAAGATCGATACACAGGGTCACGAGTTGAACGATTGACAAGTATTCCGTAAAAAAATAATTACAGTCTGGGGTGTCTGAGAGAACCATAAATATGATGGGTTGTACATAAGCATTTACCTGAATCAAAACACGTCGTTTGGTATTATCACATATTGTTCATTAATATAATTCTTATTGAGATTTTTTTGTTTTTGTAAAGAGAAAAGACTATTTTGTTTCAAACATCATCAAGAATAAAAAATGAGTTTGCGTGTGACTACATGGGGTGTCGCAGGGCACATGCAAATTATTCAGGACCCACAGATTTCAGGAACCAAACAGTTAGTCTGTTACAACAGTCTTCAGTAGTAATTTTATTGAAAATACCTTATTGTAATAAAAATATAAAAAAAAACTGTATCATTCATTTCACAAATGGTGTAAATTAAAAATGTATGTGAAAGTAACTGTAAGAAAGTTGACATTTAGTAGAACGATTTATGTATTATAAAATTGGTATTTATGACTTCTTAAATTTTCAATCGCAATTTAATGTACAATCCTGGGGAAAAAAAACCTTCGCACCCCCCCCCCCCCCCCAACTAACTCTTCCGTAAATCAGTCTATAAAAATGTAACTGGTGCCAATCTATTAGTAACTAATGCTATGTTTTAATTTTGCTTAGAGGTCGTCTACATATAGAAATTGTACTAAAATTGAAAATATTCAATAATAACACCTAATTATGGTATCATTTTTCGATTTCTCGGTAAATTTTACCTTCGTATACCAGGCGGAAAACTATTCGTTCAAGTAGTTTAGAAATTATTCAGGTTTAAAATTTGGATCTCCTAATGCAAAATTCCTTTTTAATCGTTTCAAAACGATTGCAATGCGAGTATTTTTTTTTTTTTTTTTAAATTAAAAAACTATTTGGCGGAATGAACTGTAATTTTGGGATTCGTATGTTTAAAGCTTCTAAATTAATTTCTTTTAAAATATTTATAGGTTACAAGTCATATATTTTTCGAAAATATTGATATATTTTTAAATTAAATTTCCAATATATATATAGGGTAGATGTGCCAGTAATGGACCGCCTTCCAGTAATGGGTCACCTTCAACATTCTTGGTTTATCTAAAAAAATAACCAATAAAAATTCAGCCTTTTTTATTTCATTAATATGCTTTCTTTAAATTCTAGTTTTAAATACAATCATAATATCAATTATCTATTACTTTTTATGGGGTGTCCATTACTGGAATTTAGGGTGTTTTGATTTATTTCTGTTATTTACAATTAAATTTCCATTCCCATTAGGAAATGTGAATATGAGCATGGTTAAATATTGTTGGTAGATTAATATAATATTAAAAAATGTGGAATATAACAATTATGACTATTAATTAAAAAATAATTTATAAAGAAATTCCTTAAGGGTGTCCATTACTGGCACATCTACCCTATATATATATATATATATATATATATATATATATATCAGTTGTAACCTATAATTTCTTTTCTCTCTCTCTCTCTCTCTTTTTTTTAAGGCTGTGTTCAATTCTAAGCAGACTACCGTATATACTCGTGTATAAGTCGACTCGTGCATAATTCGACCCACACCTCCCCTAATTCTTGCGCAAAATTTTGAAAAAAATTGAATTTTCGTGTATATTTAATCGAAGTAATTTAATCGTGTATATTTAATCGTCCGTATTTTAATCGAAGATAAAGAAAAATAATAAATTTTCATTAAATTAGTAAACATTTTACGTTTCTAATCAGACATTTTATTTTTAATTCAAAGTTTCAAAACTGTATAATTATGTAAAACTAAAGAAGTTTAAAGTATTTTGAAACCTATTCACATCAATTTAATGATAACATAAAAATTAAAAATTCTTTGAAAAATCTGTTCAAGCCTTATTTACAAGGGTAAGCAACTTTTTAGACTGCTAAAATATATAGTATTTCTTTGTATTGTAGGACTTTTAGTAAAGAAATCTGTGAAGCATTTTCAAGTTGAACTCTTTATAAAAAGGGAATTAAAATGTTGAATTGAATGCCCCTGTATTAAAGGGAATTCTATCCTAAGAGAAAATGGGTGCAGAACATTTACAGGGACATTATTGTTGAGCTTTTTTTGTTAGTCACAGGGAAATGACCATTGTCCACTGAAATCTCTCTCTCTGGTGACTCCGGTACTTCAATCTGCTATCGTTCATGGTTGAACGATTGGCTAGTGGTTCGTAAAAAATTAATTAATGTCTGATTTCATAATGAGAATATAAAAAAAATCCTCTGTATTGTTTCAAAAGTTATTAGTTATGCTCTCTTAAAACGAAAGAGTGGATTTTGCTTCTCAGAAAAGAGCTCTAATTTATTGGATCGTGAATGAGTTGATTTTTAAATGTTTCACTCATCATGATTTGAATTTTTATTTTCCTAATGCACTCCAGAAGGGCGAATACTAAACAACTCATCTCGATAAAAAAGCACTCATTGGCGAGCGGAAATCCAGTAAGCTGACGCAGTTGACGTGACCTCACTGTCCCCATATCCGCTCAGCAGACGACAGACGTGTGGTGTGTAGTACGCGGCTAACACCACGTTGTTAAAATTTTAAAGAAAGAATACTTGAAAAGGTAAGAATTTCTGCTGATTTAAGTACTCTAATTATGTTTTTTATAATGATTCTGTTTTATATTAATTGTTATTTTATATATGGCGTGATATTTTTCAGTTTATATCAATATTTTTATTAAATATGTCTTAACCCTAACATTTAGGACTATTTATACGAGCGAACATTTAGAGATCTTTTAAGTTGGAAGGATAAATATTAAAAAATACTCTAAAATATAATGAAATAAATCCTTTGCCTCTCCTTTATGTTTTTTTTAATGTTGTTTCGATAAATATGATTTATGTAAATAGCATTTAGTAGCAATTTAAACTTTTAAAGAAAATATCTTGTCGGTACGTTTGTTTATATAGTCAGGGGTCGATGCAAGTTTTTTATCTTGGGGCCCATTTTGTGAAAAGTAAAGGTTATTTTTGTGAAATTTCTTATATTTTTGTGAAAAATAACATTTTGTAACGAAACTTGAAATCCAGCTAATCAAATTCGAACCAAGCATTTATAAACAAAAAGTTTTTAAAATCCTTTTGCTGAAGTTTTTCTCTTTTTTGAACTTGTTTGTTTACAAATTACACATTTTAAAACATCATAAAATAATAAATAATAAGTTTTTATGGAATAGAATTTTGTGAAAGGATCAATTTTAGTAAAAGGAATTTTGTGAAGGGACTCCATTTTATCAAATTGATTTTTGTGAAGGGGTCCATTTTATTAAATTGCTTTTTGTGAAGGGGCCCTAAATAGGCCCAAAATTTTGTCTGGATCGAGCCCTGATAGTATATATTTTTAGCGATGTTTCAGAACTCTAACTTTTATAATACTATAAATTGAAAATTGACTTGTCTGACTTTAAAAATATTGTTTTAAAGTAAACAAATTATATTTCTTATTTTATTCTCAGTCTGAATTCTAATATTTTAAAATATACTTGATTTATGAAACTGTATAAATCCCATATTTTTTATCGTATGTTGTTAAAAATAAGGTAAATATCTACATTCCCGGATATTCACGGTGTGAATATTCCTAAATAGTATTAGGATTAAAACATATTTAATGATAATATTGATATAAACTGAAAAATATCATGCAATGTATCGAATAATATTGCATAGAAAACATAATCATTATAACAAAATAAAAAAAAAGATTAAAATATTTAAATCAGCAGAAATTCTTATCTTTTCAAATATTCCTTTTAAAATTCTCTTTTTGGGTCGGGAGGGGGGGGGGTATATATTTCAAGCTGCTCAAAAACAACAAAAAAAAAAAAAAAAAAAAAAAAAAAAAAGATACTTTTCACTTAATTGTTGAATATATACATATATGTAAACATAAATATGTATACATTCAATATGCAAATTACTTTTTTTTTTTCTAAAATAATAATCTACCTGTTCATGAAATTTATTATTTTACAATGAATTGTTACATTTTACCATGAATTTTAATTCTCCTTCCCCTCCTCAAGTATGAGTTAGTTATAAATCACTCAAGTGCTACTGGATTTAACCTTCATTGATTTGATTTCACTCAAGTATGAGTAAAATAGAGATAACTCAATCATGAGTTGCTTAAAAACAACTCGTTCACTCGAGTTGTTTCAACTCTTCATGAGAAGCTGACTTTCAAATCATGAGATGAGTGGATTTCGGCTCAACTTGAGTTATTTTGGCTCTTTCGTTTTAAGAGAGTGAGTTTTCCGGAAAAAAAAAGAGAAAATATTTATCGATATACAGTGGGCCGTTTACTTTCAATAAGGATATAGAAGAAAAATTAATTGAACAGTCCAACAAGGAGAGCAGCTTTAATTATTCCTACTTTAAAATTTGCTCCACAGCCGCTTTATTATTATTTTTTTAAATCTAGGTCACTGTACACTGTAAAAAAAAAATTGTAAAAAAACAGGCCGATTTTCAATCACTCATGTTTTTTAACAACTTTAACCTGTTAAAAAACATCATAGTACATTACGACAACATTATTCTGTTAGAAAACGTATTTTGAAAGAATGTACTGTTTTTCCACAGTTTAACTGTATTTTAACACGAAAAAACTGTCTACGAGAATTTACCGTACTCGCAAATACATGTGCATACAGAGATTTTCTGTAGCGGGGACGAAATGAGTGAAGTGAAATGCGAGCGTCCGCCATGTTTGTTGTGTCTTGTGTGTTTACTAAATGATGATCTGTTTGCAGCTCCGAAAATGTATAGCAAGCCTTCGCTAAACTGAATAATTTCAACTACAACATTCAGATGGATTTTCGAATAATGTAAGTATACATTTTTGTTTAATAATATAATGTAGTTTTGTTTTAAATTATGTACACGTAACTAAAAGAAAAGCCAAAAGCGTCATCCCATGTGCGGATTTCATATCATTTAGTGTTTAGGGACAAGGCTTGATCCAAAGTTTCTTTAGGGGGCTGTTTTGTGAAAATATAATGATTTTTGTGAAAAATAATATTATGTAACGTAATATTAAATCCAGCTACTGAAATTGAAACCATTTTATTAATAACAACTTGTTTGTACTGATATTTTTTTTTTTTTCTCGTGAGATTGTTTTGTTTGAAAATATATACATTTTAAACCTAGCAAAATAAAATTAAGGAAAAGTATGCTTTAATGGAATGGAATTTTGTGAAAGGATCTGTTTGATTAAGGAATTTCGTGAACGAGCCTGCTTTATTAAATTGATCTGTTTAATTGAATGTAATTATGTGAAGGGGCCGTAAATAGGCCCCAAATTTTTACCTGGGTCGACACCTCTTAGATAATAACTCAAATGAAATTAAGCAAACTTCGATGATTTAAAAAAAAAATTAATCAACTTAAAAAAAAATATTTCAAATTTAGGTCAATATATTCTGTTATAAATATTGTGTTTTGCCAAAAATATGTAGTAAATTTAAGCAGTGGCAGAGACAGAACTCAAAATCCATATATTTTTTAATTTATTCAAATCAACATTTTAAAATAAAAGTTCCTAAATTGAAAATTGTGGATCTCAGCTGAAAAATATTAAAACAACTCAATTAACTCAAATGATAACTCAAATGAAATTAAGCAAACTTCGATGATTTAAAAAAAAAATTAATCAACTTAAAAAAAAAAATTTCAAATTTAGGTCAATATATTCTGTTATAAATATTGTGTTTTGCCAAAAATATGTAGTAAATTTAAGCAGTGGCAGAGACAGAACTCAAAATCCATATATTTTTTAATTTATTCAAATCAACATTTTAAAATAAAAGTTCCTAAATTGAAAATTGTGGATCTCAGCTGAAAAATATTAAAAGATTAATGCACACATTTATATCTGTGTGAATTTTTTAATACAAAAACATGGATACTTTATGGGAGGATATGAAAAATTTTGAATAAATATGCTTCCCTGTGCATATGTAAATAACAAATCATTCAATCAACATTCCAATATATTTTATTTATAGAAAGATTTGATATGATGAATAAAAAAATAATGATTTCATGGTTAGAAATTGTATGCTTTTAGACATATATTTTTAAATATAATTTCAATTTTAAGTACTTGTAATAAAGTAATTAACAACTAAAGTTTTTAAAGACTAAAAAAAAAACAGATTTAATGTTTTATAAATTAAATCAAATAAATCCAACTTTGATTAACTCCAAACTCTGTAATTCTTATACCCATCTTTATGTGTCTGTAATGCATTATCCAAATTCATTAAATGATTATTGTACATTACCCGGATTAAATATGTTTTAAAGAATACTGTATATAATCCAGTTTTAGAATAGAATGTTTAAAATTTCATTGATAATTGTTTTCTTTTTTCAGGAAGAAATAATTCCATTATCTTTTATATTTTTAGTAAAGAAATTTGGTCAAAACAAAAAGATTTAGCTTTTAGTAAGTGAAGGGTGCATATGATATTTTATATAGCATAGAATTTAATTTCAGTTACTGTCAATAAGTGCTCATAAAACACAAGATAATTTTATTTCTTTCATGTTTTCAAAAGTAAAATATAATTCACATTCCAAATAAAAAATGTTATGTTGCTCTATTTATTAACTATACATATTGAATTTTTTATATGATTAAAATATTTCAAATAAACCAAGTGAATGAGTTTGTTTTTCTTAATTTCAAATAAATTTAAATAAGCTTTTCGAATTATTAAATTTAATGATTTAGTGAAGGTTGTATCACAAAAACAAAAATCAAGTGTGTTTATCCTTTTCAAAGTGAAGATGTAACAGAATTTTGCATTGTTTTAGTTTTTTAATATCAGTTTCAAGAAGGATATGAATAAGGAAAAAAAAATGTTGAGACTATTTTTATTGACTGCAGAATATATATATTTCACCGGCACCCGGCTAACCGAAAAATACCAAAATCCCTGTTATAAGGGACATATGCCTGTATATAAAATAGTAAGACTTTATTTTATTTTATTTTTTTGGGGGGGGGGGAGGGGAAGGCGATATGTTTCAAACAATAAGCACCCCCCCCCCCAAAAAAAAAAAAAAAAAAAAAAAAAAAAAAGATTTTTGAAAATGTCAGATTTATTATGATTATTTTTCTTCATTTTTTACTTACGATTTATATTTAAATACATTTTGAATTACTTTATTTTTCCCCTGTAGGTGATATTCCACTTCTTTTTGTATTTAGTAGAGAAAGTTTGGGAGTCCCTTCACAGAAAATTTGTCAGGGACCTTATGAATATAATTTATTTTATTTATGTCGCAAAATCTTTATTCACATACTTTAAAAAAATATTTTTATTATTTTGATATAATTTCAAATTAAGTATTTTATTTATTTTCTGTTAGCATGTAAAATACACTTTAGGGTACCCTGGGTACACTGCCAAGGGTAGACCCCCTCCCCCGTTCCATTCTCTTTTCCACCATCAAGCTACTGTGAGATAATATTGTTGTATGTTTTGAGTCATGTGAATATTGGCACCCTTCATTGCTTGCAATGCACTCAGATGTGCCTTTGAATAATAAAAGGTGGATAGGCCTGCTACAAGCTTTTCTTGCAATTATTTTTCCTAATTTTTTTTTGCTCTTATGCACACTAAAAATAGAGTTGTGAATAAAGTATGTTTATGTACTTTATTTTTTATGTAAACTTGTTATTCAGTTATCTGTTTTTACAAAAACGTTTGCTGTAAATGAACTCAATTTTTTTACGCTTTTATATATAGGAACCAAATCAACTGTAGTTTTCATAGAAAGGTGACTTCAGAAAATAAATATGAAAATCGAAATACATTTGAAGTATGATTTATCAGTTCCCAGTTTATCCAGAAGAGTGCAAGGCAAGTATGAAATTTAATCAGAAATAAGAACTATTATTTGTTTTCTATATATTTGAACTATTATTTGTTTCTTGTCATATGCCTTGTGTGTTCATTCAAATTTTATATTTATTTAGTGTTTTTTTTTTTTTTTTTTCAATTTATAAAATTTTTATAAGTTTTAAATTAATTTATCAAGATGTATTATTACTATGCTTGTGATTATTTTTTTTCAATCAGTTCATAAAAAACATTTGTGCTTTCTAAAAATTCATAATTAATTTTTAAATTAGGCGAGATGCAGAAAATGACCTTAGTAAGAAAAGAATTCTCGCTTTTTCAACAAATTTTCTGGCTCAACAATTCACTGTTTCATATACACAAGCACTTTTTTCACTATTTATACAATTTAATATAAATAAGCTAATTATCTATTTTTATATACAAGCAGAAGTAAATTGTGTATATGTTAGTGCATACTTTGATATATATATATGTATATACAGAGTTTCACTCAGGTTTGAAAAAGGTCAGGGTGCTGCTGGTGAGAAAAGGGCACTTTTAAGATTCTTAAGGGGAATTTTTTTTAATTGTTAAAGGTATTCTTTTTGTTTTTAAAGCCACTTTTGATATTTAAAAGTTAGGCAAGCAAATATGATAGATTAACTGTTTGAATATTTAGAGTTAAAAAATTCAAAGTTACATATTGTTGAAGTTAAAATTAGTAAAATTGAACTTATATTCCCGTAAATAAAATATCTGTATCTATTTTACCACTTTGGCAAAAAATATTGCTAGGACTGTTTTTACTGTTATTTTTCAAACTTTGGCAAAAACTTGCCAACCCTATGATACAAATTTTTGTAGTCTTTCTACAACATTGAATAATATTTCCATTTGGTAAAGTCTCGTGTTTTAAGTTTTAGTAGTAGTATTGAAATTAGCATTTATAAATATTTAAACTGTTATGAAATAGATAAAATAATTATAAGAAGTTTATAATAATTCTATGAAAATTTACCCAAACTCGAACAAATTACTTTTACAAATCCCTCCTACAAAACATTGAAATTGTATTACAAAAAATAGAATGGATGAAGCTCAATTTAAATGTTATGTATTTTTTTTTCTTTCACTTACAGGGGCTTCATGGGCATTCCTCCAGACTCATCAAGTATCAAACATGTGATTAACAAGAGTTTAAAGTCTGCAAAAGATCTTTGTAAGATTAAAAACATATGGAGAATCTTAGGAAGATAATTGTATCCATTATTGAATTGTATCTATTTTTGAATAAATCTATTTAAATTTCCACATATCTAGTAAGTAATTAACAAATTTCTCTTCGGTATTTCAATAATTTAAAAATTGTGTTACATTATATCTTTTGAGTTAATATTTCCCAATTCTTTATTTAAAAAAAAAAAAAAAAAAAAAAAAAAAAACAGTTTCAGAAAAGGATTCATTGAATTCTGTTGTGTTTGAGAAGAATAAAATTGTTTTCTGTAAATTACTGTGTTTATTATTATTATTATTATTATTATTATTTTTGTGTGTGTGTGTGTGTTTTATTGAAATTCGTGCACTCTGTGTCAACGCATTAGCATTTTTTTTATAGTTAGTGCTTGTTATTTTGCTATTTAGCAGGGTGTGGTTGCATTTTGTGGAAGGGGGGGGGGGGGGATAAAAGTAATCAAATGTATGTTGAAAATAAATTTACAATATTTCAAATAGTATGAATCTTTTTTTTTTTCTTAAATAGAATTTTTAATTTAATTTTATCATATTAAAGTTTAGAAAAATAGAAATGCATTGTTGATGTATATTTTTTACTTTTATATATTGAATTAAATAACTATGTTTAATCAGAACAATTTTTTTTAAACTATAAAATGGACTTTGTGTGTTTGCATTTTGATTCTTTTAACAGCAAGTGTACTTTGGTTCAACAGAGTATTTTCTGGCAACTATATTTGTTTTCACATTCCAGTCACCCCTTCACAAAACTCATCTTAATAAAACAGGACCTTTTCGGATAATTCGATCCATAATAAAGTGCACTCTTTATTTAGTTTTATATTTATATTATTTTTGTTACTATTACATTTGAAATGTAAAATTTGCAAACAAAATAAGCTCACCGTTTGAGAAAGCAGTTTGGATTTGAGCAACTTTTTTTTAGGTTTGGTTTTTTGTTATGAAATTTTATTCATTACAACTTTATTTTATTGTTACAAATTTTTTTAGTTTTTCTTTTCTTCCCTGCAACAGGCTTCTGCATTCAGTTTATTGAATAAATGAAAGATTCAATTTAATGAAATTAAACTACATTATTTCCAGCATCACTGATGTTTAATATGTAATAGACAATCATATATCCAAAAGCAGCTTTAAAAAAAAAAAAAAAAAAAAAAAAAAAAACTATATACATGAAAGCTGTTTTTAAAATGTTAACTATGTCATTCTCAACAAAGAGTATAACATAAATATGGCACCTTTAATAATTCAATTCTTTTATTGGATGAAATGTTACAAGTTTTAATTCAAGAATATTCTTTTCAACAATATCTTTTTTTTATCACTAACGGTATCTTACTCTAATGATATACTATCAAAGTGTATATGTACATATTTAATGTGTTGGAAATTATTTTACTTGTAAAATGATATGTGGAGCAGTAATATTTTAAAAAAATCTATGGTGTAAGTAAAATAAATTTGTTACGAGTTATATATTCCATGTCATATTCATTACCAACCTCCCTTAAAAAAAAAAAAAAAAAAAAAAAAAAAAAAAAAAAAAAAAATGAACAAAAGTTTTGTTTAATGAATGAAATCAAATAGATTTCAAATGACTATCACATAGAAGCAAACACATTTTATTAATTAAATTTTCAAAGTATATTTTTATTTAAAAGAAGCATAGGTTGGAAATATAGGGATACAGTAATTAATAAAAAAAATTCTGTATGGTACAGATTTTTCTTTAGCTACTACAGAAAAAATAATACAGTGCTTGCTCACAGACATTTTTTGTACATACAGAAAAATTCTGGCAGCAAAAGTTGCCAGAAAATTTCTGTATGTACCAGAAATATCTGTACATACAGTAAAAGTTCGTAGACGCCAATCCTTTTCCGTACAGGCCCCACCAGTGGCTGAGAGGTTGTGCTCTCGAAGCTGGTAGACGGGAGGTGCTGGGTTCGATCCCAATCGCGCCCGTCGGCCTAATCGTTCGGAGTTTTCGTGGTTTTCTTCGAGCCCTGGATTTATCCATGCGTAAATACGGATTAGGTTCTCTTAGAAAGACCCCCACGAAGGGCACTCCCCCCGGGCCTATATCCCTAGTGTAGATAATTGGCCGTCAATAATCAACCCAACCCTTTTCCGTACATACAGAAATTTCTCGTATACATACAGAAATTTCTCATACATACAGAAAATTTCTGTATGTACGGAAAATTTCTGTATGTACGGAAAAGGATTGAAGTATACGAACTTTTTCTGTATGTACATATATTTCTTGTACATACAGAAATTTTCTGGCAACTTTTGCTGCCAGAAATTTTCTGTTATTTTACAGGATTATTTTTTACAGTGTATATATGAATTTTTTTTTGCACTGCAAATGTAGATCAATTAAAATATTTATTATAAAAACTATGACACATGAGTATGGTTTTGACTATTTTGTTCTTTGTATTGTCGGCTTTGTGGTTAATGGAAATAAATCACCTATTTGAAAAAAAAAAAGTATTGAAATTCATTTGTCACTAATTTTCTTACAAGCTTTGCATCGTAATTCAATATTTTCAAATATATTGTTCAGATGCTACATTTAATAATTGGATATATATATAGTATACAAAAATACATTTTTGCACCTTATAAGTTCTTTAAACGAATTCAAAATTGTACAAAACAATAAGTAATTTTACAGAAAATACATTTTTTTAAATTGCACTGTGAATTATATATTACTTAAATCACGCAGCAGTGAAAATTTACTCTTTATAAGCATTATTTAAAATTCCATGTTAAACGATAAAAAATTAGCATCCAGATTAATAATTTTTTTTCTCTTTTTGCTCTTAAATATTTTTAACTTTAAATTTGAGTTCTGGGGGGGGGGGGACAAAAAGAAGGAATTCGCCTTGAACTTTTAAATAGGCGGGAATCCAATACTTTTTATTTTAAAGTATAATCCGTAGAAAATGTAATACTTTCTTTTCGCAGTCGCGACTTGGGTGAAGAAATAAAATAAATGCATAAGTTTTCCAGTCGCATTTTTCTTCGTTGAATTTCAAGCGCTATAAGCTGGAGGATTTTTAAACTAAGGCTTGCTAACGCTTTGGCATTTCACAAAGTTTTGGAGTGCCCACGCCTTCTTCGGTATTCACTTGGACTTCTGCCAAAATTTTGAATAAAAACTGTTTCTGTTTAATGTTTTTCACGACTGAGGATAGGAAATTGCACAGCTGTGTTTTGTCTCTACTCTAGGATAGTTCTAATGAAACAATGCGAAAGAATTTCAATGGGTGATTTATATCCTCAAATATTTTCTTAAATACGTGTGCAAAATTTTGTGATTTTGAAAAACGGAAAAGATATGGTTATAAAATATTTTCATCAATCATTTGAAAAACCTATTTTTAAAACAATGAAAACAATGGTTATTCCATTAATCATAGTTTCTGTTTCAGAAATTATCATTTTTTACCTTTTAAAGACAAGTTTGTTTGAAAATTTTGAGATAAAATTAAGTTTCTGCATTGTTTTCTGGACGAATTTTCTGTAAAAATTCCATATTATACCATAAATATTGATTTTAGATTTCTTTTAGATTTTTATTTTAAGAAAAATATAAGAATGCATTCAAAGTAATTGAAAAAGTTGAGTATCTGACTGGAATACGCTTAATATGAAAATAAACAATGTTATTATAAAAATATTGACATAAATCTGTTGCAAAACCTGATTTTTAAAACTATGAAAGCGATTGTTATTCCTTGAATCATTGTTATTGTTTCAGAAACTGTAATTTATTGCCTTTTAAATATAAATTTCTTTAAAATTTTCGAAAGAAACTTAAGTTTCTGCAATCTTTTCTGGAGAACATCACATATTTGTTCTGTACAATGAAAAATCTTTATAGCTGCTTACTTAATTCTTTAGATTAGACTCATTCAAAACAGTCAGTAATGCTTTGATTAATGATAGAATGTTTCTGTGAAAACTTAAGACAAATTGTATTTGAACTGCGTAAATTATAAGAACGTAAAAAAAAAAAAAAAAAAAAAAAAAAAGAATAAATAAATAAATAACTGCTTATCTGGAATTAATAAATTATTAGTTTGTTTGTCTTATATCTTGAAATATTTTCTTAAGTATACGTAGGAAAAATTTTGTGTTTTGATGATTTTGTGATTTTGAAAAACGGAAATATACGACTATCAAATATTTTCATCGGTCTTCTGCTGAACCTTATTACTTTTCGAACGCATGGTGTGTGTGTGAGAGAGAGAGAGAGAGATTGAGAGAGAATCAACACGATAGCTCCCAAAACAATACTTAATATCGAGCTCCCCTTTATGGAGAGTATGTTATAAACCACCGTCGCAAGAACTATATAGATTTTCATATGAATTAGCTAACGGATTGAGTATTTAATCCATTTTTAAATAATTTTGCAACCGATTCTATAGGGAAAATTATCAAGGAAATGTTGCAGAGGAGATAAATATTTTGGCGATGTTATCAAGCGCTAGTAGCGCAGAAATAACGTCTCCAGTTTCAAAATGGGAAGTCCAGCGTTCGAATCCAATCGATTCCATTGTGAGGTCATTTAGAATATATACATATGTAACCCCAATTAAAATATTACAATTAGTCATAATTTCTGCGCATTTTCAGTTACTTATTTATACTTACGCATCAATGAAATAAAAATTATAACCGAGTTATAAACCCAATTTCAAACTTAGAGTATTGTGTAAGAAAGTCCCATTTACATGCAAAAAAAATGCCGAATCGACTTTCTTAAAATTAGCACTACAAAACAACTTTATAAAAAAATGTGAAGATATTTTTCTTAATTTTTCTTTCTTAAAGTAAATTTAATAAAACCTATAATAATGGACTTATAAATTTACCAAAATTAAACATGTCAAAAGAATTAAAAAAAAAATATCGAAATATACCAGATTTTAGTATTTAGACTCTCCTTTTCTAAAAAAAAAATGTTGTTATACCATTTTCAAGCAATCAATACTTATAGCTTGAGGGCAAGCTCTTATAGTACTGCCTCTTTTACCTTTCCTCTAGGTTATCTAACAGGTGAGGTGAATAGGTACACACTTGGACAATAAATGACCATTGTGGTTTTCAGGTTTTGACCTTGGAAGGGGCATATTTTGCTTCTGGTAAGAAAAAGTTTTCCTTCAACATTCATGCAAGAGTTCAATAGCTTAGCTATTTCACAAAAACCTGTTTGAGTCTAACTTGTCTTCTATTTTCTAATGTCGGTCTTGGGGTATTTTACTTAACAATTTATATGTAATATATATTATATTTGTCAATAGAAAGTGGACACCAGAATCATAAAACGTACTTTGTGGGAGCATGCTGTAGGGGAGAAAAATGCTGGTCAATTTATAAAGACGTATTTTTAAAAGAAAGTGGATACCAGAATCACAAAAATTGTAAAACAGAATTTTATTTATAAATAAGGTTGTAATTGGTAGTGGGAAATAGAAATGTCTTTTGAGTTTAATATTACATATATATTTGTCAACAGAAAGTGGACACCAGAATCATAAAACGTACTTTCATTTTCAAATGTAGGGGCATGCTGTAGAGGAAAAAAAAATTGCTGGTCAATTTATAAATACACATATATCTTAAAAGAAAGTGGATACCAGAATCACAAAAATCGTAAAACCGAATTTTATTTATAAATATGGTTGTAATTGGTATTGGGAAATAGAAATGTCTTTTGAGTTTAATAATACATATATATTTGTTAAATGAAAGTAGAGACCAGAATTATAAAAGATATTTTCATATATTTTTTAAATGTACGGGTACGCTGTAGGAGAAAACAAATACTAGCCAATTTATAAATACATATATTTCTTAAAAGAAAGTGGATACCAGAATCACAAAAATCTTAAAACAGAATTTTATTTGTTAATAAGTTTGTAATTGCGACTGGTTAAATAGAAATGTCTTTTCAGTTTAATAATATATATATATCTGTTAAACGAAAAATTTGACACAATAATAAAAATTGTAAAACTACATTTCCTTTATAAATACACAGATATACTACACTTAGTGAGCTTATAAACCTGTGTATTTATTAGGAGATCAAATGGAAAAAAACCCCGTCAAACAGAGTTTTATTTATAAATGGAAAGATACACTGTCAAACAGATATCTTGTCAATTTTTAAATTCTACGTTTATTAAAAGAAAATGGACAACACATTGAGACAAAATTGTAAAGCAAAATTTTATTTATAAATGTAAAATATCCTGTGAAATGGAAATGGCTTGTCAGTTTATAAGCACCCATATACAGTAAAACGTTTGGAAATGGAGCCTAACTGTAAAGATGCAGGAAGCCCATGGCCTCGAAATATATAATTTGACGAAATAACATATTTTTACTATATGAATTGTGCTCCCAATAGCTAATTTCTAAACCGTTAGTTTTATATGCATAGTTCCAAATGTAAAAGTGTTTCACATGTTGTTTTTCATAAAAAAAAAAAAAAAAAAAAAAAAAAAAAATTATGTAAAAATTTTAAAAAATACGAAATTCAAATTTTTATGCGGTCGCTAGGTTTCTATAAGTTATATTTAGAAATACTTTCTTCATGATTTATAACTAGTAAAAGAGTAAAAATTCTATTCTTCAACGACCAAAACTTACCAAGTTATGATATTTTGAATTTTATGAATATTCAGTATTTTTTGTACTAAAAATGCTTTTTTCCATTTTTAGCGCTATTACACACCCTGCAAAGGAATAAGACAATTGAAAGTAATTAAATGAAAAAAATGTAATAGCTTTAGATATTTTGTTCTACTACTAGGAGACTCGCTGAAGCAGCAACAGTAACTCTAATCTAAATCAGTCATAACTGTTTATTTGATGAAAAAATGATTTAGAATTTCACCATAAATTAATAAGAAAGTCAATTATAAATGATACTAGGGAAAGTACATGAATTCATAATTCAGGATTAAAAAAGTGATTAATTAGTTGAATAAGAGTCTTTCGGTACAGTCTTGTCTACGTCAAAAACATTTAGTAGGGCAAGAGTTGAAATATCATATAGTTTAACCTGCTAAGACGGAAATAAATTTGTTTGGACATTTTTTTTTTCTTAGCAATTACTTATAATTAGTCTTATAATTTTATTTTATTCTTTTCGCCGCGAGCAGAAAATTTACATTTATAGTAGGTTTAAGCAGGGCCCGTTTAAGACTTAGAAGTAGGGGACGCCCAGCGTCACACAGGTGGCTCCCTTTTACTCTGCCAATTACACTTCAACAATTTGAATTTTTACCATCAAAATTTCGAGTAAAGAACGCTTTTAATATTAAACTAAAACTAACTACCGATATACATAGAAAAAAATATTTTATTATACACATAATTGCATAACAAATTAATTTTTTAAATGAATTTATAAATATGGAACAGGTGTGAATATTTGAACTTCAAAATATATTTTATGCAGAATTTGCCAGTGCTAAGAACAACGCAGGGACAACAAATATTTGAAGTAAATTTATGCTTGACTGCAACACAATTTTGCTTCTATTTTATAAACAAAAATTTGGTATCACCTGAATGCTAATTACTTTCCCCTTTATTTAAATAACCAATTCTTCATATTTTATATCATTTCTCCACTTTTTATGAATATAAACAAAATATAATTATACAGAATAAATTTTCTGTTATTTTTAGCACGTTTGAAATTAAAATGTAAAACATAAGAAAAATGAAAATAAGTTGCATTTAATCACTGGTTTTTATACCATTTATTATATCAATAATAATAATAAAAAAATAGAGTATAAATGTGTCAGTAATAGACTGGGGGGAAATTTAATAGCTATAATTAAGGAAAAAAAATACATTTTTTTACCTTGACTGAATTTTTTTTCCATAAAAATTAGTTTTGAAAAGTAAATTTGGGGGCCCTTTTGTATTTCAGTAGGGAAGCTCGGACTTCACGGCCTATTCGATAAACAGGCCCTGGGTTTAAGTTATAAACATGTTTCTTTTTAATGGGTTTTTCTGTATTATGTTACAACAATAATAAAAATGAAATTATGAATAACTAAAAATTGTAAACATTACATGAAATAACATACCATTTTCTCAGTGTGAACTATAAGTGGGTGTTTTTAGTATTATTATTATTCAAATGATCAAATACAGTTTTAAAAATACACATAGGATACTAAAAAAGTCAAATGTTTAAACACGGGGAAGGGAATTCGTTGAAAATAAAATTATTGACTGTAAAACTCGATGGCTATAAAATGGTTGATAATTCCTGATTTTTTTTTTTCGTTTGTTTAATTTTGTGACTTAACAACTAGCATGAAAATGGGTGAATAGTCACCGACTCCATTTTAAGGAAGGGAATGAGGTAAATGTGCTATTGACCTACTTAAAAATTACCAATCTTTTGAGCTATTTTCAAGTGAGGGATACGACCAACTGAATACGTATCGTTCCTTGATATTCATTTAACGTTTAACCGCCTCTCCCCGCCTTTTTTAAATGAACAGAAGGATTGTTCATCCTCCTATGCACAATAATTGGCCCTGACCCCTTAATTCGCCAGCAATCGATTGCTGCATAATGACCGTTACATCTTGTTTCGACACTGAAAGGGCGGTATTGCAAACAACGATTTATTTAGATGATTGGTAACGATCTGGTATTCCCCTTCTTCTGTTATCCTCCCCCGAAAGTATTGTCGCTCATGGAATATATGTGCCTGGAGAAATGCAACGTGCTTCGAATACTGTTTTTTTCCTTTTGGATTAGAATGGTGGGGATATTGGGAAGGGGCATCATTCTAAATCTTCATCTGCATTGATAGTGGCAGGCAATATTGATGGTGAGGATCAAGCCTTGTAGACAGATGACACAGACATGGTCACGCGCAGAGCCACGTGTTACAAATGTCATTGGCTGCCCACTAGAACAGCTTGGATTCTAACCATCAGCTTTACCCTGCCGCATCCTTTATCTAAAAAGCGAAATAAATTCCCTGCTATTTGGAATGGAAATACAATTTCAGGGGTAAAAAGTTGTATCTAGAGATGAGAAGATTTATATCGTTGTTTAATGATGGTGTACTACATGTGTCAATAAAGTCAGGAAGATGTCCCCCAGAATGTAAACGATATATGGTAGGAAGCGGGATAGTGTATGTTGATGAAGCGGCAACTGTTGATTGAATATGATGATTAATTTACACATTTACTTCATGCTTATTTTGGGGAAATAGTACAGCTATGTTCTAGAAGCAAATTCTATGATTGTCAATATTTATGACTAAGTTAAATGTTTTTAAAATATGTGTCAGAAAGTAGCCTGTTTGGATTTGAGAACAATCTTAAAGGAGATGCTATTTTATGAAACCTTTAAACTAATAAATGCTAAATTTATTATGTGGTCTGTGCTTTTCATTACGTCGGTTTTTATGCGTCACGTATTTAAACTCTACCTTATGGACATATAACACAACAGAATTGTTCATTTTATGAGTAACAATGGTTCAAAGTCCCTCCCTGATGAGAATCCTGGCTGCGACACAGGCTAGAATTAATACTCAGTAACTTACAAAATCTAACACATTTACAATAGTTGAAAGCTGAAAATACACCCACACTGTTGTTAAAATAGAAACATCATATGCACGATTGAAATTTCCCATTTTTTCAAATAGATTGTTATTATAGTGTGTTAACCTCATTGTTTGTAAAAGACATGAACTAGATAAAATTTTGAGGTGTGGATATATAAATGAAAGAGTTTAGAGCTACGTGTTAAAAATGTCAGTGTCCACTAGAACAACTTAAATTATAGCCATCAGTTTTACCCTGCCGCATATTTATCTAAAAAGTAAAATCAATTGAACTATTTGCATTTTGAATGTAGTTTCAAAATATATTTATTAGAATCATTAAATCAAAATCATTTTGTCACCGTTACTGTCGCAAAATCCTGCAATTATAACGCGAAAATGGATTACAAAATAAATAAATCAATCAATCAACAGACGAAAAAATTTGAAGGCGTAGTGGTTAACCCCGTCTAGCTCTAAAAGTAATCTTCTCAAGATGTAAAATTTGATGTTTGGTGCTTTTCGCATATCTAATTATGTAGGTCTATTATTTGTGAACGTGCACATTTGGTAAGAGATTATTAGATAAATTAAAAAACTTTACTCTTTAAATCATTTCTTAAAAAACAAGAATACTGTATTCAGTTGATTAATTTACATTTGTATCCTGTAATTTATTTTCATATTTTTGTAAACTGAACCATCTAAAATAAATTTAAACTACTTAATATTTCTTTGAGCATAGTTCTTAGTGCATTAAAATGCAGTTCTTGATGCATGCGTTTTCACTCGCCTGCAGGATGCTATATTTAGT
The DNA here is from genome assembly GCA_963931845.1 of Maratus michaelseni. Classification (NCBI taxonomy): domain Eukaryota; kingdom Metazoa; phylum Arthropoda; class Arachnida; order Araneae; family Salticidae; genus Maratus; species Maratus michaelseni. Next base: position 227,522,928 of record OZ007599.1, read on the forward strand.
ATAGTTCGGTTAGTCTTGCAACAGTTGAATCATTTTACAGGCCAAATTATTTCAAAACCATTACACAAATTCAGCAGTAGTGTATATTCAAATAATGTAAGATTAATGGTTGCAAAATTTTCTGAAACGAAGCAGCATATTCTGTCTCAGATTAATCGTTATAATATGAAAATTAAGGCTTGTGAGCATGTAGATGATTATATTCAGAGTATATTTAACAGAAGCATGAATGACGGATTAAACAGTCTAAATATAGTAAGGGTAAAGTCTTAATTTTACCCTTCTTAATTTATCCCAATGTAAACTTAAAATGTTGCGAGCTTGATGTCAGTGGAAAAATGAATACTTGACGAAGAATTATAATCGTTGTTAATTATAAGTTTTCTATAAAAATGTGTTTACTGATTTCCAAGTGAGGTATGGCATTGTTGGAGATGAGTCTAATCGAAGAACAGGATAATGAATAGTATAATATTTTATTTAATATTCAGTTTTAAATTAGTTAATTTAGCAGATTATTTAAAAACTGCACTGCAAACTCAAATGCCTGAAATTCAGACATATAAGTGTCTGAAACGGATGGTTAAAAAAAGAGACACTTTAAAGTGTCTTAATTTTTAAGACACTTGAAATGTCTGAAATATCGCCATTTTTTTTTACCGTGGCAAAGAGCTAGAAAAAAATTGCAAAAACACTGTAGTCATGCCATCTATGGCATCATATAGAGATGTACACTGTTAAAAATAAATCCGTAAATTCGCGGTAAAACTACTGGCAGCGAAGTTGCCGGACTTTTTCCGTTCCGTTAGTAGATTTTCCGTTTTGAAAGATAAAAGAAGGAAAATCGCCGTTTGCAGAAGCGGTAACTTTCCGTTAACGCTCTCAGAAATCACAGAAATATTCCTTGTAGAACTGACAGAAAAGGACATCTTCCGTTTTAGATAAACTCGGTTTAAAAAAAATCTTTACATCTCACTTGGTGCTGCCATCTATCGCCTATTGCGGTAGTATTTACTATCTGATATACGTCAAGAACAGCTTCTGGTCGACATTGGGTTTTGAACCAGGGGTGATAGTGCCTCGAGTCCAGCGTCTTGCCGGTTTGACCAGTGCGCGCTTGCTAGAATAGCAGTTTGAAAGGATCATTTGGAAATTCTCAAAATGGCGGCTTAGAACAGACATAATTTGGGGTTTAGAAGCTTGGTAATTTTGAAGTTAATTGCGGGGAGATATCGTTATGAGATGATGTTGATGTTTTAAAATTGTAATATTAATACAGAATAAAAACATGAATTATATATATTCTTAACTTGATTGTTAGATGTAAAATATGAATATTATATTTGAATTAAATTCGATAAAAAATGTTTGCTTGTTTAAGAAAAGCGATTTTTTTTTTCAACTATTATATATTTTTTAAATGTGTTCGCTTAGAATATATTTTCAAGTGCTTTTTATTATTTTAAAAACTAAATTGCAAATAATTTTAAAGGAATGAGAAAAATATTATTTTCTTTTTATTTGAAAGCATTATTTTTGTATGTTGCTTTTTTGAGTAAAATAGATTTTTTTTCACTTAATTTAACTATTATATATATATATTATTCTGCTTGTTTAGAATATATTTTAAGTGCGAATATTTTCTTATAACTTTAAAAAATAAATTGCAAATAATTTTAAAAGAACGGGAAAATTGTTACCTTTTTTAATTCGAAAGTACTATTTATTTATTTATTTATGTATTTATTTATTTATTTTAAGTAAACTCGAAATTTTAATTTATTAAATTTTTAGTTTTTCTGTGCAACAACATGTCAGTTTTTTAAACATTGAAAATAAATATGCAGCATATAAGATAACGGAATATCTCCGTTATCCCCTTTCGTCTCCGTCCGTTCCGTTGTTTTCCGGAAATATGAGGAAATTTTCTGTTTTTTAACGGAAAATACTCTTTTGTCACAAAAAAGGACTTTTTCTGTGAAATTCAGGAAAAAAATACCCGTGAATTTCAGATTTTTTTTTAACAGTGTACGTTAAATAATTTTAAGTTAATCTAATGAATTAAAAAGACAATTTTACAACAAATTAACACGTTGTCGTCGTCGGATCATAGTGTTCGTACGTTTTCAAGCCTTTAGCTTATAAGGCATCTTTGAATTGTCTGAAGCAAACAATCATTGTTATAGTTTTGCTCTTTGATCATAAAATGAGAGATAATTGCTCGTGACTGCTCGTAATAAGATGTGCTATACTAATACACAACAGTGTCCGGTTGCTTGTAACAATCCAGTGAAACCGATTTTCGCCACAAATTTAGCTCAGATGGTCAGTTCCAGCAAGCGGTGCAAACATAGATTTGCGAGCAGCCGGAAAGCTTTTTTTTACTTACCCATCATACGTAGTATAGGGTAAGTCTTGTAATCGTTTTGAAAATCGAAAAAAAAAATTGACGGATTTACACGTTACAGACACTGGAGATTCCGGAAAACATATTTTTCGAAGGAAAATTTTGCCGTCCGTCTGTCTGTGTGTGTGTCTGTGTGTGTGTCTGTAAAAGCTCTAGTTCCCGAACAAATTGAGATAGAGGCTTGAAATTTGGTATGTACTTAGTATGTAATAATGGGAAGAAGCTTATTGAATTTCAGTAACCTCGATTATCCGAAACTATTTTTTTCGGATTCTCGAAATATTCGTTCTGATAAAAGGTATGTAAAAAATTTTCGAAATTGTTTATTTTAAGGAATGAATATAAAAGACAATAAAAAAAAACATAAATTTTGCTTAAAGAATGAAGTCGATCAGATAATTAGTTGTCGAGATATTTGTAATTATATTTATCACACTCTTCGACTTTTTCATGACCCTGTATTTTATTCAAATTTCAATTCAAAGATATTTTTTAATTGGAAATGAGCGCTTAATCCGACGCAGTAAATCGTTACTTAATATGATTGTCAATTTTGGAGTTATAAGGATGTTTCTTTTACACAATTCACTAATAGAGCATTTGAAGTTTGTGACGTCATCAAGCCACGATTTTATTCCAATTGCAATGTATTTTATAAATAGTTTGCACGTTTTATTTTCATATTTTATATTATGCATATCCGTGATGGGTAAGTATTACTGTGGTCCCCAACGACTAGTTTTTAGAAGAGATGATGAAGCTAGTTGAATGATATATCAGAAGTGTACAGGGGGACTAATTTGAAAAGTGGCATGTGCATTTGAACGTCATCAATGAAAATAATTTTTTTTAATACGAAAATTGCCATTACTTTGTTATTAACCCTCGTATAATAGATTTTAAAAGCATGAAAACTGCAAAATATTTTTTGTTGGCTTTTTACTTTTCATGTATGATGTGCATTTCTTCTGTTTAATTCACGTAAAGATACATGAGAAAACCTTCTCTTTCGATTTCTCTGGGACTGTGGTACTTTTCCTATATAAGAGAGTGAGCTTCATGATCTACCTCCGAATTTTCTAGACTGCTGAAGCATGAAATTGCAGTGTAATGTAAATGAGATTGGAAGGTAATCGATTATTTATTGAGTATCTCTGTTATTATTTTTAATCACTTATAAATTGCTCTTTGCCCCTCTTCCATGACATTGTATCATTTCCTGTCTGCAGAAAAGCTCCTTTTATTTTTTGTATGTAATCTACTAATCTCTTTTACTAAGCAGAAGAATGTTATCTAAAGAGATTCTAGGTTTGGATATAATATAATGAAGGTGTATATTTTATACACTTATACCCGTAATTTTAGTTCTTCAGCTGAAGTTATCATTTGTTGGTATAATCGGCATTGTTTTGAACATTTTTTGTAACTGATATGCAAAAAAAACATCTTTCTCCGATAGGTTTCTTTAATTTCAAATTATCTGTTCGAATACAAAAAATAAATGCAGCCAGAGGAAGAAAGGGAAGAAAGGAAAGAGATAACGTGAAGAACACTATGTGTGAAGCACATATTTCACGCAGCCAGAATGGGGATTCTTGCATTAAAGCTACTTGTTTTTTTAGACTTTTAATAAGTTTAATAAGCTTTTTAACAAGTAAATATGAAAATTATTTTAGTTCTGCATAATCATTTGAAAAATATATATATATAATTTTCATTTGGATTTTGTAATTTCTGAATCTGAAAGATGGGAGAGGGAGAGATAGAACAATTTGCATTACTTATTCTAAAGACACAACGCAAAAAATATTATTGAGATATTAATATGCGTGACTCACAAACACATTTCCACATCTTTTATTAAAAGTTCGCTAATATATCTTTGAACATGACCGAATTAGAAAATTTTAATCATTTTTTGCTTATTATGGTATAGGTATACTAAGAAGTAACGTAGCTCACATTGAAGTAAATAGCCTATTTTTGACTCTATATATAACATTTTTGAATTATTTTCTTATCCATTTTGAAAAACAAAATAAAAGCCTTTTTCGCCTTTTTCTGAGAAATTTTATTTTTTGAGTTTTGTAAATTTACGAAGAACCGTGTGAATAAATGAATTTTTCTGTCAATGTATTTTAAGGTCAATGACATTAAAACTATTTTAGTTTTTTTTTTATAAATTTTTGATGATAATCATAGTATATAAATATTTTAGGTCCATACCTGCTATACCTGAAGAAATTATCTTATAAGGCTTTATCGTACCAAGAAGACCAGTAATTGTTTTCTTTCATCGCTAAACTTATCCCAAAGGTAAGGGCAAACAATTACTATTTTTAACATCTTCTCTGAACAAATCTAATAAGGTCACATTAACAGCACAAATGCCTCCACCCATCCAAGCGCTTCTTGGATCTTCTCCAAGAATGGATTGTTCAGATGAAACGATGCTGAAGATTTCTTAAAGTTTCGAAAGAGCATGAAATAATTGCTATAAGGTTACAGGCAAACTCCTGCTTTAAGCTCTGTAACTCTCACAAACACGCAATATGTTCTTTCTTTTCCGTTTTTCATTTTTTTCCCTTTTCCCGTGGTTCACACATATAATCTTAAAAATATATATACTATTTATATATAAGTAAGTATATCAAGTATCATCCTTACGAGGAACGAAATTAACGAAAACTGCTATCGGATTTTACATGCATGTATGATTATGCATGTACGACACCCCACGATAACGTGGTTGGTGACCTCGAAAGATTTCGCGATGCTCTGATGAAAGAAAGTTTCTTAAAAGACACAAATGGTGCAGGAAATGTATTATTTAATTAAAAACTAGACTCTGTTAGTTGATTGTCACCATGGAAAAATTAACGAATAAATTCATCTAAATTTGCGTTAATTATCGGACAATTTTTAGTGAGAGGAATATACACGGTAATGTTTCAACGGTCAAGTACCGAACTAAAGTCTTCTGGCTATAAATCCGACACTTTATCTATTCACCCACTGTGGACCTGGAGATGTCATCATATAACAACATGCAGTGCCAGGTGATCATACACGCACCATACTTCTTGACTTCGGTGATCGTTTTTTTCACTTAATTACTTAACTTAAATACTTAATTAATAACCTAATTAATATATCGGCTAATTACCGTAATTTTTTTCGAAAACCGTGTTTTTCAGTATGATTTGCTAAGCGTGTGCATTCACCTTTCAGGTGGAAAGGCTTCTGTGGATAAACCCGATTCTGCACCAAAAACGTTTCGAATCCTAATATACACTCAACAAACGAAGCTATAAATTGCTTATTTTCTAAAATATAGTCTTGGTTTTTCTGGAGTTTCAAGTGGTATTTATTTGGTAATTTTATTTACTCCATTTTTTTTATCCCCTCTTTCAACTTCTTCTTAAGGCTTCTACGAATTTTGCTATATTAAAGGAATTTAATCTACTGCAAAAACATCTTCAGTTTTTCATATACCATGTAATATTTAAAAGATATTTTGAAGTTACATGAAATAATGATATCATTTAAATTTGCATAAAAATAATTACCACTAGTAGCCTAAGTTTTTTTGGATGGTCTCATATTCAAAATATATATGAAGTACTTTAACCCATATAATATTCTATTAATAATTAATTGGGTTTTGTTATTTTTCTGCATTGAGAGCATGAAACTATATTATTGAAGATTAATGAGAAATATAATTTTACTACCTGGATTGCGATAAAAAATAATTTGATTGGAAGATTTTTTAAATTTTAATTTACTATGTTAAAAGTAAATATTGTTTAAAATAAATCGGTCAAGTGTGAGTATAACTTGTGCTCAAAGGATCCGTACATTGAATTTAGTAATTAATAAACTACTACTACCCCTAATTTTTTAATAATTTTAGTTTCAGCAGATTCGGAAATACGAGGGTGGAGGGGCATATTTTTCCAATACTTTCGACGATATCTCTGAAAATATAATACCTAAAATTAAAACAAATATATTTTTGAGTTCGATGTTACGAGATCTTTCGAAAAACACCCTACATGATATATAATAATAATTTTTTTCAAGTAACTTAATTAATATCTCGACTAATTACCCTAATTTTTTTCGAAAATCATTATCAAATATACTTAGATGATTATGCGTCGGTAGATACCTCGAGCGCCCGTCAAAGCTCCCGCTGACCGCCCGAAAGGTAAAGTTTGTGTGTAATGGAAAAATGCGTTTTTTTCAAAAACTATGTTACCTAGAAAAACCTGCATTGTTTTCCAGTAAGATTTAAGTAAACATCTACGAGGGGGGCTGGGAGGGCATATTTTTGCAGTGCATTCTCGATGATATCTCTGAAAATATAATACCTAAAATTAAAACAAATATATATTTTCGTTCGATATTACGAGATCTTTCACACGCTACCCCACACGATATACAAAAATAAACCCCCCTTTTTTTTTTCATTTAACGTAATTAGGCCCCTAAATTTTTCTTAAACATATTTGAGAATGGCTAATGATCTGAAAATATTTGGGTAAACAATCTTTATAACTTTCCCAAGTTTCAACTTTCCACGTCGCATAGTTTACGAGAAAACGTGCTCCGACAGACGGACAGACAGACACAGGAGTCACCTTATAATGGTTCCGTTTTTACACGGAACCCTAAAAAAAAGAAAAAAAAGAAAGAAGAAACACGGTGACATATCTAATAATCTATCTGTGAAAATACATTTTACGCACGCAAGGGATGTTCTAGAGAGGTAGATTGGTAGGGTTAAAGGTATTAAAATTTTCTGATGACAGGAATCATTCATCACGATTTTTTAATACCCCCCAAAAAAATAAAAAAAAAAATAAAAAAATGCCTGGAATTTTGAAGAACTGGGAGTTGTAATTACCATAGTTACAGCCCTTGTAAAGCCGTATCTTTTTCTAGTTTGTATTTTGAAACCGTTCTTTTAAAGTAAAATGAGATATACAAAATAAATAAATAAATAAATAAAAATAAATGTAACATCATGAAAAAAGATCGATAAATAAATCCTCTTAAGGCCATCTAATTTTCTTTTAAGGCTGTTTTAAAGTTTAAAAATCTACTTTATTACACATTCATGAAGTCAGTTTCATCCTTAATTGCGCAAAAATTGTAGCTATTCTTATTCAGATGCCAACATATAGATTATTGTTTACCACTTTCATAGGAAGTCAAATGATCTTTCAGAAAATGCCGTCAAAGTGGGCTCTTTAAGCTGATTTTCAGTACACTACAGTGAAGGAAAGGTCACCGTTGGGAAACAATCAATTATAAAGTAAAAAGAAAAGTGCCCAGTTAAACTGATGCTATTGAGCTCACAGGCTATTCACAATAATTGTATATTATACTCTTATTTCAAAGAATAATCCCCCTCCAAAAATAAAGAAATCGACAATAAATTAAGAGGAGGAGATGAGCCCCGTTCCTCCCCTTTATAATTAACAAATGAACCCCCAAAACTAATCAGGGAAGTGCCTTATCGCAATGAACCTATAAACAAAAATTTGAAGCAAATCTGATAGTTCTGCATGAAAAACCCATTTATTTAAATTAAAGGGGGATTAGTAATCCCCGTTCCCCCTTTATACTTAACCAATGAACCCCCAAAACTAATCAGGGAAGCACCTTATCACAATGAACCTATAGACATAATTTGAAGCAAATCAGATAATTCTATATGAAAAACCATTTATCTAAATTAAAGGGGGTTAGTCCCCGTTTCCTCCCTTTATACTTAATCAATGAACCCCCAAAACTAATCAGGGAAGCACCTTATCACAATGGACATATAAACAAAATTTGAAGCAAAGCGGATATCTCTATCAAGAGTTATCGCGTTACGTACATACATACATACGTACATACAGAACCGCGGGGCACATTAGCTCTCACGCTTTGATAGCCTGTGAGCTAACAAAATTTACTATAGGAAAATGATAAATGTTGTTCGATTTTTAGGCACTTATTTGCAAATTCCATACATTTACATTTGAAAATGTGTTCGTGAATGCGTCAGATAGTTTCACGTTTTTGAATGAGGAATAAAACAAAATTCAGAACAGCTTTAATGGACATTCATTTTCAAAACAATAATTCACCCCCTGTGAAGAAAAAGAAAAAGAAAAAACAAGAAATTTATTTTTGAGATTCATGAGATCGACAACAGTTCAAAAGAACACATACTTTGTTATCCTCCCAAATCTTTTGTGTCTTGTATCTAATAGACAGAACTTCAGTGTCAATAAAGTACATAATAGGTCAAAAACCTTTCTTTTTATAATAACTAATCACGCTAATAGAGTATAAACTTATATTGAGCTACATAAGAGAATTTTTGCCAGAACCAAATGGAAACAGTGCCCTTTGGATTGATTTCGCATTATGTTGATCACATTATTAGTATATTAAACTAATAAATCTAAAGTATTGCAAAAAGAAAGCTTTCTTTTGTAAAGAATGAGTGTTTAAATAAGTAAAAGTGACTATTTCTGATATTTTTGGATTTTTTCTGAGCTTTTTTATAGTATTTTCTTTATTTTCTCTGCATTGATAAAATAACCAATTCTTATCTTTTAGAAGCCGAACAACCAATAAGAATTGCTTTCCGTTTGGCTCAGAAGCTTATTGATCACGTGACATTCACAACCAACCATGTTTGACGTTGATTGATGATCTGTTTGACTGTTCTAGAACCCGCCCATCAGCAGTGTTAACGTTGCTAAAAGAAAACTTTCTAATATTTTTCCCAATAAAAATTGTTAAAACAAAACAAAAAAAAATCTTAAATAAAGAACGATAGAAAGTTCAGTATTTATAAAGAAAGTGCCAGCTCAGAATAAAAGCAATCCTTTTCTTTTACGCCATATTGAATTTGAAGAGGATGCTGAAAATTATTTTAAAATATATGCTTAGCATAAATAATAATATAAATGATATCAGCATGTTATAATGCGAGAACTGTAACAAATCTCCATGCAAATGAAATTAACTATTTTTTTTAATTTATTGTTTTGAAATTTAATATGTGTCAAAGCATTATTGATTATTTTAGGCTTCAATATTGCGCCAATATTGCATTCACTAGGAATTCTTCCTGTCCAAGACCAAAGCTGGTTAAATATTGCCTTTAAAATGTCAATATTTAGAATAAAATAGTGCTTTATATTGGGTTCAATTGGAATTATTTCCAATGAATCGCCAATGTTGCAGAAATATTGGCTTTATAATGAGAATATTGGTAATGGACTAGCGACATTTTTCTTGCAAATATTAAGCTAATATTAGCAAAATACAAACACATCAATGTTGGGGAAATATTTCATGAAAATATTGCTAATATTGACAAAGGTACATGCAAGAAACTGCGACATTTAAACCAAGATGTAGACAATACAAAAAATATTGGCACAATATTATTCTGATGCTAGGAATTGCAATCCTGTAGGCTGAGTAGGCTGCTGCTTTTTTACATTAAAAAAACCTACCATAATTTCCGAATGAAAATCTTCCATTTATTTAATGACAGACTTTCTTTGATTAAATAAAACAAAGATTACTATTCGAAAATTCTGGTTAGATATTTTGAATTTTTGTGTCGAAACTAATTATTAACAATGTAGTTAAATTAACTAGTTTTTTTCTTTTAAAAGCATCTGCCAATATTTCTGGAAATTAATCTTTCCTTTATTTAATCAGCGAAAGTCTCTTATTAAATAAGTATTCGGAAATTATTATAGATCTTTCGAATTAATATAAATCTTCCGAGATTGCTAACCCTATTAATAATATACTATATTCGCGTAACAATTTCCTATTTTCAAAGATGTTATTCGAAACATTCGAACATTAATTCGAACATTAAGCCTTCGGAACCATGGTGTATACACCGAATAAAATTCCTGTATGAGGTGCTGGTCCCGAAGGGGTTAACAAATAGCACTAAAACCTATTTCCATTATAATATTTTTGATTGCCTTGGGAATAGTAGCTAAACATAAAGTGGGGTTTTTAACCGAATTGCAGAATGTGATAGCGCAGGAAAAGAAAAATAACTGCCGTTCTGAGACGACAATCTATACTTATAAAGGAGTAGCTTGATTTTCTCATAATCAACGCCGAGCCTCAACCGTTTGTCCCTAGAACAATAAAATTTGAAAGACACGTTCTTTACACAATGTAGGCACCCACTAAGAAAGGATTTTTGAAAATTCACACCTTAAGGGGGCTAAATGAGGGGGTTGAAACTTTTAGATAATTTCGTCTTTTCAACATATCTCAGCAGGAGTTTTAAGTCGGAGAGTGAAATTCGGGTAAACAAATCTACTAAAGAATAGTTAAAAATGTATTTCAGACGATTTTAGAAATTCAACCACTAAGTGAGTTAAATGGGGGTCGAAATTTTTCGGTGATTTCACATTTTTATCATATCTCATCAGCAGTTTTAGGTAAAAGCGTGAAATTCAAGATAACAAATCTACTAAAAAAATAATTGAACACGTATTTCAGCGATTTTAGAAATTCAACCACTAAAGGGGTTAAATGGAGAGGAGTTTCTAAAGTATTAGGTCATTTTGCCTTTTCGCCATAACTCAACAACACTTTTAGTTAAAAGTGCGAAATTCAGGATAACAAATGTACTAAAAGTTAGTTAAACACATATTTCAGCGATTTCAAAAATTCAACCACAAAGGGGGTTAAATAAGGGGTCGAAAGTTTTTAGTCATTTCGTGTTTTCGCCATATCTCAGCAGCAGTTTTAGGTAGGAACGTGACATTCAGGATAACAAATCTACTAAAAAAATAATTAAACGCATATTTCAGCGATTTTAGAAATTCTTCCATTAAGGGGATTAAATGGGGGGTCGAATGTTTTAGGTCATTTTGCCTGTTCGCCATATCTCAGCAGCATTTTTAGTTAGGAGCTTGGAATTCGGGATAACAAATCTACCAAAAATCTACCAAAACATGTATTTCAGCAATTTTAGAAATTCAGTAACTAAGGGGGGGGGGGGGGTTAAATAGGAGGTCAAATACTTTAAGTAATTTTGCCATATCTCAGTAGAAATTATAGGTAGAATCATGAAAACCAGGATAACAAATCTACTAAAAAAATAGTTAAACACGTATTGCAGCGATTTTAGAAATTTAGACACTAAGGGGAGGTTAAATGGGGGTCGAAGTTTTTACGCCATTTAGCCATATCTCAGTAGAAGTTATAGTTAGGAGCGTGAAATTAGGGATAACAAATCTACTAAAGAATAGTTAAACATGTATTTCAGGCGATTTTAGAAATTCAACTACAAAAGACGTTAAATGAAGGGTCGAAAATTTTCAGTGATTGCACCTTTTCACCATATTTCATCAGCAGTTTTTTTCTTAAAAAGCGTGAAATTCAGGATAACAAATCTGCTTAAAAAATAGTTAAACAAGTATTTCAGTAATTTTAGAAATTCGGCCACTAAGGGGGGTTAAATAGTGGGTCGAATGTTTTATGTCATTTTGCCATTTCTCAATAAAAGTTATAGGTTAGGAGCGTGAATTCCGGGATAACAAATCTACTAAAGTATTGTTAAACATGTATTTTAGGCGATTTTAGAAACTCAACTACTAAAGGGGTAAAATGTGGGGTTGATAATTTTCGGTTATTTCTCCTTTTTACCATATCTCATCAGTAGTTTTGTATATAAGAGCGTGATATTCAGGATAAAAAATCTGCTATAAAAATAATTAAACACGTATTTCAGCGATTTTAGAAATTCACTCATTAAGGGGGCTAAATGGGGTTCGAACATTTTAGGTCATTTTGAATGTTCGCCATATCTCATCAGCATTTTTAGTTAGGAGCTTGAAATCACAGATTCAGGATAACAAATCAATTAAAAAATAGTTAAACATGTATTTCCGCGATTTTAGAAATTCGGACACTAAAGGGGGTAAAATGGGGGTCGAATATTTTATGTCATTTTGCCATATCTCAGTAATAGGTAGAAGCGTGAAATGTAAGATAAAAATGTACTAAAAAATAGTTAAATATATATGTAAGCAATTTTAGATAATAATCCATCAAGGGGGTCACACTCTGTGTCGAAAGTTTTAGGTAATTGTGCCGTATCTCAGCAGCAGTTTTAAGAAAGAATGTGAAACTCCGCTTTACAAATCTACAAAAAAAAAAGTTAATCATGTATTTCAGTGAGTTTAGAGCTAACGATTTTGTGGGTAATATCGGCTGTAAACCCGATTGCGGAAGATTAGATGAAAAAGAGAACTATTGCTGCTTTTTTATTATATATTTTGCGTGACATTTTTTCCAAGGAATATATTTTTTAATTTCCCATTTTATAATTTTCATTTTTCGTCTTTTAGAGATCGGATTTAAAATTTTAACCAAAATATTACGCTTCCATCTTTTTTCAATAATTTTTTTTTGGAAATAAAAAATTCCGATTTAAATACTGATTGTCATATTTATGGGCTATAGTATGCACAAGAATGCCTTATGGTGATTACCGTATATAGTCAGATAACAAGCGTGCAGCCGAATGGGTCCTGTTAAAATTATTTCATTTTAATGCTTTATGCACGCAAAATAACTGAACCACGTTAGAGTAATCGTTGCATTAACGATGTATGGCTAAGAAATACACAGGGCACTGTTATTTTGATCACCTCATTAATAATTTTTGGGCGTGACACTACCCATTTACAATGATCGCCATTTACCTTAGGAAATCCCATTTTTATTTATTTCATCTGAAAACTCTCCGCTCATCTTAGATAAATACGCGCACAGTAGTATTTTGTCAGAGGGATTATGGAAAAAATATTATTAATGTCACGAAATATTTATTTATATATATTTTATTTATATATATTATTTATACGTAAAAAATTATATATATATATATATATATATATATATATATATATATATATATATATATATATATATATATATATATATATATTATTTAGTTATTTTCGTACAGTTAAAAAAAAAGTATTTTATTTAAATTTCTCTGTTTGCGTATAAAATGCAATTTCTGGGCCCCAAGGGAAGTCAAGACAGTAAGCTGCAAAAGGAATTTGGGTCCCAGCACGAAACGACCGGCTAGACGGGCGAAGACCGGCTTGTCGCTCATAACACAAGATGCAATTTATTTGTTGGAAAAAGAAAAAGTGTTTACAAATCGCTTCAATGATTACAAATCACTTCAATAATCATGACTGCAAGTATCACGCCTTTACGTTTAAAAATGAGTCCGTAAATGTATCAAAACGTTTCGCGTTGTTGAGCGGGGTAAAATATTTTTTGAGAACCGCTTTAAACAACACTCGGGGAAATTCGAAACATGAGAACGTTAAATTTTATTTCAATTTGAGTTTGTTTGTGTTGGACTCTTTACTAAATTCTAATTTAATTCCCAAACACCTTTACACATTTTAACAGCAAAGATCTCCTTCTTTTTCTTTTGCCTCGCTTTAATCACATCAAAACCGAAACTTATTTATCAAGATTTAAATTATTCTCAATGTAATTTAGTAACTATTCAAGAAAATTTCTGCATTTGTGTTGTTCCCATAGAAACTATACATATTCTTCAAAAACATGCCATTTGTATCTATAGAAACAAGCGTCCTACATTTTAACGATCATCTTTAAGAAAGACTTAATGGAGCATTTTAATGATCTTGCTATGAATGATCTTGCTATGCGAAAATGCGCTGTTAATGGTTGCAAATTGTTTATGCGTGAGACTGTAAATGTTATTCGGTTTCCAAATTGATTTTTGAATAGGAATTAAAATTCCCCGCATTTTTACTATCTGCGTTATATAAATGTTGAAGATTTTATCATTCTCTTGCAGTTTACATTGAAAAAATGTTCTCAAAATATATTTCCCCCTGCTCAATATCACAAATTTCTCTGGCATATACACGGACTCATTTTGTTTCCCAATTTTCTTGAAATTTGCGGGTATTTCAGGTACATTCAGGTATCTAAGAATCGAATAGTGTACTAAGCTTTCTTATAAATTCATATACATTCTGATTTACATAGCCACGCACCGATTATGAAAAACAGAAGCCCTGGGAAAAGATAAATCTGAGGGTCCCATACCGTTGCTAATCACGATGGCTTTGGGGAGGGTAGACTCATACTGACACGATGTGCGAGCAGCAATGTGTATAATGCATGAAAATTTTATTTTCGCTTTCTATATTTTATATATAAAAAATATACTTTTTACAATTTTGGTTTACTTTTTTGTTTACTGAGTTCCGTTGGCCATTGTGCACATTTGCAAACAATCGCGGGTTTATGATCGCAATTATAGTCCGCGCACGAGAAGTAACGCAGATTTACACGAATTTATTCTTTAATTAAGATTAAAATCACTATTAGCAACTACCAGAATGTTTAATGTACCAGTAACTAGTGTTTAATTAATTAATGCATTCCTGCACCATTGCTGCCTGTTAGCATCTTTCTTTCTAAATAGCATCGCTTACTCTTTCAATGTCATTGGTCAATTTTTCCTGAGCGTTAGGCATTTGAACCATGTGAATTATCTCGAGTTGATTCGTTATAAATAATGTGTCAAATAGTACTTTGTTTTTTGGGCTTCGTTCATCTCACGAAACCCTAATAGTTTCGCTTCTCTGTCTGTCCGCCACAAAGTTCGTTCTCAGAAACTGTATAAGTTAGATACTTGAAATCTTGTGTACATACAGCTGAATACCTATTGTCACGCTGAAAATCATAAAAGTTTGAAAAAGTCGTATTATTTTAATTAAAGGAAATTAATTGAATGACATCCCACCATTTCTGCGATTTCAAAACAGAATCTTAATTTCAACCTTTTCATTGTAGACCCGATGGTCCAATGGTAAAGTGTGTTCTTTCTGACCCAGAGGTCCAGGTTCTATTCTCTTCGGCGGTAGCTGAAATAAAAAAAAATTCACTTAACTGTCCGATGGATTTAATTAAAAAAATTCTTATTTTGTTGCCATTTTACGTTTTTTTAGGTAACATTAAATCATGTAATTAAATATGTTTTCCCATATGCCCTCAGCTCTCATAGATTCGTAATTAAAATTTTTTATAATGCTTAAATAATTCTTTTACGCGGATCTGACAGTTTTTACATTTCATTGTCCGATGGATTTATCACAAAAATATAAATTAATCTTGACGTTTCATTTTATCTTTAAAACTATCTTCAGGGGTTAATTTTCTTAAATAAAAAAAGCGAAAAAATATTTACATGTTAATTTTCTTAAATAAAAAGGGACAAAATTATTTAAATGTTACATTATTAACGCTATTTTCAAATTTATCTTGTTGTTTTTTTTTTCTTATAGGACTTAACGTTGTATAATCAAATATGAAAACAAAACAATAAGTTGCTAACCAACGTACATTTTATTACAAGATTTTAATCTAAGATGTAAAAATGAAAATCGCAGAAATGCGCTCATGGCTCATACATATGCGTAATTAAATATCTTTATAATGCTTAAATAATTACTTTTTGAAACGCATTTTGAATGCGCTTTTTGATGAATTACAGTTCATTATTTTTTAATTTATTGATCAAATTGAAAGATTCTACTTCATTTTGTTCATTGTTACAACATTAAGAAGTTGGAAAATTTTTGATGCTCTATCTAAATTATTTTTGGAGAAATCGTGCGCACTAGTTTGTAAATCATTGTTGTAAATTAAATGAATTTAAAGTTTTCACTCCTCATTGAAAAACAAATAATGACGATTGCATTTTGCTTTATATCTTCATCAATAATTATTGCCTCTGAAAACATTGGTAACTTTTTACTCAGAATATAATGTACTATTTACTGACAGCAAAACCTTGAAATTGAATTTTTGACCATTTTAAAGGTGATATCTTCCCTTAAGATAAGGAATTCAAGTGTATGTCGACCAAGAAGAAATTGCGTTGAACGTTGGCACAGGACAGTTAAAAGCTTTTGAAAAAGTTATGCGTGGAAAATGGGTCTAATTGGGAAGCGAAGTTGCCCTACGCATCATTTAGCTTTAAGAACGGTGACGCACAACTCCACGGGTTTCAGTCCAGCTGAAGAACGGTAAGAATTTGAAAACCACTGAGACGTTATTAAAATTCCGAAGTTTATAAGTTCGATGATGTTGTGAGAGAATGTAATTTGAAAACTACACTGTCAGAAAACTCGTCTTTATACACTAAATTATTCCTCATTTTTCAACAAATAATTTCAACAAAATTCAATAAATTGTTATTTCGAATTTATAAAAGAAATAAAAAAAAATATTCTTTCGAATTTAAAAAAGTAGCAATTAATTTTCTCATTCATTTAAAATTATTTGCAATTTATTTTTTAAAAAGTTATAAAAAAAATTAGCATTTAAAATATATTCTAAACAGACAGATTAATATATATATATATATATATATATATATATATTTAATAGTTGAAAAAAAAATCGATTTTACTCAAAAAAGAAACAAACAAAAATAATACTTTCGAATTCAAAAAAGTAGCAAATAATTTTATCATTTAAAATTATTCGCAATTTATTTTTTTTTTATTTTATAAAAAATACTTTCGAAATTAAAATATATTCTAATTCATCGAACCGAACACCTTTAAAAAAAACTGTATAATACTGGAAAAAGAAATCGATTTTATTAAAAAAAGCAAACATTTCTTCTCGAATTTAATTAAAATATAATATCCAAATTTTACGTCTAACAATAAAATTAAGAATTTATATAGTTCATATTTTTATCCTCTATTAATACTAAATTGTTTAAACACCAACCGTCTTCTCATAATGACAAAATCTCCCCGCAATTAACTTCCAATTTGCCAGCTTTCTTTACCCCAAAATTTTTAAGCCAAAAGTCGCCATTTGAAGAAAACCGTATCATCATTCCAAATTCTTCTTCAAGCAAGTGCCCACTGGCTTTAACGGTAGCATACTTGACTCTAGTCCGGCCGGTCCCTAGTTCAATACCTGGGTGGGACAGGAAATATTCTGAGAATGTATTAAATAAGAAATACTTCTGAAACAGTCCATAGATGGCAGCACAAAGACGAAGACAGTTTTTTAAAACCGACTTTCTTGAAATAACGGAAATTTTTCCTCCTGTAACAGAGAAAAAAAAAAACGGAAATTCTTCAAATAACAGAAAATTTTCCTCCTGTAACAGCGAAAAAAAAAAAACGGAAATTCTTCAAATAACGGAAATTTTTCCCTCCTGTAACAGAGAAAAAAATAAACGGAAATTCTTCAAATAACGGAAATAAGCCGGCAGCGGTGCTGCCAGTAATATTTCCGTGATTTGATTAGTTGGTTGATTTTATGACGGCCGATTATCAACACGAGGGATACAGGCTCTGGGAGGGGATGCCCTCCGTGGGGGTCTTTCTAAGGGATCTTAACCCGTATTTACGGCAAGGTACGAAGAAAACCACAGAAAACTCCGAACAGTTAGGTAGACGAGCGCGACAGGGGTTTGAACCCAGCACCTCCCGTCTACCAGCTTTGAGAGCAGAACCTCTCAGCCACTGGTGGGGAATTATTGAAGGAAGTATTTTTGAGAGTGTAGATCCACTTCCGAACAATTGCGACAATTGGAAAAAATTATTAGATCATTTTGGGGTAGTTTTTTCAAACAACCCATATTGAGCACGACATCGAATTGTGAGAGCAAAAAATCCATCAGGTTTAGACCTTATAGAACGTCACCCAGACAAATGTAAATACTTCGTAAAGAGATAAAGCGAATGTTACAGCTAAATCTCATAGTAGAGGGGGAATCAGAATTTAGCTCCCCTATAATTTTGGTGGAAACTCCGGGAAAGGACCGCGACCCTGTATAGACTACAGGAAGTTAAAGCAATCACGAAAGTAGAGTTTTATCCATTACCAAATATTAACCCAGGTAAAAAAATCAGCAAGAAACCTTTAAAATATATATGATTTTGAAGGTATTTTAAAGGTTTCTGCAGGTATTTTGAAGGAAAATGAAAACTGCAGGTTTCCTTCAGGAAATATTACAGGTTTTTTAAAGGTTTTATTCAGGGTTATTTCAGCACGCTTATAACCTTCAAATTACCTTCAAAACTCATTACAGGTATTTTGAAGAAAAACGAGAACAGCTTTTCATGCAGGAAATATGAAGGCTTTTTTAAAGTTTTTGTGCAGGTTTATTTCAGCAAGCTAATGACCTACAAATTACCTTCAGTGACTTAGCAAATCTTCCCTAAAATCACTACAGGCATTTTGAAGGGAAAAAAAACTGCGTTTCATACAGAAAATTTTAAAGGTTTTTCTAAATGTTTTGTTATAGACGATATGGTTAAGTATCTAACTCATATTCAAATAGCTTTTTACTGGAAAAGGCCAGAGCCGCATAGAGCGGGGTGAGGGGGGGGGGGGAGATAATTTAAAAAATATTATGTTGGTTATATCCTCTCCTTCTCTCAGTGTTTAATAATTTTATAATATTCGAAAATAATAAATTTAAAAAAGAAAATTAGTTAAAATTTAAATTAATTGTTCAAAATTCTTCGAGGGGTGCCCCCCCCCCCCGTCTGAAATCAACACTGCCCTGAAATACCCAATTTTAAGATAAATTTTTAGCACTATTACATAAAAGTTAAAAGAAAAACAGGACAAAAATTAACTGCCATAAGTGATTAAGGGGAGTACCCCCCCCTTCCCCCCCCCACACACTACGAGATGAATATTCATAATTTATCTTTCTCTGAATGTTTAATTATTTTAAGTTACTCAAAAAATAAATTTTACTGTCTTTAAAAATTGAAGAAAAAAAATGTCAATTAAATTACAAAACTTGGGGAGTGCCCCCCACCCCCCGCTATTTTCTGACTTCATTACTTCCCTGAATTTCCATTTAGGGTCCTTTTTAAACACACACTCGAAAAGAATAAATTTTACTATCTCTTTCAAATTCGGCGAAAAATAAAATTACATTAATTAAATTTTAAAATCCGGGGGGGGGGGTGCCCCCTGCCCCCCCCTGTTACCGAAAAATTTTTAGTTCCTCTTTCTTTTAGTGTTTAATTATTTTAAGTTACTCATAAAGAATAAATTTTACAATGTCTTTCAAAGAAAAAGAAAATTTTGTTTATTAAATTTCAAATCCTCCGGGGGGGGGGGGGGGGTCCTGCGGGCCACCCATGCCCTAACTCAACACTGCTTTGAACTACCCCTTTGAGATACATTTTTAACACATAAATATAAAAAATAATGAATAAATGACTTTTATGGGGAATTTAAGGGGGAAGGCCCCCCCTTCCCCCCAACGGGAATTTTGTACTTTCTCTTAGTGTTTAATTATTTTAAATTACTCGAAGAAAGAATAAATTTACCGTTTTACCGTTTTTTCGGTCAAATAAGAAATTAAATAAATTATAAAATAAATTTCAAACAAAATATTAAATTTCCTTCCCCTTTCCACTTTTTCGAGCGCCCCCCCCCCCCCTCCCATGATTAAAGCTAGTGGGATAATACAGGTGGTATTATTAACTTCAGACATGACTTTTAGTTTAATGAAAATTACTTCAAAAAACAAATTAAAACATTTGATTTTTTTTTCGCAACAGACACGGCATTTCTGACTCCATAGTGATGTTCTAATGGAGGAAGAAACACGACTCCTCAACTCAACTCTGATCTGAGCCGAACCTGTTTACATTTTGTTTTGACTCGCGGCGTTGATAACGTTCGCTTATAATTTTAAGTAATTCGCTACCGCTAACTTTGTTAATGTAATAAGTAACGCCTTAATTAATTTTTTGAATGTTTATACATAGCCATAAGATGGCTAAAAATATGTACTGACGTATTTCTACAAAACTAGGTTCTCTTTTAAAAAATTAGATAGATTCACGTATTTATAAAAAATACCACGAGGCCTACCAAAATATTTTTAATGTGTCGTTCATATCTTATTTTAGCCCTTTTTTAATATACTTTAATAGCGATGGAGTTAATTTAAAATTTGTTGCCCCCACAATTATGATTATGCCAAGGTTGCAGCTATGATTTTACAGAAATCATCGCCAAGCTTACATATACATATGCATCGTACATATGCCAGGGGTCGATGCAGGGTTTTTTTTCTTGGGGCCCATTTTGTGAAGAATAAAGTTTATTTTTGTGAAATTTATTATATTTTTGTGAAAAATAACATTTTGTAACGAAAGTTGAAATCCAGTTATACTCAAATTCGAACCAAGAATTTATAAACAAAAACTTCTTAAAATCCTTTTGCTGAGGTTTTCTTCTCTGGTGAACTTATTTGTTTACAAATTACACATTTTAAAACATCATAAAATAATAAATAAATAATAAATGGTAAGTTTTTATGGAACAGAATTTTGTGAAAGGACCTATTTTAGTAAAAGTAATTTTGTGAAGGGTCCCATTTTATTAAATTGATTTTTGTGAAAAGGCCTTAAATAGGCCCCAAATTTTGTCTGGATCGACCGTTGTATGCACATATATACGTCATTATATACATATTTACATCTTATATGTCAATATATATATAATATATGCATCATATGTGACTATAACTTTCGGCCATATAAATCACAAAATGTTAAACACATCATATAGTATTATTATAATGTCATATTTGCTTTATAATTTGGTGAGATAAATCTTGGTCGCTAGATGATAGCAATGGATAAATAAGCTAATTTTTTTTTCTTTAAATCGAAAGTTCTTCCTTATTACAAACAAGTAACATCATCCAAAATTTTAAAACATGCTATCAAGCAGGGATGTAAAAATCTAGGCGCCAGTGGGTCGATTCTCACCACTGAATTTTATTAGTATTCTTTGGCTAAATGTTATTGGTATACTTCACCTAAATTTTATCAGTATTCTTATTAGTCGAATACTAAAAATTTAGTAGTAATTTGCCCATTGACGACTGCATTTTTACACCCCTGCTATCAAGTATAAAAATATAGCAACAAGTATTTTGTTATTAATCGAAAAATGATATCTGACACCTGTAACAAACTAATTTGGCAAACTGTCTTGGAAATAGAAGAAAAAGCTTTTAATCGCATTTAATAACATTTCACATTTCATGTTCTTTGGGGTCACACATGTGCACGGAAACATAACGATCACCCTAGCAACTGCCATGCAACTCAAGAGGTCCTTTTGCTAAAGTTTTCTTTTCTGGTGAACTTGTTTTGTTTGCAAATTACACATTTTAAAATCAAACAAAATAAAAATAATTAATGAAGAATACGTTTTTATGGAATGAAATTTTGTGAAGTTGCATGTTTTATTGTAATAAAGTTTGTGAAAGGGCCCTGTTTAATTAAGAGAAATTTTCTGAAAGCTTGCTAAACAGGCCCCAAATTTTTCCTGGATCAACACCTTGAGTGTGATAATTTTCATCATTTAAATAAAAGGCTGTTATGCAGCATATGGCTGCGCAAATATTTTATTTTGGACTACCATTTCATCGGTAAGTAATTTATTTTATGTTTTAGAATGTAAATGCAATACAGAGCAATTATTAAAAAGGATTGCTATGTATGTGGGTGAGAATCTTCTATGTTTTAAGCCGATAGCAGATTCATGTGTTTTGTTATGTGTTGGTAATATTTGTTTTGTTTCTCATTTCCAAAATAATTTTCATCAATATTTACTTATTATAAACATGTTATTTAATTTTATTGACTAATTTATTTATATTTAATAATAAAAGTTAAAATGTTTCGATTTAAAAAAGGAGATGGCTGACCGCGGGTGATAAATCAAAACATTTGTTTTGTTTCTGACATAATCAAGTTAAAACATTTGAACTTTTGATGAGATGACTGACCGCGGGCAATAAATCAAAACATTTGTTTTGTTTCTGACATAATCAAGTTAAAACATTTGAACTTTTATTACTAAATATAAATAAATTAGTCGATAAAATTAAATAATGTGTTTATAATAAGTAAATATGGATGAAAATTATTTTGGAAATTAGAAACAAAACAAATATGTCAGGGCTTGAATTTGAGGGTGGGATTCGTGCCAAAAATTTTGAAATCCCGCCCAAAAAAATATCGTGGGCGGGAGCCTCCTGCCCAAAAAATGTCACCTTTTTTTGTGAGAAATTTGCGTTATTTAATTTACCTGCAACCTAACGATAAATTTTGTGATTTTGTTCCCGCAACCGATCGACAAACTTTGCGGTTTTTTTTCTGCGACTAATCGATGAACTTTGTGCTTTTTCCGCGACTGATCGAAGAACTTTGCACTTTTTTTGCGACAGATCAACGAACTTTGCCTTTTTTAAGTGACAGATTGATGAACTTTGCATTTTTTAATCGACAGATCGACGAACTTTGCGTTTTTTAAGCGACAGATCGACGAACTTTGTGTTTTTTAAGCGACAGATCGACAAACTTTGCGTTTTTTAAGCGACAGATCGACAAACTTTGCGTTTTTTAAGCGACAGATCGACGAACTTTGCGTTTTTTCCGAGACTGATCGACGAACTTTGCGTTTTTGCCACGAGTGATTGACGAACATTGCTCTTTTTTTACGGTCTTTTGACAAAATTCACATTTTTCCACAACCCTTTGATGAATTTTTTTTCGCAATCTGTCAACGAAGTTAGCCATTTTCCGTGATCCTTCATGAATTTCGCGTTTTTTTCTTGGCCTTCGGACGAAATTCGCATTTTTTCTGCAATCCTTCGACTAATTCGCCTTTTTCCGTGATCCTTCGACAGAATTCGCTGTTTTTTTTGGATTCTTCTACGAAATTGCCTGTTTTTCCGTGATCCTTCAACGAAATTAGCAGTTTTTTCCACGATCCTTCGACGAAATTGGCGTTTTTTCAGCAGCCATTTGACAAAATTTGCATCTTTTCGTGATCTGTCAACGAAATTAGCCATTTTTCATGAACCTTTAATGAATTTCCCATTTTTCCTCGGCTTGTGGGCAAAATTTGCGTATTTTCCGTAATTCTTTGACGAAATTTGTCATTTTTTTTTTCGAGATCCTTCGACGAAATTTGCTGTTTTTTCGAGATCTTTCCACAAATTTTGTCATTTTTCGAGATTCTTCGACGAATTTTACATTTTTTTCGAGATCCTTCGACGAATTTTGTCGTTTTCTCAAGATCCTTCGGCAAATTTTGCCGTTTTCTCGAGATCCTTCGACGAATTTTGCCGTTTTTTCGAGTTCCTTCGACGTTTTGTCTACGTGGACATGGTGTGTGCATTGTGCATTTGGAGAGGAGGTCTGGGTGGAGAATTCAAAATATTTTCAGTCTTTGCCACATCTCAAAGTCAAAACATGCATTGTGTGTGCGCTTGGAGGGGGGGGGGGGACAAGTCAAAATATTTTCAGTCCTGGCCATATTTCAAACTTGCACCCATGCACTGAATGAAGCTGGAAAATATGTCGGTCGCTTGCAAAGAAAAATCTCAAAATGCATCAGTCTGTTGCAGAAAAAAAAAACAATGAATTTTTTCCGTTACATGAGGAGTCGGGTATTTTGTCATTTTGCTTCAGCAGGAAACTTCAAAATTTGTCGATCAGTAGTGAAGAAAGATCTTAAATTTTATCTGTCAGTCGCAGAAAAGACTTCTTTTAGTTCCACAAAAGGGAGGGGGAATTGGGTATTTCATCAATTTGTCGCAGAATTAGAACTTCAAAAGTCGTCGATCGGTTGCAAAGAAAAATGTCAAAATTTTCCAACTGGTTGCAGGAAAAACCATTCTTTTCAGTCGCACAAGGGAATTCTGATATTTTGTTAATTTGTCACAGAATAAAACTGCAAAATTTCTTGAAGAAAGATCTTAAATTTTATCTGTCAGTCACAGTAGAAAACGATTTTTTTTTAGTTGCACAAGGACAGGGAGAGGAAAGAACTCGGGCATTTCATCAATTTGTGGGGTTTTTTTTTTGTTAATGTATGCGAAATGTACATATATACGTATATAAGTTACTAACCGCTGTTTGAATGATTTTCATTGATTCTAGAGATTGCTGCACTGTGAGTTTTGTACATCCAGGGGTGTTTTTTTATTGTTGGGGGGGGGGGGTAATGTAGGCAAAGCGTACATATATATGTTACTAACTGCTGTTTGAATAAATTTCATGAATTCTCGAGATTGCTGCAAGGTAAGTTTCATACATCAAGGGTTTTTTTTTTTTTTTTTTCGGTTAATTTATGTGAAGCGTACATATATATGTTACTAACTGCTGTTTGAATGAATTTTATGCATTCTAGAGATTGCTGCATGGTGAGTTTCATGCATCCAGGTTTTTTTTTTTTTTTTTCCGGTTAATGTACCCGCTTAATCCGGTAACAGATAATTGCATACCCCGCTTATATAAGTGTTTTCACAGTGGTCTCCTCTGATAATGTTATCCACCGAGTATCGCAATGACCTATGTCATCAATATATGGATTCATTCGGGGTGATGCACAAGTGGCAGTGCCCCGACTGGTCGCAGCGCATACGGAAGGCAGATCCTGGTTGTGCACGTTATATGTCCCTCAGTACATGGGTGCGACGGTTGAGCCACTGACGGACGCCCCAGCTCAGTTTTATACCCCGCTTATATGCATAGGATACCGTGGAATTTAAGCAGTTCCCAGAGGGTTCATGTTAAATGTACTCATTTAATCACATAAAATACAACTCCCATCGGAACAGATGACTTATAAGCCTTCAGATCGCATGGCCATTATTTGGCGAAATTTTGTATATATGTTTTGTAATTATGTTTATTCTGTACATATTTTAATCTGTATATATTCCAAAATTAAATAAAAAATAAAACCTAAAATAGCCCAAAGTGACAAACTTTGTTGGCGATAAACGGGTTTTCGCCAACAAAACAAAATGGCGGACCGGAGGGCTTATAAGTCATCTGTTCCGTATATTTTGCAAAGAAAGGTAAAAGGATTTTGCGTAGAAATAAATTTATTTCAAATTAATTTTCATTTTACTTAAATTACATAGTTTTACTGAAAAATCAAACCCCATTAATGTAAATAGTGTTTGTAAGAATGTATACTATATGCTTTACTACATACTTATGTATGTGTGTATAACAAAATAAATTTTTAATTGAAATCAATACGACAATAATTAAATTTCAAACTATTTTGTAAATATTTATTGATTGTTAATATGTACCATGCCTGTGTTATGATTCAAATGATAACGTATGTAGTAACTGAACATTAATGGTGTCTTCGCTTAAATGCTTTATAATTTAGCAATAAATCTTGATCATTTAGCGATTCATGCTTGGGGGCTGCTAGTAATAACACAAAGTACACATTTTTGTTAATTTCTCAGTTGCATTTCAATATTATTATTATTATTGCATATTTGTGAGATCAATCTATAACTGGTTACATTTCTGATTTTGGTTGCAATGTTTTTTTTAATTTCTTTTTTTAAATGGAAATTGACCTTATCAAAATTGAAAAAATACTCTATCCTCAGTTGCTGTCCTCCAGAAAAAAAAAGCTCCTGTTGACTATAGGACAAAATTAGCACTTGCCAATCGGCGAGTAATTCTTACTGAAAATTTGGCGATTGACTTTATTGCTACCACTGGTCAAACTTAATAGTCACACTCACCAATTGCGATGATTGAATGGAAAAAGATTTTTTCCCCTGCTGTCGCTCGAAAAATTTCGCAACTATTTGGCGAATTTCATGATTTTTTCCCCGAAATCATTTGACAGATTGTAATTTTTTTTCTCAAAGCCATTCGACAATAAATTTTTTCATGACAGTTTGACAAAATTTTTTTTTTTTCCTGCAATAATTTTGCGAAATTCACTATAGTTTATGCGATCGATTGATAAAATCTGCCATTTATTTCAAAGATTCCTTGATAAAATTAGCTTTTTTTTGTGGTCATTTAACGAATCTCGTGATTTTTCTGCAATTGATCGACAGATTTTACAATTTATTAACCGTGACGATTTGACGAATGTCGCAATCTCTTTCCTGACACCATTTGATAAATTTCGCTGTTTATTCCACTATTGTTTGACAAATTTCGTTTTTTATTCCGCAATCATTAGACAAATTTGTTATTGGCTGAAAAACACACGAGTGCTGAAAAACACTGGCGAGTAAAAAAAATTCATGTACTGGTCAGTGGCCAGTGAGTAAAAAAGTTAATTTTTACCTATACCATTGACATTAGCTACCAAGTGTTACTGCGGGAGCCATCATTGGCTCTTAAGCTTAGAGTAAAAATGTCGCGGGGGGGGGGGGGGGTATATTTTGGAGGAAAAAAGTGCAGTGTTGATTCAGATTTTTTTTTATCAGGAAAAACCGGATGTATTTTTCAGACTAAAACATCCAGTTATAATACAAGTTTTTTTTATGTAAAAGGAAGATATAAATTTTTTACCTAATGAATGGAGTTATTTTGGACAAAATGGGAAGGGAAGTACAAGTTTTTTGCTTAAAGGAAAACAAGGTATTTCAGACAAAAATAATGAAATGAAAATAGTTTTTACCTGAAGGAAAAGTGAAGGTATTTCGGACAAAAAAGGGAAGGGAAAATAGTTGCCTGAAGGTAAAGCGGAGGTATTTGGGACAAAAAAGGTGAAGGGAAAATACAGGCTTTTGCCTGAAGGGAAAGCGAAGGTATTTGGGACAAAAAAGTAAAGGGAAAATGCAGGTTTTTGCCTAAAGGGAAAGCGAAGGTATTTGGGACAAAAAAGTGAAGAAAATTGCAGGGTTTTGCCTAAAGGGAAAGCGAAGGTATTTGGGACAAAAAAGTGAAGGAAAATTGCAGGTTTTTGCCTAAAGGGAAAGCGAAGGTATTTGGGACAAAAAAGTGAAGGAAAATTGCAGGTTTTTGCCTAAAGGGAAAGCGAAGGTATTTGGGACAAAAAAGTGAAGGAAAATTGCAGGTTTTTTACCTTCATGAAACCTTAGTCCCAAATACCTGCAAATTACCTGAAGTTTTTTTTTAAAGGTTTTTTGCTGATTTTTTTACCTGGGAAGGAACGAGTGGAAAAGGTTACCACTGCAAAATAGATAACTGTTTTGGATTTAACTAAGGGCTACTGGCAAATTCCAATGACACCGAGGGCTTAGAAATTAGCCGCTTTTGATACAAACTTCGGTTCCTACTACCCTTTGGTCATGCCGTTCGGGCTTTTAAATACCTCCTATAGGTTCTCTAAATTTATGGATAAGGTATTAAGAGGGCTTGAGGAATTCTGTTTACCCTATCTAGGTGAAATGGCAATATTATATTTTCCAACAGTTGGAAAAACCATATGCGGCATCATAGGGGGTTTTCGACTCCCGCCAGCTCCATTGCACGCTCCCTGATGTAACTCTTGGTGTTGTAAATTTCCTTCTGCTATCTCGTCAAGATTTATGTAATTGTCGAAGTCATGTATGCGTTTCTGTGAATAGAATGTATATGGATCTATCCGGACGACAGCCTGGTAGCTGTAGGTCTCAAAGCATCATTCCTCAAAATGCCAAAAAAATGCGGCATCTGCAAGTGGTACTTGAAAGGGTTAATAATGCTAAACTTAAAATAAAATTGGCAAAATGTAAGTTCGCTGATAAAACGGTGAAATATCTTGGGTATGTAGTAGGAGAGAGCGTCGCAGAGAAGCGAAGGCAAAAATACAAGCGATTAAGGAGTTACCGACCTCGAAAACTAAAACCGAAATTGGCAGATGTTTAGGTATGGCTGGGTATTATTCCCGGTATATAAAAGGTTATTCTGTAATTGTGGATCCAATGACGAGAGCGCTCAAAGGGAAGAACAAAAAAGAACGAATCGTATGGAGCGAAGAAATGAGTAAAGCCTTCGAGACTTTAAAAAGAAAGCTTACTGAAAAACCAGTACTGTATGCTCCAAATTTTCAAAAAGAATTCATAATGCAGACCGACGCATCTCACAAAGGGATAGACGTTGTATTAGCACAAAGGGAGGGATCTGAAGAACACCCCATTATATACCTGAGCCGAAAATTTAGCGAAAGTGAAAAAAAAATTTTTGCGCTACTGAAAAAGAGTGTGCCGGAATTATTTTTGCGATAAAAAAAATAAGGCATTATATTGATGGTCAAAATTTTTCTATCGAAACGGATCACAATCCCTTAGTATTCCTAAAAGGAAATGCTAGAAACAACTCCAGATTATTAAGGTGGTCTTTGGCTCTGCAACCATATAATTTATGCTATCTCTCATCGTCCTGGCCGTGACGTCCCTAATGTTGATTGCTTGAGCCGAGCAGAATAAGATTCTTTAATAAATATTTGTATATAGTTATTTTAATTTAATTTAATTTATTTTATCTTACTTTATTTTATTTAAGTGTTTGTCTATGTGTCATATCAGAGCGCGCAAAAAGAAAATGCAAGGAGTGTTAATTTTTTTTGCCACTCTGACGTATTTGAGCTTGCAAATTTTAACCTACTGTTTGTTGATTCCTCATGCTTTACCCGAAGGAATCATCTAAAAGGGGGGGGGCTGTAAATAATCCATTTTTACTTCAATGTGCTGATGCTTGGTGTCTGAGAGTTTTCATGTAAAAATTGTAAAAAGAATGTTTCCTACATATTTTCTCATGTCAGCGTTACTTTGAAATCTTGGAAAGGCCAACTAGTGTTGTGAACTAAAGACAACTTTAGAAGTATAACGGATAGACCCCAGGATGACGCTATTTGCTCCGTTGGTGGCCTGTCTTGGTGAAATAAAATATCTCAGTGAGAAAATGAAAGTGCAAGAACTTTGTGTCTCTTTTTTGAAAAAAAAAAAAAACCAATGACGCACTCGTTTCAAGGTGGGGTCTGGTCTTCACATGTTCCTACACTATGAGCGGCCCTAGTATGACCCTCCTATTACCAAATCCCATCCCACTGTGAAAACCATGAGCACGAGAATTTTAATTAAGATTTTCAGTTCGAGAAAAGGAGTGAGGGGTGTCAGTTCTCTGTTGAGAATACAGGGGACGCCAAGTTTCCGTCCGACGGCAAAAGATGCTGAGAGGCGCCAGACCACGATTATAAAATTTGGGATACGCCAAGTAATACGGGAGATTACACCTGAAAGCTGAGGTGTGAGACCTCTATTCGATACAAAAGGTGCGCCAAGTACCTGTGGGACTGTATAAAGCTCCGGCAGTAAGACGCTCCGTGATGACAGAAAGATTTATTGAGACATGACCTGTGTTCTGGTCAAAATCCTACTGTAACTGAGTAAACTGGCACTTATTAAGAACTTTACGGAGATTGACGTTTCATCTGCACTTTTCTTTTTAAACTGCAAATCAATATGTCGTGAACCCATTATTATTTTTTCTATTTTTTAAATTGTAATGCCATAATTTTTCGTTTACTAAGAATTTCTTTGTTCACGCAATAAATTCTATCAGATGCATCTTTCATCACATTGTCCTATCGCTACCAAAAACATCTTTTATCGGGTCAGCGTTGAAAAGGCATCATAACAGTTTAAATAAAATGCATCACTAAAGCTTAATATTCTTTACTATTTGTTAAGCTTTACATCAATGGATAGCGAATACTGCATGCCGCTGAATAAAAATATTTTCCATTAATGTTTTTCCCTAGGGTTCCCTTCAATTTACACTCATCTGAAGATCTCAATCCTGAACCCACTTCATGTCCCAGGAATTTCGCATGATCTTAGGCAAATTTACACTTAAAATGTTTTACTCTCAGGTCCGCCTCCCTTAAACGGTTAAGAACTGTCTCTACATCTTTCAAATGCTGTTTCCAGGTCAAAGAAAATATTGCTATGTCATCGATATATGGAACCTCAAATAACTCTAGCCCACTTAGAACAATGGTAATTAATCTACAAAAGTAATAAGCTGAATTTAAAAGCCCAAACATCATAACTTTAGAGATAAATGTCCCAAATGATGTTACAAACGCCGCATATATCTGCGCTTCTTTCGTGAGATGGATTTAAAAATGCTAAATCCATAACAGTGATAGTAATATAAGGCGCCGCACACATTCTCTCAACAATTTCCTCCATATTCGGTAGATGGAAAAATTGAGTTCTTTTCGCATTTAATTTTCTATAATCAACACATCGACGAGGTTCCTTACCTTTACTCTAAACCATCTAAAAGCATTCGTATCCCTTTCGTATTATTTCCATTTGTCTTAGCGACATACAATAAAGTTTTGATCTAACCGGTATATTATCCGTTAAAACAATATCCATCTCAACTAAAGAGGTTCTCTAAGGATCTGTAGAAAAATCTTTCCTGTGACTCTCTATCATCGTTTGGAAATCTCTGATCTGCTCTGTTGACACACTTTTTTCCAACTCACCCCCTTTTACCATTTCCCAAAAATCTAATTCAGTAGGGTCTGCAATTGGATAAGGTATCACTGCTTCTTCTTCTATAACTTTACTCTCCTCACCAAACATTAAATTTACTAATTCAGGTCTGCTATAGTATGGTTTAATTAAATTAACATGATAATTGGTAGACTTATATCGCTTCTCCGGAATATCGATAGTGCAATTTGTTTGAAAAATTACCCAAGTAATAGTTCCAGGCCCTATCAAATTAACCGCCATTTTATTTCGCTTCGACGAAGCCAAAACTTGTACTTCTCCCACATTGAATTTTCTATACACAATATTCCTGTCATAACAATGATGGTGTCATACCACTATCATTTTTTACATGCGAAATCTTTACAATATTTCCATCTATTACTTAAATTAAAAATATAATGTACAACATTTTGATCTACATTTTCCTTCTCCATCCAGTTTTCATACACAAAAGTATGTGACATCTGCAAATTTTTGCTATGAATTAATTCGGCCGGGCTAAATCCCGTGCTCTCATGAGTCACAGTCAGCAAAGCAAACAAAGCCATCGGCAAGAATGACTTCCAATCTTTTCCTGACTCTGAACACAGTCTTTAATGCATTTTTAAGCTACCTTGCATACTGTCAATACTACTCGATTCCGGATGACAAACTGAGCTATGCACAACTTTTATACTGAATCTATCAAAAAATTCTGATATCAACTCACTTGTAAAATATTCTCCCAAATAACAATGAACTTCTTTTGAATAACCAGTTCTCGAAAATATCTGTAATAACCCTTCAATTACTTACACAGAACTTAAATTTTCTACAGGTATAGCATCCGGACATTTAGACGAATAACAAATCGAAGTAATCAAATATCTATTTTTTTTCTCACTCAAACTTAAGGGATCTACACCGTCAATATTTATCCTAGAGAAAACTTCAGAAATTATTGGTACAAGTTTTAAAGTCGCTTTCTTTTTATCTCTATTCTACCCGACATTTTGACAAGGATCACAGGTCCTTACAAAGTATTTAATTTCCTTGTAGCAATTTGGCCAAAAATAGCATTTAATTACTCTATCTTTCGTTTTATTGGCCCCTAAATGTCCTGTAACTTCCTCATGACACACCCTTATTATTTTAATTCTTAAATCTAAAGGTACACTTAGACCGGGAGGCGGCAGCACAGACAATCACCTCATCGAGTTAACGGCTGAAATTCCAGAATTAGTTAAAACTCGATTCGCATATTAAAAGGCAATCGGTCTGCCAAGTCATATCTTGGTGGAAAACACGTGAAAACACGATTTTAGCGGTTGACTCGTAGGTTTATCATTGTGTTTTCCTGCACCCAGTTATCCATGTTTTCATACCTTTGGATGCAGGAAAACACAATGGTAAACCTATGAGTCAACCACTAAAATCGGGTTTTCACATGTTTTCCACCAAGATATGACTTGGCAGACCGATTGCGTTTTAATATGCGAATCGACTTTTAACTAATTCTGGAATTTCAGCCGTGAACTCGATGAGGTGATGGTCTGTGCTGCCGTCTCCCGGTCTAACTCAATTGTAGTAATTTCTCATCTCCGCTATTTGATAGCGAAACTTTCATTAGTTTATCTCCTATTACTTTTAATTAATAGTTTAAAGTAATAGTTTATTCTATTACTTTAAATTATTTTTCTTCGGAATTATTTGCTTTTCCCATAACGTTTTTAAAGTCGAACAAATTTTCTGCGCTAAACTGAAATCTTTAGCCATAACAAAATTCAATCCTACATCCTATTTTATCTCTCACACTGTTAGAAATGGATACTCAAATTCCACGAAATTTTCTTCGTTTTTGAAGAAACTGTTTCCTGGGAAATGCTCCGAGCGAATATTTCGTGAAATCGAGTAAATTTGTATCCTCAAAAAAGTGAGGAAATTAATTTCGTCAAATTGCTTGTTCGAAAGTAAAAAAAAGGCAGGTGGCGCCATCTATTGACAATTTTAGAAGCATCTGTAATTGACGGTGGGAAAAATAACGACGCAAGTCTCCAATGGGAATCGAACGCGCGACCGTTTGTGTGGGAGACCACTGCCTTGCTTCCTTCGCCAGCGAGACCTTGCTTGAATTTGATTTCAAATGTATCTACCGGATGTGGATGTGTGTTCATATTTTTAGAAAGTAGATTGTATTTTTATCGGTGCTGTTATAATTTCTGCATGTTTTAATTAATAAGGCTAGATTATTATTATGGTTTGTATGGTTAAGAAATAATTAGAATATGGCTTGATTAATAAAATTTATTAGAGAAATTTCCTTTGATCAATGAATGATTAGAATATGGTCTAGTTAATTTGTTGGCCAGAAATTAGAAAGATGATAGCGGTTAACACAGCCCAATTACGATTGTCCGGGGTCCAAGGCATAGCAGCTTTTCAAGCCCCCCCCCCCCCTACACACACACACGAAACCAAACTATGTTTTAGAAAAACCTAGAAATGTTTTTTGGAAAGTATTCGGAAATTGTCCCTCATTTTATAAAAATGCTCATGGAACTCAGGTTAGGTTAACATAAATTTTCTTTTGCTGTTTGATACTATAATACTTTAATGTTAAATATTTCCTTTTTAAAATGTATCAGAAAAAATATTTTGTCTACAACTTTCCTAATTTAAGCTGATTTTAGAGAACAGAAAAGTACAGGCAAGACATTTATAGAAGTATGTTTCTTAGATATCGATGATTGAAAGTAGTAGAAGAATTTTGATTGAATTGAATTGTAGAAGAATTTTTCTTGCATAATTTTATTCATTTTGCGCCCCCCTTCTCCAATGAGCCCAAGGCCGTGGCCTAGTTGGCCTGTGCGGTAATCAGGCACTGGGGGTTAAGATTTTAACACGTTACTGTTTATAGAGGGGAAAGAGATCAGTTATGCATATTTTAAATTTGATTGTTACATGAGTACGTTTCGTAAATAAAAAAGAGCTACTAAAATTTAATTTTAATTTTATTTTTATTTTTTATTTTTTTACGATTTTGTAAAAACAAAAATAATCTGGCCGTGAATGGGGAAAGAGTTTCGTCAAATATTTGAGATTTTCAATTTCATTAAAAATCACTTAATTTTGAGACGAAATGATTGTCAAAAATAATGAAATATAGCTCAAGAATTGCTGAATCGTCAAAAGTGAGAGTTTTATTTTTGACAGTGCGGAAACAGTTTCGTCAGATATTTGAGGTTTCGCGTTTCGTCAAAAACCACGTGACTCTGTGGCGAAATGAATGTCAAAAATAACGAAATGAAGCTTAAGGATTGCCGAATCGTCAAAATTTAGTGTTTTATTTCTGAGAGTGCATTCCAGTAATACTGCATGATCTTCATTTTGACACGCATTTTCCCTATCTTCCTCCGTTAGCTCAAATTGTTCGTCTACCTTTATACTATTTCAGAAATTGAAACCTCCTTTTCTCCGTTCTGTATTTCCGCAACTTTTCTCAAAGCCTCATTTCTGCTTCGTGTATTTACCATATTTATCGGAACCTTATATTCACAATTTTTCTAAATAAGCTCAGCTGTCTTATTATCTAAAAGATAACAGTCTTGCTCTTACTCAGCTGGTTTAACTGCCGCTTTAGTAGTGATGCTCCGAAAGTCTCTTTCTATGGTAAACACTTACAATAATGATAAACATTTACACTCATTATATAACGGTTGACGGACCCAATTAGTTTTTCCAATTAAACCCTCTGTGTTAGCCAAATTTCTATCACATAAATCAATTCCTGCACTTGTATTTCTCAAGTAGTTTCTCTCTACACCGTTGTATTACAGATTTTTTAAGATATGGTTTAAAACAAACTACTAAATTAACATCTTCACCTAAATGATTAACTATATTATTCTGGTTTTTGTGTTTTAACCACTCAGCACATTCCGGTTTTATGTGACCAGACACAAGACAAAAATAACAATGAATTTGCCTCCTTTTCGCGAAAGCTTTTGATCTTTCTGAAATTGATCATTTTTAAAATCATGCTTTTTATTCTCAAACTCCGATTTAAATTTAACTTCGTTTTTAATTTTAGGATTTAAGTTACCCCTCTGGATTTCTTGAAAAAGATTTTTCTCCCAAAGTTTTTTTTCTGACTTCCTAAAATTACTCCGAATATTATCGTACTTATCACATTTATCTGCGAGCCTTGAAGCTACGGTCTGCAATCTGTAATCTTCTGGAAATTTTTAACCTTTGACGGCATTTTTCTCAAAATGCCATTTTTTATATATTCCAAGCTCTTTTCGACAAACCATTTGGCAGATATTGTCGGCATTTAACATACTTTTACATAATACAAAGCTCTAACTAAATTTGCATTAGCAGGATTTTAGCGTCTATATTTTGAGAGTTAAAGACTTATTTCTTACTTTATTTTGTTAAAAATTGATAATATATATATATATATATATTTTAATTCAAAAAATTTTATTTTTAAATCCAATACCCCCTCCCCCCCCTTCCCGACAAACATTTTAAGGCAATTTTCGTTTAATTTATCCTATATAGCTTATTTAGTTTAAATCACAACCTTGTATCTTTAATAGTTCATTTGAAGGAGATCAAGAAACGAACACTTTTTTTTTGGTAACAAGCGTTGGAACTCCAAAAGAACAAAATGTTCAAACTAAATATTATATGGCCCAAAGGTGTCATTTTGTGCTCCAGTCACCCCATTAAATGCAAAAATGTCTAACTGAAATATTTTCAGATTTTAAATTTACACCTATCACTCCCACCTCTATTATCCTTAAGAGTGCTGAACATTTTCCTTTTCTGTGCTCAGTATTGCTTATTTTCTGACACAAATTAATTTTTTCACGTATTTATATGAAATATTCAGGCATGAATATTGAAGTGCCTAACAATCGAATAGCGTTTTCCATTTTAAATGTAAATGTGATACTACCATGTGTGTGTGTGTAAATTCCATTAAAATGTTTAATTATAATTCAAATTTTCTGTGATTATGATGTTTCCCGGACTGTCATATCCAAAAAGTTGGCTTGAAACACCAATTGTAATAGTTTCTGAAATATACTTTGATATTTCATACTTTGATTATAAGATACTTTGATTATAAGAAAAGGAGGAACACTATTCGATTTCTTGGTGTCTAAATATGAATAGTTTATTTACGAATGAAATGAGACCGTGAATACGTCACTAAGTAGCCAGTTTTGATTTGAGAAGAGCATTAAACCATGTTTTTCCAATGCTGAAACGATTGTAAATCTGTGCTATTTCGAATCGTTTATCTAAAGCGCTTAAGAAAATCTGATAAAAACTGGCTTCAATATCTTATAAAAAAAAGGTAAAATCTAAATTAAAATTTAAAAAACATCTCTTCGGCGTGCTATCACTAGCTCTCTCCCTCCAATGGAGTCTTTAATAGCTATAGCCAATATTGCTTTAATGTCGGGATGTTGACGTTTTCCTAATTGGCAAGAAATATTTAGCTAATATGAAGCTAATAGAACAAATATTTGTGTGATATTGGAGTTTCATTAGAAATATTTATAATGTAAACGTAATATTTATCCAATATTTATATTACATTGAAAATATTTCCAATAAAACAATAATATTGCCTTACTGTTAGTTTTATTGGTTTTACATTGGCTAAATATTTATCGCTAATATTGGCTCAATATTGAAAGAATGTCAACAGCCCAATCTTGCGGCAATATTTTATGCCAATGAATGCAGTATTGGTCCAAAATTGGACTACGATGTAGTCAATATTGGCTTGCTAGTGCTATATTTCTAACAAAATTCGTAGCTATGTGGGTTTTACCGGCAGATCGCAGATCGACATCTTTGTTTTATACAGACAACAAATTCCTTGTTTATTTAAATGTAGATAATCATTTCATTAAGAACTCATTGATAAAACCCTACCACCGGCATAAACTTTAGCATGATCCAGAATGGCAAGACGCGTCTGCGTTTGTAAATAGTGTTGAAGCATAAGTAAACATATTAAAGTTAGCATAATCTTGACCTGCTGTCAGATCATTGCAGTTAAATACGAATATCCGAGTGCACAATAAACTTAAAATCCTGATGGGTTTCTTCCATTCGGTATATCAGCTCTATCATATAACTAATGGTGAAGTCTGCATCTTTACTTCAATCTCCACCTACGCTACAACTTTTCCATGAAGATCTATTTTTGCAGATCTCTCATAGTTCTTTGACCTTTACCCCTAGTCAAAACAGGCATTTAATAGTTGCTATTTCTTAAGTTGCAAGATAGCTGCGATTCTTAGAAAATGATCTTCTACATTTATCCCTTTGTGAAGTGTAACTTTCCCGTACACGATTTTTATTCTTTTAGCATCAGTAATGAAAAAAAAAAATCTTTGGCTTAACTGCACAAAGTTATGTAGGATTGAATAAGGCGAAATTTACTTGTAAAAAATATAGGTAGGAAAAACTGAGGATTGTTCGCACCTTTTACGTCACGTATACACGATCGCGAAGAGCTTAACTCTGTGAATGGTAGTGGGATATTTTTTTCCCTCCCAATTTTAATGAAGATTTGTACCAGAATTTTTTAAACATAATTTTACTTTTATAACTTTGCTGAAAGAAGCATGACGCGCGTCACGAAGAAATTAACCCTTTGAAGCGGTGTAATATTTTTTATTCCATCCAATTTGAATCAAGATTTCTACCAGAATGTTTGAGCATAATTTTACTTTTATATAAAAAGCCTGACACTTGCTGCGAAGTGGTTAACTCTTTGAAGCGTAGTGGGATATTTTATCCCGACCCAATTTCAATCAAGATTTGTACCAGAATGTTTGAACATAAATTTTACTTATTATTATTACTTATTATTACTACTTATTATTACTTATTTTGTTAAAATTCCTGAAAAAAGTATGACGCTCATCGCGAAGAGTATAACTCTTTGAAGGGTAGTGGAATACGTTTTGTTCCACCCAATTTTAATCACGATTTGTACCAGAATGTTTGAACATAATTTTACTTTTATAACTTTGGTGTAAAAAGCATGACGCTCTTCGCGAAGAGGTTAACTCTTTGATGGGAGGTGGAATAATTATTATTCCACACAATTTTGAACAAGATTTGTACCAGAATTTTATAACAAAATTTTATTTTTGTAACTTGGCTGATAAAAAGCTGTAAAATTGCATTTTCTTATTTTCAAATAAAATTTTTCGAAAATTCTGGCGTGAATTCAACATTACAAAGACCCAATGTGTCTCAAAGGGTTTTAAGCAGTATAGCGGTTCGTCAGGGGGTGCAGCATCTCTTTACTACCAGTATTTTATTGCACTAAGTTTGACCTTATTTAACCCATTTTCGGCCAAAGGTGCGTAAACGCACCATTTCAATAAATATATTTTTATTAACACTATGACGTATATTTTTCACTAATTTTATTTTTCTGCTATTTTTAAGGGTTCTGGAGACATCTATAAAATATTAGTAATTTAATTGAAGTAATCACTTTCTGTTGAGAAATTTTCAAAATACGCTGTTTTTTTACTTGAAACAGTTATTGACAAATTCAACTTTTTGAAAATGAATAATTATTCCACTTGAGATTAATCATATGTTTTTATAATGGAATAAAGTTGAAAGTTCTGTAAATATAAATACTTTAAAAAATAAAACAAATGCCATGAGAAAACTTAAATTTTTTTATTTAAATTTAATGGTAAATTATTAATAGTAAATTAATAATGGTAACGTCAAATTAAATAAAATATTATTTTTCATGCACGAAACTTTTTTGGTGTCTTAATGAATGTAATTTAAGGAAATTTCAATGCAAATAATACCACATTTTATAAAATTTCTATGCTTGGCCTAAAATGGGTTAGTCGTAGAATGTTCTATTATTGAATAAGTTGATATTTAGTTTATGAAAATACCGGTAACAAATGGATGCAGCACCCCCTGATGACCAACTACTGGTTTTAATGATATAAAACTGTAACTGAACGTTAGTTTCATGACGTCTTTACGCATCAAAATATGAAGAAGATATTTTAGTTGATATATTTCGCTTCATTATTACAACACATTTAAAACAATTGTGTTTTTAACAAATTAAACAAAACAGTTTAGTAGATACACAAGGTGAGAGCAAAGCCTCCCCCTGAATACAAAACGTTAACACGAAAAGACAGTTGAAGATATTAATTTAAAATTTTTACTATTGCATAGTATACTGTTCGTAATTTTTTTTATCGCCGAAAAAATTGCACTACTTGTTCATACATTTAAGTAGCATATTAAACTTCAATATTTAACGAAAAAGCTTCCCATGTAGAAAAAAGTTCAATTCGTTTTGTTCCCCCATGAAACCAAACTGCCATGTCTTTTTAACAGGAGTTTTGACGTTGTAATGGATGCAATCTTTCAGATGTCACGATTATAATGCGTGGGAAGGGGAGGTTGAGTGTTTTCTTAACTGTATTTTTAGTGTTCAATTATTTTGAGTTATTCGAAAAGAATAATTTTACTGTGTTTTTTGATTCATTAAATCCTAGCGTTGCATTAATACAACACCATAGCTAACAATAATTTTGTTATTTGCACACCACTAATTCTGAAAAGAAAATTTCGCTTTCTTTCAGGACCAAAAACTCCTCGATAAAATAAGACCATCATTTATATTTTAAAAATGCGGTGTGAAATGTAATATTTCCATTTTTCAAGAGAAAAATATTTGTAGCGTTAATAGGTTAAAATCGGTCAAAAAGAAAATTTAGTCAGTTAAATTTCGTTATCCAGGGAGCGTTTTTTCATTAAAAAATATCCTAATAACAATCGAATTGAAAATTTGTATAACTAATATCTCCTTAACCACATAAATTATAAAGTTGTACAATCTTAACCACCATCTCAAATTAACCAAATCTCGCCAAAATATTCTTCAAAATTTCCAATTTTCTCAGCAACAAATGAATCACACCATATTCTAACCATTTGTTAAGCAAAGAAATTTCCCTAATAAATTATATTAATGAAATTACATTCTAAATATCCATTAACCATAGAAAAATTCTAGTAATAAATTAACCTAATTAATTATACGTACGAGGATGGATCCGAAAAAAAGGTCACAAGGGAAATAAAAAATTATTTATTAACAACAGACAGAAAGTACATAAGGGAATTAAGAGGTATATTTGTCGATCACTTTTCCACATAATCGCCAAATCTATTTAGGTATTTATCGGAACGCAGGAACAACTTGTTTAACCCGGCTTAGTAGAAATCACGTCCCCTCCCATTTAGCCAGTTCTCGGCAGCTGTTTTCACATCACTGTCTAAAGAGAACCTTGTTCCAGATAAGTGTTCCTACAATTTCGGAAGAAGGAAATAGTCACTGGGAGCCAAATCTGGGCTGTATGGGGGTAGCTGTAGACTTCCCACTTTCATTTTTGCAGCAATTCTTGAGTTTGCCGAGCAGTATGGGGCCTGCTTATATGCCATTGCCATGCAGGAGGATGACACCATCTCTCAACATGAGTCATATTCTCTGTTCATAAGAAACGAATCATGGCTCGCACCTCCAAGTGAGACCACTTTTCTAAACGTCTTGTCATTTCAATGTCTGTGAACTTACACTACTTACCCCCACAACCGCTCTAATACAACTAGCTCCATCTGTCTCCACTCTGGGGGAAAATATTCCTCCCACAATAATTAATTGTCAAATGCTGCTGCTTGTAACCCTTTTTTTTATCCATCCTCGTAGTAAGTATAATGACAACACCAATAAATTACCACCTTTCTTATAAAAATATCAACACAAAGCCGATTCATTCCATTACTTTCATTTAAATGTACTCACTCACATGTCTTGATGGCTTAATCAGTAAGGCTTTGAACTTGTAAGTCCCCCATCTCGAATCCAGCGTGGGAAGAAAGGAAATCTTAGATTATCCTCTTGTAATCGAAAATAAAGATGATTCCATATTTGGCAGCACTTAACTTAGTTGCAATTTTTTACTAGCTGTTTGTCCGGGTAAATAAAAAAGGCTATATTTCAGGCATTTCAAATGTCTGAAAATAAGACACTTACAAGCGTCTTAAAAAGTAAGACAATTTAAAGTGTCTCTTTTTTTCTTTGTTTCAGACACTTAAATGTCTGAATTTCAGACATTTTAGAGATTGGATAATTCAAATTACTGAGACGAAGCTCCACCGAAATCCAGAGGAACTTAGATGAAGATATTAAAAAGTTAAGATGAATGTTTACTTACCTATAAAACTGCTCTTATTTTCAACGAACTGAAAAATTGAATATTTATAGGTAAATAATCTGCGCGAAGGACATCATTTTGTTTATTAACTTATGTTAACGGTTTTCAATGAAAAAAAAATCGTTTTATGTCTATTTATTTGCCTGTCTGCATGCTCTTATTTTAATCTTCATTAAACTTGTAGGATATCCGGGGAAATAAAAGGTTATTGAGGCCGATTTGACAGCCTATTTTTCATTAAACACTCTTTTAGTAATTTTCAAGCGTGTTATACATACGTTATACAAACATATAGAATATGTAATCTTGTTTTATGCTTGGCATTTATAGTGTCCTGAAACACATACACACAAAGCAAAAACTTCGTTGCATCAAAGTGTACAGCCAATGTTCTTACACTGTAAAAATAGACAAATGCTTGTTAATCTAGGAAAATATAATATGCTCACGAACAAAAATATGCAATAACTTCTTCTAAGTTATACCCAAGATTTCGAAAAGCGTTCTTTATCTTCAATATTTAAGGATGCATTTATAAAAACAAAGTTTCTTTTGCTCTCACTGACATTCAGAAACATTTCCGAGTAGTTTTATAGTGCATTAATCAGTTTTCTCGACCCGGAATACATGTTTTTCAGATGCTATCAGTTCTCCAGTAAACAATTCTATATTCAACAAACATGTTTTAATGACAAACATGATAAATTAACAGCATTGACATTGACATTAATATTAATTTGTTATACTTCCTTGTATAAATTCAATTATATAGCTGAAAATGTTTAATTGAGAATTGATATCATCCTAAAATCCTATATTCCGGTTTGAGAGAACTAATTAATAAAGTATAAAAACTACTTGGGAACGTTTCCGAAAATCAGTGGCAGAAAAAGAAACTTTGTTTTTATAAATTCTTCTTCAAATATTTGAAAATATGTTTGTTTTTGAGTTTTCTAAAGATAAAGAACACTTTTCGGAATCATAAGTAACTCGGAAGAGGTGATTGTATATTTTCGTTCGTGGTTATATTATATTTTCGTACAGATTAAGAAACACTCGACTTTTTTTACAGTGTATTTTTATTGTGTAAAATACCATAGTTATGATTCCATTAGTTTTACTTCCGAATGCACATATGCCAATCTCAACCTAGCCTCAAATTGGCAACAACTTTGGTAAGTAGTTCATGGTTACTACAATGGAAAAAACGTGCGCGATAGCGTATTACAGTCTAAAAAACCTGTTGTTTTAACAGATATTCTACAGTACTTTTAACAGAATATCTTCATTTTATGTAAAGTACAGATTTTCTCTGTTACACGGGGAAGATGTCGTATTCGTCCTCTGGCGGACATTTTTATAGTCACACGGTTCCTCTTTTTCAACGTGTATTAGAGGAAAAGCTTTTGTCTACGATCTTCGTATTCGTATCTCTATTGTAGGCTAGATTAGTCACTATAGTGTGTACGTTTGTTTACCTCGTGTTCGCCGCCAAATCTGGATACACGGTAAAGCAGAGTAATGTGGAAAACCTCGTTAGGTGGTGATATTGCGGTAAGTCTGTTCAGACCACGCTCGTTATTTTGTTTTGTTAAATCCACCTCAATCTTTATAAAGTTCATTATTTTTTAATACATTTTATTTCGTAAAGTTTCAATATTTTTTAAGAATTAAATTTGCGTAGATATTTTCGTTGTAGAAAACGATAGTTTTCGTGAAATTAGGGAAATATGTTTCTGCATCTTTATTATTTAAGCTTTTATGAAATTTAGCATATTTTTCTATTTTTAGCTCTTTTTAATTAGTACGCATGCTTTAAACGTATTTTTATTCTAATAATTACAGAATGACATTTGATTATTATTTGTTTACATGCTTATCTGTTCGTTTCTCCGCAATTTAAAAATATTCATATACTCAAAAATCGTCAAAACTTTCGATTGTTTAATAATAATAATTTATAATATTTGAACTTTAACTTATTCAAAGTTACTAATTCATTTATTTTTCGAATTATTTAAACCATTTTTTTTCACGTATCCTAGTACTTTGATCTGTATTAGTGATGGGAGTATTCGAATACAAAATGTCTGTGTTCTCGATTCAGCCAAGTTCTCAAGTGGTCTCGATTTCAGACAGGAGTATTCGAATACAAGTCACCTGGCATCTGCATCGGGGACGAAAACTGCGGTTTTCGACTGTATTCAGTAGTCAGTTCTCATAGCTGGAGTTTTCTATGGTTTCATAAGATGCGCTAGCGAATGCTAGTATTCAAATACTAGACTACTCAGCGCTGTTTGAGACTTTCTCTCCGGAATTTTGCGGTTAGCAGGATGATCAGCGCTATTTTAGTTTTGAAATTTTGTTTAATTTTTTTTCAAGCGTACCATCAATTCAACTAATATACATATTATATTTTAGTTAAATCGGTCATATAAAATTTAATTTAAGAAAACGATTATAATGAATAACATTCTGTGAATTTGTAATTAAGAATGATAAATATAATTTTTTTTTTAATTTTTAAAAAATTTACGATCAAAATAATTACTTATAGTGGAAAATAAAATTATACGTTGGTAAAAATGAAAAAAAATTCTTGATTTCGCTAATTAAAGACAATTTGCTTACATTTACGGGCGTATGCAGGGGAGGGCCGGTTCTTCGCCTTCTAAATCTTGGAAAATAA
This sequence comes from Maratus michaelseni, assembly GCA_963931845.1. Lineage (NCBI taxonomy): Eukaryota > Metazoa > Arthropoda > Arachnida > Araneae > Salticidae > Maratus > Maratus michaelseni. The sequence goes on from OZ007599.1 coordinate 227,566,754, forward strand.
TAAGATATAACTAGAAATACTAAGAGACATGGACGTCGGCAGAATTATATCTTGGGAGGGACAAGATTTTGGAACATGTGGCAATGGCTCACAGGCTACTCTGCTTTTAAAATTGCAGAATATAAACACAAAATAATCTAAACTAAGATTATTTTTTTTTGTCAGAGTTATCATACAAGACAATTTTTAAACATACACTGTAAGAAAAACCACTGTAGATTTAACAGCACAATGTTCTGGCAATTCGGAAGCCAGCAGTTTGTGCTGTTAATTTTACGCAACTGCTGTTATTTTTCAGCAGCACATTGTGTTGTTAATTTGACAGTAGTCTGTGCTGTTAATTTTATGCACCTGCTGTTATTTCAACAGCGCATTGTGTGGTTAAATTTACAGTAGATTGTACTGTTAAGTTAACCCTTTAGCGGGCGGTGGTCACAAAAAAGGACACCTAATTTTAATTCCAAAACTGACAAACGGCACCAAGAATATTTAGTAATTTTTTTCCTTTTATAAAGTACGGGAAAATAAGCAAGTTTTTATTTTCTAATGAATTCTTTTTTAAATTCTGGTGTCAGTCCATTATTTCATCATTTTAAAAACAGACTTACTCCGCGCCGGAAAGGGTTAACGCAACTGCTGTTATTTCTGCAACGCTGTTATGTTTAAAATAGGCTTATTGTACCCAATCTACTAAATCTATAAAATGCGGTTTCCTAGTTCAAGGGCAGAAAAAATAAAACATGTTATTTTAAGAAGAGAACAAACTTTTGAAGTACATACTGAATTTTACGTGTTTTTTAAAGTTTTACTTAACTTTCTAAAGACAGAAACAGTTGCATATCACTTCAAACATGCCACACAGTTCAGAGGTAGAAACAAGAGGGAAGAAATGGCGGTTATGTGTTACAGTTAACTTCCTTTCTGCTAACCAAAGAAAGCTGCAGTACATTCAACTGCAATCGAATATGAGTGCGAAATGAACAGCAGTTTGTGTTGAGAAATGTCTTTTTTTTACAGTGTATCAACATAAAAAGCAATACAAGAATTTATCAATTAAGAAATACTAAATATAAATGCTTTTTTTTTACCAACATATTTTTAAAAAGGAAATTGAAGCAGTTCTTTTTTCCGTCAAAGGGCTTTGCCACCCTGAATCCTTTGTTTAACCCCTTGGGGACGAGCGACACGTATAACTGACGCATAAGATGCTCAGAATCCTCGATTATTCCCACCAGTTAATTTTTACTGTAAGCTTTGCCTTATTTAATGTTAGCATTTCTGCGATTCAATTAGGCGAAAATTTCTGTTTTGAAAAAACGGTGTTTAAAGATTAAAAATTCTGTAAAGGACGCTCGTCGCGAAGGGGTTAAGATAAGTTTGAAACACATGAACATTAACAGAAAACAAAATAAAAAATTATCTTACCCTGGGAGGGGGTGATGTAGGGTTCAATGGGATAGAGTCATCCTGACAAAAAATTCTTTTTTTTTTTTTTTTTTTTTTTTTTTTTTTTTTTTTTTTTTTTAATGACAATTGTTATATTTATATCAAAACTCAAAAACATTAAAAAGAAAAGAAATTGTTCTCCAGCTGTAGATTATAAAACGTTATCATAAACAAAAGAGAAGCGTTTGTACGAAAAATAAACATTTGATTTGCTGAAAGAGGCACTACTCATACTTTTCTAATAGACTTACGTGAATCTGACAGGTGATCAAAAAAAAAAAAAAAAAAAAAAAAAAAAAAGATTTTACGTAGAATAAACATTCGAAGAGTGAAACAGACGAAATGCCGTCCATCATTTAGTTTGAAGGAAGTCTGTAGTAGTTCTTAGTGCTACTACATTTGAATACAAAGAATCGATTCTGATTTCGATTCTGCAAAGTTTTCGAAAACTAAGGCATCGATTCTTAAAAGATCTCGAATCGGCCCATCGCTAATCTGTATAATTTTTCATTTAATAATACTATTCAACTGCAGATAATTTTTTATGCGCAATCTTAATTTGTTAAATTTTTGTTGTACATGTTGCTTGAATTTTAAAGCATTATTAAATTTGTTCAATACATTTTATTTCTATGAACTTTAAAATAAGATAATTTTGATTAAATCAATCTATTTAAATATTTGACATTTTAAATGTACATAATAATATATACATAAGATATTTTGAAAATGTATATTTATATTTTAAAAGGAAAGATTTAGAAAGAAAAATGTAAATAATGTTACTTGATTTAAATAAGAATGAAATTATGGAGCAACAAGTTAAATATAATGTAAGATGCAAATGATTCTGAAAAATTAATTGTTCTTTTGTTTAAATGAAAATACATTTAGAGAATTTAAAAAAAATTAGAAATAAGAAAATATGCAACATATAGATCATATAAAAATATTTTTTAATAGAGCTACAGAAATGTAGTTTTCTACTTTTGTACAGGAAATATATAAACAAGGGGTCGATGAAGGTTTTTTTTTTTTTTTTTTAAATCTTGGGACCCATTTTGTGAAGTAAAGGTTATTTTTGTGAAATTTATTATATTTTTGTGAAAAATAACATTTTGTAACGAAAGTTGAAATCCAGTTACTCAAATTCGAACCAAGCATTTATTAACAAAAACTTTTTTAAATTCTTTTGCTCAAGTTTTCCTCTCTGGTGAACTTGTTTGTTTACAAATTACACATTTTAAAAGTCACAAAATAATAAAAAATTAATAAATAGTAAGATTTTATGGAATAGAATTTATTGAAGGGACCCATTTTATCAAATTGATTTTTGTGAAGTGGCTAATTTTATTAAATATATTTTTGTAAAGGGCCCTATTTTATTAAACAGATTTTTGTGAAGGGTCCCTAAATAGGCGCCAAATTTTGCCTGGATCGACCCTTTTAAACTCTAAATTTTGTTTATATCTTTCTTAAAAAAAGATTAATCTTTACGAAATAAAATTATGCTGAAATATTTAACTTGCTTAAGTTTGTGGTGTATTTAATAAAATTTAAACAATTGAGCTTATTTATGACAGACTTAACATTTTAAGAGACAAACAAACAAAAAAAATCACAATTATTTCAGGGTTTTATAAACAGGGTACATAATACATTTTTAATTAAGTAATTAAAAAAAACTTTTATTTCGACAGTATGACAGTAACGGCAATAAAAATTTTCCAATCCTATAATAAACAAACTCGCAGAGTGATAAAATATTTAAATTTTTAATGAAAACTAAACAGATTATTTATTATAACGTTTAATCTTATTTTCTGTTTATTTCTTAAGAATACGAATGTTTTTCTAATAAACTATTTGTGTAAATATTAACTTCATATAATAAATATTTAATTAAATGAAATTGTTGAACACATTAAACTTTAAATTTGAAAAAGTATATCCACTGTTTCAGAAAATAATCTCTTTTAAAATATTCGTATTCTTCGCGCAATTATAAATTATAAAAAGTAAACAGAAAATACAAAGATGAGAAATTAAAATAAATACATAATTTGATTAGTTTCGTTAAAAATTAAAATAACAGGTCTCTCCTGTCTATACACAGATAAATTCTGTACAAGATAACAGGTTTCCCCTGTCTATACTACAGATAAATTCTGTACAAGATAGCAGGTTTCCTCTGTCTATACTACAGAGAAATTCTGTTGTATACAGGGAAAGTCTGTATCAATTTAACCGATTTTCTCTGTACAAACTACAGGGGAAATCTGGTAGCATAGCTGACAGATTTTTTCTGTTAAATCTATAGGATTTTTTTGTACTGCTTATTGTTTATTACTGTTAATTTTGCGGTATAATATTGGCAGCTGGGATGCCAGTATTATACTGTAAAATCAACATTTTTTTTTTTTTTTTTTTTTTTTTTTTTTCAGTGTACACTAGTGGCCATAGTCAGTTTGTCGCTTGCTGCTAATGAGTAGACGGGATTTTCCGGGTTCGACCACTTTATCAGTAAGTGAAGATAATGGTGAAAATGCTTGGCAAAATTTTCAATATATTTACATTGCTTTATATGAAATGTAACGGCACCACAAGAAGTACTAGAAATGACAACAATCTGTGTCCAAACAAAACTGGGGTAGACATTTTTTATTTTGTTAAAGTTATGGACAAAATCTTGTGTTCGGTCAGCAGTATGAGGTACCCGGTATTTTTGACAGAATAAATGGGTGGCCAAATTGGTTTTGTAATAAATATTATTTTTCTTCATGTGGCCCTTTTGTAGCAAGATTTCTGTGTACCCAATATAACTCATAATAACTAAAATCTAGAATTAATTTCTTATTACAGAAAACACTTGAATTAAGATTTAGAAAAAAAAAAGAATTTTAAAATGTAAGATTCCATTCAAAATAAAAAAAGCAGCTTAGGATAAAGCCAATTTTGGTTATAGCTTGGCACAATATTTGGACAATATTGCATTAATCAGCATGAAAATTTTCCTCAATTTCGGGGTGTTGATATTTTGTAAAATGGTCATCAAAACGGGCAAAACTATTTAGCTAAAGCAAAGTCAATAAAACCAATATTGGGGCAATATCAGCGTGTCTTTTGAAAATGTTGTACAAATATTGATTTCACGTTGGAAATATTTTCTATAAAACAACAATATTGTACAAATATTAGTTTTAATGGCGTTATATTGGCTAAACATTTCCCGCCAATATTGGTGTAATTTTAGGCAAAATCTCAACACCGAAGTATTGGGGCTGTATCTATGCCAATGAATTCAATATTGGGCCAATATGTAATCAATAGTGGATTGCTACTATGGAGAAGTGAAAGTAATTACATTATATTGAAGTAATTTTGATTAATCATTAAAACTATTTTTTCTAAGAATGAGAACTTTTCATAAAAATGAACAGATTTCAAAAGTATTCTTTTCAATATATAAAACTTATCATTTCAAAAAAAGTTAAATTTATGAAAAAAAATTCTTTTCTTCTATTGAAAGAGGGTAAAAACGGTAAAAAACTAATGCGCGGCACATATCATAAAACTTAGATAAGAATCGACTTTCTTTTATATGCCGCTTTTATTCCTTGGTAAAAAATTGCAATTTATTTAACTTTCGAAAACTCTGAATTGGAGAAAAAAAAATCACTTTTACAGTGAATGATTTTATAAATTTTTACGGTTGCTTAAAAAAATGGAAGATAAAAATCTATTTTCGAATGAATTTAAAGAAATATGCAGGCCATTTGGGGAAAAATCAATAGTCTATTTTTTTTTAAATCTGAAAAAACCTTTTTGTTATTATTATAACAACATTTTTCTATTATTATAGTAATAATATTATTGTGCGAACATTGCGCATCTGCATCCGAACATAGAATTGAGTTGATATATTAAAAAAAAATAAAATTTTATTTCCCAGAAAAATGTATGCTATAAATTACTTGAATTTTGATGATTTCGAATATTTTTTGTTACATTAGAAACACCTCAGAAATTCTAGCATCTGGTGCAAAGAAGTTTGTAATCCAAAAAACAAACAAATATATAAATAAATTATCTAAAATAGCATTTAACGTTATTACTGTCCGACCGCGATAGACTGCCGACGCCGTCCGACCGCCTGTGACTTATGCAACAGTAAGTTCCTTACTGTGATTAAGGTATAGAATACAATATAAGTTTTTCTTTAAGTGTTATATATGTCTTATTCATCACTTATATCATATTTTCAACGCTTTTTATTTGTAGTGAAATCCCATATAATCCAATGGGATTTCCTACCGAATTTGTCAATTAGATCACTGTATTGCTAGTATCTTTCTGAGTATTCACGATATTTGATTGGTCTTTTTATATGCATTACTCTATAGTATTGACTACTAAATCATGAAAAAAAAATCTTTGGTAGAGTTCGCGCATGCGCAGTTATAAATTATTTCATACAAATGCCCATATCTCATCAAATATTCAATATATTAATTTTTTAATTGCAGTATACTGTTTCTACTGTTCCAGAAATCAAACATGTACTTTACATCCTCGAATTTCAAGAACAATTTGTCAAGAATTTCAGTAGATATTCAACAAACCGTGTAAAAAGCAAAAGCGTCCGGTCACTACCCTTAATTTTTGGACAGCAGTGTATAATAAGTTATTAAGTTAGAGTATAGTTTCATAGACGAGTCAGACCTTAATGAACATTTTTCAATACAATTTTATTAGTATAGTTATAAGTTAGAGTATAATTTAATAGACGATTATTGCCCGATTTTTAGAAACTTGGGTTTTGTGTCCTCCAAATACATTTGAACAGAAAATGTCTTGTCATATGCCCAAGACACAAGCCATTCTTGCTAATCCTTAGCTAATACATATTTAGCAGACTTACATATTTCCATGAATGTCGTTTTGTTTCCCAAGGAATGTCAGTTAGACAGAGGAAAACTTCTGCCACTTTTTCCAAATAGTAATTTTTGCTTTAATTATGACAGAAATTCTGCGTTTAAATAAGGCGATGTTTGCTATTTAGGAATACTGGTGGCAGTTTTCCTCTGCGGTAATCATAAGACTCTTGCATTTGTGCATTATCCAGTTTCTGATTTTTTATAACTTTTTCATTTATTTATTTATTATTATTTATTTATTTTGTGCAGGTTTTACTAAAGCAGCTTATACAAAATTCTAATCGCTAACATGTTTTGAAATGTGGATTGAATGGTCGGACCAATGCATATCATATGAGAAAATGTATCTTGGAAAAAGGAAAGGTATGCTTTTCTTTATTTATACCTATTGAAATTTCATTATGTGATGTTTTGTAATTTTCCTATGACAAATGTGTGAAGAATTACTATAAGGTAAAGCTAGGAGAGTCTGCGCACAATTCAAAAGAATAACAATAAAAAGTCTAAATATTATTTTTTTGCTAAACTATCCATAAATAATTTTTACTTCATTTGTTTTTTATGCATTTCCATTGCTATTTTGTTGTTATGTTGCAATTTAATAGAACAGTTGTAATAAAACCAAGAAAGTTATTTTGCGCTATCTGTCCTTACAGGGTTGGTGTGATTGCGCACATGGGTAGGAGAAATTGTTACTAATAATAACTACAATTAAATTGCTAAACAATAATAATTACACTTCAATGACATTGTTGTAAGGTTTTTGTGAACAAATATTATTGTATTAGGATTGAATATTTCAACATAATGATTAAAGAATCAGAAAAAGAAATAATTTTAAAAATGATTAAAAATTTTTAATTAAAAGAAAAACATTAAAGAATCAGAAAAAGCAAGTCCAGATAAGATTACAAAATAACATTAAGTTACTTGATAACACGTTTAACTTAAAATTAATCCCTTTTCATTTTTAATTTTTTTATGCAAATTTACCAATAAGCTGCGTATAGCATGGAAACTACTGGGAACAATGCGCCATCTCTCCTAAGTAGCAGATGCGCAAACTCTCCAATTTCGGTAAGAGAGATTGCGCGGCCTTTTATTTAAACATGGCTGCTACTAAAACGAACCGTTGATGTTCAAATTGTTACTCTAGATTAGTACCTTATGAGAAATCGTTTAAGTTAAAAATATTTTGTACTACTGCCATTGTGTAGAAATTCTGATGAATAGCTATGAAAATTCAAGCACTGACTTTGGGAAAACAAAACAAAATAGCAATGCTTTAGCTTAGATGCTCAAAACAATCAACGTGCACTTTCAAGTAGACACTCCACTACTGCTGTTGTACAACTACCTGGAGTCGCGGCGCGCTCACTCTACTCCTTCCCCCCGAACCTCTATGTGCGCAATCTCCCCGACCGCGCCATCTCTCCTGGCTTTACCTTATGCCGTCTTTAAATTGGAGTTTCGGTCATTTAATTGCACGAATATGTTAGCGTTTTACTTTTAATCTAGGTATTCTATATATAATTTAAATACATGCCATCTGTAAATTAGAAATTTGGTCAGATTAAGTATAAAAAATTTGTTCGCTGTCTTTTGATTTCAAAAGAATTACCCATATATATTATATGTGTGTGTAATAATGTTACTCCCAGTTTTTGTAGAATACACCCTTGTAATTTTTGTATTTTTTGCAGTTTTTAATTTCTAGTTTTAAATGGAGAACTTCTTCATGTCGGGTCGGCTCTTAAATCTTTAGTAATCTCATCAAATTCACTTAAATTTCTTAATGTCTACCTAAAGTATATCTAAGGCATCACAAAAAGGTTATTTAATGTTTCATCTTTGCCAAAAGAAAATAGTTCAAAACAAACTCTCTTTATTAAAGCACCAGTTTGAAAAACCCTTTTAAAAATCACCATTTAAGTTACTCGAAACTTAAAAGCATGCCCCAACTATAAGCTCTTCCCCAAGATCAAGGCAGAATGACTGTTTGAAATGACCTCATTTTGGAACACTTTAAAAATGATTAAAAAAAGGAAATATTGATTTAAATGTGCAATTTTAACTCAAATAAGAAGTAAAAATGTAGACTAAAATTTTTCCTGATTTATTTCTTCTCATTCATTTTTAAAAAATTAATCTATTTTCTGAATTTCGAGCAATCTTTTGTAAATTTCTGTATAATTGTGGAATTTTAATAAAGCAAATTTCAATGATTTATTTCTTTTCAAATAAATAAAAGTTACGCAGTTTCAAAAACAAATTTGCTGCTTTTTGAAGGATTCATGAGTTTTTTTTTTAATTCTGAAAAGCATGAAAATTACAGATATTGTTAAAAAATTAACAAACATTGAATAGCTTTTGATCTTTTTCTATAAAGTTGAAGAATCTATCAAAAAATGTTCTCGAAGTTGGCGTTTTCTGCCATTTTCGAGACATAACATTCAAGGAAGGGTCGTCAAAGGGGAGCAATCGTTTATAATTCAAGATGTGACGCATTTACAAGAAAACGAAAAATGCTGTTTAGATCTCAGGCACTTGAACACTAATGTCTGGAAATTTTATCATTTTACACATACAAGTGAATTCGTGAATTTCTCAGACAGATTCTTGTTTTTTAGTGGGGAAAAGGGAAAAAACTGAGAACAACCTTAAAAGTATACTTATGCGAAATGTACAGCCGACGCTCCTTAATTTGGACACTTAAGGACCGAGAAAATGTTCGAATTATCGGATTAAAAAGTAAATGAATTTTTGCAACATCACTTAAAAAATATATTTAGTATCTAACGTTAGAAAAAGACAGCATATCTATAATTGGAATTGTTTTAAACATATTAAATTATATAAAAAAATATTATATTCTGAAATGAAAATTATAAAAATTATATTAACATTGAAAATATTTTAACTTTATCGTTAATAAAACATAATAAAAGGTTTTTTTATTATTATTATTTTTTTTATAATGAGCTAAAACTTTTAATGAAGAAATATAAGATTTTTTAGAAAAAGGGTCTAAGGATGTTTGCTGTAGTTTGTTTTTCCCAGGGGGCGTACAGTTGTACCACAAATACTTAATAGAATTTTTCGCCTTGTTTAATTGCAATAAAAAATTACCATTCCTGCGGTTAAACGAGACTATTAAAAAATCTGCGATTTAAATATTTCAAATTAGATATATTGGTGCCAGAAAATATATATTGGTGCTCGGAAATAAACATTATTCCTACATTTTTCCACCAATCCTATTCTGTTTTAAATAAATGTTTCAGTTCTTTGTCTATTTATTTAATATCGATGACATTTATTTAATATCGATGAATTCAAATTGCAAATACCATATAGCTACTTAAAAAAAATCCGGCGACAGGGTATTATTAATGAAAAATCTTCGAAAATTTCCTATGTTTTGCGTTTCAGCGTGTCTGTGGGGGGACAGATCCACAATATCTCACTAAACAAAACCCTGTATACAGCTCAGAAACCAACATAGGGTTTCCCATCTAAAAATTACTTCGCTCAGTTTGTAGGCTAAATCCACAAATTCACCGGTAAAGATAAAACGTTTCGATTCTTCTTCACCCATCTTAAATATTGAAGTTACTGTGGCATCTATTTCAATGGACCAAGTCGGGAAATAGAGCTTTCATCTTACCACAGGACCCCACAAGCAGATCCCAGCTACAGTGAAACTCAAAATCACCGTGACATCACGAGAAACCTGCTCCAACAATGGGAGAAAACTTTCTACGTGACATCAGTACCTAGCGTTCTTACTAGAGCTCCTATAATACAGGCTGAATCATACAGCCATTTAATAACCCAGCGGACCAAAAACCAAACTAAAACCGGTTAGCTTACCGTACTAGTGAATGGCGAGTGACAGTAACAGGGACAGCAAACACCTGCTCAGGCGGTTTCCTAATGCTGAGTTAGGTTGCAATATGGCGGTTATTTTGGGCAACAGAATGGATATGCGTCAGCTCCCCTTATAGCAGCCTTAGTTCTTACTGGCTGGCGGAGATTTTTTTGTTCTGGGCAACGAAAACAAAAGATATATAAGTGTGTCCAGAGACTTTTTAGTCAGTTAATGAGTTTGGTTTGGCAGTTTTTAAGTGTAGATCCGGAATTATTTTTCCGGGAGGAAAAATGGATGTATCGGGTGACCAGAGAAGATTCCCGTCGTGTAAAGCCCTTCTAGGCACCCAGTTTTGCGATTGAAGTTTAATCGGTTGTCAGCACTGAGAAGTATCCCCTGACTTCCTTAGGAAAGAAAGAACGGAGCTCCCGTAATTACGAAAGCGTTTCTACACTCCTAGACAGTTTTGTGAAGGGTCCGAGCGCGGGAAGTTCTTATTTCCCCTCACGCCTAAGCAGTAAAGAGAACTTTTTAAAAATTTGATTGTGTTGAGAGTTCAGTAGTAAAATTACTGGACTTGTACTGAATTGGTATTGATTATAATATAGAAAGAACCCATTTCTTTTTGTTGTGAAAATTTCATATAAACCAGAAAATGTTTTTCATTATTCCCTTTGTACATAATAAATGAATCTATATTTTAAATTAGAACGGATTCATGGAAGTTCCACGCTACTACTTCTAACATAACATCAGCCTCCGTCACAACTGGTGACAGCACAAAGGATTATCTAATTAGCAAGAATCATTAGCACCAATTAAGTAAAAGCCTAGATGAATGCAGAGCATATGGCGAGCACCCAAAGATTTCTGACGCAACTCAGCAGAAATAGCCAAACGAAGTCCGAACAACAGTTCCAATAAAGACAGACCGTCAGCTCTATACACATAATAGAAAGTTCATCCCGAACAAGGACAGTTCAGCGAGGCAGCTCAGCACCGGCAACGACAGTCTCGAAGCAAGCCCTTGCGAAGAGCGGCAACGACACCTGCAGGATTCCCGAAACCGACCGATATTCTTCCGAGACGTCCCGAACAAACGAGTGTTCAGCGAGACAGTGCAGAACCGGCCACGTCAGTCCCGAAGCGACGAGCGGTGACGAAACATGGGGGCCCAAAACCGGCCGATCCTCTGGTCAGGCGTATTGACATAGCAGATAGACATTCCAGCAAAGACTGTAAATGTAGGCTCATTTCATTATTGAGTGGGTCTTACTGTTAATTTATGTAATATTGTTATAAGACAACTTCTTTTCTGATATAATTTGAAATAATATTAACTTGTGATAATTTGTGATAGATTGTGATTTATCGATACTTAATTAATCTGACCAATATATAATACTTTGTTATTCTTTGTCATTATTGAAAATTTAATAGAGTGAAATTTACTTTTGACGAAAAATATTACAGAAAGTACAGATTTGTTTAGTTAGCAAATAAATTTGTTAATTTTCTCGAAAAAAAAGAAGGCGTAAAAATTTTGTTTAACTTGTATGTGCGCTGAAACATTCAGTGAAATTTTTTTTTAAATAGTACCTTTATAACATTTTGGAATCTTTTATGCTCAATATCAAAGAATTTTTATCTGGAATATTAGGAGCATTTGATAGTGATTGCAGAGAATGTTCAGTTCTTGAGAAAATCTGGGAGGGTTGTTTATCTATTGTATTTAAAATATTATATATTGATTGCAATGTGTGTATAGGAACTCAAAATTTCAAATTTTTATTTTATTTTTATGATTGGCATAGAAATTTAGAATATATGAAAATCTTACAGTATTACAAATTTATTTAGTTATTTCCAAATTGAAAAGTATTTGAAATTTGTTTTATAATATGTGTATAGTATTAGAATATTCCCCACGAAATGTTAGAAACATATAAGTCCGTAAACGAACTATTAGATTCCGTTTGTACTGTATTTGCACTTGTTAAAAATGCCGGATATAACAGAACTAAACCAATGCAGGAAAGCTAATTTGCAGGATATAGCAGGAGAACTGGGGGTTGAAATAGAGACGTGTGACAGCATTGCAATAACTATCCGGAAAGTAGAATCTGCGACGATTACGACAGAGAATTCGCATTAACGCAGATCAGGTACATCATAAAGGATCGCGGAGATCGAATTGCAGTGGAGAAAAAAAGGAAGAGAGAGGAGGAATAGGAAAAAACAGAGGGAGAGAAGAGAAGGAGAGGGGGATAAACAGAAAGAACGAGAAATTGCGTTGGAAGAATTCAATTTAACGCAAAGTTCAGACAGGCTTAACTCCACGTCAAGCAACGGTTCCGAGTGACCCTCTAAATTACACCTAAAGACTATTATGCAGTGATTCGATCCCGAATGCTCTGACATAACCCTGTTATTTGTTTGAACGGCAAGCGACTAGAAGAGACATACGACTTTTTAACGCATTTACTAGCCTTGTTACCCGTGGAAATTGCAGAGTTGATTTTACATGAGCCGACGGATAAAATTGACGATTTTTAACATGTCAAATTGATTTTGTTAGAGCCCGGTAGCGTACAGACAGAAATTCACATGTTTGTAATGTAAGAAACACGTTTGTAACCCTTGTAGTCCGTGGAAAGATATAATTTTCGAATTAAATAATTATCTGGAAAGATGGTTGAACGGCTTGGAGATTTCTGATTTCACAAACTTATAAATTACCGATCAAATCAAGGGACGTGCGTCCATGTAATTGAAAGATAATTTTATTTATTCGTGGGCGAATTACAAAGATCCATTCGTACTGACGACAAGCCTCGATGAATATGAAGCTATTAAAGGTGCGCCAAAAAATTCGTCGATTACGAAGTCCTCTCCTGATAAGAAATCCGAAAAACCAAGGTTTTAGAACAATGATAGGAATTTTGAAAATAAAACCAACTGGCGTGATAAAGACATAAACAAGGAAAGACACAGAATTTTTGAACAAAAGAGATAGAACAAATGTTCTGTTTTTTGGGATTGTTCAGCACCTGAAGGCTAATTGTACGGAGAACAAAAATAAAAATAAAAATAAATGGAAGACCCGTTGCTAAAATTAGTCACATTAGCAGAAACTCCAAATTTGAGGAAGGTTTTACGTCTTATTTAAGGCGTGTCCTAATTAATGCAGAAGTAATGACACTATTATGAAATACAAGAGCGTGTTGCGATGTCATTTCGAGAAAATTCATTAGCCCTAATCAGTTAGATGGTGGAGTAATTTGGGTTAGACAACTCTTAACTAACGATTTGCGTTTTTTTTACCAACAGTCGACGTTACCTTAGAAATAGAAGGGGTTGGAAGTGTTCCCACCGAAGCAATCGTAGCGAGACTGATATGTCCTTTTATGTATTGGGTAAAGTGAAGTGAATCCGTACCAGGATCAACGTGATCCCAAATCGGCACTAAAACGTAGGCGAAGCCTTGCCAAATCAATAGCAAGTTCCGCCAGACGAGAGGATATCCTACTGCCAAACATAAGGCACCATCCCCTAGCGAGCGGCGCGGGAAACCGCCCGCGCCTACCAAAGTCTAGATGTTAAACCACTACAAGGAAACGTCCACACATGCACCAAGAAACGACGCTGATCGCAACCAACAGCCGTACTGTGAAAACAGAGACTGCCTTCAGGGAGGACTATAAAGAGATGACCAGAATTTTCGTAACACACATAGAAAATCCTGAAAACCATGTGCGGTTACCGCGTCAAAAGCACATCGCGATGGCTTGAGTCTACTCGTGTAGCTGTCAAAGAGACGCCGTACAGCCACATATCATTAAACTCTGCTCCCGGTCATCTTTCACACCGAAGTGGTCGAGTTAGGAACAAAGAGAAGGACGGTCACAATCCCCTTCGATTGTATAGTGTGTAACTGCGTTGAAGTCTGCGTTCTAGTATTTTCAAGATGTGTTCGAAAACTTCAAGAAACAGTGCCTAGGTCCCAAAACGACCACCATTACGATCTAAGGTCCTTGTAAGGACATCGCTAACAATAGCAGCAACCCCCCTTCTGCTGAAATGATCAAGACAAAGATCGGCACGTATTCGAGCGTGAAAGTCGCGTGGAAAGTTTTTCTCCCTCACTGACGTCCACAAGAGACACTCATAGACACAATATCTAATCGTGCTGTTACCTATTCCGCAGAAGGAAGCAGGATCGCCTCTAAAGAAACGGGCTTGGTGATCGCCGAAGACACCATGTCCCGTCAGAACTTGGTTAACATAGAAATCTCCCTGAAGCCGCCAAATGCTAAATCTCGGAAAGATCGCATATGTCACCCGGTCATCACCCGTCTGGTCCCACCTGCACTGCCATGCTGTCCGCGTGTGACTAAAGAGTTTCCTCTTGACCTGATGGCCAGAGAGATGAATCTGCTTATCGACAGAGGGACGATTTGCAGCAACTTTAGGCAAGAAAAATAATATTCTACATCACCGGCAGTATGGGTTCAGAGAGGGTTGCTCCTGCGACAAAGCCCTCTTTCATATCCTATCTACATGCAATAGAAGCATTGAGGAGGGCAACTGAGTGGCAGGGCATTCTCTCACAATTAATAGCAATTCGCTGCCCTGGTAACATCACTGGGATCATCGCTTCCTATCTAAGCATCTTATTAAACTGGAGCTCGGACCCTTTCATCTATCACCTTGAAAAAGATTGTCCTCAAGGCTCATGCCTGGGCCACATACTGTGGTTATTAATAGCTAATACAGTCGAACCTCGTTAACGCGAACACTCAAGGGGAAACTTTTTTTGTTCGTGTTAAAAGTAGTTCGCGTTATCCGAACTTAAATACATTACATACAACTGGACGGGGCAATCGGAAACAGTTCGTGCTAAAAGTAATTCGTGTTAAGAGTGTTCGTGTTAACGAGGTTTGACTGTATAATCTTAACAGAATTAGAAAGCCTTGGCTTCATTGCGCCTTTGCAGATGATTTTAGCTTTGTCTTCTCGAACCGCAGGCGTCTGGACCTGGAACAATCGGCAGCTGGAGCACTTCCGGTCTTTTGCCAACTGCTGGAACGCTTCCCCATCCAGCTCTCTTCCTCAAAATCACAATCCCTAACATTCACAAAACCACGCGATCTAAAAAATTGCCCACCCACCTACAGAATTAACGGGACGAGTGTCTCACACGTCCCTCATCTAAAACTTCTTGGCTTAACCATAGATAAACACAGGAGCTGGGCGGAACACGTCAACACCCTCATGACAAAACTAACCAAATACCAACATAACGCACGCAAACTCACATCAAAATCATGGGGAATAAAAACAACAATGTTAAAATCCTGGTACCATGCAATAATCGAAGGGATCCTGTTCTGTGTGGGCGTCTGGAGAGGTAACCTCACCAAAGCGATGAATGACAAATTAGTCTATGTCTAGAGGATGTTTCTATATCAAATGGTGAGAGGCTACAAAACCGCACTCACGGTACTCATAGGTATCACTCCGGTTACAATAACATTAGAATACGAATACCAGAAGAACAGAACAGTACACATAGAACACGAACTCACATGCTCAGCCTTATTCCCACAAACAACAATACAAAGGATCCCAGATGGCAACTGCACCCAGCGGAAGAGACATCACACTACCAAGTTAACACTGCCATGAACAGTCAAAAAACATCGCAGTTTTCAAACATTTACACTGATGGGTCACGCAACGAGACCGGCGTAGGCGCAGCATTCTGCACCATGGAAGGTGGAGTGCCGACACATGAGTGGGCTGGTAGGATCAGCGACGAGAACGCCGTCTTTCAGGCAGAGTTCTTCGCGATCCTAAAAGCACTGGATTGGATTTCTTTCCAATCACCACCCTCAAAATTTCATCTTTATAGTGACAGTTTGTCTATCTCTTAAGGCCATTTCACATACAGAACCCAGCACCCCTTGATGCTATAAATCAAATGAAAATTTAAGCCTCTATTAAACAGAATCAAACTAGGTTATGTCACCGCACATATTGGCATTGCAGGCAATGAGCTCGCTGACAGCTTAGCCAAAGCGGCAACTCGAAGGCCATCTATAGACCAAGCACTATCAGTTCCACCTTCATTTATTCGCAGAACACTAAAAAACAAAATTATCCCAAATTAGCAATTATATTGCGACACCTCCACAAAGGTTCGCCATACCTATAAACTAATCCCAAATGTCTCCAGAAACATACTCAATCTCTCCCCCCAACAACAGCCTTTCTCACGGGCCGTGGCCGATTTAAAGAGTACCTCAATTACTTTAAAAGATCACTTACTAATCTCTGCGAATGCGATGACGTTGGCAGACTAGAACATTATTACTATTCTTGCCGCCTTACTGCTTCTTGGCACCTTAGGTCTCTTCCCTCACCATCCCCAACCTGGCTGGAAAATATCCTATCTCGCCCAATTCTTATCTACAAGCTCACAGCAATATACAATTTTTAATGGACCTAACTAACTTATCAACCTAAACTCTAAATTAATCTTTAATTGTCTCTAAAATTTAATTGTTTCTCATCAACCTGCTCAGCTGGTCATAGTCTTCTGGATATTCATCTAGCATCCGTTACTTGGCCGAGAAGTCATTTATCCAGAACATCTCAATCCAAAGTGCCACCTATTTGTGAACTGTTCAAATGGTGCAGTCACACATATGAACTGCTTATCTCAACACATCACCACCTTAAAATATCCACTGCTGTTTGTCGCGTAGGAGCGCTGGCTCCAGCGGTGGATCTTGCAATGTATTTTCAATCTACTCTACTTATGGCTGCTCCTTGCTCGCGTTCAGGTTTGTCCTGGCAGTGCCGGCCAATTGCCCAAGTTTGTAACCATCAATTTTATTTTTTAATAAAAATGGTGGTGTTGGCCGATTTGTGCGGCGATTTGTCTGGTTGCTTCCGACAGCGATCGTGGCTATTGCCCACTCTGGGCGCTGCGGTAGGTGGTTCGCACGTTCTTCTTGGTGGGACCCACACGCGCGTTAATGGCCCTAGCACTGTGCCTTCCTCGCCCGCCTGAGGCTGGAATCATCCAAACGAATCCCCGCGTGCCATGGAAAATCCCGTGTGAGGCATCTGCGCTCAACGGTCCGGCTTTGCCGTAAAAAGTGGCCTCACTTAGGCTTTCAATCTTCAATGCGTCTGCTCGCACATTGTAGGCGTAACCGACGTGGTCTTTGATCGTATGCATGTGGGTGGTGACATCACTTCGTCTAATTAGTTCTCTGATCCCGGCAAACTCTCTCTGACGTGGTACTAGAGAGTTAAGCACTTGAAGTGCCGACCACGAACATTAAAAGATGCTGAGTTCGCCGAGGCCTCTCTGCAGGGCATCTGTTATCGCCTCCTTGGACCTGCCTTGGATCGTCTGCATGGACCTCGCCTGCGAAAAGAGTCGCCACATCGGAAAGACGGAATTGACCCTCCCCTACGATGCCATCTTTAGTGGCGAAGAGGAAGACGCAACCCAACCTCGCATCCTCGAGTCTAGAGCTGGCCGTGTAATACGTATGCGCAGACGTACAGATGAGGTCCAAAGTCAACGGAATTCTCCAGAGCTCGTTTCGGCGAGGAGGTTCCTTCCAAATCTCTACCGAATCTGGCCTAAGATTTGTACGATCAATGCTATCACCCCACCGAGTGAGGGCCTCGAAGTTGCATTCGATTTTTGCATGGAGGTCCAGGGGCAAAATCCCAGACAAGCCATTCAACGCCTAGGTTAACACCGTGCAGTAGCACTTTGTTACACATAACATAAGACCACGCTAAATGCTCAACGATCTCCTGCGAAGAGCCACTTTGTCAGAGTAATAATAGGAGCCGCGTACAAGACTATACGCCCGGCTACCGCCAAGTAGACTGCCTTGCGGAACTCGGGCTTGACACCCCAGGTAGCCAGATAGCTATCCTACTCAATTTGTACTGGGGTTTGGTTGCCTTCTCTTATATGAGGTCCAAATGAGGCATCCAACTGTAATCCCAGTCAAAAACAATATCCAAATACTTGATTTGATTGGAAAACTTAACCTTACGGTCATCCATCCAGATAAGCCAAGCGGGTGGGTGCTCCGTCTTTCCCTTGGGTGGTATGACCGTGTACAAACACATGTCACAACTGAAGACCAGGCTGCATTCAATCGTCCAGGCGTGGATCTCGGCGAGAACCTGCCGGACAATATCTGCAAACTTGTAGATAGGCTTTACTACGTGCTAGTATCGATCTTAATGTCATCGGCAAAGACCAAAATGGTCCGAACCTCTTCAATACCTAGTCGTTTCAGTAAGCTATTTATCATAACTAGCCTGAGGATTGGCCCAAGGCACGACCACTGTGGCACCCCAACATTAAAGTAGTGCTCATTAGCGTTCGAAATGAACGATCTATTCCACAGAAAAAAATTGATCAAGCCCAGGAGGTCCAAAGGAATGTTCTACTCCATCAGAAGACGGAGAAGATCAGTCCTACGGACACTGTTAAATGCATTGTCTAGGCTAATCAGACATGTGTTCTAACAAACCCTCTTCGACTCGGAAATGTAGCATATCAAACTGTGAAGCGCATCGATAGTACTATGGTTTCGGCAGAAACTAAACTTTCTGCAATCGAACACACCACTGGTCTCCAGGTGGTTTTTCAGCCGAATACCTTCCCAACCGCGGAAAACAGACAAATAGGACAGTAGGAAGCCGGATCGCCCTTGTCTCTTCCCTCTTTCGGGAAGTAGATGGCAGCAGCGCGCTTCTAACTCCGTGGAAACTAAGAATCTCTAAGGAAATGATTGTAAAATAAAGAAGCCACCGTGTGTTATTCCGAAAGACGATACTGATTTTCCATACTGAATCAATCTTTACCGGGCGCTTTTTCATGCAACATTGAGCTAATAGCCAGCTCCGGTTCATCGATATCAAACAGATCCGGATTATCGGCCTTGTAAACTGGTTTCTGCACGACTTCATCGACCTGGCGGAGGTGGTGTCTTGCAAGAGCATTCTGGGTATCCTCCCTGGTGGAAGCTACCTCTCCGTCTGGAAGTACCAGAACTACTGGAGCAATTGGCCTCCATTTGCCTCGCACCACATCGCAAATTTGACTGATGTTTCTGTAGTGAGTTTTTCCGAAAGGAATTTCTGGAAACAGGCTCTCTTAATGTGCAGAATATCCCTCTTGTACTCATCCCGCCTCCGCTTTGAGGGAGTGAGTCTCCCCCTCTACACCTGGTCAAGCGTACGCTTGTACAATTATCTCAGTGCACGCACCCTCGATCTCTGGCTCTCCAGCTCCGGAGACCCCTAGCACGTGCTCCTGCTAATGGCAGGACAACGCGTGCGGTGATCGGAACAGAGCCTTGCCAAACTTGACTCAGGATGCTCCACTCCCACGTCAGAAGGGTTGTGATCATAGTTTGCAAGATATGCTGTCTGCAGATCCTGAAGGAATTTATCCCAGACCACATCCCATGGCCTCTACCTACGGCAGACATCCCTGGGAAAACGATCCCCTTGTCAGCCCTGATAGGTCCAATTCATGGTATTGTGATTACTGAGCATTACCCAGTTCTGAATAGCCCAGTCAGTAATGTGATAAGCACATTTACGGACCAAATGTAAGTCGATCCAGCTTTGACCTTGATGACTATCAAAGGTCGCAGCACTATCTGGACTGTTAATGATCTCGAAATCATTGTGAAGGCTGAAACAGATAACCCCCCGTTTCGCTCCTTGGATCCGTCGGTCTGTCCCCCCAGTTTAAAGCTGAGCGTTAAAGTCACCCATAATGAGAACATTATCTTCAGGCGACTCGCCTAGGAGGCCCTCCAACTGGTTTGAGACAGGAGGGATAACCGCTGACGGACAGCAATAGCATGATACGATTAGCACTCTCTTGTCAGAAATAGTACAGCGAATGGCCACTATATCACGTGTGCACAGGACCACACAGTACATCATAAAAGGACTAACCCAGAAAGCTGCTCTGCTCTGACTATCCGAAGAAATGACTTCGAAATAATCGTCAGGACTACCGACGATGGTCCCATCCCGCACATGCGGTTCATTCAGTGAGATGACGTCGATGCTATGTGAGAGCACCGTTTCACCGAGTTGGCACAAAAGTGCAAAGCTCTGTTAACATTAAAGTGAAGATACGTAGGATTTCTCCCCATGATTTATTCTTCTCAATAATGCCTGTTCTTTTCGGACGTGACACGCAGTATAACCCGGAGCATGGCATGTTGGCATAGTCTTACGGATATCTGGGGCATCGCATTGAATTTGATACAGTTCGGGAACACAAAATCGTTGGTGCAATATTTCCGAACATGATCCAGACAACCACAGTTTCCGCAAAAGGGAATACCGTGGCACTCAGTCTGCATGTGGTCGTACTTCTATCAGCGATAACAGTGAAGAGGAGGTCGTCGACTGCACGCGAGGCTCGCTGCCTTCCAGCCGACGTTTAATCTCTTAGCGGTAAGTCGCCCGTACGACTTCCAAGGAAATTGTATTGTGATTTCCCTTAACCTGAAACACCATTTTTAGGACAATATCAGCTCCGGCCAGAGCCGAGTTTTCATTTTTGAAAGCATCGACTAATGCGTCCCCTCCCATACCGAAACACAAAAGATAATTGCCAATAAAAAAGCGGGAAAACGAGAATCATTAACGCTGTTTTGAAACAAAATCAAACGATAACAGAACCGAAAGTGGAGGGTGTTGATGTAGCGAGGAAGGAGGGAGTATAAGATAAAAAGATCGGAGTCCAGTCAGAAGCGGATGATGGGTTGAAAATCGAAGAATGGGAAAAGGATTTGTTGCCAGAGGTACGGGACGATTAATGTGTTGGTTTAGCTAAGGGGGGGGGGGAAACGAGAGTTTAAAAGGGAACAAGAAAATGACCCTTCTTTAGAATAAGTCAGGGAAAAAGCAAAATTGAAAAAGTCGTACTTTGAGTAAAACAAAGGTCTGCACGGGCCAGAATTTTCAGGCCCGGTCCCGGCCCAGAGTAAAAAATATCGGCTCGCGTCCGGCCCGACCCGACTCAATTTCTACAAAAATTCTGATGTTTCTTAACATACAATAAAGATTTTTTAATAATTACTGCATACATATTTATGGGAAAATATTACTGTACATTTTAGCTTACTATATGTTCACAGGTCATAGTATGATGTATAACAACATTAATGATAATTTAGACTCTTAGTGGACAATTAGACATTCTAAATTTAGTAGACATTCAAATAAAGAAATTAAAGAAATTAATGTAGTTTAGAATAGAAGAAAAAAAAAGGTGGTTACAAATCATGACTTTTGTTGCTGTATAAATAAAAAAGTAGATTTTTGAAAATGTTTCACTATAATTTATTAAAGTATATTTCCAAAGATTCCATTAACAGAAGTTAATTATCGTAATTACTTTTTTTACAAAACAAATTAATTGTTCGACACGTACTGGGAATTATTAAATCCAATTCCGACCTGCCCGAGTATGTAAAATAAAGTGTAAGCCTCATCCCGGCCTGCCCGTGTCTGCTGAAAAAATTAATCCTGGGCATAGACACGATGTAACTGTCCGATGCCAGTTTCTACGTTGGACATGTTATATTTCTGAATTTATGTTGTCAAGCTAGCATCGGCATGCGCAACACATTTATACTTATTCTTGTCCCGGCCACGTCCATTGAAAATCGTTCATATTTTATCAACTTAGTTTGAACCTTCTAATTTGCTATGTCGAGCCGATAGGCCCATTGTATTTCTTTATTAGCCTGGCTGGCCTATTTAATATATTTTTGGCCCTCTCTGGCCTGCTTATTATTTTTATCTGCCCGGCCCGGCAGGCTAAAAAAAGTCTTTCTACTGGCCCGGCCCATTTGAAAATTTGCCTTCATTTTGCCGGCCCGCGGTCTGGGCTGGGTACGGGACTCGGAGCAATCCCGGGCCCGTGCAGACTTCTAAAGTAGAAGGCTCCTTAATAGTCAGAACTCACGCCCACAGGGGGACTTACAATCCCCCAAGTCCAATTGGTAATAGCGCTGAAATATAGACAAGGTATTTTGAGCGAATGCCTCACGAGGCATTGTGTCACGAAGGAATTGCGGCACACATGGAAGAAACAAAAACCAAGGATAAAACCTCGAGACATTTCTTTTGGCATAATGTGATAAAAGAAACGGAGGATTTGGTGAAGTCGTGTGACCCATGTTAAAAGGTGGAGAAAGAAGGCGAGCAGAAAAAAGTCCCTTTAAAACTAGTACCGATCATTTCGGAAGTCTTCTCAAAATTATCGTGTGATTTGGTCGGATCCCTCCCGAAATCTGATAAAGGCAACAAGTACATGTTGACAGCTGTCTGGGTATATTCTCGGTATCCTGAGGCTGTACCAATTCCATATATGTTTTCAGAGACTATAGTAGAGGCTCTAATGCTAGTGTTTAGTCACTTGGGTTACCCGTGCGAAATTCAAACGGATTTAGGGAAGTGTTTTACGTCAAATATAACCACCTCCTTCCTTAAGAAATTTGGGGTAAAATTAAACCATTCAAGTGTATGCTGACCGTCCAGTAATTTGATAGAGCGTTTGCACCCGTCTTTCAAGAGGTTATTAAAGGTATTGAGCGTAGAAAACGGAAGCTATTGGGAAGAAAATTTAGCATAAGCGCTCTTAGCTTTGAGAACGGTGACTCACGAGTCGACCGGATATACCCCAGCAGAACTAGTCCATGGGA
Source organism: Maratus michaelseni (assembly GCA_963931845.1). NCBI lineage: Eukaryota > Metazoa > Arthropoda > Arachnida > Araneae > Salticidae > Maratus > Maratus michaelseni. The sequence goes on from OZ007599.1 coordinate 227,589,793, forward strand.
GAAATCTAAGAACAACAGAGACTTTGTTATTTGAACAATATACGGGTGAAAATAAGGATCACAAATTGGTCCCCGAATACGTTTTTAAATTAATGAACCGTTTCAAGCGTTGCCAAGAGTTAGCCGTAAAAAATATGATTGTTACCCACGACAAGAGGAAAGTTTGGTACGATAGAGATGCAACGTAAAGGAATTTCGAACCGGGAGACGAAATGTTAGTTCTGGCCAAGAGTAAGCCGAATAAAATGTCCCTAGGATGGATTGGCCCAAGAAAATTTGAAAATAAAATTTCCGAGTCCAACTACATTGTGAGCGCTCCTGGTAGGCGAGAAAAATCACAAATATACCATGTGAATTTTCTAAAACCGTATGTAAAATCAATGTTCTGACCCGCGAGTTTCAGGATCTACATGAAACTCAAGATTCAGAAACAGATATAGAACTTATTGAAAAAGCACCGCTGAGAATAAGACCGCACAGAGCATCCCCCAGACAGAACAAAATTCTAAAGAAGGAGATCAAGCGTATGATCTAAATATAATAAAAGAAGGAGAATGAAATTTTAATTATCCAATGATTTTGGCGAAAGTCTCCGGTAAAGACCCGCGTCCTTGCATCGATCATAGAAAGTTAAACGCAATCACAAATGCCGAATTTTTTCCACTACCGAATATTGAGGAAAGGGTCCAGAAAGTGGCAGCCGGCAAGTACATAACAGTTCTTGATTTAAAAAAGAATATTAACAGATACCTATGACCTATAAGATGCAGAAATGGGCTGCATTTTTGAAAAGCTTTGACAGTTTTTTTACCTCTATGAATGCGTTTTGGATTAGTCAACGCCGCGTATCGGTTCTCTAAATTTATGGCAAAATTATTAAGTGGTCTAGAAGAATATTGTGTACCGCACTTAGACGATATGGCAATTTTTTTTGGATGAGTGCGAGGAGCATGTGAAACACACAAAAGCGCTTTTGACCAGAATAAAAGACGCGGAATTAAAGGTCAAAATAACGGAATGCAAATTTGTGCAAAAAGCCGTAAAATATTTGCATCATTTAATGTAGTAGGGGAAGGCCAGCGAAAACCCGCGGAAACCGAAATCCGCTTTTATTACAGAGTTAGAGGCACCCAAAAATAAAACGGAAATCAGGAGATGTCTCCGTATAGCAGGATACAATTCACGCTATATCAAAAATTATGCAACCATCGTAGAACCCCTCACGCGTGCCTTGAAAGGGTAACAGAAAAAAATAATATATAACATGGAGCGAAGAAATGGGGATGGCATTCGTGCTCTTGAAATAGAAACTAAACAAAGAACCTATATGCCCTAATTATCAGTTAGAATTTGTTGTACAAACTGACGCGTCATACAAAGGTATTGGAGTGGTTTTCGCATAGAGGCAAAGCTCAGAAGAGCACCCAATTATCTACCTCAGTATGAAATTCAGAGACCCCGAGAGAAGTTTTAGCGTTTTGGAAATGAGTGCGCCGCAATAATTTTTGCCATAAAGAAACTGAGGCATTACATTGATGGATAAAGTTTCTCAATTGAAGCAGACCATAATCAGACCAATTAGTGTTTCTAAAAAATGCAGTAAACAACCCCAGGTAATTCAGGTGGCCGTTAACCCTGCAACCTTATCAGTATACCATCAAACATCGACCAGGGCAAGACATACCACACGTTGACTGTTTGAGTAGAGTAGGGTAGAGCAAGATCACACTCAACTACATATATATATTTGTTTTATTTCTTTTGTGTAAATGTAACTGTATAAATTCTAAGCGAAAAGTTTTGTGATGTAAAATTTCTCACTGTAGGGTGCACGGTAGTCGTAATTTGAGGTTAAAGAGTAAGAATAATCTTTCACTGATAGGTGTTATAACAAAAAGTTGAGACACTCTAAGGGACGAACTAACCCCTTTTCTTGGAGGTTTTACGTCTTTCAGCCGGAAAATGAGTTTAGGGGGATGTTTTGAGAAATCCACAATATATCACTGACAAAACCCTGTATACAGCTCAGAAACCAACATAGGGTTTCCCATCTAAAAATTACTTCGCTCAGTTTGTAGGCTAACTTCACAAATTCACCTGTAAAGATAAAACGTTTCGATTCATCTTCACCCATCTTACGTCTTAAAGTTACAGTGACATCTATTACAATGAACCGAACCAGGAGGTAGAGCTCTAGTCTTACCGCAGGACCCCACAATCAGAATCCAGCGATAGTGAAACTCAAAATTACCGTGACATCATAAGAAACCTGCTAAACAAATGAGAGAAAACCTTCTACGTGACATCACTACCTAGCGCTACTACTGGCTGGCGTAATATGTTTTGTTCTGGGAGAAGAAAACAAAAGACATTAAGTGTGTGCAGAGACTTTTTAGTCAGTTAATGAGTTTGGTTTGGCAGTTTTTAACTGCAGATCCAGAATCCTTATTCCTGGAGGAAAAGCGAATGCATCGGGTGACCAGAGAAGATCCCCGTTAGGTAAAGCCGTCCTAGGTGCCCAGTTCTGCAATTGAAGATCAATCGGTTGCAGCACTGACAAGCCTTACCTGATTTCAATGGGAGAAAAAATAAATGGAGCTCCCGTCATTACGGAAGCATTTCTAAACCTCTAAGACAGTTTCGTGAAGGGTTCCAGAGCGAGAAGATCTTATTCCCCCTCACGCCAAAGCAGTCAAAAAAACTTTTAAAAACTTTGATAGCGCCGAGAATTGTGAATTCAGTAGTAAAATTATTGGACTTGTACTGAATTGTATTAATTATAAGCCAGAAAGAACCCATTTTATTTTTTCTGAAAATCTCATATAATCCAGTAAATGTTTTTCATAATTACCTTTTGTACATAATAAATGCATCTATGTTTTAAATGATAACGGATTCATGGAAGTTCCACGCTATTACTTCTAACATATAATCAGCCTCCGTCATACTGTAAACGAATTGTAAATGCAATTAATTCATTTTACCATTTTCAGTAGTACGTTGACATAGTGAATCTCAATAACATAAATATTTCACTTTCGTTTTATTTGAAATGGTGTAACATCAATTAAGATGCACTTCAAACAATGTGTTGGATTGTAACAACTTGAATTGTAATGTGTACGAATAATTTTGTGTTTGACAGTTAAAATTATGAGTATTAACCAATCCGCACTATTTTCAATAAAAATACATATTGCAACAAGTCGCTGTAATATATATTCATTTTGATGCAATCGAAACTTATTTACGAATGTTAAAACGCAGAAATCTGAATAGACGGTGGGATAGACATACATAAAAGAAAATCGCCTAAAAAACAGCAAGTGAATTGAAAAAAATATTTATTTTGTCACTTAGAACATACCAATATATTGAAAAACAGAAATTCAAAAATATGAATTAAAAAAACTGCATCGCTGAATCATTTAAATGAAAATGGATGGAATAGAAACTTTTTTCCGCATACTTGGAAATTATCGACTGTTTACGACTTTTCGTGAGAATGTACATACGGATTCCTAAATTCATTTTAAGCAAAAATTTGGAAAATACAAATTTTTGTCATTTTTCGAAAAATGAAGAGTACCGAGTTTTCTTAAACAGGCTTAAACTGGAAGAAAAAAATAGTATAATCATTTTTAAGAGGCTAAAAAAATAATTTTTAAAAATCTATCTAGCTATCTGTCTATCTCTATATAAATAGACGTGGTTGCCCTTATATTTAACTTTGCAGCCAAAACTACCTAGCGCAGGCCACTGGCGTTTGTTTGTGGTACTATCCTGGGGTCTGCCTTCGTGGACTATTGTGGTTGCATGTCGATAGCTGTGGGGGGTGTGGGAGATATTGTAGTATAAGTTGGTCGACCTACACTGTCAGAAAAATCCGTCTTTATAAGGTAAAGCTAGGATAGTCTGCGCGCAATTCAGCAGAATAATAAAAATACATATAAATATTAATTTTTTGCTAAACTATGCATGATTAATTTTGACTTTATTTGTTTTTTATGCATTTCCATTGTTATTTTGTTGTTATGTTGCAATTTAATAGAACAGTTGTAATAAAACCAAGAAAACTATTTTGCGCAATCTGTCCTTACAGGGTTGGTGTGATTGCGCACATGGGTAGGAGAGATTGTTATTAATAATAACTACAATTTAATCGTTAACAATAACAATTACACTTAAATGGCATTGTTGTAAGGCTTTTGTGAAAAAATATTATTGTATTAAGAGTGAATATTTCAACATAATGGTACAATTCCAGACATTCAGTTCACCCATCCTCATTGCCCAATGTATTTTTTTAACAAACGAATTTATTGCCAAATTTAGTTTCGATAATTATGTGTTTTTTTTTAATTATTTCAAAATTCATTCATTCACATGTTTTACATGTAATTTGTAATATATGCAAAATTACTATTAAGCTGCGTAATCTATCCTAGCATGAAAACTAATGAGAAACAATGCGCCATCTCTCCTAAGTAGCAGATGCGCAAACTCTCCAATTTCGGTAGGGGAGATTGCGCGGCCTTTTATTTAATAATAACCGCTACTAAAACGAACCAGTGGTGTTCGCACCAGTGTAAGCTATGTTAGTAGCTTATGGGAAATCGTTTAAGTTTAAAATATTTTGTAATACTGATACTATATAGAAATTCTGACGAATAGTTATGAAAATTCAAGCACTTACTTTCGGAAAACAAAACAAAATATAATGCTTTATCCTAGACGCTCGAAACGATCGACGTGCACATTCAAGTAGACACTGCTCTACTGCTGTTGTACAACTACCTTGAGTCCCTGCGCGCTGACTCTACTCCTTTCCCCCGAACCTCTTTTTGCGCAATCTCTCCGACCGCGTCATCTCTCCTGGCTTTACCTTACATTAAATAATAAAATGAATTCTGAATAAGAGTTGAGAATTCATTTGAAATTAACAATATTGCTCATAATTAAAATGAGAAATCATCTCAGACGCTTTGGATTACGTACATGTTATTTTATTTTTAATAATTGCTAGTTTGAGCTTCATTCTATGGTTTCAATGCTCTCACACTGACAGCCATATTGGAGGTGGAGCTAATCTAACACAATCTAGTATGTTCATTGGTCTGAGCTCTGGAAACTACGGTTGTTGCCAAACCATAAGTTACAAATTCAGCCCTATTTTCGCGTCACGTAAGACAAATATATATATAGATATTTTCTTTCACAATTTTCATTATTTTTTATTTTTTATTTTTTATTTTTTTTAACATTCTTAAAAAAATTCAATTTCAGACTTTTACTAAAATACTTTTTTTTTCCCCTCCGGATTTTTCAATTTTTAAGGATTTTTAACGATTTTATAGCGTTTTAAAGCGAATTTTTAACATCCAAAAATAATTTTTAACATAAAAAAAAACATCACTGCACACAAGAAACTCGCTTTGCAGCAATCTCTAGAATGCACGAAATTCATTCAAGCCACGGTCAATAACTTGTGTATGTACGCTTCGCGTACATTAACCGAAAAAAACATCACTGGACGCATGAAACTAGCGTTTCAGCAATCTCTAGAATGCACGAAATTCATTCAAGCCGCGGTCAATAATCTGTGTATGTACGCTTCGCGTACATTAACCGAAAAAAAAATCACTGGACGCATGAAACTCGCTGTACAGCATTCTCTAGAATGTACGAAATTCATTTATAACCAAATTTCATATTTATTTCCATTTTGTTTCAAACTTTCCATCGCTTATATGTTGAAAAATGGAAACTTTAAATTTTTTTTATTCAAAATATTTTTTATAACTCAAATAAATACTGAAAAATAAAACTTTCCGCCGCTGGGATTCGAACTCAAGACCACAGAACGGAAGAGAAATGACATACCACAGAGCTATACGCACTTATTTTGAAACGGCTTAGAACAAAATTTTAAAGTATCAGACAAGCACGCATGCGCGTAGCAGAGTGATCCGTTTTTTGAAATCGTAGCCAAAAGCAAAAGTGCAGGGGCTAGACGCTACTAAAATGTCCGTTTATTCCTTGCGCGCATGCGTATTGGCTCTATTAATACTAAAGTTTAAATTTATTTTTAAACTGAAAAACTAAAAATTCAATAAATTATTATTTCGAATTTATTAAAGAAAAATAAATGTTCTTTCGAATTTAAAAAAGTAATAATTAATTCCCTCATTCATTTCAAATTATTTGCAATTTATTTTTTTAAAAGTTATAAAAAAAAAATCGCATTTAATATATATTCTAAACAAACAGATTAATACATATATAATAGTTGAAAAAAAAATCGGTTTTACTCAAAAAAGAAACAAACAAAAATAATACTTTCGAATTTAAAAAAGTAACAAATAATTTTCTCACTTATTTAAAATTATTCGCAATTTATTTTTTTAAACTTATGAAAGAAACATTCGGAATTAAAATATATTCTAAAACATTGAACACATTTCATCGAACCGAACACCTTTAAAAAAAACTGTATAATACTTGAAAAAAAATCGATTTTATTAAAAAAGCAAACATTTCTTCTCGAATTTAATTAAAAATATAATATCCATATTTTACGTCTAACAATAGAATTAAGAATATATATAATTCATATTTTTATCCTCTATTAATAATAAATTATTAAAACCCCAACCGTCTTCTCATAACGACAAAATCTCACCGCAATTAATTTCCAATTTGCCAGCTTTCTAAACCCCAAATTTTTAAAGACCAAAGCCGCCATTTGAAGAAAACCCTATCATCATTCCAAGCTCTTCTTCAAACAAGTCCCCACTGGCCGTATCGGTAACATACTTGACTCCAGACCGGCAGGTTCCTAGTTCAATCCTCAGGTGAGACAGGAAATATTCATAAAATGTATTAGATAATGAATACTTCCGCGACCGTCCATAGATGGCAGCACAAACAGGAAGACAGTTTTTAAAACCGACTTATTTCAAATAACGGAAAATGTCCCTGATGAAACAGAGAAAAAAATAAACGGAAATTCTTCAAATAACGGAAAATTTTCCTCCTGTAACTAAGATAAAAATAAACGGAAATTCTTCAAATAACGGAAAATTTCACTCCTATAACAGAGAAAAAAATAAACGGAATAACGCGGCAGCAGTGCTGCCAGTGATATTTCCGTGTTTTGAAGGAAATATTTTTGAGAGTGTAGGGCATTTTCTCATTTCGGAAATAATCGTGTTTGTCTCTATATTTCACTTTGCAGCCACAACTACCCAGCGCAGACCACTGGTGTTTGTTTGTGGTACTAGCCCCGAGTCTCCTCTCGTGCATTATGGTGGTTGCAAATCGGTAGCTGTGGTGGTGTGGAAAGTCTAGTGGTTGACAGTGGTCGACCTAGGGCATCTCCATATTTTGACTAAAGGTTTCTAAAAAATGTTTGGAATTTTTTAAAAAGGGAATTGGATCATTCAACTTAACATGAACTAATTAAGATGCGGATAACTAAGTGATTTCGCATTCCTAGTGGTGGAAATTGAAACTAAACGGTATTGCAGCGCGTGCGTAGCACGCCTGGTATACAATGCTATAGGCAGTGTGGACGAGTTTCGGAAAAAGATTTGTTTAGAACAGAATGCGCGCCGAAAAGGACTATCCATATCGAAACCGCAAAAGAAAGTTACTGATTTCCCGCCAACGCTGGACGGATCAGCTACTTATAAATAAATTTTTTGGTAAAAAAAAAAAATGTTTCTGCATAATAAATATGTTTAGAATATTATATTCAGAATATGGCCGAAACCTCATTTGTAATTTTTTTTAATAAACTTGCCGAGCAGGGATTGTAAAGCTCACGCCTTATGGTTGGCTCCCCTGCTTGGTTGTATCTGAATCCGGCCTCAAACGCGTCTGGGACCAAAATGCTGCTATAGTAAAATCTGGGGAGTCTATGTCATCCATTAAAGTCATATCAGGTTGCCACGATGTGTGGCTTATTCAAACTAATAATCGAAACTAACATTGGAAAAGACCGATGGGTGTCTTTGATTTTCCGTCTGCCTGGGTGGCATTTCTCTAACGTGGGAATGGATCTTATGCGAGAAACTAAACTAGCTGGGTTATTTAAGTCTCTCAATATATCATTATCCTAATTATTATCCTAATTCCTGTGTACGCCACACACATTGCACACTGGGTCGGCGTGCCCCTGATTACGTAATGCGTTTTATACCCCATTTATGTTTTACTTAACAATTAGTGTCCGTTGTAGTGCACTCTTTCAAGGTCGGATGCCTTTCAGTCAGGGCCAAGCTGTATATTTCAAGGCCCTGGGTCAAAATTTAAGTTTAGAAATTTTCAGCAGAATACTTCAGTCATTTTTTTGAATTGACAACCCACGAGTAATTTTCACACTACAGGATGACCCAAAAGATTCTAGGTAATTTAAAAAGGGTCTATTTCTTCTATCCCTTTAAGGGTTTTATATCCTTTTAAACGGGAATTTGTTGCTTTTCCCTTCAAATTCTTGTTTTCTTGTTATTGACATTACAAACAATTCTTGACATTCTTGTCGGTGGATCCGTGTTTGTCTAACAGCTAGGGATTGATTGTCAAAATGCTTTGGATCCGATTCCCGATCCGGGGACTGTTTTTTGTAGAGGGTCGGATTACACTTCATATTGTGTAGGCCAATGTCAGCTGCACTCTCGTGTGTACAATATGAACGTATGAGCATCCCAATCATCGTCGGAGGAAATTTTAAAAAGTAAAAATTTAAACTGTTTAACAATATCTAATTAAATTTTTAGTAGAGCTGAAATTACACTGGAAATTAATGAATATAACAAAGGATGTGAATTTTGCTACGCAGCGTACAACCAGCAGAATGAAAAATGTCCAGACCGTGAATCAAACCCGCACCCTTGGTATAACGCACCAATACTCTACCATTTGAGCTACCCGGACGACATCCAGTCTGGCATTTGCCAACTCCTATACGTTGGCAAGTCTGCAAATTTTAATGGAAAGTCAATAATCCCTTATAAACTTGTTTAACAATTCCCTATAAAATAATTTATTACATTCCATATAATTTACTTTTAGCTAAATTAAAATTTTAAATTACACAGTATCTAATTTTAGCCAATTATATGTTAGTCACTCATAAGTTTAGGTGATTATCACGTCAGACACAATTCGTATACTGCTTTAAAGGAATATAAGACATTGTTTAAAACTGCCATATAAGTTTGCTTCCCTCAGTGTTAATAAGTGTAATAATCTTCACGGATTATTAATTTTTATTCAGAAATTATTATTTTAAATCGTGTTATAAGTTGCTATAACTTTAAACTGCATTAATATACACTAGGGGATCCAACCCGGGTTACAGTATATATGTAATAATCGTTTTCTTTAAATTGAAAACTCTAATAGATTTTTTATTTATATTTTGATATATTTATTTTTTTAGATAGCTCACTAACAACACCAAAAAGCATTTTTATATGAAAAATATCAATAATGTATTCAAAAAAAGTTTTGGGATTTGTTAAAAGCGATACTTTTGTATTAGCCGCATGCCAGGAATTAATTGCCGAAGAAATCTACCGCAGCCTTTCTGATTCTGATACATCCAGTGCTTTAAGCGCGTAGTTCTTTTACACAAGTCTGTTAAATTTATGTTTTATTTATATTATTTTATTTATTTGTTTGTTGATGAAATTATGGAATATTAGCTGGAAACAAATGCTCAACTATTTATGTTATTTTAAGTGCAAACGGCTTAATCTTTCGTAATCGAGCTGCACGAAACAGAGATAGATTTTTTTTTTTAAAGTTCATGCTTGAAAATTATTTTAAAAACGATAAAAAATTAGTAAATTAAGATTCAGTTTTCAAACAAATTGCATTTGAAAGAACATTTGGTGTAAAAATTGGAATTATGCGATTTTGGAAGTTAAAAAAATGCAGTAAAAGCGGAATTTATTGGTCAGCTGTTGCCACCGTCAATATGACCGCAGCGTTACTCACGAACATGTGTTTGTTTTATAATATTGATTTCATTAAAATTTTTCATATGAACAAACGTGACTCTTCTATCTCTCCTCGCTTGTTTTCTCTCCCTTCACGGCAAAACAAAAGCAAACAAAGATACGAAAAAAAAAAAAAAAACCTTTTGAATAAAAATTTGCATTTTTTTAAATAAAACAATTGTTTATAAAAATAATGCCCTGTTGCTGCCGATGTGGCCTTATTTATAATTGAATTTGTTTTTAATTTAAATGAGTGCCCTTACCCCTTTTCATATTCGGGAGCATTAATATTTAAAATGTTACATTTTTTTATATATACAGGATGTAATAACCAACGATTTTTCAAATAAAATCAATTGTTCAGTCTTACTCTCAAAATCTCTGCGCGAAATAAGGAACAAAAACGCTTGTGCATAAATATCTTGTTATGTACGAGATTTTATTCTACATTTACTGAATCCAAGGAATAAAAAAGTCCTTCCGGCCTGTACCGGAAGGAAAAGGTAGCTTTCATAGTCCATAGTCCATGTTTTTAAAAATTCAACTCATTTTACTCAAACACCCTAAGCTAAATTTGCTTGGAAACCGATTATAGAAGATTTAATCCCTGTTTTCGTTAATACTGAATTTGAATGCGCATTTCTGCATGAGAGTTACAGCATAACAAAAATCTGATTGTTTCAAAATGTCAGCCAACCTAGAATTTCAAACTGACATATCTCTGCCATTTTTTAAGATATAGCAAAAACAAAAAATGTTCCAGAATCCTTGTATCACGTTCGAACACTTAACAGAAACATTTTTTTTTAAATTTATAAATTTTTTGTACATGTTTTTGAATTAAAAAAAAAAAAAATTAAAAAATTCATTGACCGCCATTTTGAAACAAGATGGCGGATGAAGCTGGCGAACGAACTCGGTCGAGACCTTAGTATGTCCTATACACATGCTCAATTACATCCAAATTGGTTCATAAATAAGAATGTTCATATATATAAATCAACATTTGAACGGAGGGTGGTTTGGTGGTCTGGGGGTCATGATTGGTGAAAATATACCAAAATTTTTTGGAATTGCATTCCTCCGAACGGCTGCAATAGGTAGCTTTTTGTATTGAAAGCTACCTAATATGCAAAATCTGGTTAGGCAAAATAATGCCTAATGGTCAAAATTAAAAATTTTCTTGAAATTTCCATTTTTATAGATGGAAATATAGTGTTTTATATATAATAAATAGAAATTAAACGAATCTTTACTGAATCTGAGGGAAATAATTTGAGCAATTCCTATGTTTTTCATAAGAATTTAGTATGTGTCTTTATATTTCATCAGAACTGAAATTTTGAGTCTATACTGTGTTTAAAAACTTTGACTAAGTCAAATACTTCAAAAAAAAAAAAAAAAAAAAAGCTTGAATCTTTCATAAATATTTGTGGAGTCTTTATTTTTAGTAGGCGCAGTGGGGGTCCTGGAAATAATGTTGTGCTTATGCCTCCGAAATGTTGAAATTAATTATTTTTTCCAATAATAATAAACATAAAGCTACTTGTCTATTTCAAGGAGCTCCACAGTACGTATAACCTTTGGCTAATTGAAATTCAGAATGATAATTATTCAAATAAAAACCGATATTTACACAGTGCATAATGACATTTTTTTTTACAAAAGCTTCAAGTGTGTTCTAAAATATTTTACCATTCCTACGATATGACGCCTGCTTCAAAATGGGAAGCTGAAGCCGATGTTTGTTATTACAATACCTGTGCAGTATGCACAATGTCCTTGTACCAGAATAGAAATTTGAGCCACTTTCCTCTAAAAGTCCTCAAAGGCACTTCACCTATGGCTGGCACCTATATATGGCACCTATATATGGCAGAATTTGGTCGATACCTAATAACATTCCTTTTTTCCTACTCGCGACAAAAAGAATATTCATGAAGCAATTGCAAAATTATTTTCATACCCACATTCGTGAAATTTTTAGGTATTGTTAGTCAGATCCCAAAGAATGTAAATGCGTCTATTATTTCTCTATGTAGGGTGTCTCAAGAAGGTTCTAACGCGCTTTGTCCTGTTGGAAATAATACAGATTGCAATATAAACTGAAAATATGTTAAAAATAAGCTAGTTAATAAGATTATGTTGATCAATTAATTTTCAAAAAGTTACACTTTTTTAATTTTTGTACCACCCTTCTAGAACAAAATGGCTAATTTGATTTTTTTTTTTTTTTTTTTTTTTTTTAACGTTAAGATAATTACAAAAAGAAAAAAAAAAACATATTTGTAATTTTAAAATAAACAGAATTATAATGCAGAAAAAAGCTGACTTATACCTTTTAGTACCAATATAATAATGCTATTTCATCTGTGAAAATAAGGACCGTATACAAATTGATGGTAGCGTTCTTTAGATCAAAAAGTTGTTAACATTGTGTAAAAATAAAATTAACCACAAGTACATAAAATATTACACAGGTAGAAATTGTGTAAAAAAAACTGATATAATTTTAAATCCCAGAAACATAATAAAAAATAAAAGCAATTTGCAAAGCATTCTCAAAATTGAGATAAAGCATTCTCAAAATGCTTTATCTGAATTTTTTTCATAATTGAGCTCTTCGAATAAAGCTTGCGTGTAAATTTTGTTTTTCGCTGTTAATTTTGTTGTAAGCATCGATTGTCTTTTGTTTATTAACAAATGAATATGTATTATCGTCCATTTTTTTCCCTTACAATATTTCACATATTTGCATTTGTAATTTTATATACGGTCCAGATTTAAGTGTAACGCATTCTGCTTTAAAGACGCATGTACACATTTTTTTGTAATGATCTTGTTCCCGAAAAGGGATAAAAAAAATTTCTGATTGACCAATTTTGTTTAAAAGAGGAGGGTGCGTCGTAATTTTTTTAAAATTATTATTTAACATTTTGAAAATTAGTGGGAAAACCATAATCTTTTTCTAGCTTTATTTCGAGTACTTTTGCAATTTACATTACTTATTTATCTTCAATTGGTAAACAATTAAACCGTTTTTAAAAATTTTGCATATATATGCCCTGCATATATATGCAGGTGATGCTGATTGCTATTTGATGACGAAGTTTCGTAATTTTAATGCCCTAAACAATCGGTTTAAAATAGTGCTCCCTATTATACGTTTATACGTGTATACGTATAATACGTATTATACGGGGTGCAGATTTTTTATACGTATGATACGGCACAGTCGGTTATACGTATTATACGAAACACTATATACGGTCCAACGTATATACGGATCTTACCCCATCGGTTAAACGTATAAACGTTTAAACGGTTTTCGTTCATGTGAAAAAACATACTTTTCTCCTGCTAGTCTGCGCAAGGTTACTATATCATAAGGTTGTGCCCCATTTCACCCTGCAATCAATAGCTATTTGCTGTTTGATGTCACTTAGCCTGCTCTCTGCTCTAGAACTCCTATTATAGGAGTCTTAGCCTGCTCGAATCAGTTTTCCAATTGATTTGGTTTAGAAAAGCCATATTTTTAATTGAAAAGTATCAATACATATTTTCGAGTGAAGAAGTTAAAAAAAAATTTTTTAATATTTTTTATACATAGGACAAACATCACATCCAAAATTTAAACTATTATGTCTTTTCAACTCTACGATATATAATTTTTAAATTTGCTATTTTTATCATTACATTTTATTTGTACCTCAGTATGAAAAGTTCCTTTTCATTTTAAAAACAAGCAAATAGTAATTTTTATAAATAAAATCTTGAAGACCTACAAGAGCAGAAAATTTAATGTTTATATGAGTGCAGTTAATATCATGTTAATAATTTTAATATAGTATATTTTTAATATTTGATCAGTATTCTATTTGAAATATATAATAATTCTAATATTATTATAATTGTGACATGTATTTCATAAAAACCTATAAAAAAGTTTAAAAAAAAAATCACTTGGATTTCAACCTCATACCACATATACACAAGATTGAGTTTTGTGTAATTAGATTTAAAATACAAATAATGTAAAAACTTTAATAAGTAAATGGCTGAATATTTAGTATTTTTAAACCGAAATATACATAAGATACAATTAGATGATTTAATGGAAATAAAATTTGAAATTCAGAGTAATATACTTTATAAACAAATTCCGAAATATTTGTATAGAAGTATTATTTTAATGCCACACGATAACCATAAATGCACAAACATAATTAAAAAAAAACAAGAAAGAAAGAAAGATAAATTATTGTGTGAAGGAGAGTTCTACGTTTACGCAAAAAGTTTTATTTCATAATAATATTTAAAATTTAAAATTACATTTCTTTTCAGCGTTCTAAACTTAATTTTAAAATTTACTGTTTCTTCAGATTCCATTCAGATAATTGATGTGATTAAATATCAAATAATTGATATATATATATATATATATATATATATATATATATTATAAAATAAAAAGTAAGACAGCAGTATTCCTAAAAGAGATTTAAAATACAAATAAAAATAGAAACTTTATTTTTTAAATTGCCGCATTTTTAAAACTGGAAGATTTATGTGGTATAAAAAATTAAATTTGAAATTCAAAATAATATACTTTTAAAAATATCTTCCAAAAGGATTATATTAATTTATATTTTAATGCTGTATGATGATAAAATTATATAAAAATATTTTAATAATTAATATATTAAGGTACCTTCAAGTATACCTTCAGAATATGCTTTCATTTCGAGCATTTTATTTCATTACAGGGTGCATTTTGAAGATGTATTTTAGATGTATGTTCTATTATTTGAAATTTTTCGTACTGTTTTATCATGCAATGATAAAATACATGAGTTGATTGATCATACACATACTGATCATGCACAGTTGATTGACTCCACATTTTTCATTTTTTGGCAGCGTATATATTTTTTAAGCTTTCCAACATAGTTGAAAAGTGTTTATACATTCGGTTTTTCTGTCTGTATGCCGTCTGTCTGTCCTGTCTGTCTGTGCTCTAACTGCCGTAAATATACTCGGATTGTTATGCAATTTATATATCTTATTGAGCTTTATTATGCCATGTTCGGTATTGAAAATGAAGTGTGTAGCACTTACAGCTTATTTTACACACTGTTAAAAATTCGCAGCAAACTGTCCAGTCATTTGACCGTTTTTTTGAAACACGGTAAAATAACCGTAATTTAACTCTGTTATGACCATAATATGGGGGATAATATAGTCAGAAAATTGCTAAATTACGATTATGTAACCGTTTTCTATAAAAACGGTCAAATGACTGGACAGTTTGGTGCAAATTTTTAACAGTGCAGGGAGATTCAAAAGAATTCCGTTACTTTACGGTCTGTGGGGAAAATCGTTTGCGGTTTATTGTAATGATGTTAAAATATTTCAAACATATTAAATTTGACATATATAACATGTGCACTGTAAGAGGTTTACTATTGAATATTGTATGTATAGCACTTATACCTTTATTGCAGCACTGAAAAGAATTCGTTACATTACGGTCTATGGGGAAAAATCATTTGCAGCTTATTTTAAAGATGTTTCAATATTTTATACATATTCAAATTGATCACTGAGGTGCACTACAAGGCGCTTACTGTCATATAATGTATCGTTCATTTACAGAAAGACTCAAAAGTATTCGGTTAAAGTACTGTCAGTTACTAATAATTCCTTGAAGTGCATTTTTAGTTACGATTTTAGTTGTTTTTTAAATGTAACGATTTTTTTGCCTATTACTTGTTATGTATAAATTCTATGGATCACCCACAAGGCAGCACAAAATACTCGAATACATGTGCGTTTATCAACGGAAATTGCTGAAGGTGAATTTTCAACTGTGCTATGTCCTCCCTAACTGAACTAAATTTTAGCAATTTATGCCGCTGTATGTATGGTATTAGTAATATTATTAGTAAATTATTAGTAATTAATATTATTAGTAAATAGTTTATATACAAATCTATAGATCATATACAGGGGTGCACAAAAGAATTCGATATTTTTTCGAATATTGTTAGTAATTCCTGAAATGGCATTTTTAAATGTGTTATGCCTTTGTACAAATTTTTCTCTTAGACATCAGACCTAATTAAACAGTAAAGATTTATAAAAGTATTTTTGAAGAGTTGAAAAGTGTTATATAATCTGTGCTTGATGCATGATTTTTCTAAAGCTATTATCTGTTCCTTTGGATGCAATGATCCATCAATTTTTTATATCAGATTTCTTCGAAAATGTATGATATAGAACATTTTACGTTTTATCCAAACGATTAGTACATGTTGCAATAGCATAAGTACTAGGCATTTTCTGCAAAATCAATGCAAATAATGCATTATTTTAAAGATCTAAGACCAAAAGCACTAACAAAAGCTGGAAAATATTTGCCACGTATTTAGGAAATGTGACCGGAAATCTCTCTTTCTGAGAAGGAATTAAAGCTTCGTGTGAGGAAAAACTGCCCTTGCTGTCAAGGTAAATGAAAATAATTGTTTACATTGCACCCCCGTCCCTTTGAAAGATCGACCAAAGATAACAAGCAATACAAACTCCCATATTAGCAAAGAAAAAATACACGATTATTTCATTTGAAGGAAAAAAAATCTCCTCTAAATCGCTTTATTACTAGAAAAAAAAAATACTTTACTTTGTGCCTAATGAAAAATGTTTTTTTTGAAGAAATATGTTCTCCTATGACCAAAGAAACGATTTTTTTTTTTTAGCATAAATACTATTTTAAATCAGAAAAAAGGTTATTTCCCATTGGAAGAATGCACCTTAGCACCGCCAGTGACGTCAGAAAAACCAAAACCCTGATGCCAGAAGTAAAGGAAAATGGCACCTACCGGGTCTGCGGATCAGAGATATTGAGAAACACCCACTGAGGCCCACATTCTCGTAGTTTACGTGGACCATCGTGATTACTTGTTCAAAGATCCACGAAAGTCCCTAATTTACCTGTCTAGCTGTAAAGGTATTCCAAAAAATAATTAAAAATCGAAACTTTTTTTCCTCAGTTGAGATATATATTTTCCCCCCTTAAATCTAAGCTATTAATTATGAAATGTTTTACTATGGGTAGCGGGTAGCTCCAAAGCAAATTTTCGCATGTCTGTAACACCTCCACACACAACTTCTTTAGATTTATGGCGTGGACATTTCGCGCGAAAAATTATTTTTTAATGCGACCGCAGAACATAGGCATGCATTAACTTTTTATCTTATAGTGACACTGACCAATCTATTTCTTGGGAAGTTTCACACTCATACTTTTATTGTATTTAAGAATATTTTTTTTCTCTATTTAACACGGTTGCTACCGAGGACGTTTACGTGGCGTCGTCACTTGGTCACTTATTTAACATTCCACTTTTAATCCAAAATTACGAATTAATACCGGAAATTTCGAAAGAAGTTTTTTTTATTTTATGTAATCACGAAATGTCTGTCATTAAATAAAGCAAATATTGCTATTAGTATTTTCAGGTATGAATTCGAAATTTCTGAATAAAATAAAATTCCGTTAATTTTAACCCGGTAGTCACCGTGTTAAAATATTTTGAAAATACGTCCTACATTAAAAAAGAAATGAGAAGGCAAGTCATTTTATGCATGTGTGATTGCGTTCTAAAATCTGCATTGACGATTATTTGTCTGGCTATTAGAAATCAAAATTTATAAGTACTTCAAAAAATAAAATTTGTCAAAATTAACAAAAAATCTTAAACGTAATGTCCATACACCCTGAGAGTCATGATTAAAAAAATGAACTCGCGTTATACACATTAACATAGAGTGGAAAACGTTAGCCCCGTCGAAAGAATAACATTTGAACACGGATGCAATCTTGAGTACACGAACTCACAAATAAAGAATTAGAAAAGAATTAGAAAAGAAAAATAAACTTACTTAACAAGAAGTGACAATAAATCTGAAACGTGTCTATTCTCATTCTTTTCTCAAAAAGTGTTTTTTTTCGTTATATGCTTATAATAATCGTTTATAGGGAAAAATAACAAAATCCTATGTATGAAACATATTATGCAAATTATTTCGCTAAAACCACTGATTTCCAGCTTGTTCCCCGTTTAGTGACGTAATACTGATGAGGTCCATTGGTATTAAAAGTAAATACGTATTTAAAATATACGTATAATTGAATTTTTCGTATACTTAAATTATACGTTTAACCGATATACGCTTATACGTATATGGATACGTTTAAACGTATAGTTTAGGGTATACGTATTTCTTAAATACGTATTATACGTATATACGTATATCGGTTAAACGTATAACTGATATACGTATCGCATCGGGAGCACTAGTTTAAAATGTCAACATTCACAGTATTTTTGAAAGATATTTTTCTAACTTTATAGGAAATTGGAAAAGGAAAAATTAAAAAATTGAATCTCAGGAACTTGAGCAACAATATTTGTATTTTTTTTTCTTATGTAGGGATGAAAATTATTTTGTGAATATAACAGGAAGTAGCATTTATATATATATAAGTAATCACGAAACAACAAAACTCCTTTCAAACGAAATCTAAATGATCAATCTTTAATTTTACAAAACAAAACTTGTGAATCAGAATAAACAGATTAATTTGCCAGGAAAAGTGCATTTCTCACTTGTCATACCACATTTCATCATGCTATTGAGAAAATGATTTCTCGTTTACAATTATATTTTATATGTAGAAAAATGTAAATAAATTCTTATAAAATCCGTTATCCAAGTTGTTAAAAACTCCTTCTTTTGCTACTAGGTGGCGCTGAGTGTTTTATTTCTCATTCTACGTTCTCCTTCATTTCGTAAAGTATTTCGATGGGAAATTTAAATTTTTCTTGTTTGTAACGATAAAAAAATTGTTTTAAAACGCTGCTTATACTTTCATATCGCAGGTTTCTAGTAATGTTTGAATTTTAAAGATTTTATACTGCAATAAATCCACGTTTACTTTTGGAATATTGAACACGCGATCGTTTTAAATATAGAAACAGTTACATTATTCTTGAAAAATATTGTATATAGTATAAAATAAAAATCTTAAAATAAGTCAGCTACAAAATTGGACAATTTTAATTAGCTAAGGTCCTTTTTTAATTTAAGGTTTGTCATTCTTTTGCAATCAGGGACGAATCTGTCACTGGTTTTTAAAAAGATTGCATCATTTTTTTGCGCGGGAAGGGTGATGGGGATCATATCTCACAGATCTAAATGAAACTTTTTTATACATTATTGCTATTATGATTACATACAAAATATGACAATTGCATACAATAAAAATATTCTTCTATGGAATCTATATCAATTTACATTTTTTGGGCAGGAGGATTCATATTTCATTTCTTTTAATAAAGCAATTTTTTTATATAATTAATGTTATTATAATTGCATAAAAATAATAATTATATACAAAATAAATTCGTTCTATGAAATTTTCATTTTGCTCAGGGGATGGGGGTGGAGAAGTGGTCATTCCCTCCTTGGATCTTAGTCTTGTTTTCGGTGTATTCAATGTTCTCAGTTAATTTATCGGTAAACAGAATTTGAAATGCTTATTTAGAGATATATAATTAAATAAGACAATCAAATTCCTTTCTCTAAAAATATAAACAATTTTTATTCAATCAATATTTCAAAAGCAGTTTCATCTAACATTATGCGTAGTCATTATGTTCGGGCATTTACAAAGTATAATAATTTAAAATAAAAATCAATGAATTATATAAATCATTTTTCTAGTTTTGCCCAAATAACCGACGATTCTCTTTAAAACTAATAGCTTCTTCTTTTTTCTTTTCTTTTTTTTTTCTTTTCTTTTTTAAAAAATTAACAAAATTACAAAATATTAATTAGCAAATTAACAAAATATTAACAAATTGTCGTATCGCAGTGCGGTTTCCACCATAACACTTGGCAAAGTGTGAGATATTTTGTGGCAAAAATGGAAATGGCAATTAGCCTTTTTTTTTTTTTTTTTTTTTTTTTTTTTTTATGGAATAACTTATGGTATCCTGTATTTTCTTTAAAATATTGCATTTCCTAGTTATTCTTTATAAAATCTGATAACTGCTTGTCTGCATATCCATATTCTTAATTTCATAAAAATGTTATGAAGTAGCAGGAAACTTTTAAAATATTATTCAGCTGTCTCTTAGCACGTTCAATTTCGAAAATGGTGATGTTAACTCTCCCCATTTTAAAATTCTATTGTTCACTACCATTTAGTATATAATTTATATTTTAATAGCTAATAATTTAATATTTATAAAAAAAAAATGCTTCTGCGTTTTTAGTATGCTGAATTTAAATATGTAATAAAGCCATTGTGTTATTATTAAAACTTTTCAAAGTTATATGGCTATATAATTTTATTGTGCGGATGTGAATGATCCCTTATTACAAAATAAAGTAGATTACATAAATAAAGCATTTTCTGAGGATTTAAATCAAATATTTTTATTTTTATTAATTAGAACTAAAGTGTCTGATTTATAAAAGCTTGAGATTTATTATATTTTACTTTACTTTTTTGCGTACTATACATCTTTTTATAACTGAGACTATGGCGTTAGCAATTTTGATATATATGTTGCCCATAAGTTCGTTCACAGTCATAGTTCAAAAATTAACAAAATATTAACAAATTGTTGTATCGCAGTGCGGTTTCCACCATAACACTTGGCAAAGTGTGAGATATTTTGTTGCAAAAATGGAAATGGCAATTAGCCTTTTTTTTTTTTTTTTTTTTTTATGGTATAACTTATGGTATCCTGTATTTTCTTTAAAATATTGCATTTCCTAGTTATTCTTTATAAAATCTGATAACTGCTTGTCTGCATATCCATATTCTTAATTTCATAAAAATGTTATGAAGTAGCAGGAAACTTTTAAAATATTATTCAGCTGTCTCTTAGCACGTTCAATTTCGAAAATGGTGATGTTAACTCTCCCCATTTTAAAATTCTATTGTTCACTACCATTTAGTATATAATTTATATTTTAATAGCTAATAATTTAATATTTATAAAAAAAAAAAATGCTTCTGCGTTTTTAGTATGCTGAATTTAAATATGTAATAAAGCCATTGTGTTATTATTAAAACTTTTCAAAGTTATATGGCTATATAATTTTATTGTGCGGATGTGAATGATCCCTTATTACAAAATAAAGTAGATTACATAAATAAAGCATTTTCTGAGGATTTAAATCAAATATTTTTATTTTTATTAATTAGAACTAAAGTGTCTGATTTATAAAAGCTTGAGATTTATTATATTTTACTTTACTTTTTTGCGT
Organism: Maratus michaelseni; assembly: GCA_963931845.1. Lineage (NCBI taxonomy): Eukaryota > Metazoa > Arthropoda > Arachnida > Araneae > Salticidae > Maratus > Maratus michaelseni. The sequence goes on from OZ007599.1 coordinate 227,611,143, forward strand.
ACTATACATCTTTTTATAACTGAGACTATGGCGTTAGCAATTTTGATATATATGTTGCCCATAAGTTCGTTCACAGTCATAGTTCAAAAATTAACAAAATATTAACAAATTGTTGTATCGCAGTGCGGTTTCCACCATAACACTTGGCAAAGTGTGAGATATTTTGTGGCAAAAATGGAAATGGCAATTAGCCTTTTTTTTTTTTTATATGGAATAACTTATGGTATCCTGTATTTTCTTTAAAATATTGCATTTCCTAGATATTCTTTATAAAATCTGATAACTGCTTGTCTGCATATCCATATTCTTAATTTCATAAAAATGTTATGAAGTAGCAGGAAACTTTTAAAATATTATTCAGCTGTCTCTCAGCACTTTCAATTTCGAACTCTCCCCATTTTAAAATTCTATTGTTCACTACCATTTAGTAAAATTCGAATATATTGTCGCCAGTGAAAAGGTTGGGGGGGGGGGTTATTGAGTTTATTTATTTATTTTAAGAATATTATTCACTCATATAAGATCATTTTTATAAAATTAACTGCTCCTAATTTTGTTGAAACATTTGTGAGACCAGGAATGTCTAGCCTAAAGAGGTTTTATGATAACATACACACTATATTTTTCTGAGTGAGGTCCCTTTTAACTGACTCTCCAAACTCTAAAATTGAGCAGTAGCAAGGATCTACACAATAGTTTTAAAACCACTTTATTGTAAATTGCCTATTTTTAAAATATGATGTGTTCCTTTCATCAATATAAAGAGATGCACAGCTTTCGTCCTTAGTCTTGAAAAAGAGCAGGCAAGTTACCATAAACCCTTGAAAGTACAAGCAAATTGAAAGAATACTAAACAAGAACGATACATCATGCGTCAAGCATAGATTATGTAACACTTTCCAACGCTTCCAAAATAATTTTACAAATCATTACCGCTTAATAAGCTGAAAGATAACATCTAAGTAAACAATTTGGAAAACACATAGCATATTTAAAAACGTAATTTCAGGAATTTCCAAAATTTCCACCATATACAATATTCGGAAAAATATCCGAATACTTTTATTCAGCCTTGTATATGATCTATAGATTTGTATATACACTACATAGGATGCTAAATTTTAGTTTAGTTAGGAAACGCGTAGCACAGTTAAAAATTCTCCTTCTGGAGTTTCTGTCAATAAACGGAAATGGGTTCGCGAACTTTTGTGCTGCCCTGTATAGGATCTACAGAATTTGTACACACCAAGTAATAGACAAAAAGTGAGTTGAATTTAAAATCGCGTTCAGCAAGTTAAAACGCACTTCCAGGAATTATTGTTAACAGACAGTAGAGAATTCTTTTGTGTGTCCCTGTAAATGAACGATGACTGCTATACACACAATATTCTGTAGTAAGCTCTTGTAATGCACCTTAGTGATGTATATAAATTTCAATGCGTTTAAAATAGTGAAACATTATTTAATTAAACCGCAAACGATTTTTTTCCATAGACGTAATGTAACGAAATTCTTTTGACTGTCCCTGTAAAGTAACTATGAGTGCTATGCACACCCTATTCCATATTAAGCTTCTTGTAATGCACTTTAGTGGTATATATCAATTACAATGTATTTGAAACTGCGTGACATCATTAAAATAAACCGCAAATGATTTTTCCCCATAGACCATAATGTAACGGAATTATTTTGAGTGTCCCTGTAAAAAAACTATAAGTGCTACACACTTCAGTTGAAGTAGAGAACATGCTATAGATAACGACAATAACATATAAAAATTGCAGGGTAATCCGAGCATATTTACGGGAGTTAGAGCACGGCCAGACGGCAGACGGCCAGACGGCAGACAAACCGAAGTCATAAACACTTTTCAACTAGGTTGGAAAGTGTTAATAAGCAGTTTATGAACATAATGGGCATACATTTTCAAATTATCATACACTGTTAAAAAATTTCTGTGAAATAATGGAGAATCTACTTGCAATCATTTAACTTTTTTGTAAATTTACAGCGGGGTTTTGTAAATTTTCAGAAAGCAAATTAAAAAATATATTCTGTATAAAAGGAAAGAAACAGCAACAAAAAACAGAAACTAGTAAGTAAATTTTTTATACTGTAAATATATATGTATAAAAATGAATTACATGAAAAAAAATCCGATGACGGTTGAAGTTTTCCTCTTTTTCTTTGGAGTGAATAAGTTATAAAACATTACAGGGTGGTTCAAAACTATATGTCAAAAATGTAAAGGTAGGTAGAGGAGTAGAGGGGACCAAGATAAGAAGAATTCGTATAGGAATATGGGTACGGAAATGCAGCGTTGAGGCAGCAGAGGTCGCTGTTGAGTTCGCCGGATGAAAGCGCTTCGCAGGCTTTAATCGTCATTCACCGCACGGATTTCGAGTAACTTATATCTTTACATTAATACGGAGCTTACCGACATGCATTTCATGTATGGGGCTGTCCAAGGAAGTGCTTCACCCCCAATGCACGTCCTAAAGCTCTCGAGCTTGTTGAAGGACTCTCCTCTACCATTTTGTACCATGTTTGTTAAAAAAAACATTGTATTATTATCTTTTAGTTTTGGGGTTTTTTTTTTGGTGTGTTTCTGTATTTTGACAATTTTAAAGCGTATTTGGCAATCAAAAGTTTTTTTTTTTTTTTTATGTAATATGTATGCTATCTATATAAGCGCAAAGCATATGACTGTCATCAATAGTTACTGGATGGCTGCTTCGCTTTTTCATATGCCAGGCAACCATTTCTTTAAAAATTATTTTTTCGAAGAAAACTGCATAAAAGTTACATTTTTAGAAATATCGCTCAAAATAAATTAATGTTTGGGAGATGACTTACATTCAATTATGTATATATTCTGCGATAACTGCAGTTGAAATTAGGTTGGCAGCAGTAGTAAAATAAGTAAACAAACATGAGATTCCTTCGTCGTGAAAGTTTAAAAAATTAAACCATGGAGGTAATCGTCCGCAAAGTGAATCCTCCATGTACCTTGGCGACGAAGCCTGGTGTTACCTGGTGTAAAAAAAAAAAAAAAAAAAAAAAAAAAAAAAAAAAAAAAAAAAAACGCATTCATTGTGAACGTTTACACTTCGTTTCTAATTATTAATTTGGCGCCTTCTATCGCAATTAATATAAACGAAGACGTTTCTTTTGAAATTGTAGTTTGAATTCCGAATAAATATTTCTTATAAAATGTAATTAGACTATAAGGAATATATAATGCCGTATACTGCGTATATTAATTATATCAATGCAAATAAAATTTTGTATTTTAACATACTAGAAACTTTGTAGTGAAAATAATTTTGTAATTTAATAAGAGAATTTGAAAAAAAATATATGTCATTATATTGCAATTAATAGTTGCAATTTACTTATGTAATGAAAGATGATTTTTAATGATAAAAATTTATTACGGGTTTCTTTAGGCATGTTTTAAAAAATTCAGGATCTGATTTGATATAAACTTTTTTTAAATTTCAGTTATATAATTATTATTTTGGCGCCAGCTATCGGCAATCAATATAAACAAATAAACTTTCTGTTAAAATTATACTTTGTTCTGTATTTTATCAATTTTAATTGTAAATAAAATGAATATTTCATATAAAAAATAATTAAAATATAAATAATATTATGTAATACTGTGGTACAGCATGTATTACTTATATTAATGAAGATAAAATTTTGAATTTTAACATAGTAACTGTGTAGTGAAAAAAAAAAGATCAGTCATATTAATCCAATTAATAGTTGCAATTTAGTTATCAAATAAAAGAAATTAAGGTTTTTTAATGATCGAAATTTTGTACATTTTTATACAACTGTGAAATCGGAATTTGAATAATGAAATGTTTACTCTGATATAACAGGGCAGTGTAAAAGATCGTAATGACGTACATTTCCCAAATTACTTGAAATTTATTATTGTAAAATACGTATTTTGCGCTTTCTTTTAACGTCGCTTAAAAATATGTTTTGCAGCACTGCCTGGTGTTAACGAAGTATTAGAGCAGTTTTTTACGAGGTTCGTATGAATTCGAGGCCCCGATGTAATTAGGGGCCCGCTAGCGAGCGTAAGCTAGCTAGTTATTAAAATATTATGAGTGCTAGAAAGTGTCAAAAGGTTTCTAGAAGGGGCTCATCTCGCCCATCCATCTGGTTACAGCCCTGAATTTATCGTTTCTGTAATGTAAATTAAATTGAATTGGATTCCACTTCCTACCTTCCTCTGTACAAAATTTCCGGTGCAAGCACTAATTTTCTTTCACCAGTCTGTGAACCAGTGTCATAAACATCTGTGAACAGATGATCGAAATCTTGTTCGAAGGATTTAAGTGAAAACTAGTGCGTAACTTAAGGAGAATATCTGTTTCTTATCTTAGATTTTACAGAGATTTTTAAAAGTGTACGAATTAACATTTGTTTAGAAAATTCATCTTATAATAACTTATTTTCCAGATTTTTTTTTTTTTTTTTTTTTTTTTTTTTTACGAAGCATAAATTACAATTATGTTTACAAAGAGTATTAAAATTATATAACAAAATTCAAAGCAGAAAAAAATTCATATTTAGTATTTCAAATTATCTTTCCAAGCAAAAAAGTTTTAAAAATAAATCTTTCAAATCAATGTAATATATTTTAGTATTGGATTAAAAAACTAATAACGCATATTTATAATTCTTCAGTTTTTAAATTTAACTGTTTGTTTGACATCATGGTTAATCTACCATTGAAATAATTTCTAAATTGTTAGACTATTTTTGTTAGCTTAATATATATAATCCATATGAAATGCAATGAGTTAATTATAATTTATGATATTTAGCTTTCTACATTTTATGTTTTCTCTGATCTCTATGTTTTATTTATTTTTATTTTTTTACTTTTTACTTTTTTTGGACGTCTTTCACTTTATTGTTGTTATGTTTTCGTAAAACAAGGCATTACCATTAAATTAATGATCTCTAGGATGTCGCTCCAGGAATTTTAAAACGAATTAAAGAAATGTGTATGAGTTTCACACCTTTAATCCTTCTAGGCCTTCATTCGACCAATACATTTTTTTTTTTTTTTTTTTTTTAAATCTTATTTCAGATAATGATTAAATATTCTTTAACCTTCGAACGATCAAAAGAAGAAAAATATATTTCAGGTTTTTTCAACGTCTGTCGGTAAAATTATCAGATCTGAAGAAATATAAGAAAAAATAAAAAAAAGTATTTTCTTTTATTTTTATAATAGGGTGCAATTTTAGGGCCAGAAATGTATTTTTAAAATGAGGGGCAAATGGGAATTTGAATTCCATAGAATACACATACGTTAATTAATAATTTACCTTGAATAATGCAAACTATTCTCAAGTGTTTTTAAATATAATACTAATAATGATAATAAGTCAAATCTCTAATTAGCTTGCAGTAATTTTTTGCTAAAAATGAAAAAAATAAGCCATAGAGTTTTTATTTGAAAAAGCCAAGACATTTTACATTTGAGTTAATAATGTAAATTATTTCGTTTAACAGTTTGAAATTTAAATTCAGTATACATGTAATGGGGCATTAAATTTTTATTTGAGTATTATTAAGGCGGTTGTCAAAATCATATTGTTCCCTGTTGTCCATGAACGCGAACACGAAACTTTCTTACTCATTCCTGGACTCATTTTTAGACATGAAAACATGCAATTGGCAAGCATGACTATTTAAGTGATTTGGAATTGAATGGCGTTTTTTATTTTTCGATGAATGTGTTATCTTGAATTATAAGCAAATAGTTCTCTTAAGACGAACTTCCTCGAGTTTCTCTGAAAATTTTAGTTCAAAACGCTAAATTTGACAGCCTTTTAAGAAATAGATTTGGCTTTTATCAAATAAAGGGAAAAATGTAATTAAACCTAACAGTTTTTGAAAAAGAGCGTCTCCCAATTTCATGCGTTTATAAATAAAAATGAATTCAGGAATTTTTCAGAAAGTTGCCAGTTTGAAGTTGAGCATTATTAGCAAAAACGAATTCAATAATGAAATACTGAAATGAATAATTAGTGTAATGAAATGATCATTTCATTTTTCATATTCATTTTTTTCAATTTCTATGAATTTTTTTCAATTTCTATGAATTTTTTTCAAAAGTTTTTTTATTATTATTTTTTTAAATATTCATTTCTATGGTAAAATTAATATCATATTAAAAATGCAATGAATAATTAGGAAAAACGAATTCTGATGGAAAGGACTTTTTCAAGTTAATAGATGATTCTGTTTTTGGGAAAACCATGGAAAATTTACGAAAAAAAAAAAAAAAAAAAAAAGAAAAAAAAAGAAATATTGTGTTTTGTAATGGTGCAAAAGAAAGCAAAAAAAATAGTAGAATCGCCTACTTTTAAATAATTTAAAACGTAAGATGAAGACTTGACTGTTGTAGAAAGACTTAAAACTAGCATATTTTTTAACCGGCCGATCTATGTCGGATTTGCTTTTTTAGAATTATCCAAATTAGTTATGAATATTTTACTACAATTTTACATAAAAAATATACAAAGATCGAGCAACCTTATTATTCATTGATACGGACTCCTTAACTTATCATATCCAAACAAACAATATTTACATGGATATGGAGCAACGTTCTGATTTGTTTGACTTTTCCGAGTATCCGAAATCCCATGAATAAAAATGATACGTATAGAACTTTTTGTACTACGTACTATAGAACTTTTTGTACTACGTACTATAGAACTTTTTGTACTACGTACTATAGAACTTTTTGTACTACGTGCATAAGGTGTGTCTACACATATTGTTCAACGAAAAATAAAGCATTAAGGCTAGTTGGAGTGGCTGAAACAGTAAAAAACAAGCTTGGGGAAGGACCGAGGTCAATACTCCGAGGACAATAAGAAGGTAATTGACAAGTTCAGGGATTAATTAAATGGCGAATTAGCCCTTGAGTTTGTCGGACTGAAATAAAAATTGTACTCTCTAAAATCCTCGAAGACGAGAAGAAGCGTGCAAAAAGCGTGTCTACACCATATTGTTCGACAAAAAATGAAGAGGGAAGACTACTTAGTGTGTCTGCAACAGCAAAAAACAAGCTTGGAGAAGCAGACAAGGTTCGCATAAGAGGCTCACAACTTGTATACACTAACTCAAAATAAAATTAGAGTAAGTCATTTTGATAACAAGAGATACATTTTAGAAGATGGAATATGCAGCTTAACGCACGGATATTATAAAATCGATCAATATTCTAATAAACAAGTAAACACTGATTTGTATTAATAATGTAGAATTGATATGATGATATTGTTCTGTAAATAAAACCCTTCTTGCAAATATAATCTTTATTCTAAATAAACCTTTCCTCCAAATAGTTTTCTTTAAATAAAAAAATGTTAATTTTCTATATGTGTACTTATTTAAAACCTATACACAAGCCTTTTAAAGAATTTTTTTTAATAACATGCAATTTTTTAAAAACTTTTTTAATTTCTTTTATAAATTAAATTGTAATTTTGTAATAAAATTTCTTAAAACTTTTTTATTTTCTTTTAAAATTAAGTTAATTTTTCTTTAATAAATCGTACATTTTTTAAACTTTAAATTTTTTAAAATTAAATTTGAATTTTTATATATATTGTATTTTTTTTAATTTTTTTAAAATTAAGTTTATTTTTTTTTTAATTATCGTAAAACTTTTTAAAAAATCTATAAATATTGTACACAAATACATATATATAATAGACATATATACATATACCCACATACATATAGATACAGATAAACAAAATCGGTTTGGTAATATAATATCAGATATACCAACGGAAAAAAACTCTCGTGATTAACAAAAGTTTGAGCCTAGGTCTCTATAGTGGATTGTTCCTACTTTCTTGTGAAATTGCACCATTTCACATCTGCTCGCTGCTTCTGCTGCCGTTGAACTCTCATAATCTTACTACTAATATGGTTTTGTCTACTTGGATAGGGGTTCGAAGCACACAATTTTGAATTAACGAATCACTTAAGGCTTGCCTATGCCCGAAAATTCACTATCAGACAAAATTGCATCTTAAAGGCTGGTAGGTACTGAGATACGGCTATATGATATTTTGTTCCCCTCAGGGGAGCAGATGTCAAATTTTTAATTAAAGTGGTTCTCAAATGACGTGCTACACAATGCGAAACTTTCTGACAAAATTTCAGATTCATTTTTAAACTTTTTTGTACCGCGCATGTGCGGTAGCGTATTACTGCTTATTTTACTGTTTATTACTGTTAATTTTACTGTATAATACTGGCAGATGGAATGGCAATATTATACTGTATAATCAACACTTTTTTTGCAGTGTATTTTCTAAAAATACTTTAAAGTCACAAAGAAAGAACATATTGTAAAACGAACACACATTTCATATCGATATAAAATATAATTAATGTTTAGCAAATATTAAAATGATTTTTTTTCCACCCAATTAATTTCAAATGTCAAATTTCAATCAAACAGAGAATAATTATTTACCAATTAAGTTTACTGATATGTTCTTAATGTATTTAATTATCAATACATTAAATTAGTACCTCTTTTTAACCCCTTCAGGGGCAAAGTACTCTTGTAGCTAAAATATTGAAATGATTGATTGACACTAGGATTCACGAACGAATTTATTTTAAAATAAGTAAAAGATTTTCCTCATGTACTTTATAAATTCAAAATTTGATTATAAAATTCTGGTGTCATTATGGGGCATTTTGGGATTAAAATTAAGTGGTATATATAATATACCGGTACCCTTCAAGGGGTTAAAAGGTAAGAACTTTAAAATATTTTCGGTTGTTCTTAAATATTTCAGGATATACTATTGTCTATATATTTTCATATATTTCTAAGTCGTCATTTTCATATATATTTTTAAGTTTCATTGATTTTTTTCAGTTTTTCAAATCAGTCGATTTTGCTTAATGTGGTTCTCAAATGGCCTGCTCACCAGCGGGAAACTTTCTAATACATTTTCTGACTGAATTTTAAGCGCAAAGGCATAAAATTGGCAGGCCTGACTATTGAAGCGATTTGGAATCGAAATGAATTTTCATTTTTTGATAAATAATTTACTTATCGAGTTATAAATGATAGGTCTCACGTGACGACACGATTTTTCCCTTTCTTGCTCTGCTGCCTAGGGAATTCGGTTCAAAACGCCGACTTTGACAGTATTTTCTGAAAGATCTTCTACCTATGCCAAAAAATGGAAAACTCATTTCGATGACATAGTTTCGGAATAATAACACACCTGCCAATTTCCTCCGTTTCCGAAGAAAGGTGAATTGCGAAAATTGTGTCAGAAAGTATTCGACTTTCGAAAACATGAATTTTTCTGACACAAATAATTAATATAAAATAACAATAATAAAAATAAAACATATTTCAAGGATTTGTTTGTTGTCTTCGTAGTTTGTAGCTTCAATTTATTGTTATCCGCATTAGAGTCCTACACAAAAATTTTATCATTTAACGCGAAACCCGAATCGAACCCGACAATAATATTTTCGTTGACCCGAAACAGTCATTATTATTTTCATCAACCCGAAATTCGACCCGAACCCTATTATATACGCACTTAAACCCGAAACCCGAAATGGAAGAAAATAAATCTATATTTTAATACAATTATGGAATAATAGTCTAAATTCATATCTCTAATATTAGGGGTTGATGCAAGGTTTTTTTTCTTGGGGCCCATTTTGTGAAAAGTTATTTTTGTGAAATTTATTACAATTTTGTGAAGAAAAATTTTGTAACGAAAGATGAAATCCAGTTACTCAAATTCAAATAAACCATTTATAAATAATAACTTCTTTAAGTCATCCTGCAAAAGTTCTCTTTTCTGGTGAATTTGTTTTGTTTGCAAATCAACAAAAATCATTTTAAAACAACAAAATAAAATAATTAATGAAGAGTATGTTTTTATAGACTTGAATTTTGTAAAGGGGTCTATTTCATTAAGATAAATTTTGTAAAAGCGCCTCTTTTCTTAGGAGGAATTTTGGGAAAGAGCCTATTTTATTAAGGAGGAATTTTGTGAAGCGATCTGTTTTATTAAATGAATTTATGGGAAGGAATCCTAAACAGGACCCAAATTTTGCCTGGATATACCCCAGAATATCCTTTTTAGCTTTTGAATAACTTTTGAAAGAATTTTTTTTAGAACCGTCTTAGCATATTTTTTTATTGTTTTGTAATAATAAATTTATTTAATTGTTTATCAATTTTTATTTGTTGACATCAAACGATCGAAATATCAGTTTATTTCTCTGATCAAAGTTGAAAAAGTAAATGTCATATATTTTGTGAAGTATAAACAACTTCTATTTTGTGTAACAATCATTTTATTTATTTTTTATTTTCAGTTGAAGAGTTTCTTCATAATGAAATTGGTGATTATTAACATTTTAAAAATAAAAGTTTCTTCTTTCTTCCAATAGATGGCGCTCCACGTATTGCTTTGGAAAGAGAGAGAAGATGGCTTGTTTAGTATTACTTCGGAGGCTACACAGAAGCAGCAGATCGTTGTTGAAGAAAACCTGAAAAAAAAAGGAGAGAAATTTATAACTAATAAAATATGATCAGACAACAGAGAAGAAAGATAAAGAACTGTTTAGATTAGAATCTCTACTTTAGATAAACTATACAGCACGTGCCGCTTCATTTAAGAAGTGCTTTTTTAACAATGAAATAATTTACAGTAATTCATAGCCTTGCATTATATTGAAATGTTTTTCTGCGGTTTGGTCGTAAGGCTTTTGTAAATTGCTTATTTGGTTTTATTTGCTCATTTTGTGAGTTGAATTTTATAATTTGTTTTTTAAATCATGGGCGCTGGCAAAATGAAATCCAGGGAAGAGGAACATTTACGAACAAAAATGCCTGAGGCTCATCCTCATTTTTAAATTGAAGAACGTAAACTTGAAATAATCTAAACTAATATATATATATTACCAAGACAATTTTTAAACATATTATTGTAAAAAGTAACACAAATTACATGAAATTAAAATCATTAAAAATATAATAAAAGCTTCTACCGACTTTTTTTTAATGAAGAATTTTAACAGATTTTTTATTTTTTCGCCCGAGTGAGGTCCCATGACCCCCCCCCCCCCGTTTAAGATAAATTTTAATCACATAATGTACAGGGAAAACAGGACTAAAAACTGTCTATCATCGAGGGTTCAGGGGGGCGGAGCCTCCTGACGAAATATTCTTAATTACTTTTTCTTTTAAAGTGTAATTATTTTAAGTCACTTGGGAATAATATTTTTTTTTTTCCAAAATCAGTTGAGAAAAAGAAAATTCAGTTAATTTAATTTCAAATTCCAGGGAGTGGCAATGACCATTCCTCTGCCCCCTTTGCTGACGCCCATGATTTAAATAACTTCATGTCAAATTTGAATGTAAAGAAAAGTTCGGAAGTCGATAATGTGAAAAAAGAAAAACCTTTTAAATTTCAATTGTAAATAGAATTTATTTACATGTATACTCATGACATAAAAACAAGAAGACAAAAATAAATAAACATAGAAAAAATAATATGCGTTTTTTATTAAAATGCAGAATTTAATTCCCAGGTATAATTTTATACGAATGAACTGAATAAATAAGACGTTGTTTAGTTGTTTTGAGTCACACGGTTATATTTTGCTAACGAAGACTAAACAGATCATGAGATTTCCGTTCAAAGTGAAATCCTATCCATTAGCAGTATTAATGCCTTAATCGGGATTCGAACACGTTACCTTTTTGATCGGTAGCGAGCTCCACAAGAAGGATGGGGAAGAAAGGGGGGGGGTGAGAAAGACAAAAAATAAAATCTTACAGAAAATTTTATTATTGAAATAATGGACTACTGCCAGTAAACTTGGTACTAGGTAACTGATGTATGCTAACAAAGTGGGTGCCAAGAATAGCTGGAAATATATTAATTCAAATCCATGTTCAAGTAGAATTACAGCTCAGGATTGTACGTTAGGGCCTTCGCACAGGAATTATGAGCCCAGGTATGGATATGGGTTGGCATTACGGATTACGTTTATGGGCCGCCCTCATGCTCTGTATATCCATGAACTTAATAAAAAATCGGGCCCTAACAAAGCTTTTTTTAGCTAGGGGCTCGGTACAACACTTCCCCTTGTCACGTTCTGTACATGCACTGTTTGGACGTTTACATTTTACTTCAAAGTAGCGCTGTCGGTTTCTTTTAAAACTTATATGGAAACAACCGCCTTCCAACAATTTATGCCTTGCTTGTATATTGAGTTTGAATCGTAAGGAATTAGTATCTTCCTGACTTTAATCTGTTTTACTAAGAATCCTACCCCACAACACATCAAACGCATGAAGTCATGAGTTCGAGTCTGAATATGTCACAGTTCTTTAATGTAATATATGATTTATTATTATTATTCCACATGTACACCAAAAGGGTAGTTTCAGGATTTAAAACCCTTACCAGAATACTTAAAAACTGAAAAGATGCATACAAAATTCATTGAGTGAAGATGAAAACATGATGAGTAAAATAAAATTGAAAATAAATTCATAACTATTACAAAATATGTTACCATATAAAATTGTTTCAAGGGTTCATAATAAGATACCTCTTTTTCTGTATACAAAATTAATGAAAAAGAGAAAAACAGTAGCTGCAAAGTATGCGTGTTACAGTTTCTGCTATTTCTTGCCTTGTGATAATCTGAAGATTGTAGAAGGGGCTCTTTTTATGATCCCTCGGAATACCTGAATGCAATATTTATTTTCGTTGCTTGTACTTTTCCAATTTACTAAAAATTACTTTATAAAATGTAAAACAACGGAAATATTTATTTTATGAGTAATAATGATTTAGAGTCCTGCACGGGTCGGGTTGTACCCGATCCGAACTCACAAATTCCATTTGGAGTCAACCCGCAACACGACCCGAACCCGTCAAAAATTATTTTCGTTGATCCGAACCCACAATGAAAGGACAATAAGTCATGTTTAATGCTATTATGAGGAGTAAAGTAGAATTTTATCTCTAATACCAATTTTATATTTCATATAGAAAAATGGACAAATCTATATTCTTTTATGTTTAAATATTGTAAAACCTCTGAATAGCGGACACCTCGAGATCGTCGAATAGAGTCCTGCATCTTTTCGGGTTGTATCTTTTTTTTTTTTTTTTTTTTTTTTTTTGGGTCGGGAGGACTCTTAATTTTCTTCTGCTTGTCGGGTTCATCCAAGAATAATTCTTCCGGGTCATATTTAGGTTTTTTTTTTGTAAGTCGGATTGTTGGGATTTTCACAAAAAGTTTGAACAGAGGTATGCTTCAGATGAAAATAAATACGCATTTGAATATGAATGAGTGTATATTCAATTTACTGCATGAGAAAAAATAGAATTTATATAAGAAATGTAATCATAGATTATTCTTTCCTTACGGTGCAGTTAAGAACCATTTTTTCTTTACTCAGAATAGAAAAAACATGACCAACATTTCGTTTATGATACACACAAAGCACATGTATCGTATTTGCGATAGTTTATGCACACTGTAAAAAAAAAATCCGTCAAATTTACGGCAAAAACTGCAGGCAGCAATGTTGCCAGCAGTTTTTACGTAAAAATAGCAGTAAAAATCGATGTAAATTTTATCGCATATTTTCCGTCATTTCAACGGTTATAAATGTAGTAAATTTCACAGCCATTTTTCCGTACAAATTACCACAAAAAGTTCTGTAATTTTAACAGTCCTATTTCCGTACGAATTATCACAATAGCTGCTGTAATTTTAAAAACCATATTTTTTTTTAAATCATTGATTTTAATCAACTTTCATTTTTAGATGACTATTAGAATAGTCATAAAGTTCATCGCTTGTTTGAAAAACATTGGAATTCATTATTTTATGTATAGAAATTCAATCCCATATAAAACATTTCTTTACTGCTTTGTATATGATATATATAAGAATTCAGAATTTATTAATAGGAATTTTTTTAATGTGGCAAAACTGAGACATCAAATATTCATTATAATACTATGCGTAAATACATTATATATAGAGAGAGTATATTTGTAGTACTAAAAAAAGAAACACTTCAATTCTGAAGGACGAGAAGAATTTAGATAATATATATATATATATATTAGATAATTGGACTAGAATTACAAGCTTACGTTTATCTAATACAAATATAAAATACCATTTGTAATTAAACACTGATATATAAACAAATGCAGGCTCCTAAGCGTAAGTCAAGAAACACACCATTTTGCTCGCTTTCGCCGTCGCGCGGGAAAGAGCACGTACTTTTGAACAGAAGTTCCTTGCGCAAATCATGCTAGTAAAATGTCTTTGCGCGCAGGCGCCGATTAGAAAATGAATGATGTGATCTGATTGGTTGTTCGCATGAAAGGATTTTGAAAGCGAAAACGCTGGTTAAATCTACTGTTATATTTGCGGTATTTTTACATACGAAAATATTACGTTGCGATTTACTGGAATAAATGCAGTGAATTTGACAATCATTTTTTACAGTGCACACATACACATTTTAAGTGTGCGTAGATTTGGCGTTGCCCACTAATCCAAGGTATAAGCGTACAAATATATAAGTGTCAGGAATTGAAAAAAGTGTTTGCGAAATAAAGGTGTCCGCTTTTCGGCAGTGTCCGAAGTCTTGTATATATTTTTTTATTCTGAAAAAATATGGTGGACATACTTTTAAAACAGCGGGTCAACCCGAACCCGCGACCCGCAAGGGTCAAAACCAAAAACCAAAACCTAAAAATGAAACTCAACCCAACTTAAACGCAGCTAAAAGTAGACCCCTATCACAGCGAGAATCTATATGAATAAAATTTTTTATTCTTCTTATTTGTGTTGTGTTCTTATTTGTGTTCTGAGAGCTTGCTTCATTTTCTAAAAAAAAAAAAAAAAAAAAAATCGTTCAGGGAAATATTTTAAATTAATCGTAATATATAAAAGAAATGCAATCACAAGTGTTCAAATAAATGGAAAATAAAATGCAAATATTTAAACACAGAAGAGTGAAAATACAAAAATAAGAAACTATGAATGTGTTATGGATTCTTCAGAGAAGCTTCATAAGCACACTTCATAGTAAAATATGTTATTTCGTCAAATATTGTCAGCATGATCCCTAACAAATGAGAATATTAAGCTTCTTCTAATCTATCAAAAAAAAAAAAAAAAAAAAAAAAAAAAAAAAAAAAACAAGATAATTGAAATGATTTATGACATTCAAAAAATGAAATAAAATTCATCTATAATAGATTAACTCCCCCCCCCCCCCATAAAAAACAAACAAAACATAATAAGAATAAAAAACAACTCACCAGGAAATTCTAAATGACATTTACATATATGCTGTAGAGTACAGTTTAAGTTAAAGATTAAAAATAAATTTTTTAAACGTGTTTAAACCGAAATGCAATACAAAACTAAGTCAGATGTGCCAATCCCAAAACTTTCTTCTATCTCATACATGCTAATACTTCAACAATACGTATGTTTTTTAACTGTGCATTTTAGAAACAACGAGTAGGTAACACATCTGTTACTGTTTTTTGTTATTACACTTCAACTTTTTTTCAACATTTTTTGTAACCGGGGGGAACAAAAAAAAATTCGTAATTCTAATCAAATGGGTAATATATCAAAAAACGTAATACGTATATATATTATTACAAATTTGAAAATTAAATTAAGATTAGAAAATTGTGTGATTAAATATTAATTTTTTCAGAAATTTTAATCCAGGACATCGGTTAGGGGTAGGGGGTGGGGGTAGGGGGGTGAGAGTGGGGGGCACTGAAAAGTTGTTAAATTCTTACATGTATCTGAAAAAGAAAAAAAAACGCAGAAAAATGAGTAAATAACACATCTGTTATTTATTTTTTGATTACACTTCAAGTTTTTTGTGAATATTTTTTTTAAACAGTTGGAGGGGGGGGGGGGGAGTTGACAAAAATTCGTAATGAAATCATCAATGGGTAATATATCAAAAAACGCGAAAAATTTTGCTTATTACAAATATGCAAATTAAAACTAATTATTTAATAAATGTCTATAATATCAGTGGATTAACACAGCTGGCAGCAAAAATAATTTGAATTAAAATAATATCTCTTTTACATAATATATTCTTGTTAAGAATATCTGAAATGCTGTGCAAGTTGAATTAATTCTGTGTAGATTTATTCATATAGTAGTATTATATTTTATTTGAATTTTAAGTAAAACTACAAGTTAGTATTGTTTTTTAAAGTTTATTTATATAAATAAATCTAATGAAGTGAGTATGTAACTAATAAAGTGGATATTTAACTAAATATTAATTATGAACTATTATAATACCAATAGATGGCGACACTTTACCTTTCAGGTAGTTGTAGATAATATTGTTAATATTATATTTAATTTAACTATAGAGGGAGCTATTGATTGTATATTAATTTTACTTTCAGGAATTAAAATTGGATGGAGTAATATATATTCACGGATATAAATTTGTTATAAGTGTATTAAAACCAGAATTATTTTGAGTGTTTTTGAATCATTTTGTGATTGGGTGTCATTTATGGGGTTGTGTTTTAAAAAAAGTGTGCTCTCAACTTGTCTTACAAATCATTTCTCTCAACTCGACTTAGTTAACATGTATGATGCATTGCCATGTGGATGTGAATATTATGTAGACGTTGTGACATTTTAAGGATTCTGTATAATTATTGTGAGTAAAATATTTTATCTACACTATACGCGTTCATATTTCCAATTTTATTATTTCAAAACTGTTATCTCGTGGTAATTTAGTGAGGTGTTAATTACAGTTTTTTGGATAATCGATGTGAGTGAAATATATTGTATTTTCTTAATGGTTTTTTATTTCCTATTTAAATATTTCCAAATTTTAATATTTCCAATTGTTGTCTGGTAATAATTCAGTGTACCTGGATGATTCTACTGATCTTAGCATTATGCCAGTAGAATTATGAAACACTGAATTATTATTTAAAACACATGTGGGTGCATCCAGGCTGATGAGTACATGTGCATGTGTTTTTCCATGTCCAATTCATATTTAATTCTCATGTGGTCCAATTTTCCATTGTGTATGGTTCATATTTAATTTGTTAATCCATTTGTGTTTACTTAATTGCAACTCCAATTTATAATTTTTTTTTTCCCCTTTCTCTCTATTTCTTTTTTCAATATTCTTTTGGTATGAGTAAAATTTGGCCAATTACCATTGAAGCATCAGCTATGGTAATATTATGTTTGCACATGTTAATTATTAGCTATGTGGTATTCTGTATACACAGTATCATTGATTATCTCTTTGGAGATTTAAGTAGAATAGAACTTGATATGTTTTTTGAAATTCATAGATATTATAATTATATATATATATATATATATATATATATATATATATATATATATATATATATATATATATATATATATTTTTTTTTTTTTTTTTTTTTTTTTTTTTTTTTTTTTTTAACAGCTATCGCGCCCATCTCGAAAATCAAAGAAATTTGCTATCACAATGGCAATGCCACTTTAAGGCCGAATTTCTCCAAAATTTTATCCAAATATCGGCTTATGGTATTACATCTAAATATAAAATTTCGCCAAAAAGTCTTCATAACTTGTTCACTTATATTGCCAAAAGTCACGATAATTGTACAAAAATCGCTACCATTGCGCCCCCTTCTGGAGGAATATTCCCATTTTCAACTGAGACCTGACGTCTACAGTCAGAAACATATATATGATGTTTGGTTCAATTCTATTCATAACTTCATGCACTTTCCAAAATGATACAAAAGAAAAATCACTATCACGGCACCCTCTTCCGGAGGAATATCCCCAATTTCAAATGGGACCTGCTGGCCATAGACAAAAACATACATGAAGTTTTGTTCAATTCTATGTATAACTTTGTACACTTTCCGATGATACAATAAGGACAAATTGGAAATTGTTCATCAAACGTGACGAATGAGGAAACGTACGAGTTCGTACTATGACTAGTTTTATAAATATTCAGATATTGATGCAATAGCTGTTATGCACTCTTATGCTAAAATGCATGATTACAAAATTTATTTTATGTGCAGATTTTTATATTATAGATGTTAATTTTATTTTATGAAATTAAGTTTTAATACACTTTTACAAACAATTAATTACAATTCTGTTACATTAAAATTATACTATGCAAAAAAATCCAATACAAGACAATTTTAAAAAAAATCGTCGGTATTATTTCACTGAAAAAATGAATTATATCGTCTGTTATTAAAATATGATTAATTTTTGTAATAAAATAAGTACATTTTAAGTTGGCAACATTTTATCTTTTGTTGACATTTGCTGAAAATTCCAATGGTAAACTTAAGCCTAGCTTTAAAATTTCCAGAACTTAAAATCCATGTTTAGGCTCTTTTTCATTTAATATCTATTTCTCCGGAAACATCTATCCACAAAACTGTTGGTAGATTATATAATTGCTATAATTAAACAATTTTAGTATAGAAATTCGGTTTTTAAATTCAGTAATACGAAAATAATATGACTCCCTCTTAAATGGGACGTAATCACCATGGCAACCTGGAACCCTTACCTATCATGGGCTATCATTGAATCAATTACGTATATATTAAGCTTTTATTAATATCTTTTTAAGTTTTTATTCAATTTTCATAAAATTTGAAATGACTCGACAAACTTCTGCAACGATTATATATATTAAATTTCAAACCATTCGGTTGGGAAGTTTTTGTGCTGTTGTATGTGGACAGACGGACGGACTAGGTGACGACTATAGGTGCTACGTATTTATATAATTACGAACGCACGTAAAAATGGCACAAAAATCGGTATCACAGTGCCCCTCCTGGCGGAATATCCAAAATTTCCACTGGATTCTGCTGGCCATAGCCAAAAACATATATAAGAAGTTTGGTTCAGTTCTATGCACAACTTCACACACTTTTCAATGATACAGAGAGACACACGGACAGACAGAAATTTTGTAAAAACGTGTTTTTCGATCTCTGACCCCTAAAACGTTTAAATCCGTCGAAAACCGGAAGTAAAAAAAAAATGTCGACTACAATACATACTTCTATTTTAGATAGAAGAAAGCAAAAATCACGTATGAGATGGAAATAGACTATATCGAAGATGTATCACTTTTGCATTAAAAAAAAAATGTTCTTTGAGCTTGAGTAGGAATATCTAAAAAATTAATGAATGTAGGGGTGAAAAGATTTTGTGATTTTGTCAGAAACATTATTTGAAAATCCCGTTGTCAGGTCGAATCATGTTCGAAATATCCATAATGAAAAGACTAATAATGGAATTTTAAACACATAAAAATTAATCAATCAATTTTCACATTAAAAAGAAAAGTACAGCCGCTTAAAAGTCCGCTTATTATTTCATATGCTACAGCCCGCCCCACTATAAGTTGGATTTTTGTTCCATGATATTTGTTTTAATGTAAATATGCAACGAAGAAAAAAGCGTTTACTTTTTCTAATTGTAGTTTTAAAAATTAAATGTTGAATTGGAAGAAAGGAAAATCACGGCTTTTCCTTAATTATAATTTATAGTTTTTTTTTTAAATAATGATTGCACTATTTAACTTTATTATAACTCAGCATCAGCATGTTAAAAGAAAAAAAAAGCATCCTGTTTCACATTATTTGAATGCCAATAATCATAAAAAAGAAGACGAAACCAAAGATAGATTGGAAATCAATTTAAAACAATTTTTTGTGAATAAAATTTGCTTAAAAAGGCCATTTCGATATTGGAACGCTCAAAAATATTTCAATACAAAATTTTTAATCGAAACTTGTAAATTTGCTGCTATATTTTAACATGTACGCTTTGAAATGTGGCATCAAATTTGTAAGTAAAGTTAAATTTAATATCTGTAAGGAAATTTGTATTACTTTTGCATCAAATTTCAATTATACGTTTCGTATTCAAAATGACAGTGCGTGTAGCTTTTTTTCTTCGAAAGTTAAATTACTTATCTATAATTTTTTCTTTCGTTTTCTTGGTATTAATTAATTCTTTAGGTTTATTTTTTGTACAGACAGGTTTACTTTTTATAAGATAACTAAATAAAATTTGGTAGCCATTGTGTCACATCCTCAAAGCTTTTCTAACCTCTCTATTTTTGTTTTGATTTGTTTTGTTTTTTTTGTTAAGTCAAATAAAATCAGAAATATATTAAATAAAAGTTAATTAATAACCATATACAAACAAAATACATTTCTTTAGATAATACATTTTGCTTCAAATTATGTTTATTTGACTTGAAAAAACCGGAAGGTTGGCAGTATGCCAAGGATTAAATGAAAGTTTCTGTAATAATAGATGTCTCACAGAACTGTTCTATTACGACTTGGTATCTTCTTCACTCTTTTTGCAATTTTTTTCTAGCTCTTTGCCCGGGTAAAGAAAAAGTGAAGTCTTAAATTAAGACACATATATATATCTTAAAAACACTAGACACTTTAAAGTGTCTCCCTTTTTAACCATTCGTTTCAGACACTTATGTGTCTCCTTTTCAGACATTTCAGTTTATAGTGTAGAGTTCATTGTGCTACGAGAGAAGAATGTTGCTAACTAAGTGTAGTTAGCCACAAGGTTGCCATGGAACATCATGGAACATCAACAACAAGGTTGCCAAGCCACCTAAGTTGTTGATGGCGGGAATCGAAACCAAAACCTTCGGCTTAAATTGCCAACGCCCTGCCTATGGAGCTATCTGGACCGACAACCGACCAACGCAATTCACCCAGACAACCTATTTGGTCTGCCATGTAGCCAGATCAACAGAATATGCCGACGTTAATGGAACTCCGTTAAAGGATGGATACGCAATGCTATTGCCAAATAGGTTGTCTGAGTGAATTGTTCGGACGATTGTCGGTCCTTAAAGCTCAATAGGCTTGGCGTTGTAAATTTAAGCCAAAGGTCTTGGTTTCGACTCCTAGCCTGGACACCTTTTCATTCATTTGGAAAATGTCAAATAGTATGATATCTTTACCAAGCAGTAGATTGATTTAAAAATAAGAAAGTGTAAGTGTGGTCACTTGTGGTCAAGAAAAATTACTACAGTGTGCTTAAAAAATATAAACACATTCGCTCTCTCCGGTTTGGATAATCTTCATTAAAAGCAAGAACAAATCTTGGAATGTAACTTTGCATTGTAGGCGGTTTAATATGCGGTGGACGATTGATATTTAAAGTCCTAGCTCGCGAGCCTCGTGCCTAACAAATTATCTTGAATTTTCGTCATATAACCATTGATTTTTGTGGGTTTTGTTGAGGACCGCGGTCTTCCAGAACGTCGATTCTGAAATTTTTGACAGCGATTGTAAGTAGCGTAGGGGGATCTGTTTGAAATTCTCTCCTAAACTGTCTCAGCACGTCAGCTACGTTTTCGAACTAACACTTTGAGATAAATTTTTTTTGCTCAAAACTTAATCTGGTTTCAGCTATCATTTCAGTTTAGTTAAGGCTGATCTCAAATCCAAAAGGGCTACTTTCAGGCACATTTTTTAATTCATTTTTGTTCAGAAACGCATGAAATGACCAGGTGTTGTTATTCAGAAACTATGTAATCGAAACATGTTTCCCATTTTTTGGCAAAGGCAGAAGATATTTCAGAAAACACTGTCAAATTCAACGTTTAGAAATACAAATTCTACTACAATAAAATAAAATAAAATGTAAATAAATAAATACATAAATAAATAAACAAATAAAATATTAAAAATCTAAAAATGTTGCCAAATAGAAATTTCTTTTTATAGATGATAAAAAAAATTTGAACTAAAACAAATATCTGCGGATAAACAAAAATTTTCTCTAAACAAGTTTTTAATAGCCCTACAATGCTACAATTACTCAGAGCCGAAACTATCTTTTTTTTTCAATAGGGGACAAACATGGATTTTTGCTCCCCCCCCCCCTTTCTTCTCCGCAAAGTAAATTTACAAAGATAATTTTATTAAATTTCTACAGCCGACTTATTTTTAAATTAAAATATGTAATCATAAAATACGTAATAATTCAACTTATGCTATCAGCTTTGTCAACTATTTATTCAATAAAACCTGTGAAACTGGAATCGATTAGGAACAGAGAAAATTTCCGCTTTAGACACATTTTCGTCTTATCATGTATAATTGTTGATTTCCATTCTGTTGGTACCATGTAGTTTTTCATTTAAAACAGGATTCCGTTATAGAGAGATTTCCTTTTCACATATTTTACTGCAGTTATAGTATTACTACATTACAATTGAGCAGGCATTTAAAGTCATAGTGTTACGAGTCACAATGTCTTGACTGAAAAACCAGGATTATCTGTAGGTATAATAATGAATTACAATCCCTTAAAATATCTCTGCGTGCTATCTCAGTCAGTCTCATGGAACTATCACTTATACTGCTCTTTCTATTAAAAGACTGATATGTCTAAGATGCTTTGCTGAACCTAACGCTAACTTTCAAAATTATAATAGTGACTTAGAATGAAAAAAAAAAAAAAAGTTTTTACTAAGTATTTTATTTTGTGAATTCCCTCCGCCGCCCACCTTAGTGTTTACGTATGGTATACCAGGCAACGGCCCCAACTCACCCCTCTAAGGCCTAATTCAGATGTAAAAGAATGTATTGAGTAAAAAAATATTTTCAAAATTGGGTAGTTTTTCACCCCACCTCACCAATTCTTTTTTAATCTATTTGTCAATTTTAATGCACTTGGCTCAGTTTTTCTTTTAAATATTTCAGCTGCAAAACATTTTTACCCTCTTTTTTTTTTGCATCAATTGACAAACAAAATCTTCAGTTGGCGCCCCCTTCGCCTTCAGTTCTGGCGCCCGGGGCACATGCCCCCCTGCCCCCTTTAGTTTCGGACCTGCAATTACTCCACATAATTGGAGCAAGAAGTAGTTTTTGTGGACTAGCAATATAATTTCAACTTTTAATCAAGTAAAGAGAAAATTGTATTTTCGATAATATATTGTTTTCTTAAGCTTAAATGATGACACCAGCAAACTTTATTGTGTTTACTTAAAAACTACGTCAAACTAAAGAACTTTAGTCAGCGATCATGCATCATAATCATTACCAACAACTAAAGCCCTGCTCAAATTGAATAAATAAATAAATAGATAAAATTAAAAGATGAAGATGGATTTTTCCCGCCACATCAAAATTCAAAAACGGTTGCTCCAAAACTTTTCGACAGAATAATTTATGAAATGCTTCACGCTGTTCACCTCGCTACAGTGGAGCTCCAAATCACTCACAAAATTATTAGGTGACCGCGTCATTAGTTTCACAACTTCTTCATTAAAACGCAGTAATCTATAGTTTCAACAACGAATGCTGTGAAATCGATGAATCTTCTCTGCACCCGCCGCTCGCCGAGCCCTTCAAAACAAATTCGGATTAATGGTTGTGGAAAAAAGTCCGGACAACTATTGGGAGTGCGGGGAACGGCATTGTTTAGAAACAGGAAAATGCTGGTACAGCAGAAAAGCATTTTAGAAGGCTTTGGAGCAAAAGCATTCCAGCTCGAAAAACTAATTTTGTAAACTGTGGTGTGTGATTTGTTATTCAAGAAAGAAACAAATGTCCTAAATGATACTCGGAGTAAATAAATAAGATTCAAAGAGTATTTTATTTTTGAAACTTAAAAAAAGAATTGATTTTCACTTCTTTTTTTTTTTATCATTCTTTGAAAGTGGGAAAAAGATGAAAATGCTGTGGAGGTATTTTAACTGCAATACCGTAATTTAAAAAAGCTATAATGGGTCACTAGAAGTATAGAATTATTAAAAGAACATACATTTTATTCAATGAGTATAATTCTTCTCATTATATTAATGTGGTACATAATCGTGTATTTTAGGACTTAAAAACAATAATTTGAATTGAGATAATATTTTTGATAATATTTTTATATTTTTGCAATATTTAAATAATGTAAAATATTTAAAAAAAATTGTTTTATTTCTGAGTTGACGCGCTAGATGATCGTTTATAATCGCGTGTTTGCAGCACAAAGTGCCAAAATACGGTATATTTCAAAATTATTATTATAAAACTATATTTCGAATTTATTATTACAAACCATATTTACAATTCACTTATTCAACAGTACAGTTTGTTTAATTTCTATCCTAATCCAGAATTTCGTTCATAACCTTACCAGTAATTAATATATTTTACCGAAATATGTAACAGACTAACTTCATTTTAGGTAAAATATGATGGTATAACTGGAAATGTTCAAAGTGCACTGTAATTTGATCAGTGGCATCAACACCATACATACTGTCACCTTATATTCTCAATTAAAGACTATTAGATCTGTGTCGTTTGGATTAAAGCATTAGTAATCTAGTTTCAACAAATATTCTTTGAAATGGATGAATCTTCTCTGCAAGTGGAGCTCTTCGCAAAAAATAAATAAATAAATAAATAAATAAAATAAAATAAAATAAAATACAAATTCGGATTAATGGTTGTGGAAAATAGTCCGGACAACTATTGGGAGTTTGTTGAACGGAATACGTTTTGGGACAGAAAAATGCTGGTATGTAGTAGAAAAGCATTTTAAGAGGGCTTTGGAGCAAAATTATTTAATTTCGTAAAGCTAATTTGTAAATTATGGCGTGTGATTTGCTATCCTAAAAAGAAAGAAATGACTTAAAGGATTTTCGAAAGAAATAAAAATGATTCAAAGAGTATTTTATTTTGAAACTTCTGAAAAGAATCGATTTTCACTTTTTTAAAATTATTTATTTAATCATTCTTTGAAAGTGAAAAAAGGATGAAAATAGTGTGGAGAAACTTAACTGAAACACTGTAATGTAAAAAAAGGTACAATGAGTCACTAGAATTAGAATTGTTAATTGAAAAAATATTTTACTCCAAGAATGTAATTCTTAGAATGTAAGAATGTAATCACTTTTCATAAATTCGAATTATTTTGGGCAGCCCTGGATATGAACTGTTAGAATTCATACGCATCACATAACACTGCTGAAAACGCATTTCCTACAATTATCTCTCACATAAGATAATGTAACAGAATTATTTTGTGCGAACCTGTAAATGAACAAAATGTTACATGTTCTTTTTGTTATACGAGAATTGTTATTACACACCTCAATTACTTATATAAAGCTTTTACTGCCTCCAGATAGTAATGCAATCAAATACTTGTGTATTTGACTGCATTACTATCAATGCAATCAAATATAAACGCCTTTAATGAGCCTGTAAAAATAAATGCTAACCATACACTATTTTCTATATAGGAAACATCTTTCAGTGCCAGTCTACAATGCATATAAATTTCGCAATATTTTAATTGGTGTAATATCGCTAAATTGTACTTCAAACAATTATCGCCCATGTACCATAATGTATTCGAATTATTTTGAAAGCCTCTGTAAACGAGCTATAAATGATACACGCTTCACTTCCAATAGGGAATTTGTTATAGCAAATTTCAATAACATATATCAATATCGTTGCAATCCAAGCATATTTACAGAAGTTAGAGCGTGAACAGACAAA
This sequence comes from Maratus michaelseni, assembly GCA_963931845.1. Lineage (NCBI taxonomy): Eukaryota > Metazoa > Arthropoda > Arachnida > Araneae > Salticidae > Maratus > Maratus michaelseni. The sequence continues at coordinate 227,636,855 of OZ007599.1, forward strand.
CAGACGAGACGAAGTCATAAGCATTTTTAAACTTACGCCAAAAAAAAAAAAAAAATGAATTCAGTGAATTTGCTGACACACAAACGCACACATACAGAAAGAGAAAAAAAAAAGAAAGAAGAAATTCCTTTTAATGAACAATTTTGTTTCCAATATATTGTAGCCTCGTCTTTAAAGTAAACACGAATAACAGAGTATGCATGTCGATTACATATTCTTTACATGGACTAGTTAAAACAGAACTCTATTCACTACTTATTATAGATATCCGAAATGGAATTTATTTTATTATTGATTTATTAAAATGATATTCAATGAATTTAAATTAATTAGTAAACCTTTCGAATTATTAACTCTTCACTGTTGTGGTTTTCTCAGTAAATGCAAATAAGCAGTAATGAATGCGATGCAAATGGGAACTCATTTACTATTCATCGCATTTACACCCCTAGCTTTTAACTCTGTTGATAACAATTTTCTCGAGGCATTGTCATGAGCTGTATCTGTCTAAATCAATTGAGAGTATTTACGCTAAAAATGGCATTTGCATTTATTTATTGCGTCCGATTAATTATTTTTTCTAGAATTTGTACAACATGTTTTTATAGCATATAGGCGTAGAGTTTTCTAAATTATTGGGAGGGCTCCGCTCGAAAATAAACCTTTTATATGCAAACATATCTAAGGTGTGTATATAATGGGGATTTATTACCTATTTAATATTTATCTTTGAATACTCTTTTATTGAAATTAAACAGAATCATTACAAAATACACTAAAACCGGCTAAAACTGAACCTTAAGAAGCTGGTGAACGATTCTGTTTTAGCACAATTTCTGTCTTAGCAGGTATATCATCCATTATAATTTTATTGTTTTTTTTTTTTTTTTTTTTTTTTGCCGGGATGAAGTTTTTTATTTATATTTGAGCTCCGTTTCGATAAGTTTTACTGTATTTTTTGGGAAAAACAAACACTTGAATGAATCACATAAATCAAACATATTAAATCTATGTAAAAATTGAAATGATTAAATGTATACTACATATAAAACTAGTTGTTTGGGGCAACCGTAATTCTTACCCATCATGGATATCAATAATATAAAATATGAAAATAAAACATGTGTAAACTATTTATAAAATGCATTGCAATTCGAATAAAATCTTGGCTTGATGACGTTATAAACTTTAAATGCTCTATTACTGAACTGCGTAAAAGAAACATCCTTATAACTCCAAAATTGATAATCATACTAACTAACGGTTTACTGCTGTTTATTAAGTATATATTTATGGATATATCTTTGAATTGAAATTTGAATGAAATACAGGTTCATGAAAAATCGAAGAGTGTGAAAATAGGATTACAAATACTATCTCGACAAATAATTATCCGATCGACTTCATTCTTTATGCAAAATTTATGTTTTTTTATTGTCTTTTATATTCACTCCTTAAAATAAACAATTTCGAAAAAAATTATATACCTTTTATCAGAACGAATATTTCGAGAGTCCGAAAAAAATAGTTCCGGATAATCGAGGTTATTGAAATTCAGTCAGCTTCTTCCCATTATTGCATACTAAGTACATACAAAATTTCAAGTCTCTATCTCAATTTGTTCGGGAGATAGAGCGTTTACAGACACACACATAGACACACGGACACACACACACACACACACAGACAGACGGACGGCACATTTTTTTCTAAAAATATGTTTTTCGTAATCTCCAGTGTCTGAAACGTGTAATTACGTCAAATTTTTATTTTCGATTTTTAAAACGATTACAAGACTTACCCTATACTACGTATGATGGGTAAGTAAAATTGAAATGATTAAATGGACACTAAAACTATTCGTTGAGGGCCACCGTAATACTTACCCATCATGGATATGCATAATATAAAATATGAAAATAAAACACGTGTAAACTATTTATAAAATGCATTTGAAATTTGAATAAAATCTTGGCTTGATGACGTCGTAAACTTTAAATGTTCTATTACTGAATTGCGTAAAAGAAACATCCTTATAACTTCAAAATTGATAATCATACTAACTAACGGTTTACTGCGTCGGATTAAGCGTCTCATTTCCCATTAAAATATATCTTTGAATTGAAATTTGAATTAAATACAGGGTCATGAAAAATCGAAGAGTGTGGTAAATATAAATACAAATATCTCGGCAACTAATTATCTGATCGACTTCATGCTTTATGAAAAATTTATGTTTTTTTGTTGTCTTTTATATTCACTTCTTAAAATAAACAATATCGAAAAATTTTATATACCTTTTGTCAGAACGAATATTTCGAGAGTCCGAAAAAAATAGTTACGGATAATCGAGGTTATTGAAATTCAATAAGCCTCTTCCCATTATTACATAATAAGTACTTACCAAATTTCAAGTCTCTAATCTCAGTTTGTTCGGGAGATAGAGCGTTTACACACACACACACAGGTATAAGCGGATGGCAAATTTTTTTTTTCTAAAAATATGTTTTTCAGAATCTCCAGTGTCTGAAACGTGTGAATCTGTCAATTTTTTTTTTCGATTTTCAAAACGATTACAAGATTTACCCTTTACTACGTATGATGGGTAAGTAATAACAGATTAATCGTGGGGAAGAACAATGCATACCGTTCCTTCCTCTTTTTACTTTCTTTTTTTGAACACTTTCCAACATAGTTGAAAAGCCTTTATAAATTTGGTTTTTCTGTCCGTACATCTGTATATGATGTCTCCGTGCTCTAATAACTCGAGTAAAAGTGCTCGGATTGCCATGTAATTGATATATGTTATTGAGGTTTTTCTGTAGCATGCTCGGTATTGAAAAGGAAGTGTATAGCATTTATAGTTCGTTTACAGGGCACTTAAAAGAATTCCATTACACTATGGTCTATAGTGAAAAATAGTTTGCAGTATATTTTAATGATATTATAGTAACTCAAACATATTGAAATTTATGTACATCACTCCGGTGCATAGAGGCTTACTATTCGAATATGGTGTGCATAGCATTTATCGTTCATTTACAAGGACACATAAAAAATTCGGTTACAGTACAATCTATGAGCAATAATTGCTCGGAGTGCGTTTTCAATTGTGGTATGCATTTTTAAATGTAACTAAGTTTTTGCATATTACTTGGTGTGTGTATATATTCTAAAGATCGTATACAGGGCACAAAAAAATCGAGTACATTTCCACTTATTGACGGAAATTGGTGTAGGAGAATTTTTAACTGTGTTATGTTTTTCTATAATCGATGATGTATTCATATAAATCCCCCTCCCCTCCTCCCCCGCAATGAAATTGTCAAAACCAAAAATCAATCACAGCTATCTAAGGAAAAAGATTTAAGAGTATTCTGCTTTTTGAATATAAAAAAAATTCAATGCCATTTATGTCATTAAATGTTAAGTTGTAATAAGCAGAAAAATAAATAAATGTAGATAAGTTTTTTAATTATTCAACAGATAACTTTTTCAATGCAAATTATATCAAATTTCTTTTTAATGTGCATTTTTTAAATTAATAAATAAATCAGAAGATATGTACTTTTTTTTTTTTTCTGTAAGTGTACCGTGAGACAAAAAAAAAGAGTTTGAAAAACTTTGCTGTAGAGAGAAAGCGATCCCATAGAGTCCTTTATCTTCAAAGTGAAAGTATTTTCCAAGTGATACTTAGGTTACTAGTCTAAGGGGAGATCTTTGTTAAATTCCAAACAAGAGGGTTAGAAGGCACAAAAATAGCGCTTTGAGACAACAACTTTCTTGTCCTATTTTTCGCATCCATCAAAACCTACAAAAACAAACCTGACATAACAGCGAGTTTGCACGTTAGTTAGTCAGACTATTTGCTGTAGCTGTTTCGTTGCGGAAAAACATTTATTTTCAGGCATTCCTTTTGTCTTTTGATCTTTTCTTGGTATACCTTCCCATCTGGCATCCAGAAAACACAGCCTAGATAAAGCTGTAATTTAGTTGGGAACACTACGTTGATTTGTAGTAGGATACCTGTCATAACAGAAAGAATTGTAGCATGATGCATCGCGGGCGAAAAACGAAATGATTTTTGATTGAAATATCGGATAACTCAGTCGCTTTTGATTGAGTTAAATAAACATACTTTTCAAATCTCAAAATTGGGGAAAGAGAATTTACGCGAATAAAACTTTTACGCACGATATTAATATCATTTCAAACTTAGTCGTGATGCGTTGCTTGCATGTGAGATTTACAGTGATTAGCCAGCTAACAACACCAGTATGTTGAGTTACCTTTTTTTCTGGCGTAGTGTTCAACTGTAATCTTGCCAGATAACTCTTCATACTTTTATTTTATCGGTGCACCAATGTAATAAGCAAGATAAACATCAGGTAAGAAGCGTAAAATGCATCACGAAGTGCTCAGAAAAAAAAAAAATTTTTAACAAAGCAAGAAAAAGTTTCATTGAAATAAATTTTACGGCAGTTTTTCACAGTGTAAGCTTTAGAGATCCATAGCCTAAAAATTACTGAGATTGTATTAAAAGTAGTAATACGTAAGTATAATTTTTCAATTGTTTTAGAAAAAACAGGATAAAATATGTCGAATCTCTTTCATTTGCATTAGAATAGATATTGTCTATTAAAAGATAGATAAAAATACTGTATTTAATGTATAGTAATAAAAATATACACGTTGTAAATTTGTACAAATGTCTTATGGCATTTAAGATAAATAAAAGAATCTGCACAATAAAAACGACATCTTCATAACTGAGCAAAAAGTACTCAAATCTGAGTATGTCGCATAGTCAAAATGGCTCCCAATCAAAATTACTCCAGTTTGAAACATGTATATACTGATTTCTGAAAATACGCACACACTCAAGAATAAAACATTATGTGCTCATATTTGAATATGTCCATGTTTCAAAAATGAGTATGAACTGACTTCTGTGTACTCATATTTGAGTATGTCCATGTTTCAAAAATGAGTTTGAACTGATTCTAATCAATTTTGAGTATGTCCATGTTTCAAAAATGAGTATGAACTGACCTCTGTGTGCTCCGTTTTGAATATGTCCATGTTTCAATATTCTGAGTATTTCTGGTATTTCTGAATTGAAAGCATTGGGTTGTCCTATTTGAAAAAAAAATTTCATAACAAAATGAAAACATCGATTTACTCAGATTTGAAAGCGTCATTTTTCTCAGTGTGAATCTATACATTGCATTTTCGTCATGATAGTTTACAGTTAAAACTGAAAACTGTACGATAAATGTTATAACTTATACCGTAACTGTTATAACTGTTAAAGTCCCAGTATTATGTAAGATGGAGGCAATTTAGAGAAAAAATATAAAATAGGAGAGAAATATGGTAACAAATAAAATTATTTAATTCATAAAAATAATCTAATTTCATAAACATTTCAAGGCTATGCTTTTCTTATAGTACATAAAACATTTTGCGATTACTGCATTAACACGTCCCGTATTTTTACTGCCAGACAGCCCAAATATAATTTATTGTGCAACCTGTTATATCAGTGGAGACAAATATATATATAATAGAGTAAGCAAAGGGGAAAAATCAAATCAGCAAAACTGAGAAAAATTAAAGCCTGTTACAGCACCATTTTTCATTCTTTAATCGTAATGAAGGGATACGAATGATATACCAAAGATCAATTTAAAGGAAAAGATGAAACAAGTGGCCATTTTATCATTTCACAAATATTATTTAGGAAAAATGCATTAATTCATATTTAACATTTTAAATTTCAATTATCATAAAAAAAAAAAAAAAAAAAAAAAAAAAATAGGGGCTAGAAGGACTTTTTCTTCTTTTTTCTTTCTTTGTTTTTTTAATAATGGACAGTCACCTAAAAGTCACCTATTATTACTTATTTTTTCCTTTCGTTTTCAGTTTTTTTAAAAATAATTTTCTATCTACCTTTTTGAGATACACTAGAAAACTAATTTAAATGAAAGCTAATGCACAAAACTTAACAAAGTAACTGTATAACTTTTCATCAATAAAAGAACACAAACGCATAATTGTAAAATTTAATCTGCAGTTTATTAGATATTTAGAATTTTTTAAATATCGTGGTCCTGATCCAATCTAATAGAAATTAGATTTGAATTTTAAAAGCATTAATCTCCAATCATGCATGCTCCAATCATGCAAAAGCATATTTTTCTTCATATTGCTCCCCCTACAAGTGCCTCAGGATTATCTAAGTGATTTGATTACTCTCTTAACGACGTTTAATGACATCAATTTTGGATAAAAGAAAAATGGCTTACGATTTTTTGGACTTCTCAGTGTAAATACTTCGATAACATATATGTTATTTATTGACATTAATTTGTTATAAATATTTGAAAAAGTGTTGGTTTAGACTTTCTTAGAAATTATAACAATGGAGATAAATTCATGCACAGAAAGATAAAAGAAAAGAAGTCATCATAAAAAGAAGAATTAAAAGGGTATTACTGCGCTGTTTTCCAATATTCGATCGTATTAAAAATAATGAAGATATTAAGGAAAATAAGGGAAAAAAAATGACTAAATAAAACGATGAGTAAAAGGATGACAAAGAAACACTAATCGTTTATTATTATTTTTAATATATTACCTAGATCATTATATATTATTGTACATTTAAAAGGTTAATATATATTTATCAAAAATATTATTTTTTTTATATCAGTCATGAAAATGTTTTTCTTTTTTAATTATATTCGAAACTTTCGTAATTTTTAACCTTTTTTTATTTGTTTCCCTTTCACAATCCGTCCTCTTAAACAATTTTCTGACTAAGTCTTCCGAAAACACTAGAAAACTAATTTAAACGAAACCAATTGTACACTCTTCATCAATAAAAACCACAAACACATAAATATAAGAACTTAATCTGCAGTTTATTAGATTTTTAGAATTTTCAAAATATCGCGCTCTTGATCCAATCTTTACCAATTTGAATTTAAGTTTTCAAGGCATTAATCTCCAATCATGCTTTATAAGCATATTTTTCTTCAAGTTGCACCCCTGTAGGAGGGTTTTAATTTAGCCTCAGGATTTTCCGAGTGATTAGATTACTGTCTTAACGATGTTTTGATCCCACCATTTGGGCTCTTTTGCTTCGTTGCCTCTCTTAACGTGGCAAGGGTGGGGGAGCCATTAAGAAAGCATCGGGAGCTTGTGTGCTTGCGTTGGAAGGTGAGGGGTTATTAGAGTAGAAGGCCAGGCTAAGTGTTGCTTGATCAGAAATTATACGCTTGCTTGAGCTTTGGCCCTGCGTGTGTAAAATTTGGAATGTAAAATTTACATAGGCGGCTACCGGTAGAGGAATTTACGAATAAGTGTTAAGGTATCGCGAGAAATTTTATCGGAAAAATATTTTGGATGAAAGCAATTTGGAATTTTATTATTCAGATGAAGTTGATTTATAGATTTTTTTATTTTAAAGTATGCATTAAATTTCGATTACTCAGATTTTAAAAGGATTAGTATAACGATTTGAGCAACGATTTGATACCTAAACAAAATTTTACATCAGTTGTATTATCTTAATAAACATTTTGACCATCATGTACGATTTTTAAATACAGGTACAACAGTTTTTAGTACATGTGTGAATAATCTTTTACATGGATATACAATAAACTTAAATTATTGTAAGTTTGAAATGTTGTTTATTAATTACTGATGTATTATACTAGATAATTGCCATAAATGTTAAATGCTAATGATTGGAATTAATTTTATTCTTCTATTAATTATAGAATTATTATCTTTAGAGTTGCGCAACACAGATTATAAAAATTATGTAACATTATTTCATGATAGATATATTTTTAATTTTGATGTGGATTAAATTTAGTGCAATTGTTCTTCACGTATGGGACATCTTAATAAAGATGAGAAAAATGCACAAATTAAAAATGTAAATACCATTTACCGATAAATAGACACTAAAAACTTATTTGCATTTGTACATTTATATTACTAATATAGATTATATACTCAAGATTTCGCTGATAGGATAATATATTATTGCACTTTCAATTATATTAATGTAAGGAAAGTACTACAATGCGCTGTTTATTTTAAAATCCATTTTAGAAATCGATATCACACGAAAGGGGATAAAAATAATATCAAAAGCATGATCATAAAATAAAAATAACGCACATTAATATTCTTCAACCGATTTTTTTTTTCTTTTTACGTTACAAAATATGAAGTTATAGATGAAAATAATTTAGTATTTCTATGGAAACCCGTTAAACTTATATCACAATTTGAATAGAAATGTTCGCAGTTTTTCATAACATATTCAACGAATTACTAATGTATTATAGAAGATTTTTAAAAATGTTGTTACGTTAGTCTAGACTTTAATTAGATTAGGTTTCCTTTGTATTGTTTTATTCACTAATCATAATCTCTCTGCCAAAGCAAACATTTTTTTCTAGTTTTTTTTTTTTTTTTGTTACATTTTGTTTTCCATAAATGATTTTTTTTTTCAGTAAAACGAATATAAAGGACGACAGTAGTAAATGATATGAAAATTGAAATAATGTCACAAATCAAGTATTTGACTTTAAACATTACAAAAGTAAATCAACTACTTTTTTAAATATAATGACCCCAAGCGACCTAGAACTGCGACAAAATTCATTGACGCGTTAATAAAACCCTTTTAGCAACTGATTAAACCTTTCGTTTTATTCCATCAAAAATAATACATTTTTCTGCATTAGTTAAAACGCATAAACAGGTAGAATAAGAAATAAGATGACACGATTCAACCTAGAAATTGAAATTTATTAAATTTTGAATTGTGACATGTCTGAAAAAAAAAACGTTTTCTAGAATTACAAAGTTATTTTAGTTACTATTATTTTGACCCAAGCAGTTTTCTATACAATTACTTCAATACAATATTCCCTAACATTAAACATTTTAACATTAAACATTAAACATTAAACATTTAAACCGAATTTTAAATTTCCAACGCTGTCAGAAAGATTTCAATGTAATTATAAAATTAAGCATGATTTAAAATTAGCGAGCGGTAATTGAGTGATGAATTATACGTGGCTATTTAAATCCATGCCTGTTTACGAATTATTTGTAACATGAAATTCATCTGAAATGATGAATTAGATATTAGAATACAAGATTTTTCCTGCAATATTCTGCGCATTAGTGTTCGATCGCCGCGAGATCTAATACATTTAAAAATTATCTTTAGAGGAGAGACCTCTAATAAAGTACATAGGATAATAAGTGTCACATAGCATATTAAAAACTATAGCTAAACATAACACAATAGACAGGAAAGCCAGACCTATAACTGTGAACACATAAAAATACATGCGGCAACGTAAAATCACATAAAACAACTCAACCTCTGCATTGAAATTTACTAATTGTCGATTTGTGACACTTTTTTCTCATAGAAATCATATGTCTGATAAACAGTATTTTCTGTAAATAAGAAATACATATATAATGACATAAGTATACACATGAAAACGTCAAATAATATAAAACAATTTAACCTCGATACCGAAATTTATAAAATATTTTATTTGTGATGCTCCTTTATTAAAGAAGACTGGTAAATAGCGCTTTCTAGATAAAGAACTACTTTTGTTACCATTCTGTTGATTCAATTTCTATGCGATTATAATTCAATATTCTCTACATTAAACATTTTTGATATCCCAAGTATTTTAAATTTCCAACCCTTGTCACAAAGCCGAGCGCGCGATTTTAATATAATTACAATGAGCAATATTTAAAATTAGCGAGCGGTAATTGAGTGATGAATTATACGTAGCTATTAAAACCGATGCCAGTTTGCGAATTGTTTGTACATGAAATTCGGCTGCAATGATAAATTAGAGATTAGAGTACAAGATTTGCTGTAATTTACGCTATTCTGCGCTTTTGGTTTCGATCGGAGCGAAAGCTAATGCATTTAGAAATGATCTTTAAAAGGAACGACTTCTGAAACAGCCTTTTCCGTGCTAGGCCACATACAAATGAGTTTATATATCTAGTGGTGCTGTCATTGCAGACTTCATCAGGGGGGTACTAGGATAATGGGCGTTAAATAGCATTCTAAAATGATGGCTAAGCATATCTAAACAGGAAGGAAAGCCCGACCGACAACGGTAACGGAGGTAAGTCGAAATAAAAATGTTGAAAAGGTAAATGCTTTAGTGCCAACAAATACTTTAAATATCAGCTAATATCTTTCAGTCACACAGTTCCGCTGCTTTGCTTTGTTAGGTTCGAAGTTGCATCGTTATTTCTGGAATATTTTCCGATAGTTTAAGCGCAGAGAAATTAATTATCTTTTGAAGAAAATGAGATAAATTGAACTGTAACTTCCGGGGAAATTACGGTGAATAATATTTAAAGAAACGTTAAATGATGGTCAAGAATTATATGTTATATATAAATTTAATTTATTTTTAATTTATTTTACAACCAGAATTTATTGTCGTTGTTGTAAGTTTTCTGTTTTCTTCTATACAAAAGGCACCGTCTAAAATTTACGAGCCTTTAATTTGAATTAAGAAAGTCTCAAAATTTAAAGAAACGGTAAATGGTGATTAAGAACTAATACATATATACTTATTTATTTAAAATGAAATCACATGTGTGAAAATCAAAGGAAAAGTTATTGTAAAAATTAAACAAAATAAAATGCAAATAGGAAAAACTATGAATAACTTATGGATTCATCAGAGGAAGAATAATTCATAGTAAAGATATGTTATTTCGTTGAATATTGTCAGCAATAAGCCTAAAAATGACAATATTAACTCCTTATAACATACCGAAAAACGCAGTATATATAAATTTAATTTATTTTTATTTTATTTTACAGCCAGAATGTTTTCTTTGTTGTACGTTTTCAATTTTCATCTTCAAAAAGCACTGTCTAAAATTTATGATCCCTTAATTTGAATTAGGAAAGGTCTCAAATGTTCTTTCCTCTGAGAATGCTTAGCTTTCATACACATTGAAATCGAAAAAAATTAATTGAATAGTACATAGCTATTAGAAAGAAAACGGTGTCATAGTTTATCACTTCTAATTAATTTTTGCCTGTTTTTGGTTGACATAAATCCCCCCCCCCCCCCCCCCCACTGATAAATTATTTTATTCAATTTATTTCAAACATTCACTTTGGAGTTTTTTTTTTTTTTTTTTTGGGGGGGGGGGGGTCAAAATTTAATTTTCTTTATTTATAGGCAAGTTTTTCCTGAAATGTGTCTCTCTATAAAAATTACTTTTCAGATAAATGTTTTTGAAAAAAAAAATTTAAATTTAAAAATTAAAAATTGTATATTTTTTTTACATAACTCGTAAACCATCCGATTTCATTCGATAACTCGTAACTCACCCGATTTCATTACTTTTTTCACTATTGTTTGTAGAAAAGTTTTCTTGTTAATTTGTTTTCAGGATTTATAAAAAAAAAATATTACTTACAAAATTTATAATAATAATAATAATAACAATAATAATTAACAATAATAATAATAATAACAATAATAATAATAAAGAGAGAGAGAGAGAGAATTTTTTAGAGTAATTTTTACATTGAGAGATATATTAAAAAAAAAATTCACATGAAATTAAAAATACTGATGACAATTTATTAAAAACACAACATAAAAACTCTGTGCAAACTTTCATACACCATACCTTCCAAGAAAGTTTAGATATATCCTTTTAAACATAATAAATTATGGAAAAAAACCATTTTTAGATATATGGACTTAAAGTTTTAGTTATGGGCAGGGCAAAACTGACCGTACAACACAAAAATTGTTATATCTGCTGATTTAATCATAGTAGAAATACGAAGTTCGTTTCATTTAATTAATTTAACTTTGTATAGTATTTTATTAGCAAGAAAAATAAAAATGCATTTTTTTTAGAATTTTGACCCCATTAATTATTTTTTTTTAAAAATATCCACAAATATAACAGCTATGTGCATACTATATGAAATTGAAACCACACTCTAATAAATAATAGCTTTTAAATATTATTAATGTGAACGAGACTCGAAATTTTTAACCAGCCTACAAAAGCGTGAGTTAAAATTATGACTCACATTATTTGGCTCATGATGTCCCAGTCATTTGAAAAAAAAAAAATTACAAATAAATAAATAGATAAATAAATAAAATTAAAATTGAAACATACGTAAATGGCGAGAGAAAACAAAAATTACTTTGAAAATCGAAGCTACTTTTAGTTGTCTTGATATAAATCAGATAGAGTAAGTTTTTCGCCATCTCGAGCATAACCATCATACATTATAATGATATTTTTAGAGTAACTCTATTTCGGATTACAGTGTAAACGTGTTATTAAAATCAAACATAAAACACCTTTTTTTTTAAATCTAAGTGTACAGAAGAGATTTTATTTAGTCTTCAAAAGAATTCATTTCTGTTATACAGTTTCATACAGGGTACAAGTTTGATACATTAAAGGGGTGGGGGAGATGGATGTTTAGTAAATAAGTCTTTCTAGTGGATTCTGATTTAAACTGATATTAACATTGAAAGGAGGCAGTTCGATTTTTGAATGCCTATATAAATAAAATCGTAATCACAATATAAATAAATGATCTTTATTCTGATGTTAAATTTACTAGATTGCTTACCAGGATACAATGCATTTGTTAGTAATCTTAATCTCTCGCGAAACTACGTTTATTTTAATGGACTTTTGAAGTCCATTAGAATAAGTAATAAGAACTTTTGTGTCTAAACTCTTAATATCCTCGAATATTGTCAAATATTATTTACTTATGAATCGGGTACAACATTTTAATAAAAATAGTACTGATTTATAAGTTTCTCTCTTAGTCATGATATTCATTAAAAAATAGTCTGAAATAACTAAATTATGGAAATCCACCTTGTTAACGTGAATTACCTTTAACATGAATTGCTTTCACAATCCCTATCAAAATGAATAAAATTATTTAGTTATTTATAACATGAACAAAATTTTAATCCTCCCTGAGATTCACGTTAACGAGGTTCTACTGTATTCATATTCCTTTCATTTTACGGGTGTGTTGCATGAATAATTATTATCAGACAAATTTTTGCCTTCTTTATATAGCAAAAGAGCGACAACCGAAATTTACATTAACTGAAAAGTGTATTGTTCAAATTTAAATTTTGTATTGTGCTAAAATTTTACCAGTGTAAAATTACACAAGATCTCACGTACAATAACTTTTTTTCAACGTATGCAATTCTCAATAAAACCAATCAAATAATCCAAATATTTATTTAAATGTATAATTAATGATGATCTTAGTTTTACGTTCTATCATTATATCGCATTTATTCACCAAACATTTTTTATTGCCCGTCATCATTCAAATTTCTCGCAAACTTTTCGCCAAATTTTCCTGGAATAATTATCGATTATCATTCAACCTCAAAACTATCGATTACCTTTGAGGGTGTGCGAATTTTTCTCCCCTGGGGTATTCCAATAAGCTAAAATTCCAATAAGAGCATCGGTACTGTACTTCCCTATACCCCCCAGCAAAACTAGGAATGAGCGTTTAATATTCGCTGCATTCCGTTTCTAGGTATGCATAGGCCCAATACGAAACCACTTTTGCAGGTTTGCTCAAATATCCGTAATATATTTGCGGTCTTATGCATTTGCGGTCTTACCCATCTCGTTCATCATAACTCGTGCGCCGTTATCAAACATCAATCATTCTCGTACCCCTTCCGCTCCGCAGCCCCTTGTGCATTTTTATGCACGTATAATTACTCGAGGGGTGAATTGTAAATTGCGTCACTTAAATACTGATCGGTAATTAGCAACTACTAAAATATCAATAATTAGTAGAAATCTGACAGTAGAATGACAAAATTTGATTTAGTAAAAATAATGGTAGTGTTTTTCCCATTATATTCCGTGGTAATGCTCTTTGTCGTTATTTTTCTCTTTTTTCTGAAAACTACCGCCATTGCCATGGGATATCATGATTATTTTAAACACTGATAACAATGATCTTTATTTATTAAAAATTATAATGTTCAATGTTTCTTTATGACACCGTTTCATTTTTATATTCACCATTTATTAAATAGTGAATTTGGGACACCCCCCTCCCCCTGAACTGAACTCTATAATAATAATAATAATAATAATAATAATAACAATAATAATAATAATAAGGTACAAACCGGCATAATTTCAATCTGAAATTTAGTTAATTTTTATCTTCTTTTACACTGATGAAAAATTAGCAATTACTAAAATACCAATCATTATTATAAATCTGAAAATAGACTGGTAACATTTAATTAAGTAAAAATAAAGGGCGTCGTCGCGTCTGACAGCTTAATAATTTTTAAACTTTTCCCCACTTTTGTCTTTTTTAAATATTATCTCCTCTCATCATGAGATAAACCCTTAAAAAAAAAAAGAAAGAATTAATTTATTTATTAAAAAAAAAAAAACGCGTTTATTTAAAATATATTTTTTTCCATATCGAACACTTTCTATTAATTTTTTTTTTTTTTTTTTTTTTTTTTTTTACCCCACCAGTGGCTGAAAGGTTCTGCTCTCAAAGTTGGTGCTGGGTTCAAAATCCTGTCACGCTCATCGATCTAACCGTTCGGAGTTTTCCGTGGTTTTCTTCGAATCTTGCGTAAATACAGGTTAGGATCCCTTATAAAGACTCCCACGGAGGGCACTCCCTCCGCCGACCTATATCCCCAGCGCAGATAATGGGCCGTAACAAATAACCAACCAATCAACCAAAAAATAAATTTTAATTGTATAAAAAATAAACAGGAACAGAATAACATATTTTTATAATATGAAGTTTAGTTATATTTTTTTTTTCTAGATTTATATCGTGTTTGTTTTCCAGCTGTACGAGTTTACATGCTGTTTCAAAAGAAAGAATTATTGAATACATGGCAGTCTATCTAATATCACTATAAAAATCAGGTAAAATAATATTTCGAATTTCGAGAAAGTAATATTTTCTCACAATATATATATATTTTTTCAGTTGTTTAATAAAAATAACAATTCTAATTATAAGCGACTGAGTGCTATTTGTTTCAGAAAACGCTCAAAACGTCATGATAAAATATATATATACATTACTCACTGTTATGTCATCGTTTATAAAGGTTTTTAATAGGTTTAAAATGCTATTTCATCTGCAGATTTTATTTACCTACCAGAGTGGGCAAACTATTTATTTTAAAATAAAAATGAATGATTAAACTTAACCTCACTCCCAGCAGATAAATAAAATCCTTCCCACAATAAAATGTTTTACTGTTTTATGTTGCATTTTTGTGTAAAAAAGCTTATTTGTTTTGTTTATCAGTAGCATTTAATTTTTAAAAGTTACTGTGAAGTGTCGTTGCACCTGTAGATACCAGATTGGTAATATTTAACACTTATTAGATTTAATGATTAATAAAAAAGATTGATTTATTTGAAAAGCTATTTTGCTGGTGAGTAAATTTAATATTGGCGTTTAAAATTCAAAATTCTACACAACTATATCAATAATTGTTTATTATTTTCTCTTTGTGAAATTATACTTACCATCTAACATATGCTTAAAAATTATATACACATTTCAGCTGTTGAAAAACATATTATTCTGTTAAAAGTTTTCAGATGTTTAAATAAAAAGCTTATAACCAACTATAACTTAAAAATGAACAAATAAAGCAACAAATGCTTGGTGAAAATTGCACTTCAAGAAGGTATAAGGAGAGGTATGAGAAATCACCAAGAACGTAACCTGCGTACGAATCATCGTATCCAAGTTTGGAAAATAAAGTAACTGAAATTTAAACTCCGGTGAATTTGGCCTTACTCCGTAAATTATATCAAAGAATTCCAAGGAGTCACTTGAGAAAAAATCTGTCCTTGGATCATGTGCGAAGATTTGTTAATCACAAAACCTAAAAATTGATCGTTGATAAACTACTACCTTTGATCCTTACTGCCGTATATTGTAAAGATAAATTGATACAAGATTTCTGCGCATAAAACACGAAATATGCAAAATTACATTTAGATTATAATAAACTTAATGAATCTCCTTTCAGTTTAAGGAATTGTTCAGCAAAAAATCGGTACTAATTGAGGGGGATAGAATGACAGTGGAGTAAGTCATAATTTAGACAGATTTGAGAAAGGAAGGGTTTTAGTGAAAGTTGTCGTACCCCGTTGTATTAAGTGCTCCAACCAGTTCTGCCATTTAGTGACTGCGTAAATGAACTATGACTTATCTGAGTGTCACACTGAACAGAAATTATTATTACTTTCAGTAAAAATATAGTTATCTAGATTTTCCAAATTTTTGACTTACTTCACTGTCATTCTAACCCCCTCAATTGTAGCAGAGGTTTGGAAAACAATTTTACTTTTAATTATTTAAACTGAAATCTTTGAATGACATTACAAGCCTAAAAATTTAATGTGTCTAGTAAAAGTATAATGTTGTACCAATAACGTAGGAAAAGATACAATAATTATTGCAGAACTTAAGATGGTTCTTCCATTTTTTTACCAGATTTATTCAAGCTTTTGACATAAATTCGCAAGTTCCGGTACAGGCGGAATGGACTCACTGGATTCTCTGTAATATATGCATATTCTTAATACGAAATCGGCCCATTACTGGGCCCTTTTTAGCACAGGAACCGGAACAACTAGGCCTCTTGTCCCCCGACCCCATTCCCTGTGCACTCACATTACAGAGCATCGTGTTTTCTTTATTTAAATTTTCTGATTGTTTCTTAAAATGTTATTTTTTCTAAAATGTTCCCAGCTAATGGACGTGCATAACCTTTTATTATTTTACTTTACATCTATTACTGCTTACTTTACTTTTCAGTTAACAACAGCAAAAATCCTAAAAGTTATCTTTGCCTAATATAATTGCAGGCTTCCTGAGATTAGATAAAGATAAAGACAAAGATAATTATTCGAAAATACTGGTAGCCAAACTATAGACTAGAGACCACTGCTAAAAAACAAGAGAAAGATAAAAAGCTATATTAAGCTATTTATTTGTTAAAGCGTTATATGTAAAATATTCATACGATATACGTTTTGCGTGTGTGTGCGTGCGTTTCATAATGGTTTTTTGCAGGCCTAAAGAAGTATCACTCTGGTGTTAGTATTTCTCAAGCTTTCCGCAAAAAATCAATTTTTTTTCTATTATCTTTCAAATGTAATTATAAAAGCTATTAAAAGATGAATTCCGTTACAGAGTACACACCTTCGTCTGGATGCAGTGGACGCCCTGATCCGGTGATATAAGTTATAAACTACAGCTGAGACAGATAATTCATTTAACATTAAAAATTCATGTTTAATTTAATTAAACCGCTCAAAATGCGGCAGTAGCATAATAAAAGTAATAAATTTGAATGACGACTTACTTTAATATATGTATATATATATTGTTATTTTTAAGTTGAATGCTGACAATATTTGAGGAAATAACATATATTTACTATGAATAATTTTTATGATGCTCCTCTGAAGAATCCATAAGATATTCATAGTATTCTATTTTTTATTTTTTATTTATCAAGTTTAATTCTTGCAGTATCCTTTCCACTGATTTTTATAATATATCTTTCCTTTGTTCTTCACACATGTGATTTCTTTATATATATATATATATATATATATATATATATATATATATATATATATATAGATAAACACATGCGAAAAACGAAGGATAAGACATTATAAAAAGCAATGGAATGGACACTGCAGGAATTATACTTAACAGGATGAAAAAGCAAAAATTGGAAAACTATAAATATCTTATAGAACCTTCAGAAGGGTTTTATAAGAATATCCATAGTAAATATATGTTATTTCATCAAATATTGTCAGCATTATGCCTAAAATCGACAATATTAAGCCTTTAATAACATATATGTATATCTGAAACAAGACAATTAATAACTTACATGAGTTCAAATATCAAATAAATAAAAAAATAATCAACTTAAATAGAAAAAAAAAAGAGATAAATAAACAATTATTGGATTTAAAATTAAAATAGATCATAAGATAATGTGCAAGACTCACCAAAAAGGCTAATTTTATTGTAGATTGAAGAAGATTATAAGTACTTGGCAAACAGCCAGTCATCATTAACTGAAAATGGCTGCTATATATATGCTCAAACATTGCTTTGAAAAAAATGATAATAGGAAATAAAATGTTTAGTGCTACCATCTGTTACAGAAAAATATAAGTAAAAGCTGAAATTGTAGACAAGTTAAATAAAAAGTTTAGTGCTGCCATCTATTATGAATGAAGAGAAAATAGAATCAAAAGAAAATTTTTTTTGACAAAGCAAATAAACTTTGCAAGGTGAGGAAACTAAAGAAAGTAAATAAAATTTAAATATAATGAAGATGAAATGGGAAGACAGGTACAATGATTAGCAATGTATGAGCAGACAGTGTGTGAGTAAAATGAAGAAATTATTTATGTTGTAAAAATGATTTTGTTATGTAAATGAAATGTTTAAATGCATAAAACCCGATTTTTTAAAAATAAATTTTGTTTTTTTAGCAGTCCCGCCACATCGCTCCTTAATGGTATTCCTATTTTATAAATTTTTTGGTGTGTGTGTGTGTGGGGGGGGGGGATTTGTTATTTTATGATTTTTATACATATGTAATAATAATTAATGTAATAGTAATTAATGTTTTAATGTTTAATCCATGAAGAAAGAAAAGCAATGGGATAATTGTGAGACAAAGCTGTATGTTTTAAATGTAACAAATTAGGCCTAAAGAGAAATGAGAGGAGCATAAGCGTTTAATACGATTGCAGTGGTTTAATTTATATACATACATATATAATATAAGAACAAGATGTTACAGTAGTGAACAAGAAAATAACAAATACTCTACAAGAAATTGCAAGGACGATAGCTGGTGAAGCACAAGTAAAGCAAACAAAGAAAATAACAGAAGAAACAAGAAGATTGATGAAGAAACGCAGAGAATTTAAAATGAAGAAAAACTATCCTAAATCAAGAGTTGAATATGCAGAATTATGTAAAACGGTAAGAAAATGTGTTACAGAAGATATCAGAAAATTTAACTGTGATCTTGTCAAAAAAGTTCTAGAAGATAACAAAAGTTTAAAATCAGCTAAGCGCAAACTGTGTGTTGGAAGAAAAGGTATTTTTGCACTGAAGAGAGCAGATGGAACAATCACCAAAATCAATAATGAAATAGTACACATTGTCGAAAAATTCTATAGCGATCTATATAAATGTGAAGATCAAAGGGAAATCAACCTACGTGATCCACTAGTAAACATAACAGAAACTGAAGAGAAAATCCCAGTGATGACAGATGAAGTTGTACAAGCCATTAGAGGCATGAAAAGAGGTAAATGCCCTGGCGAAGATGGAATTACAATTGACCTTATCAAAGAAGCAGGTGAAGAATTTGCAAAAATGCTAGCCTTACTGTTTTCCAAATGTCTCGAGAAATCAGATGTACCAGAAGATTGGAATAATGCTGTGATGGTGTTACTTTATAAGAAAGGAGAAAAGGAAAACATTAAAAACTACCGTCCAATCAGCTTACTGTCAGTGATTTATAAAATTTTCACCAAAGTTTTAACGGCAAGACTTGAATCAGTTCTGGACTCAGCTCAACCTAGAGAACAAGCAGGATTTCGAAGTGGATTTAGCACAATGGATCATATTCAAACAGTAAGAGAAGTTATAGGAAAACATAAAGAATATAATTTACCTCTCTGCCTTGCCTTTATTGATTATGAAAAAGCATTTGATTCGGTCTACACATCTGCAATAATTACTTCTCTGGAGGACATTGGTATAGACAAACCTTATATCAATATCATAAAGAAGATCTACAAGAAAGCAACAGCCACCATCCGTTTGGACAAAGGAAAAGCGAAGATCAAGCTTGGAAGAGGAGTAAGACAAGGAGACACCATTTCGCCTAAGCTTTTTACTGCTGTCTTAGAAAGTATTTTCAAGAAGCTGGATTGGGAAAACAAAGGGATTAGAATAAATGGGGAATATTTAAGCCATCTCCGGTTTGCTGATGACATTTTAATTTTCAGTAATAGCCCTGAAGAATTGCAAAATATGCTAAAAGATTTGGCAGAAGCTAGCATTAAGGTGGGATTAAAAATAAATTTGGAAAAGACTAAGGTGATGTTCAATTCATTTGCATCAAAAAAGAAAATCGTCTACAACAACACTGAGATTAAAGATGTTGAAAGTTATGTGTACCTTGGACAAGAAATATCATCAGACAACAGTATCATGAATGAAATCAATAGAAGAATAAGAAATGGATGGAGTGCTTTTGGGAAGAACAATATTATTTTGAAGAGTAACATGCCTCTTTGTTTGAAAAGAAAGGTGTTTAACCAATGTGTTTTGCCTGCACTAACTTATGGAGCAGAAACTTGGACACTAACAAAACGGATGGTACAAAGATTACAAACGACACAGCGAAGTATGGAAAGATGTATGCTATCCATAACCAGAAGAGACCGAAAGAGAATAACGTGGATAAGAAGTCAGACGAAAGTTTTTGACATCATCGAGAGAATTAAACGGCTAAAATGGAAATGGGCTGGGCACATTGCAAGAAGACAAGACAATAGATGGAGCACAAACACCCTACAGTGGTATCCCAGAGATGTAAAACGACCAAGAAGACGACCTCAAGTAAGATGGAGTGACGAAATCAGAAAAGTGGCCGGTGTTAATTGGATGACTAAAGCACTAGACAGGCAACAATGGAAAAATCTGGGGGAGACCTACATCCAGCAGTGGATTGAAAACGGTTGATGATGATGATGATGATGATAATATATGTGTGTGTATATATATATATATATATATATATATATATATATGTGTGTGTGTGTGTGTGTGTGTCATTATAGTTTCCAAAATTAGCCAGATTTTATTAACCCTCTATTTCGTCTGGTAGGAATGCTACCATCAGTGTTGCCATTTGGGCGGTATTTTTAAAATTCAAATTACAGTCATCTCTCACTTATGCGCGTCTCAGTTATACGCGTCTCTCAGTTATACGCGAATTTCGTAAGGTCCTGGCACAAGGAATAGGAAAATAATGCTATAGATCTCTCACTTATAAGCGCCACTTTGAATTTTCTCTCTCAGTTATGCGCGGAAATGACAACGCAATTCACATTTTTTTTTAATCGATAAATAATTTTCTGCACCTGTCAAGGTCAAAAGACCGTACCGAAAAGATGGGTGGAGAGGGTGGAGAGGATGTTACAGTTCGACTTTACACTCACCCCCTCAGTTCTAATGGTTGCTTCTTTTCTTTGTGTTTTAATTTTATCAAGTCACCTGCGTGTTAAATTTCGTCCTTGCCTTTACGGTAGCATCTAGATTATTTCTTTCTTTTTTTTTTTTTTCAATAAAAATGAGCAAAAGAAAGTTAACAATTTCGTTCAAAATGGAAGTTATAGAAGCAGCAGAAAATGATCCTAGACTGTCAAAAATAAATTTAGCTCGAAAATTCGATCTGCCAGAATCAACACTCAGAGGGATTTTAAAGAACAAGGACTCGATCAAAAAAATTAATAGTGAATATTCTGCACAAGCGAAGAAACGATCAAGAATTCAGAATGGAAAATTTGAGATTTTAGAAACCACTTTAATTCAGTGGTTCAGAGAAATGAGAGCTTCTAATTTACCCATTAGCGGTGAGTTATTTAAAGAAAAGGCACTCACTTTGTCATCCAAAATGGGAATCGAAAATTTTTCAGCTTCTTTGGGATGGTTAGAAAAACTTAAAAAAAGACACGGTTTAACAAATCATTGTCTGAGTGGTGAAAACGCAGCCGTTTCAGATTCAACTGCTAATGAATGGATCGCAGACCTTCCAAATTTAATTCAAAACTTTGATCTTAAGAACATTTTTAACTGTGATGAAACAGGCTTATTTTATCGTCTTTTACCAAACAAAACGATGGATTTTAAGTGAGAAACATGCCATGGTGGCAAACACAGCAAAGAAAGACTGACTGTGCTTTTATGTTGCAATGGGGACGGATCAGAAAAGTTACCGCCAATAGTGATTGGTAAATCCAAGAATCCACGGTGTTTAAAAAATGTCAAGAAATTGCCATGTTCTTACGCAAGTAGCACCAAAGCCTGGATGACATCGAAAATTTTTTTAGACTTTTTGAAGGAATTCGATATGAAGATGGCTAAAAAAAAAAAGAAAGTTTTGTTATTTATGAATCAGTGTCCCGCCCATCCTTCATATCTCCCATTGCTGACACATGCACGAGTTATATTTTTCCCTGCTAACTGTACTAGCAGACTCCAGCCCTTAGATCTCGGTATAATAAGGTTAGTTAAAGCGCAGTATAGGAAAGATTTGGTGCGAAGAATGTTTATATCACTAGAGCAGAAAAAGGAATTCAAGAAAATTTCGATTCTGGATGCCATGCATATGTTGGTTTCCTCTTGGAATAACGTAACAGCCATGACAATTTCTAACTGCCTTAGGAAAGCGGGTATTTTTCATTCAAATAATGCTGAAGTTATTCCATTACAGGAAAATGAAAACAACAGCAATGATTTTAACATAGACGAAGAAGAATGGAATAGAATAAGCCAAGATTCTCTTTCTTTTCAAGATTTCGTCAGCGTTGATGAAAACTTAACATCAACGGCAATTAGAGATATTAAAACTGTGTTTGATGATGTGGCAGCTGAAAGAGAAGGAGATGATGATGATAATGATGAAACTGATACTGTAATTGTCCCATCTTATGCTACTGCTTTAGGAGCCCTGGACACTTTGAGATGTTACCTACAAAATGCTGATATAGTATCAAATACAATGACGCACTTGAATGCATTAGAAGAGGTCGTTGTACAAACGCGGCCTAAGCAAAAACAAACTACCACTGATGACTTCTTAAAAGAGGACTAATTGGCATTTTTTTTATGTAAGTATATCATCTTCTATGTCAAATGAAAAAAAATTACTTTATTGTATTTTTTTTAAACTAAATTTTATAGTGAAAGTGTAAGGATATATATATATAATTTTTTAGTACACTATACTAATATTACACCCCATTTATTTTATAAAATATCATTAATCATAATTCTTATATTTCAATATGTTTTTCTTTCGAATAATGTGTATAATGTGTATAAGGAATTACTACATACAACGTCCTCTCAGTTATGCGCGGCTCTCAGTTATGCGCGATTTTAAGTTAGTCCCTTCAAACGCGCATAAGTGAGAGGTGACTGTACTTGATTGCTACCACTTTTTTTTAAACAGTAAAATTTGCATTATTTAATGACAGATTAAATACGGGTGAATATTAGCGTTTCAGAAAAATAGTGGCAATCATAAGCAAACTGAATAATAAAAAAATCCGGCCAATTGGCAACTCTTATGGCAACAGGTGAAAAAAATACCCGTAAATTTGACAGAAAGATACAGGCAGCTGAGATGCTAGTGAAGCACCTTTTTTATTTACCGTGAAATCTTTATTTGATCAATAAAATATAAGGTGTATAAATAATAAAATATAAATGGAAAAGATTTTTTTACATAGCATAAACAATTATAACAATTATATAATCAAACAATTAACCATAAACAATTTTTTTACTGTCATTTTTGTCAAATTTGTGGGGTTAATTCTTTTTTACAATTCAATGAGATTCACGATAATTTTTATTTTCTTTCACATTAATTTATAGTGCTTCGAGTACTATAATGTAAATAACATAA
This sequence comes from Maratus michaelseni, assembly GCA_963931845.1. Lineage (NCBI taxonomy): Eukaryota > Metazoa > Arthropoda > Arachnida > Araneae > Salticidae > Maratus > Maratus michaelseni. The sequence goes on from OZ007599.1 coordinate 227,660,752, forward strand.
CAACTACAGGATCTTAGGAAGTATATGCTATTATTGAATGTTATGGGGAAAGGGGAGAGATTTTCTAAAAAAAATTCTTTTCTACGTTCGACAAATAGGGATTTTTCTATCTCGATAACAAATAATTTTCATTCCTTCATGCGTGAAATTTTCGAGCACGCCAAAAAGACACACACACACACAAAAAAAAAAAAAATACAGCTTTTTTATATTTTTTATGAAAGTATTTGATCGATTTTTGGAATCTGACAAATATTATCGGAATTTTTGCACTAGTAGAAATAAAAATGACTTCGTAATTGCTCAAAAAAGTAATTAGTTTTGATTTGGAATCTGCTTCAACTTAAGATTAACACTGAATAGCGAGGGGCATGAAGAAATTCAATCTATAGAACTCTTAAATATGTATTTTTACGATTTTTTAATAAATCCTTAGTCACTTCGCATGGGAAATATTTTCAATGTTGTGCAAATATTGATGATGGAAATATTTATCTAATATTGATATTTATTGAAAATATTTCCAATTTAATTCAAATACTTCAAAAGTATGCGCATATTATTAGATATATTTCCAATATTATGCCAAATCGCAACTTATATTTGACAAATATTAAAAAGAAAATATTGGTTATATATTTCCAAAATGTAAGCATTGCCGTGCTGACTCTAATAGTTCACTAAGATTTTGCCAGTATTATACCAATAATAGTTTATAACTATATACTTTTAAATATTATAATAAAAAATACTATTAAGCGAAAATCGAGATATAGCATTTATTACTTATTAAATCATTTTCTACGTACGGTAAAGTACAATGAACTACGTGACCTTTTGTTTTACACACACACACACACATATATATATACTGAATATTTTAGTACATCAAGACGTACAACTCAATAAATCAATAAACAATTGCAAGTTGTTGGATATTTTTTCAAAAGCAAAGTATTTTCGATTTTCTTCCTGCTTGGGCTAATGCAGTATCTCGTACACTATATTTAGCTCCTTGGAAAACAAGGCAGACTGATAGGACAAACGGTGATTCATTGAAAAGATCTTCGATTTCAGATTTTTCACACAGTACTGGGTCAATTAATTTATCTCGTAGTACAAGATGTTTACTTCAAAAGGAAACTTAGCCAATACTTACAATCGATAAAAACGATTTAAATTCACCTTGTACCTCCTTCGAGAGGGAATCCAACTAAAAAACAAATTAAACTATAACAAAGTTATTTTTGGTCGTTTTTCCATTTATTTTTGAGTATACCAGATAATAATAGTTGATGTTTTTATGAAATACAAATATATTCAAATACAAGAAGTTTGTTAGGTTCCTTTTTATATAAATTGAGATTTTCGGAAATTCTACCAAAAGAGTCTATGTGGAAGTAGATTAACAGTAATATCAATCTATATGCTGAAAATCTTAAATGAATATTTAATGACCATTTTCTAGTAGCAAAACACTACTTGATCAATATTGTTTGTATTGGCTATACTTTGTCAAAAATTGTTTATTTATAATATATTTTTGGAATATTCCCCCAACATTGGGCTCTTTAAATTTTGTTAATATTGCACCAATGTTTGTAAAAAATGTTTCGCCATGTCATTGCCAATATTTTCAATATAAAGTCACAATTTCTGTAATATTGACGTTTCATTGCAATTTCCGGGTATCATATAAGTCCATTCACATTTTAAAAAATCATAAAAATTTAACAAATTTTCATATCGGGGCTGCAGTTTGTACCACAAGACTTGTTAAAGAGTCTAATTTTTCGTCAAAAAAGAAAAGAAAGAAAAAAAAAGATAATAAAATAATAAAATTTTCACCGATAGATGGCAATATACAGTTTTGTTTTCTGAAAATATGATGGAAATTAGATCCTTTAAAAGAATATCTGAAATAAACAACTGATAAAGATTGTGGCAAACTCCTTTAATAAAATTTGGCATGAATTGAATCACTGTTTTTGTTTCATTGGTATGTTTTAGTTTCATTGAAAGATTGCAATGTTTGCAATAGCAGAAAAAGTACGTCTGGTTAATTTGACAACGAACTTCAAGAATGCGCTTGCTTATGTGGTAGTAAAGAGGCCAAATATTCGCCCTTGTAACATTTTCTCAAGTTTCAAACGAATAGATTCTGCATAATATTAATATATCCTATATCTATCCTATATATATATCCTATAATCGATCCTATATCTTTATAATCGGGCTCCAAAAACTGCCCCCTATAAGTAAAATATTGAACTATTGTTTTTTGTTTCCTCACAAATGTCTTATGGTGGAAACTGTACTTCAATACGACAATTTTTTAAATATTTATCAATTTTCGAAATATGAGCGAACTTCTGGGACACCTGGTATTTCTAAAGTTAAGGCGATATTTAACTAATATGAGTATTTTATTGGAAGTATTTCTTATGAATGCAAAATAGAGCCTCTGTGTAATCTGTGTAACCGATAATGGTTTACTACTAAAGGTAGCTTCATACTTCTTTATTAGTAAACAAATACTACAAGAAATGCTTTAAATACTGGTGAAAAATGTAATAAATTTAACCCTAGTAATAACATTTCTCATATTGACTGACGGGTGTGGTTCCATTTTTGTTACCTAACACCCCTAAGAACGGTTCCTAGAACAATTATTTTCACGCCATCTTTCTACCGTTGTCCCGCAGTGGTAGCGAGTTCGGTAAGCTCCGGTAAGCCTCTCAATGAACTGGTAAGTATAAGCTTACCCATCAAAATGACGAATGTTACTGTTTCATGAACATTTTTACCTACCATTTTGTTAGATGTAAGCAATGAACATGGTTTTTATGACCGCAAAAGTATAGAAATGAATTATTTTTAGCTACAAAATGGAAGAAAAATTGATGCTGAGGATTCTGCTCGAATCACTCAAATTCTGGCGGAGCTAAGTGAGGCAGAGGATAGTGATAACACGGACAGCAATGGCTCTTATCAAATTGAAGATGAAGAAGAGCGATATCTTATAGACGAAAATGAAGACGGTGACACAGGGCAAGTAATAAAAAGTGCTGTTCAAACACTCTACGATTTGCCGCCTGTAGAAAATCAAAAATGTAAAACTCGAAGAAAAAAGAGCCAGAAAATCCAAAAGGGCCAGAATTGAGCTACACCAGTCTTCAACTTCAGCCAATTCGTCAGATACATAGAAACAAGAGATTATCCTTACGAAATCAGGCCAAGAGGATCAAACTGAAGCGAAAAACATCGAAGAGGAACATCCTACCTTCTCGTCATCATCTTTCGTATGCGATTGTGGAGTGCAAGAATTGTTTGGGAAGGGTGGGCACAAGTGTATGACTACTAAAAGTGATTATTCAATAAGAACTTCAGCAAGAGAGATTGTGCACATCACGCCAGCTCCGACGCACATCACAAACTGTACTTACGAGCCAAAATAATGGTTTTCTTTGTTCTTCTCACGTACCATCATGGAGAAAATCGTACAGCATACAAATAAATAGATGGAGAGAGCCAGAACGAGCTACAAAAATGAAAGTTCCAGAAATTTTAAAGATACTACAGGTGAAAATTTGCATACATTATTTGGTTTACTTATTTTGTCGGCAGCTTTGAAGTGCACTTACTTGAACGCTGTAGTTATTTGTGACAACAAACATTTTGGAACTTCATTCAGATTTGTTATATCTCTCGTACGTTTCCAGTTTCTCCTGAAATATTTGTTATTCGATGACAAGTCTACTCGAGTGGAGCAGGTCGAGACAACAAACGAGTTTCAGAAATGTGGGAAGAGTTCGTGAAACATTCCAGAGGAAACTACAAGCCAAGCTGTTACATAACTCTAGATGAACTATATCCTTTCAAAAGAAGGTACGGGTTCAAGATATTTATTCCTAGCAAGCCTGGAAAGTATGGACTGAAAAACCGTAATGCTTTGTGACAGAAGCACTTCGTATATGATCGATGCGGAACCATATGCAGGAAAAGATACTGTTCCAAGCAAAGTGCCTGCAGCCGACCATTATGTTGACAAGCCTACTGCAACAGTACGGGGAACAAAATGAATTATAACCATAGACAATTGGTTTAGTGCCCTCTCTCTCGCAACCAAACTGCTCGATAAAAAGCTAACCATTGTTGGTAGGTACAATAAAACAAAAACAAAAGAGGGGTGCCTGAAGAGTTGCCGGATATAAGATACAGAAAACGAGAATTAGAATCTTCTTTTTTCCTGTATGATCATAAAATCACTGCTATACATAAAAATGATAAGAAATAAATACATCAAGGATTTAAAGAAAACGAAAAAAAAAAAAGATGAACTAGACAGTATCATACTCAGATTACAAAACGAAATCACAACAATAGCCCTCAATTGTTAGAGAAATAGATCGATATCTGACATATATGCCGCATCATGGTTATAGATTAAAATAGCAACAGAAAGGGTCAGGAACTTCAGAAGGAAGAAACAGATGTTGATGATGCAACACAGAAATAACATATACAATATAAAAAAAAAGAGAGCTAAACGAAAAAAACTAGTGCAAAAACAAAAACAAAAACCTGGATAAAATTCCGCGCAGGAGCAACAAATACAGGTCTCCAATAAAAAATACCCTCCAGAAAAGTTACAAAATCGGCTAGACTGGTAAACATATTATTAAATGACAAACCAGTAAAAATAAAAGACACATTAAATCAATTCCTAAAGAGTCTATACCTCACACACTCATCTATACACTAACACAAGCTCAGCTCAGCTCTCTGTTGGTTTAACGATACAAGCCAACCCCGTAATCACACAACAAGAATTAAGCAGGATAATCAGAAATATTAAAAAAACAAGGCACCAAGGTTTGACTATACAGACTATAACTTAAATAAAAGAATACACAATACAGCAAAACATCTTCTACTAACACTATTTAACATATGCCTCAACTTCAATTACTTCCCAAAATCATTTAAGATAGGCACAGTAGCTCTATTCCACAAAGCAGGGAAAGACCCAAACGAACCCAGAAACTACAGACCAATATACCTACTACCAGCAATAAGCAAACTATTAGAAATAATTATACATGGCTGGATAAACTACCAGTTTTAACAACAATTAACTCCTGGAGTAAGAAACAATACGTGTTCAAACAAGACACTTCAACTGAACACGCATTACATGATTTAATTAGTAACATGAAACACACTCTCAGAAATAAAACACTCAATTTTGACGATTCGGCAATCCTTAAGCCCTAGTTCGTTATTTTTGACAATCATTTCGTCACAGAGTCACGTAGTTTTTGACGAAACGCGAATCCTCAAATATCTGATGAAACTATTTCCTCACTGTCAAAAATAAAACTCTCACTTTTGACGATTCCACAATTCTTGAGCTATATTTCATCCTTTTGATAATCATTTCGTCTCAAAATTAAGTGATTTTTAATGAAATGGAAAATCTCGAATATTTGACGAAAATATGTTCCCATTCACGGCCAGATTAATTTTTGTTGTTACAAGATCGTTAAAAAAAAAAAAAAAAAAAAAAAAAAAAATTACACGGAAGTACCAAATTTACAATACATTAATGAAAACAGAAACAAAAATATTTCATCCTTGGGGGCCGCTATAAGACGAAATTACTAAATTTCTACTTTATTTTTCCTATCTGATAATTTGCGTCGATCCTTTTTATAACTTTAACATTTTTGTAACGATTTTGTTTTTTTTATTGCTTATTCAAAGATAAATATGCTCGGATAGATGGTGTCCAAGGAATGGGGTTTAAAACCTAACATAATTTGGTATAGGACAGTAGTGGAGGAAATTCTAACCAACGCAGCCCCAATTTGGGGACAAAATCTGAACAGACGAATCACTGAAATTTTATCTAGCTGTTAGAGGTAGTTTGCTCTGGACATAGTCAGGGCTTACAGAACAGCTCCAACCGCGGAAATGCTCGTCCTCTCAGGTCTGATTCCAATTCACCATCAAGTTAAATATGAAGCGGTTTACGGCATGGTATCTAGGTTACGCAAAACAGTAAACATACTCGGTACAAATATCTGTACACGGACTATGTGGAAAAGATCAACATTTTTCAAAATTACCCAGCAGAAACAGTAAAACGAGGATATGACACCACGCAAAAAACATAGTTATGTACAACTGGTAGATCTAAATTGGAATCAGGAGCTACAGCTACGTATGTGGTATGTACCGTTCAAAAGTGAACGAATCAAGACGTGCTCAGTGCCACTAAACAAGTGTAACAGCGTTTTCCAAGCCAAACTATTGGCCATACTAAAAGTTGCGGACTGGGGTAACACTAAAGGACAAGATGATAGTATCCGCTCGGACTGTATGCCAGCAATAGAAGCTCTAAGCAAACCATTTAACGTAGATAACACAATAGACAAATTGCAGCAAATAGTCAAAAACTCAAATAATAGATTTAAAATCAGCTGGGTCAAGGATCACGTAGGCATTCAAGGAAACGAGGATGCAGACGAACAGACCAAACACGCAGCGCTAAATCCACACAAAGCAATTCCCTACTACATAGGAAAACCAGTTTAAAACCTGTAATGATCTCTTGAAGAACTAACACTTAAACAGTGGCAGTTCGAGTGAGAATATGAGGTCACAGGCAGGCTGACACACCGATACTTTCCAAAAGTAGAGAGACACAGATTACTAAGCTACAAATTATTATAACAAATCTATACAGGGCACGGCCGGTTCCCGGCATACCTACACAGGAACTTCCAAATACTACCTCACAGTCTTCCCGCTCACCCAAGAATACAATTTGGTTAACATAACAAGCAACGAACAAGTTTGGCATAAATAGCTAGCTCAAAACAAACACGTGCAAGCAAAAGGCAAAATCAGTGATCAGACGGCTAATTGACAATATCTCACACTACATCTCACAATAACACGAGGCAAAGTCCAATATAGTCTGAAGCCCATCCCTCCCGCCACATACAAATGTTCGGGATTTCATCAAGCTCCAAGAAGAAAGTGGAAGAAGGTAAAATGCATTGTAAGAGCATTCTTATATTGCACCTAAAAAAAAATATATAAGCATAATGTGAAAAAAATAGCACTTACGTGCACTATAAAAATCGTCTTACAGCGCTATACCAGATTGGAAGTTTTTTAAAATTAACTGATAGCTCTTGAGCACAATTACAAATAATATAATGAATCTCAAGAAAGTGATAGCAGCTATTCTAAATAATAAGATGAACTGATGGCCATCGAGCCAAGTCACAAAGAAATAAACAACGTAATCAAAGCATCATTATAGTGAAAACAGCCATCTTTAATAAAAAGACGAACCATTGGTCACGCAACAGGCACCAAAACCTAACCTTGTGCACCAAGTAATCAAATTTTTCACAAAGAAAATTCAAGAAATCCCATATTCTGCATTTTGGAGGTGGAAGTAAAAAATGTCAAACTAATGGCCGCAACAAGTCTCCACTTTTAAATACTAAAATATTCAAATGTGCCGAAAACCCTATAAATGACTACATGACTTTAACTACCATGATAGAGACAACCACGCATGACACAGACAACTACCCATGAAAGAGCCAACAAAAACAAAACTAAATCTCAAAACTAAAAGGTAAAGAGACCAGCTTAAGATAAATTCGCCTACAATTTTTACCTTAATTATATTTACCTTTGGTATAGAATCATTATCCTCATTAATCATAGATCTTGTCATCAACTTTATTGGTCGTATGCAGCGTATATATTTAAATTATTTTTTTTTTTACTTTTTAATATTTTAACTTAAGGCATGCGTCCGCTTCCCTATTGTCAAGAATAACTTAATTTTATAACCATCCATTAGTCTAGTTTTAGTACTACAATCAATCTATATTGAAATTTTCTTGATTATGTCCTTAAAGCTCAGATGGGTCTCTATAGTCTCAGCCTGTGCACGATGGTCCTCCTCATTCAGTTCTCAACAGTCAATTCCAATAATTATTTTCACTAATGCTGTTTTTGCCAATTCATTTTATCTCACACCTATTTCGTTATGTAGGGTTTTAATCCCTCTATTTCTCCATTCACTTTGCTACTGTGCATATGCTGGAACCATACCCTGATTCAGCCAATTTAACCACCACCATGTCAATTCCCATCATACTAACCCTACTAAGCCAATTATCTAACTAACCTTTTTATTTATTTATTTATTTGACTTAATTTAGTTTAAACTGTTAAAATATTATAATATGTGAAATGTTGTGTTTGCATGTAATATGTATGGACGTTAGTAAATATGTTTGTAAGTAAGTTAGCAGGAATACATGTATGATTTCAGGACTGTTAGTAAGAAAGTATGCATGTGTGTAAGTTTGTTAAGTACGCAAGTATGTTTGTATGGTATAGTGTTTAATCCATATTTTAAATGTTTTATTTGATGTATGTACCTAACACACTGACCCCTCCTTTTAAAGGAACCACTTTGTTATTACTGACCAAGTAGTATTTAATTGTAAGTTAGTTAATCGCAATTTTAGATTATTAATTAGCAAAAGTGTATTGACCCATGTACTAAAACCATGCATTAACACATTTTTTTACAGGTTTTCCCTCACGATTGTCAGTGCGAGTACGGACAGGCTGATACAGGAGGTTTTTGCTAGTGTTGTGCAAGAGTGAGGCCTTTCTCCACCTTTCCTCCATTTTCTCTTCTTTAATTTTCTATTTTTTTATCTGCCAATTCAACAAATTTAAATAGAAACCATGAACCGGCAAACAAAGAAAATTGAGCAAGCCACTAACGAGCACTGCAGCGGTGCCGACAAGGCTCACAGCAATGGATCAAATGGATCAATGGTCAAATTAATCGCAGCCATACGGTGATCAGGCGAATATCGCCCAGGGGCTAGATCAGCCCAGCAGGTAGGGGCCTGGTCAGCGGTATATAAAAAAATCACTGCTGTATCTTATAAACCAAAATCTTGTAAGCGTGTTACGTTCATCTCTTCAATGCACCAGAAGGATCTATCAACCATTCTACTATGAAAACCAAGATAATTATAACGTACAATTTAACTAAATGAAGAGTGGACACTCTGGAGGAAATGTGCATGAACTGCAGTCGAAAAACAAACATTTGGCCAATGTGTTTTGTATACAACATGATCAACTTAACCCTGGTTAATTCCTACGTATTTTATACGTCAAATTTTGTGAGGAAACATCAACATAAAATGTCAACAACAAAAACGATTCTCATTTCGAGTACGATGCTGTTTTGCATTCACAACTCGTCCAAGACTGGTTGAGACAAAGGGTTACATGTCACAATATTCCAAAGGGTTTCAATGAAGCAATCGAAAACGGTCTGATAGATTAGTTGAAGCTAAGGAGACGAGAAGTTGAAAATCCGGCTGAGCAGCCAGGAGGAGGACATGACCAGAAGATGTCCCGAAAGATGTCTAAGAAGTTTTGCCACTACAAGAAAAAAAAACATGAGCAGTCAATATTGTTCCAAGTTTACTTCTCCTATTTGTGGTGATGACTCTAATAAGATTATGTTCATTAGACTGCTCACGGCAATAATTATTGTAAAGGTATTTGTTTAACTCCCTCACTGCCTAGAGAAAAGGCTTGATTTTTGTATACTGCTGCTATGCTGCTATACTGCTCCATTACTATGCTTACTGCTATCTTTGCTCACGGCAATAATTATTGTGAAGGTATTTGTTTAACTCCCTCACTGCCTTGAGAAAAGGCTTGATTTTTGTATACTGCTGCTATGCTGCTATACTGCTCCATTACTGCTTACTTGCTATCTTTAGACTGCTCACGGCAGTAATTATTGTGAAGGTATTTGTTTAACTCCCTCACTGCCTTAGAGAAAAGGCTTGATTTTTGTATACGTTCCCAGCTTCTGTTCGTGAACTCCAAAGATAGTTTTGTTTTTTATAAATTATTCTTTTCGTCCTTATTATTTGATTTCGCAAATTGTTTTGAAATATAACGGAACAACTACAAAGTTTTGAAATGATTTTCCATTCAATCGGTTTTGTTAGTACCTACAGATTTTTCTTTTCAGAGACCCCAGCGTCCATTTATAATAACATTATTAATTGGTAAGGTATCTTTTGAACTAGGGTTCAACTGCTACTCCAAGAGAATCCAATTGTGATTTCCTATTGGGATTATTATAGACATTAAATAAATACATTGTAGCAAATAATGAGATGATGTTATTTTGACTGAATAAATATTTTAAACATTTAATTTCTGTAATGATCTTTCTTTTTGATCTCTTATAAATTACGAAACTGCAAAGCAAATTGTGAGAAAAAGGCTAAAGTATATGATAATTATATAAAGCTTATTTCATTCTATGCGGGACTTTGGTATTAGAAATGATTAAGCTTTGATTTGCATGCCCGTCAATCAGGCAAGTGTTATCAAAACAAAGGGATGCAAAAAACAATAGTATAAAAACACATGTTCATTAATCGATTAAATTAATGAACATATTTGTGTGACATTGTTTTCTTAGATTCGACATTTATTTAATGTCTCTTATGTTCTCCATATTTTGGGGATTAATGTATTCACATAGTCAATACACCGTAACTTGGGATTATTTGGACCCAAGAGATTCGGCACAAATAAAAGTTTTAAAATCAACCCTGTACTATGTCATTAGTTAGTGCTGTTATCTGTATAGAGTATTGTTGAATCGCATCAATACCCTCAACACAGTGTGGATCCAGGACTGATTAAAAACACTTTTTTAATTTTTATTCCAAGTTGCCACTACATGGTTCAAGTAACCTCAATTTACGATACTTCATATTTTTAGGGATTATAATACATTTTATTATCCCCTTAAGCACCATATTCAATTTAGTGATAGTATGCTGAACGCCATACATTGGGTTGTTCGGAAAGTTCATTCCGTGTGGGAAAACCAATTCGTACCGGAAAATTCTGCCCATCAATTATTATACGTTAGATATCGGAATTAATGTCTAATAACTGAATGATAGAATTTTCCGGTGCGAATTGGTTAGAACATTGCAATCGGGACTTAAAATGAGGAAGTCCTAGTATTGGAAAAGAAGAGTTCATGACGTTGCAGGTACGTCGTGGTGCTTAAGGGGTCAAGGATATTTCTTTTCATTCTTTTTTTTTTTTAATTTCTACTATATTTACAAGGAAAAGTATTAGATTAAAAAATATTGAACCAATTTTTGATAGACTTATACGTGATGGGATGTCCTGAATACGATTTGGTTATTTTTTGGATCGAAGTCTGTCTGTGTGTTACACAAATTTTGTGGACACTTTTGGGTAACTCAAGAACTAAAGCACGGAATTCCATGCGGCTTCATATTTTTAGGAAACATGACATAAATTGGCGCAGATTACATTTTGGCATTTATTGCCCAGGAGGTAGTGCGTAATCACGTGTTTTATCGCATATGGGTTACTGATCTATCTCGGCGTCTATCGGATGGAATTGAATTAAATTTGTAAAATGCTTAATTATAAAATTTACGCTGATTGAATTTTGGTTCGTATCACTCAACAGGGGACACTGTTTATCCGAACACTTTCAATTTTAGACGTTTTGTCGGATATTTAGAGAAATACTTGCGAATTATACTTCAGAATTGTAATACTTCAGAAATGTAACGAACATTTTTTGACGTCATATTTTTCAGTGATGGTTTAGCCAAGTTCACAAGCGGGCAAATTGAGGAACAACAACAAATTGAATATAAAATATATATTTGCAATCACCCCTGCAAAATAAAATGCTCAAAAAACACTAAAAATGCTAAAAATATATGCAATTTTTTTGCTTATAACATGCAGGGATTTCAATCAAATTTAAAGCCACTTTTAGGAAACTTGAAAAAGTGCAGTAGAAATAACAAACTGCAATTAGAATAGAAATATATTAAATATTTAATGAAATATGAGTATTTGCATGAACTAATTTTTAGCTGCGCGTGCGCGAACGATAACATTTTTCTTTTCATAATATAATAGTCAACTATACAGTATATGTCAAAAGAGTTTAACATCGTGAAAATTCAGAAAGATATCGGCGATATAAGGAGCTGAATTTCAGTTGTTTTCTAACAGGTAGCTGGATGATAAGGGATTTTCCATAAATTGTCATTTTTTATTTCTTTATTTTCTATTGTTGAAAATCTACGCATGGGCATAACGGGAAATACATACTCGTTTCTTGGAAATCAGCTAATAAAATTACATCAAACTACTTTTAGAAAACAACTGAAATTCAGCTCACTATATCGCCGATACCTTTTTGAATTTTCACGACAATCGACTGGATTTTTTATATCATTTGACTACTAAGTACTGAGTTGGCCCTATAGAGTTGACTGAATTGATATATTAAATATATTAAATAAAAATGAATTCTGAAAAAAAAAAAAAAAGAGTCTGTTATTGTTCGAGCATGCGCAGTTAAAAATTATTTTATACAAATGCTCATATTGCATCAAATAATTTATATATTTATATTCTAATTGCAGTATATTGCTTCTACTGAATTTTGTCAAATTCTGCTGAAATCAAAATGCTGATAATAATGCGATAATAAAGATGTATTAAAACTTCATCTGAAAATTTTACAATTCTAGATGAAAGAATGAAACTGTATAAGTCACGATTTAAGTGTATTTTATCTTTTAGATATTTAAATTATCTTTATTATACAACCGGTATTTTTATAAACAACATATTATTAGCCTGATCATTAATTTACCCTTTTCATTCTAGGAAAAATATTTATCACACAAGTTGAATTTGAGAACATTTCGGAACAGATGCTTAAAACCTGTTTTTACATCATTAACTGAAGAGTAGCATTTCTTTTTAAATATACGCATATATTTAATTGTAAGTCAATGTGTCATTTTTTATAAATCATTCCTGTATAAAATCACAATTACCAGCTGCCAGATTTTAAGATTTATATTTTAACAAAATCAAATTAGCTGTTTCTCATTTAGTTTGTCCGATTACTGACAATGGATTAATATAGCACTTATGTATGTATAATGCACATTCTGATTTTGATAAGGGGGAAGGATAAAAAAAAGTTATATTTCGCATATAAGACGCAAAATACTAACGCACCCTTACTAACTAAATGGATGAAAATACCAGATTTTTTAAAAAATTTAGAGATCCTTACTCAGAAGAAAAAAAAACTTTTAGCCCAATACCTTACCGCATTTACAACATGCGTTTTGTCATATGTCAAAATACTTTAAAATTTAGGTTCCTGATGCAATTTCTACTTTTCACTCACTGAAACTTAGTTTTAAATAATTATTGTTACTGCTAATAAATCTAGAATGCGCGTAGACGTACTTACATTTAACAAACACTATTTCCGAATAGTATCTTTCGCCTTATTTAATCTCAGAATTCCGATAAATAAGTACTTTTACTCACCCCGTAATACCACCTTTAACGTACGACATGTTATTGTTAAAAATATATAGTTAAGCATTTCATCAGAATAGGGTACCAAAAATGCTGCTACCATTAGGATGGTGAAACCTTGTTCCGACATCACCAACTTTTGTAAGTTGAACCTTGAACTAGTAAAATGTTGAACCATTACTTGATAAAATGTTGAACAATAAACAGATAAAATATTGAACCATAATCTGGCTAGATTTATCCTTTGAAAACAAGGTCTTATCAGACCGGAATCTATGTTTAAAGAGAATTTGAATACACTATCCATTATGCAATCTGAACTCCTTCGAAACTGACAACACTTGAGTTGTAGTCCGTAGGAACTAAATAAGCTTGCCAATACTGTCGTCTTTAGAAAAGCACATTGAGAATATTATAGAATTATTTGTTCTGATGAGCTATTTCATATAGCCATAGGATGGTGAAAAGTTAGAACATTGTTAAAGCGTCACCATAATTAGGAGTTTTGAAAAATCAAGTAAAACATTTTTTTGGTTATTGTGCTTTTTTTAGCACCATCAAATGGTTTAATGTTGAAAGAACACTTTTTTAAGTGCATGTTGAAAGAATAAAGCACATTAACTATTTAAAAAATGCTTTTAAAAATTAGCATTTTTAACGAAAAATAAATTTTATATATTAAAAAAAAACTTACTACATGCTATTTCAAAAAAAAAAAAAAAAAGTTCGATTACGTAGTTTTTTTTATATAAAAGCACCTACTAGATTGATCATATGCGAACAAAAATGAATTAAATAAATAAAAAAGAAAACTGCCCAGTTAAACTGAGGGCATTGAGCTCACAGGCTATTCACACTAATTGTATATTATACCCGTATTTCAAAGAATTTGAAATAAGCCCTTTGAAAAATAAAGAAATCGACAATATATTAAGGGGGGGGGGGGTCATCCCCCCGTTACCCCCTCATAGTTAACTAATGAACCCCTTAAACTAATCAGGGAAGCCTCTTATTACAATGAATATATATACAAAATTTGAAGAAAATCGGATAATGCTGCATAAAAAACCCATTTATCTAAATTAAGGGGGGCTTAGCCCCCCCTTCCCCCTTTATACTTAACCAATGAACCCCCAAAACTATTCAGAGAAGCGCATTATCACAATGAATATATATACAAATTTTGAAGCAAATGGGATAATTCTGCTTGAAAAACCCATTTATATAAATTAAGGGAGGATTAGCCCCCCCCGTTCCCCCCCCCTTTATACTTAACCAATCAATCCCGAAAACTAATCAGGGAAGCGTCTTAACCCAATGAACCTATGAACAAATTTTGAAGCAAATGGGATAATTCTGCATGAAAAACCCATTTATCTAAATTAAGGGGGATTAGCCCCTCCCCGTCCCCCCCCCTTTATACTTAACCAATCAATCCCGAAAACTAATCAGGGAAGCGTCTTAACCCAATGAACCTATCAAAAATTTTTGAAGCAAATGGGATAATTCTGCATGAAAAACCCATTTATATAAATCAAGGGGGGATTAGCCCCCCGTTCCCCCCTTTATACTTAACCAATCAATCCCGAAAACTAATCAGGGAAGCGTTTTAATCCAATGAACCTATAAAAAAATTTTGAAGCAAATTGGATAATTCTGCATGAAAAACCCATTTATGTAAATTAAGGGGGGATTAGCCCCCGTTCCCCCTTTATACTTAACCAATCAATCCCGAAAACTAATCAGGGAAGCGTTTTAACCCAATGAACCTATAAGAAAATTTTGAAGCAAATGGGATAATTCTGCATGAAAAACCCATTTATATAATTAAGGGGGGGATTAGCCCCCCGTTCCCCCCCCTTTATATTTAACCAGTCAATCCCGAAAACTAATCAGGGAAGCGTCTTAACCCAATGAACCTATAAACAAATTTAAAAAGGGGGAAGTTATAAAGGGGGAAGGGGGGGGCTAATCCCCCTTAATTTAGATAAATGGTTTTTTCATGCAGCATTATCCGATTTTCTTCAAATTTTGTATATATATATTCATTGTAATAAGAGGCATCCCTGATTAGTTTTTGTTGGGATTGATTGGTTAACTATAAAGGGGGGGGGACGGGGGGCTAATCCCCCCTTAATTTATATAAATGGGTTTTTCAAGCAGAATTATCCGATTTTCTTCAAATTTGTTTATAAGTTCATTGGGTTAAGACGCTTCCCTGATTAGTTTTCGGGATTGATTGGTTAAGTATAAAGGGGGGGACGGGAGCCAATCCCCCCTTAATTTATATAAATGGGTTATTCAAGCTGCATTATCCGATTTTCTTCAAATTTTGTATATATATATTCATTGTAATAAGAGGCTTCCCTGATTAGTTTAAGGGGTTCATTAGTTAACTATGAGGGGGTAATGGGGGGATAACCCCCCCTTAATATATTGTCGATTTCTTTATTTTTCAAGGGGCTTATTTCAAATTCTTTGAAATACGAGTATAATATACAATTAGTGTGAATAGCCTGTGAGCTCAATGCCCTCAGTTTAACTGGGCAGTTTTCTTTTTATTACATATATCTGCCAGAAATATCCTTATTTAAGTATATTTCACGCCCTAGTGTTTAAGCCTAAAATTTTGAGGACAAAAGTGTACATACGCGTAAATAGCCCCCTATAAAGTTTTATCCAGTTGATGTGATATCGAGTCCAGTTTAAGCGATTTCCTGCGTGTGCGAATTTGCTGACATGCAGCTCTTCCTGTTGACGCTGCAAAGTTGGATGCAAGCTCATGTGCAGTTATTGATCTGTGTCGTCTTGCTTTCAGACACAGACAACAGCTACATTTGGAATGGTCATCACGATCAACCAACTTGAGTCCCATTGAACATGTATGGGACATATGCTAACGAGGTGTTTACATTCACTCTCTGACTTTCTTCGGAACCTTTCTGAGCTAAGAGTGTCTCTTTTCCGTGAGTAGGGCAGATATCCCAAACTATCATAGATAATCTTATTCTTGACATGAATCGACACTGTCGAAAAGTGTGTTATCAGCAAACGAAATCACATTCAGTATTGACAAACCTCCACCATTGAACTTTTCTGCCATCAAAAATCTAACTTTAGTGTTATCCTGTATCATTTAATTATTTACTGAACATTTTCTTTGAACATTTCTAGACTATTGTCTTTTATTATAGTCCATCTAAGTCTATTTATCCATGATCTCTAATTTTAAATAAATAGTTTTCATGTTATCAACTTATTTCACTTTGTTGCTTAACTTATTGACACCCATGTGTTAGGAACTCTTTAGGCAAAATACATTCTTATATCTAGCCAATTCTGGATACTTAAAAAATCACCGATGTTTGGAAGACAAAGAACAAGGAAAGCTACTTTTCAAAAACTATAGTGTTCTTGAGAACAATATATATTGTTATTAGCAACGTTAATATATTTTAGAAAACATTCCTTTAAAGTTATTATTTTCTTTAAATGCAAAATTTTTTGACCGATATATCTCAATTAAATTATTGTCTAAGAGAGGTTCATATTATTTCATGGACAAACTGAGTATTTGCCCAGGGATCCCAGAACAGAAGGGTCCTCAAATTATGCAATATATGTATATAGTAAGGGTGGAGGTATGAAATCTACATTTGTCACCACAGACGTATGCTGTCATAATCACGGCTTGGTCAAAGAAATGCTTTTCTTGTTATCGGGAATCTGTTCACTAAATACCTATTTAGCCTTTCAGCCCAATTTCACCTTTATTCATAAATTTCAGAGAACATATTTATGTTATTTTCATCAAGTGCTACTGTAGTGTACCATATATAAACAACTCTTTATATGTATACAGTCTTCAAATTTCATTATTAATTCTTTGTGGAATTAATTGATATTTAAGAAACATATATGATAAATGGAAACTCTTATAAATAGCATTAAGTAAAGCATAACAAAAACAATGTAACTGAAAAAAAAAAAACATTTTTTTTTTGTTCGTAAACTTCCTATGAAATTAAGCATATCGATCGCAAGGACGAAAAACTATTTTTTTTTTAATTTACACAAATTCAAATTCATAAATTTTATTTAAAAATAAGTATAAAAGCTCAAATGTCATTTCAGTTGTTCCATAAAAAGAATCAATTCAGCGAAGATTATTTTCAAGAAGTTTTTGCCCAAAGAAATCACCTCTTTTCACTTGCTAATTTATGACACGGATTCTCTTCCTTTAATATGAATTGCATCAATTCAAGGGGATCACTGTTTAAACGTGATGAAATTCAATGAAAAACCAAGGGCGTTACCAGCTATAACTCAAAAGCTTAATATGAATTTATAGTTTAACAGCATTTGCTCACGCATATTTGATCCAGAACAGAAAATAAAACAAAACTCCCTCTCATTTAATTTAATTAATTCAATACATGAACGGTCATTTTCATTTCAATTTTCTTTAGACGTCCATAGGAATCTAGTTGTTTAAAATATTTATTGGTTCGCTAATCTTTTTAGCTTTATTTTCGTGCTCATTTTGAACTACTTAAAGAAAGTTTATTCAATTAATTATTATGTTTAGTTTATATTCTGTATCCTAATACATTAAGCGAAAGAAAAATTTTCGTAATGATTCAGAACAAAATATAAAACAAGTTACTCTCAAACTCAAACATATTTATTGTAATTAATTCAATACATTAACGGCCAATTTTACTTTCATTTGGTAGATCAGCTTTAGATGTTTATAGAAATCTACTTGTCAATTATTTATTATGTTTACTAATCTGTTTAGCTTGATTTTCGTGCTGAATTTAAAATACTTATATAAAGCTTATTCGATTAATTATTTATGCAATATTTTATATTATGCATCCTAATACATTCAGAACAGAATATTTTTCTAAATAGATTTAGAACTGAATTTTTTTTAATTGATTCATACATTCTTAATATATTCAGAACAGAAATTTCAAAATGATTCAGAATAAAATTTTCCGAAAAAACAACAACAACAACAACAACAACAACAACAAAAAAACCCTCAGAACAAAAAATAAAGCAAGGCTCCATTAACCTAATTTATATTAATTAATTCATATATGAATGGTAATTTTCATTTCAGTTTTGCGGATCAGCTATAATGCCCATTGGAATCTAGTTGTTTAATATATTTATTGTGTCCACTAATCATTTACACTGTCAGAAATAGATACTCAAATTCCACGAAATTTTCTTCGTTTTTGACAAAACTGTTTCCTGAGAAATGCTCCGAGCGAATATTTCGTAAAATTGAGTAAATTTGTATCCTTAAAAAAGTGAGGAAATTAATTTCGTCAAATTGCTTGTTCGAAAGTGTAAAAAAAGGCCGGTGGTGCCATCTATTGACAATTTTAGAAGCAAAAATTACGACGCTTTTCTCAAGTCTTCAAGGGAACTCGAACGCGCGATCTTCGGTGTGGGAGACCACTGCGCTACCTCCCTCGCCAGCGGGACCTTGCGTGAATTTGATTTTAAATGTGTCTATCGGATGTTGATGTGTGTTTATATTTTTAGAAAGTAGATTGTATTTTTATCGGTGCGTTTATAATTTCTGCATGTTTTAATTAATAAGACTAGATTATTATTATGTTATTTCTGGTTAATAAATAATAAGAATATGGTTTGATTAATAAAATTTATTAGAGATATTTCCTTTGTTCAATGAATGGTTAGAAAATGGTCTAGTTAATTTGTTGGTCAGAAATTATAAAGATGATGGTGGTTAAGATTTTAACACGTTACTGTTTATAGAAGGGAAAGGGATCAGTTATGCATATTTTAAATTTGATTGTTATATGAATATATTTCTTAAATAAAAAACAGCTCCTGATTTTTTTTTGAACGATTTTTTAACAGCAAAAATAATCTGGCCGTGAGTGGGGAAACAGTTTCGTCAAATATTTGAGATTTTCCATTTCATTAAAAAACATTTAATTTTGAGATGAAATGATTGTCAAAAATGATGAAGTATAGCTCAAGAATTGTTGAATTTGCAAAAGTGAGAGTTTTATTTTTGACAGTGCGAGGAAACAGTTTCGTCAGATATTTGAGGTTTCGCGTTTCGTCAAAAACCACGTGACTCTGTGACGAAATTATTGTAAAAAATAACGAAATGAAGATTAAAGATTGCCGAATCGTCAAAATTAAGTGTTTTATTTCTGAGAGTGTAGCTTTATTTTCGTGCTGACTTTCAACTATACTTAAAGAAAGTTTATTCA